>JAZHFQ010000019.1:0-728997 GCA_038387885.1 Spodoptera picta
ATTTAATTCAATTATTTTTAAGATGACATAAAACGTTTATCTAATTATTTTACGTAACTACATCTCTTCTTAATAATTTAGTCATATTCTAAAATCAACTCCGATAAAGTAACGCCTAGTGTTTCCAGAAAAATATATTAATATCGAAACGCCTACAAATATAGAACTGCAAACAGTCTCGTTTGTGTTCGTGCCGCATGACTGTCAGGCGCTTTGCGCACGCGAAGGTCTCGATCTCCGATTAATAGCACACCGAGGTTGCTCTGCCCGCCCTTTATTAGTTCTCCGCCCTCCTCAAGTGCCTGCGAAATGAGCAATGTTAAGGTCAAACGACTTAGCTCCTTATAAGTCCAATTTCCCTATAATCCGGTGCTAAGGAAACTTTGATCAAATCCGAAGTTGAGATTCAGCTGAAGTTTGCGTTTGAATTAGGTATCTTAATAAGATTTTTGCTAACTTCGCTTACTTAGGTGTTTCATGAAAAGATCACATGGACTAATTAAGACTTAGGTACTGTACCTAACTCAAAATAAGGCATCATTTAGCCTAGACATAAATAACGTACAGACAGATACACAGAGTAATTCAGATTGAAGTATCGTATATAAATTAGCCATTAGGTTTGATGTCACACGAAAGAATTTGCAAAAAAATGCGATTCTGTCCCGACATCAAAAGGAGCCTGCGAAAATAAAATACGCCATAACTCGGACGGAAATAAATATAAGATTCAGGGTTGACAACGTTGGGTGGGAGATCGTTAAAAAAAAAGTGCGGCACAGTATGGAAACAGATTATGTTGCTTACACATAAAATGCGTACATAATGAACCTCCGAAGATATTTAAACTCAGACACGTCACAATTAGTAATGCTTGCTTGATTGATAGCTCACGTGATCTTTGTGCAAATAATATTAGGCTGTCACTTTCAGACGAAAATATCAATCAATCGATTGAGCTTCTGAAGGGGTGATGTTCTATTCAATGCTAAAGTTTATGTACCTAATTTTAATTTTCTGAGAAAAGTCCGACTACATACATATCTTCAAGATGGGCAGGAATTATTGTTATTTAAATACGCACTGAATTACTTGAAAATTCGTGACTTTTGCAGCTCCTATTTAGATACTGGTTACTGAAAAATTTCATGTTCACGCTTTTCAATACATACTCTGACAGTAGACAACAATAACGAATACCTTTACTTCACCATTTTCCGGGCATCAAATCTTAGTCAAACAAGTAGGTATAGTAAGACAAAAAATAAGAATAGTAAGGTAACGAGAAAACAAAAAGTCTTATATTTCCTCGCACAGTATTATGTCGCGTCCTACTTACGTCAGACGGTGACGACTCTTGTGTTCGGTATTCATGACCACGTCGTCATGAATAGCTTTTTGTTCTACGCTATCCTAAATTATTTTCCATTGAATTTCTGAACTGAACTGGACTCTTCAGATATCGTTCATCAAACTGTCAAGTTTCAAAGTAACTAGTTTGGAAATTGAATACGTTTAGTAAAACTAACATTTGATATTACTTTGTCTACCTACATACGTATAGTCTCTTTTCACAAGTTTTGAATGTCATAGGTTAAAGCCGCCACGTGTGGGGGAAAGATAATGAAAAATGGTCTTTAGGGACCGGCTTTCATATTATCTTAATGCGAGTAATAAAAAACGTGTCATGCTAAACACCTTTTGAGTTAATAGAGTGCAATTTAGAACAATTAGTGAATGTACTAGGCACGCGGATGTTATGGTACGTTTCGTAATATAAATTGTTACCGCGGATGTGGTGTGACGCACTATGATAATGAAAGGACACAAATTGACCATTATTGTATTTCTACATGTTTGTGAATTTTTTAACTGTCAAAAATATTTGCCAGTGAATAACAATATTACGTTTGGTTATATGTTAAGTTATAACCAATGTATGCAACAGTATAGAAAATCTAAATCTTAAAATAGAACAGCTTAACAGTAACACGAGTTTAGATCATCACGCCTCAAAAATTTTCTTTGGATTCAGAATAAGTATCGAAAAATATTGAAATCTATAAATGATATATTTACCGAAAAGGTTAAAATATATCCGTATTTCAGTAAAACCTTCTCTAAACTGTTCCACTTGATATCGAATACGTACGGATTTGTTCTTTTGATTCGTAGGTATTTGAAATAAACCTCCACTGATCTTGTATTACAGGTATCGAGTAAATAAATATGTTTTTCTATATTTAGACATCAGAAACATGGAAATGCTTTGAGTGAAAACTGTTGACTATATTAGTACCTAGTGCATAAGTCCGTTGAAAAAGACGTGGTGGCCCGGAGGTTTAAGACGCTCGCTTCTCATGCATGAGCGTATTCGAAATCTACCAACAGCAAGTACCAATGTGACTTTTTCCGACTTATATGTACGTTCTAAGATTATTTAGATACCACTGACAAACACTGAAGGAAAACATCGTGAGGAAACCTGGACTTATAATTTCTGATTATAAGTTTGAAATTACCAACCAGCATTGAGCATGCGTGGGGATAAATGCTCTAACCTTACTCCGTATAAAGAGGTCTTTGCACAGCAGTAGCCATTTATAGGCGTGCTATTTTTGTTGAAGTTGTAAGCAAAAAAATATGAACGTATGATATTAAGTAGACTGATACATCTTAGATCAACTCTTTTGAAAAACCTAACCTAACCTAAATATTCAATCTAATTTAATAGTAACAATTAGGATCTAGACTACAAAATTATTCACTTTCTTACTGCTACCTTGACAAAAGTTTTCTGGCTGGAAAATATCTGGTATATTTTTTCTTGTATCTAGCGTGCACTTGTCATAAGTGTCTCTTTGTAACTGCTAACACTTTAATTTGATTTTTTACGTTGACATGATACGCGTGCGTGCCGTCATGTGATACAACCTTAAAAGGCTTTTTGTACATTATCTACATAGGTAAATAAAATCTTATGTTTACGTCTCTTCTAAGCTTGACTCCAGTCGCTATATTTTTCAGACATTATTTTTCTCGCTCTACTAAAAGTATGTCAGTATGGATCAGTCAGTCAGTATGGATCACTACCCTGTCTTAAAGGGTGTAATTCAGGTTTTTGACGATATTTGTCTTCATTTTAAGTTGGTGAGGTCTTAATAATTAGATATACTTAGAAAACGTTCCGTTAATTGCGCAAGATAGTTAAAAATATAAAATTGACTAGGTGTATTTTAGCCATTTCAATTATAACTAATTTAAAGTAAACTAAGTGCGTCCCACAAATATTGATCACGACTAAAATAAATAGCGCGAATGAATAGGTTAAAAATGAAAATAGATCGCACCTTTCCAAATAGTCGACGTGCCAACATCTGGAATAGTGAGGATTACTGTCATAGCTCCAAGCAAAGCGAATTTGTTTATAAAGATTACGGTGGTGGCCTCGTACCTCTACCATGAGTTAAAAGTAATAGTATTTACCTATCGATACTCGATAGTCACGACGTAAATTTTTTGTATGGGAAATTATAGTTCCGTACGTAGCCGCTAGGGCGCTATAAAATTTTACTAACAAAAAGTTTACGTCTTTGCTGTCGAGTAAGTATCGACAAATACTTTTGCTTTAGATTCTTGGTAGAGGCACAGATGCCATCCCGGTGTACCACGGTCCCTAACAGCGACAAAATATTCAGCTCACATTCACCACCCGCCCCATTACGTGCACAGATTTTTCACAAAAAATCTCATCCCCTATCGACCCTCCTTAAAGTGGGTCGTAAGCCTTTGATGGAATTTCTCATAAAATAAAGCCTGGAGAAAGTGTGAGTCAGATTATCTAATCTAAGGTTATCTATCAGATGAATAAATTTTGGTTTTCGAACTGTAAAAACCAATATTTATGGCCCAAAAAGTCGAAAACTGAAATAGTTTTGGTACTCCCATAAATTTAAATCGCGGTCCGTAGTTTAAATACTCGTAGCCCTCGTCGTAAAGTTTAATGTATCCCGTAATTATGTCATTTTTAAACGGTTTAATTTTTCCCGACGAATATTTTCACCAAAACTTTTAGGGACAATAGTTAGGGACAATTTTCGTTAATATTAAAAATACCTATATGAGTACATACGATAATTCTACCCTCTGAATAATAATTAAATAACAATGAAACTTTACTAAAAGAATAAAATTGATTTTATAACGTTTTATTGACAGCAAAAGAAATAAAAATTAAGCTCTAAAATTTAAAAATAGTTTAAGAATTTAAATATAAATGTCGGTTAGTCGTACATTACCAGTTGTTTTGTAAATTATGTTCCTAAAGAGGTCGGGGTCGCGTCGCCGCCATGTGTTCGGCACTCCGCCAACAGATGGCACAATAGTTCCGCTCCAACGTAGTGTGGGATTGTCTATACCTATCTTTTTTTTCTTTACGCATCTTTTGCTTATTGAAGGAAAAGGGGTTAGTTTCACAGCTTATTCATAACTTTGTGATCATAACCAATAGATATAAAGTAGGTACTTTAAGTCTGTTCCATCATTTTTATCTACGTAAAAGTGACTGTAAAATTGGCGATAAAATATAGAGGTATTAAAAATTAAGGAGCTAACTAGTGTAATCGTAAAAGATACTGTATTTTTAGCGAGTTACAATTTAAAATGGTTTTTATTTTAATTATGTATCAATCGCGCGTTAAAATCAGATAAATGTGTCACGATTTATTTATATAGAGAGGGAAACGATGGCCGAGCCGTTACCGAGTGCAAGTGCACTTAAGATGGTGGAACTTGTCATTGTTTACTCTCATTCCAATTTTCACATAAACGAATTAACACATACTAACATAAACTTTTTTTACAAATTATTAACGACTGCCTCGTTGGCCGAGTGGTCGCAAGTGCGACTGCCGGGCAAGGGGTCTTGGGTTCGATTCCCGAGTCGGGCAAAGTATTACTAGGTTTTTAAAAATCTCAGTAGTAGCACGGAGTCTGGAAATGCGCCCGGTATATGGCAATAGGCTCACCCCCTATTACATGGGACTCATAACTTAAATAGTGAAAAGTGGGTGTTACATTGTACAGTGGCATTAAGTGTCGAAGTGTGCACCTCTGCCTACCCCTTCGGGGATAAAAAGGCGTGATGTTATGTTATGTGTTATTAACGAGAAAATGCATTATGTTTATACACACATTAATTCGATATTTATTAACTTATTAAAATACCACGGAAACCTATTTCAAATAGCCGTCACATGTTTAAAAATATATTTATACCTCTTATAATGTTGTAATTTATCAGCTTGCTTGCCAACTTGTCAAACAAATGTAACTATACGGAACTATTAGGCACAGTCAGTATTCGATTTTAGTGATTGATGAAGACGAATCTATAGAATTAATACAACAAAATATGTGAGTAAAACTTTCTAACAGAAATTGTACGTATTTTTCACATATAGCAAATACTTGTGTAGTTATCTAACCATTATACAACTCACACTAGTATCTTTATAAAAAGCCAATAAAGTTCAGATAGCCATTAATCAACTAGATTTTTTTTCACGAAACTGTTAATTAAATATATATCACTATAAACACGTGTCTATCATCTTTATGTATCTATGTATGATGAACAACAAAATACTTAAACACAGAGACGAGTTATAAAACTCTCGTTAAAAACCAGACGACGAAAAAAATAACATTTATTTTCTCCCAAGCCAATTTTATTTTTAACTCTCCACAGTGGTACGTTTTAATGACGTTATATTTTTATATCTCTCGTATATTGTGCTTTACGTAAGTAGCGATTAGAGAATACCGTCAAGGGTGAGAGACATTAAAACAAATCTCTTTAACACCGGCCCTAAGCGGATGTAGCGATGAGGCTTCCCCGCCAATGCGCCCCTATCGTCACACCTTTAATAGCCTCAAAGATAATTCAAGACTCCCTTTTACTACCTTTTTATATATCCCATAAAACGAATCATAAGCTGATAGTTCCTAATAACAAATAGAAAGCCACTAACGTTTGTTTTACTGTGCATTGAGCAGTAATATTATTTTCGGTAGACTTATGATGAGTAACTAATGGATATGGAGGCATGACAAATTATATCATCCTTCGGCTAATGTCCGCCTTAATACCAGAATAACAAGACGTATGAATTAATAATGTTTAGCGAGACATATTTACCAGTCGGCTTTACTAAGTGGGTGAAACATTTTATCACTCAGTACAAAAATACTGTCGTCTTGAATTCAGCAACACGTTCCAAAATATGAAATCGTAATTTTTGTCAACTTACGTACAAGTTGACGAGAATTACAAAAGTTTCTTTCCATTTCAGGTGACGTACCTACATCAATCAAACCGAATTTATTACTTCGAAGCGTATTGTTGAATTTTGATACACGATTTTTGAAATCTATAAACGTTTTTGAGAGCGCGAAAATGTTCGATTTTGTTCGTACTAAGGGCGTTTAAAGATAAGTGTTATACGATGAGTCGACATCAACTGCGTGTCCCGGAGGTGCGCGTGAGTGGAGCGCCGGCGCAGGAAGAGGATCGAGACGACTCCCCCGCAGCATTACCCCCGTTTGCACTTACGCTTGCAACCATTCCGCGACGCAGACACTCGTGGATATGCGGGTAAGTGTTTTAGAACCTAAAGACGATCGTACATTACGTATATTATTACTGAACATATAATAAAGAGTTTCGGAAAACTTCATACCTTTCTCCAACTACTCTGATAACTTAACTGAAAATATATCTAAGAAATATACGTCTTTCTAAAAAATGCGCAAACTTAATTTAGGCAAACTCTCTAAGTTAGATTTATGTAGATACCTAAAAGTAACTCAGTGTCAACTTTTTTACATCTTCAAAGTTCTTGTGAGAAAGTGTTTAAGTAATTCGATTGAGCGAGCTAATAGCATGAGTAAACTTATTGCTTCGTTTAAATAGAGTTAGGTAATCTCTTAGAAGACAAAATGTAAAAAGGATCAGGTGATTATCGTTCCAGGGAAATTGACAAAACCTACTGAAGCTTACACTTTATAGGACAAAAGTGACAAGGCGATGAACATAAATTCGAAGAGAAACGTTGAATGTATGGCGTCGATGAAATATACCTACTTCAACTCTGCGCACACTTCTTCCATAGTAATGGCTATGAAAGAAGTGTGACTTCAAAGATAAAACCCAGACGCATAAATAAACCCAATACCTATTCCTCATTATTTTGATAACACAAACTCATTTAACTTCTTAGTGCGTATGCTATTCACAATTTTCTTCTTATAACACGACAAGAAACAATACGAATGTAGTCGAGTGTCGTGTCTATATTGAATAGACATTTTCAGTGAGCGGCTATAAGACAAATATCAGTTAATATTCATGAGGGGCTCCAGCGTTGGTCTGTCCCCGGCATTAGCACAACAATGACCGACCACGTAAACGGTCCTCCTAGCTAACCTCGACTATTGTACTGAGATCACTGTCTCAACTGTTTTTGTATTCCATTATACCCGTCGTCGCTTTCTCTGCTACTGTCCCATGAATCATTTTAATACAGTCACGGTCTTCTCCCCGAATTGCCTCCTCCACCACGTAACTTTATTATTCATCGTATACCGCTCTTTATTGAAAAACAGACGATAAATTTCAAATTGTGCTAAAGATATCTACGGAAAGTGCGCATTGGTGAAGGAAAACCACGAAAAATTGAGTTTTTTTTCTGCTGTCAGTAATATTTCATCACGACATTATGCGGCACATTGAAGGAAGCCATTAATCTGGAATTGGCAGTGCTTATCCCTCGTTTTTCACACGCAAAGTTTTATCAAATATCACAATATTTGCTTTGCGAATATAGCACGTTATTAATATAACATTTTGCAGAAAACGGTCGAGGTTACCTATTAATACCTGCTGTAGTTTCCGATATAAAAACCATAGTCATTCCAATAATTTCTTAAGAGCTAATTTGGCGTAAAAGTATGTTGCGCTGGAATGAAGAGAGATATGATATTCCTTGATTATAAGGGTCTATTGTGACGGTATGCGAGTGAAGCTAATCAATACGCTCACTCGGAAATTGCTCAATCTGGAAAGCAGGACGTAGGTCCAATTAAACACGGCTTTGATGTTCTGATTGCTCTCTGTGCTAGCTCAAATGCGAATGTGGAAAAAATCTATTAGTGAACTTTAAAAGTCCAATTTATTCACTTCTTCGAACATTTAAGCATTTAAAGCAATCGAGTGTAAAAATATCTAAAAAGGAAACAGAATGGTCAGGGTCGTGTTTTCAATTTCCTTTTAAAACTTCCATAATTCGATGAGAGCGTTCTTTTTATTGTACAAGTTCCGAGGTAACTTCTATTCGCGTACATTTCTCGTAATTACTTTTTAGTTGGACTCGCGGATATTGTGAATGCTATATTTTCATGAAAACTCTAAACTTAACACAAGTGCTTATTATGTTTAACTTTTGGAGAAAAAGAAAACACAAACCCAGTTTGGTTGTTCTAATATAACATATTATTTTAACATTAGACCAACATTTCAAAACATTTACTTAACTTAAGAAAACAGTGATATTATAATAAGGTTTCCCACTTAAATAATTATCATAAATTCAATTACAAATTCACGTAACCTTCCCTTCAATACCTTCCTACTTGCCAGTAACATATTGTTATTATTTTGACGCACGATTTGCATACTATATGTTGGGAGTTAGTGGTCCATAGTTTATGTTGCTCTTGTGCAAATACGAGCGAAGCTGTCACACACAAGCGCAGGAAATTTATTACGGTACATAACTTTGTAAATGTGCATGTCCGGTCTCAATTATGACCTCATAAATTCTGTATGAAGGAAACTGTGTTGGGAAAATAATTATATTAACAAAATCTTTCTTTCTCTAATCCTGTGCTGAATTTCTTTCTTCGTCTTTGGACTAGGAAACACAACATGTTTAGAAAATGATTTTCTACAAAGTAAAACGAAACGGCTTTTAGAGCTTGGCTCGCGGTAAGTCCGAACTTAGGGTTGTCCCCTTTCATCGCTTTTGTCTTGTGTCTCAGTCGCAACTCAAAGGGTCTTTGAAGCAGACCAATTGCGTAACTCACTAACAAACTAAGATTTTATAGATGTATGGGACCTAACTAAATAACCGTGTGTTTTTAAAATACTTATATTATTTTTTTGACTAAAATTATAATCAACTGTTCTTGGAGTATCCGTAATTACTCCAAGAACAGTTGATTATAGCCAAAAATAGACAAATAAATTCTTACCTACATACAAAGTTTATCCAAGTTTAATCTGGCAAATGTACAATTTTATGTGATGATAATATTATAAGCACAATATGCTTCCAGTTCCACATAAATAACTATGTTTGTATTTCGGCTCGCGTCCAAAACAGTACTTGTTGCGATATAAATTTAATTCAGTACTTTCGTTAGGTACTGATTGTGTTGTAGGTATACACCATAGAGGTAGATACTAAAACGTATTATAGAGTGTCAGTCTTTTGGCTTTTACCGAATGCTGTTTCTTCTATGTATGTAATTACAATGCTTTAACTAACCAATTTGAAGAGACATTAGAGTAATACTTTGTGTTGTATTGTGATCCTAGAGGTACAAAGCCCTGTCTAGTAGTAATTCAGTCTAGTCATGTACTACTATTGTTATAGACTATTTTTCAAGCTCTAGAGGAGCTATTTTCATTTAGCTCCTGCCTGTCAATGGAAAGAGAAGACAAATATGTATCTGTAGAACTTACAGTCAAACTAGTTTATTCCCCAAGTAATATTCAAAGGCTTTCTATGAAAGCAAAGCTACTTAATGTCTTTACTTTGAGGTGCGCGATTCGAGATAATAGCATAAAAATAATATCAAAATGAAAGGCAAGCCGGCTTAATGTTAAAAACTTTTCACACTGATAGCATAAATCTGATGAGTTTTGATCCATTTTTGGTTTGAATAAGTTAATTAATCAGGCATTATGGAGATTAAGATATTTAGACTTTGAATTGTTCTTCTAGGTGCTTTCATCTTGTTCTGTTATGCTTAGACTACGTAAAGATGTTCTTTTTTTACTCTATCAGAAGTGCTATTAATTCCTCCTCTTATAACCTCTTGTTATGCTATATCGTTAACAATATACCTAATTATCTTACATACTTATATTAGATTGTGATCCAATAAAAGTGTGTGGAAGAAACGCAAATTCAATAGTGACGATCAAATATCATTTCAGTATATAGAGGTACAGTCTAGGTTCTCTGTCACGTCACCCAAGTAAAACTTTATCTAAAAGCCAAGTACATTTACGCAAGGCTTTACATAATTCATCGGACAAAAGTAAAATATTTTTGATACGTGCTGTGGAAGCAAAGAGGTGTTAGCACTCTCTAAGTTTTTACCCTCGCATTAAATGCATTACCCGGGATGAGAATGTCCCACAAAGAGGAAGGTAATTTTATATAAAACGTTGCCCAGTATATAGTGGTTTTTTGGTGTGGTTTTCTTTATACTTCGTCTATGTCAGATGTATGCGTTTGTAGCAAGATAATGCAATCAGTGCGGTCAGCTTTGATCAGCATAAGTGATACTGTGTGTGTTTATGTAGGTAATCTAACATCTAACATACCAAGGCATAGGTTTTCAAGTAACCTTTATCCCCGATAGACTTGCATACTTACATATTAGTGTAAAAATTTTCAAAATAAATACATAGGTGCATGATTTGAAATAAAGCATTATTTTAATGGTGATTTCGATGTCGCTACACTACCACTCGATTGGTAAGGCATTCCCAAATTTTTACCAATGCAAGTTAGGTATACAAAGCGCATATTAGCTTGGCTGGCTAGCCAGCTACTCGCGTAAGTACAGCCCACCTTTTAATTCACTTACCTGTACCACCCACTTCAGGCTCGCTTTACGACTTCACGCTCGCCTTGTTAGTGCTACAATATATTCAATTGTCTTGCCGTATTCCGGCCTCCCGAGTTTCCACTTCCACTCAGTTTAATGTGTTTACTTATTTCCATTAATTTTATTCCACCAAAAAGTTACCAGCCATAAAATGTGGGTAATAACGTCGAGTGAATTAATTTTGTAGATCGTAAAACGTTCGTTAGGTCTAATGCTGATAGATAGCCATTTATTTTATGAAGTCTAAGAATTAAGTTTACTGAGAACTTTTTGTTTTTTTTATATTTAATTCAATTATTTTTAAGATGACATAAAACGTTTATCTAATTATTTTACGTAACTACATCTCTTCTTAATAATTTAGTCATATTCTAAAATCAACTCCGATAAAGTAACGCCTAGTGTTTCCAGAAAAATATATTAATATCGAAACGCCTACAAATATAGAACTGCAAACAGTCTCGTTTGTGTTCGTGCCGCATGACTGTCAGGCGCTTTGCGCACGCGAAGGTCTCGATCTCCGATTAATAGCACACCGAGGTTGCTCTGCCCGCCCTTTATTAGTTCTCCGCCCTCCTCAAGTGCCTGCGAAATGAGCAATGTTAAGGTCAAACGACGTAGCTCCTTATAAGTCCAGTTTCCCTATAATCCGGTGCTAAGGAAACTTTGATCAAATCCGAAGTTGAGATTTAGCTAAAGTTTGCGCGTTTGAATTAGGTATCTTAATAAGATTTTTGCTAACTTCGCTTACTTAGGTGTTTCATGAAAAGATCACATGGACTAATTAAGACTTAGGTACTGTACCTAACTCAAAATAAGGCATCATTTTCCTAGACATAAATAACGTACAGACAGATACACAGAGTAATTCAGATTGAAGTATCGTATATAAATTAGCCATTAGGTTTGATGTCACACGAAAGAATTTGCAAAAAAATACGATTCTGTCCCGACATCAAAAGGAGCCTGCGAAAATAAAATACGCCATAACTCGGACGGAAATAAATATAAGATTCAGGGTTGACAAAGTTGGGTGGGAGATCGTTAAAAAAAAAGTTCGGCACAGTATGGAAACAGATTATGTTGCTTACACATAAAATGCGTACATAATGAACCTCCGAAGATATTTAGACTCAGACACGTCACAATTAGTAATGCTTGCTTGATTGATAGATAGCTCACGTGATCTTTGTACAAATAATATTAGGCTGTCACTTTCAGACGCAAATATCAATCAATCGATTGAGCTTCTGAAGGGGTAATGTTCTATTCAATGCTAAAGTCTATGTACCTAATTTTCATTTTCTGAGAAAAGTCCGACTACATACATATCTTCAAGATGGGCAGGAATTATTGTTATTTAAATACGCACTGAATTACTTGAAAATTCGTGACAGCAGTTGCAGCTCCTATTTAGATACTGGTTACTGAAAAATTTCATGTTCACGCTTTTCAATACATACGTGGCTACTCTGACAGTAGACAACAATAACGAATACCTTTACTTCACCATTTTCCGGGCATCAAATCTTAGTCAAACAAGTAGGTATAGTAAGACAAAAAATAAGAATAGTAAGGTAACGAGAAAACAAAAAGTCTTATATTTCCTCGCACAGTATTATGTCGCGTCCTACTTACGTCAGACGGTGACGACTCTTGTGTTCGGTATTCATGACCACGTCGTCATGAATAGCTTTTTGTTCTCCGCTATCCTAAATTATTTTCCATTGAATTTCTGAACTGAACTGGCCTCTTGAGATATCGTTCATCAAACTGTCAAGTTTCAAAGTAACTAGTTTGGAAATTGAATACGTTTAGTAAAACTAACATTTGATATTACTTTGTCTACCTACATACGTATAGTCTCTTTTCACAAGTTTTGAATGTCATAGGTTAAAGCCGCCACATGTGGGGGAAAGATAATGAAAAATGGTCTTTAGGGACCGGCTTTCATATTATCTTAATGCGAGTAATAAAAAACGTGTCATGCTAAATACCTTTTGAGTTAATAGAGTGCAATTTAGAACAATTAGTGAATGTACTAGGCACGCGGATGTTATGGTACGTTTCGTAATATAAATTGTTACCGCGGATGTGGTGTGACGCACTATGATAATGAAAGGACACAAATTGACCATTATTGTATTTCTACATGTTTGTGAAATTTTTAACTGTCAAAAATATTTGCCAGTGAATAACAATATTACGTTTGGTTATATGTAAAGTTATAACCAATGTATGCAACAGTATAGAAAATCTAAATCTTAAAATAGAACAGCTTAACAGTAACACGAGTTTAGATCATCACGCCTCAAAAATTTTCTTCGGATTCAGAATTAGTATCGAAAAATATTGAAATCTATAAATGATATATTTACCGAAAAGGTTAAAATATATCCGTATTTCAGTAAAACCTTCTCTAAACTGTTCCATTGATATCGAATACGTAAGGATTTGTTCTTTTGATTCGCAGGTATTTGAAATAAACCTCCACTGATCTTGTATTACAGGTAACGAGTAAATAAATATGTTTTTCTATATTTAGACATCAGAAACATGGAAATGCTTTGAGTGAAAACTGTTGACTATATTAGTACCTAGTGCATAAGTCCGTTGAAAAAGACGTGGTGGCCCGGAGGTTTAAGACGCTCGCTTTTCATGCATGGGCGTATTCGAGATCTACCAACAGCAAGTACCAATGTGACTTTTTCCGACTTATATGTACGTTCTAAGACTATTTAGATACCACTGACAAACACTGAAGGAAAACATCGTGAGGAAACCTGGACTTATAATTTCTGATTATAAGTTTGAAATTACCAATCAGCATTGAGCATGCGTGGGGATTAATGCTCTAACCTTACTCCGTATAAAGAGGTCTTTGCACAGCAGTAGCCATTTATAGGCGTGCTATTGTTGTTGAAGTTGTAAGCAAAAAAATATGCACGTATGATATTAAGTAGACTGATACATCTTAGATCAACTCTTTTGAAAAACCTAACCTAACCTAAATATTCAATCTAATTTAATAGTAACAATTAGGATCTAGACTACAAAATTATTCACTTTCTTACTGCTACCTTGACAAAAGTTTTATAGCTGGAAAATATCTGGTATATTTTTTCTTGTATCTAGCGTGCACTTGTCATAAGTATCTCTTTGTAACTGCTAACACTTTATTTTGATGATTTACGTTGACATGATACGCGTGCGTGCCGTCATGTGATACAACCTTAAAAGGCTTTTTGTACATTATCTAGAGGTACATAGGTAAATAAAATCTTATGTTTACGTCTCTTCTAGGCTTGACTCCAGTCGCTATATTTTTCAGACATTATTTTTCTCGCTCTACTAAAAGTATGTCAGTATGGATCAGTCAGTCAGTATGGATCACTACCCTGTCTTAAAGGGTGTAATTCAGGTATTTGACGATATTTTTCTTCATTTTAAGTTGGTGAGGTCTTAATAATTAGATATACTTAGAAAACGTTCCGTTAATTGCACAAGATAGTTAAAAATATAAAATTGACTAGGTGTATTTTAGCCATTTCAATTATAACTAATTTAAAGTAAACTAAGTGCGTCCCACAAATATTGATCACGACTAAAATAAATACCGCGAATGAATAGGTTAAAAATGAAAATAGATCGCACCTTTCCAAATAGTCGACGTGCCAACATCTGGAATAGTGAGGATTACTGTCATAGCTTCAAGCAAAGCGAATTTGTTTACAAAGATTACGGTGGTGGCCTCGTACCTCTACCATGAGTTTAAAGTAATAGTATTTACCTATCGATACTCGATAGTCACGACGTAAATTTTTTGTATGGGAAATTATAGTTCCGTACGTAGCCGCTAGGGGTGCTATAAAATTTTGCTAACAAAAAGTTTACGTCTTTGCTGTCGAGTAAGTATCGACAGATACTTTTGCTTTAGATTCGTGGTAGAGGCACAGATGCCATCCCGGTGTACCACGGTCCCTAACAGCGACAAAATATTCAGCTCACATTCACCACCCGCCCCATTACGTGCACAGATTTTTCACAAAAAATCTCATCCCCTATCGACCCTCCTTAAAGTGGGTCGTAAGCCTTTGATGGAATTTCTCATAAAATAAAGCCTGGAGAAAGTGTGAGTCAGATTATCTAAGGTTATCTATCAGATGAATAAATTTTGGTTTTCGAACTGTAAAAAACAATATTTATGGCCCAAAAAGTCGAAAAGTGAAATAGTTGGGGTACTCCCATAAATTTAAATCGCGGTCCGTAGTTTAAATACTCGTAGCCCTCGTCGTAAAGTTTAATGTATCCCGTAATTATGTCATTTTTAAACGGTTTAATTTTTCCCGACGAATATTTTCACCAAAACTTTTAGGGACAATAGTTAGGGACAATTTTCGTTAATATTAAAAATACCTATATGAGTACATACGATAATTCTACCCTCTGAATAATAATTAAATAACAATGAAACTTTACTAAAAGAATAAAATTGATTTTATAACGTTTTATCGACAGCAAAAGAAATAAAAATTAAGCTCTAAAATTTAAAAATAGTTTAAGAATTTAAATATAGATGTCGGTTAGTCGTACATTAGCAGTTGTTTTGTAAATTATGTTCCTAAAGAGGTCGGGGTCGCGTCGCCGCCATGTGTTCGGCACTCCGCCAACAGATGGCACAATAGTTCCGCTCCAACGTAGTGTGGGATTGTCTATACCTATCTTTTTTTTCTTTACGCATCTTTTGCTTATTGAAGGAAAAGGGGTTAGTTTCACAGCTTATTCATAACTTTGTGATCATACCCAATAGATATAAAGTAGGTACTTTAAGTCTGTTCCATCATTTTTATCTACGTAAAAGTGACTGTAAAATTGGCGATAAAATATATTAAAAATTAAGGAGCTAACTAGTGTCATCGTAAAAGATACTGTATTTTTAGCGAGTTACAATTTAAAATGGTTTTTATTTTAATTATGTATCAATCGCGGGTTAAAATCAGATAAATGTGTCACGATTTATTTATATAGAGAGGGAAACGATGGCCGATTCGTTACCGAGTGCAAGTGCACTTAAGATGGTGGAACTTGTCATTGTTTACTCTCATTCCAATTTTCACATAAACGAATTAACACATACTAACATAAACTTTTTTACAAATTATTAACGACTGCCTCGTTGGCCGAGTGGTCGCAAGTGCGACTGCCGGGCAAGGGGTCTTGGGTTCGATTCCCGAATCGGGCAAAGTATTACTAGGTTTTTAAAAATCTCAGTAGTAGCACGGAGTCTGGAAATGCGCCCGGTATATGGCAATAGGCTCACCCCCTATTACATGGGACTCATAACTTAAATAGTGAAAAGTGGGTGTTACATTGTACAGTGGCATTAAGTGCCGAAGTGTGCACCTCTGCCTACCCCTTCGGGGATAAAAAGGCGTGATGTATGTTATGTGTTATTAACGAGAAAATGCATTTTGTTCATACACACATTAATTCGATATTTATTAACTTATTAAAATACCACGGAAACCTATTTCAAATAGCCGTCACATGTTTAAAAATATATTTATACCTCTAATGTTGCAATTTATCAGCTTGCTTGCCAACTTGTCAAACAAATGTAACTATACGGAACTATTAGGCACAGTCAGTATTCGATTTTAGTGATTCATGAAGACGAATCTATAGAATTAATACAACAAAATATGTGAGTAAAACTTTCTAACAGAAATTGTACGTATTTTTCACATATAGCAAATACTTGTGTAGTTATCTAACCATTATACAACTCACACTAGTATCTTTATAAAAAGCCAATAAAGTTCACATAGCCATTAATCAACTAGAAATTTTTTCACGAAACTGTTAATTAAATATATATCACTATAAACACGTGTCTATCATCTTTATGTATCTATGTATGATGAACAACAAAATACTTAAACACAGAGACGAGTTATAAAACTCTCGTTAAAAAGCAGACGACGAAAAAAATAACATTTATTTTCTCCCAAGCCAATTTTATTTTTAACTCTCCACAGTGGTACGTTTTAATGACGTTATATTTTTATATCTCTCGTATATTGTGCTTTACGTAAGTAGCGATTAGAGAATACCGTCAAGGGTGAGAGACATTAAAACACTCTCTTTAACACCGGCCCTAAGCGGATGTAGCGATGAGGCTTCCCCGCCAATGCGCCCCTATCGTCACACCTTTAATAGCCTCAAAGATAATTCAAGACTCCCTTTTACTACCTTTTTATATATCCCATAAAACGAATCATAAGCTGATAGTTCCTAATAACAAATAGAAAGCCACTAACGTTTGTTTTACTGTGCATTAAGCAGTAATATTATTTTCGGTAGACTTATGATGAGTAACTAATGGATATGGAGGCATGACAAATTATATCATCCTTCGGCTAATGTCCGCCTTAATACCAGAATAACAAGACGTATGAATTAATGATGTTTAGCGAGACATATTTACCAGTCGGCTTTACTAAGTGGGTGAACCATTTTTTCACTCAGTACAAAAATACTGACGTCCTAAATTCAGCAACACGTTCCAAAATATGAAATCGTAATTTTTGTCAACTTGCGTACAAGTTGACGAGAATTACAAAAGTTTCTTTCCATTTCAGGTGACGTACCTACATCAATCAAACCGAATTTATTACTTCGAAGCGTATTGTTGAATTTTGATACACGATTTTTGAAATCTATAAACGTTTTTGAGAGCGCGAAAATGTTCGATTTTGTTCGTACTAAGGGCGTTTAAAGATAAGTGTTATACGATGAGTCGACATCAACTGCGTGTCCCGGAGGTGCGCGTGAGTGGAGCGCCGGCGCAGGAAGAGGATCGAGACGACTCCCCCGCAGCATTACCCCCGTTTGCACTTACGCTTGCAACCATTCCGCGACGCAGACACTCGTGGATATGCGGGTAAGTGTTTTAGAACCTAAAGATGATCGTACATTACGTATATTATTACTGAACAAATACATATAATAAAGAGTTTCGGAAAACTTCATACCTTTCTCCAACTATTCTGATAACGTAACTGAATATACATCTAAGAAAAATACGTCTTTCTAAAAAATGCGCAAACATAATTTAGACAAACTTTCTCAGTTAGATTTATATAGATACCTAAAAGTAACTCAGTGTAAACTTTTTTACATCTTCAAAGTTCTTGTGAGAAAATGTTTAAGTAATTCGATTGAGCGAGCTAATAGCATGAGTAAACTTATTGCTTCGTTTAAATAGAGTTAGGTAATCTCTTAGAAGACAAAATGTAAAAAGGATCAGGTGATTATCGTTCCAGGGAAATTGACAAAACCTACTGAAGCTTACACTTTATAGGACAAAAGTGACAAGGCGATGAACATAAATTCGAAGAGAAACGTTGAATTTTTGAAAATGTATGCCGTCGATGAAATATACCTACTTCAACTCTGCGCACACTTCTTCCATAGTAATGGCTATGGAAGAAGTGTGACTTCAAAGATAAAACCCAGACGCATAAATAAACCCAATACCTATTCCTCATTATTTTGATAACACGAACCCATTTAACTTCTTAGTGCGTATGCTATTCACAATTTTCTTCTTAAAACACGACATGAAACAATACGAATGTAAGTCGAGTGTCGTGTCTATATTGAATAGACATTTTCAGTGAGCGGCTATAAGACAAATATCAGTTAATATTCATGAGGGGCTCCAGCGTTGGTCTGTCCCAGGCATTAGCACAACAATGACCGACCACGTAAACGGTCCTCCTAGCTAACCTCGACTATTGTACTGAAGATCACTGTCTCAACTGTTTTTGTATTCCATTATACCCGTCGTCGCTTTCTCTGCTACTGTCCCATGAATCATTTTAATACAGTCACGGTCTTCTCCCCGAATTGCCTCCTCCACCACGTAACTTTATTATTCATCGTATACCGCTCTTTATTGAAAAACAGACGATAAATTTCAAATTGTGCTAAAGATATCTACGGAAAGTGCGCATTGGTGAAGGAAAACCACGGAAAATTGAGTTTTTTTTCTGCTGTCAGTGATATTTCATCACGACATTATGCGGCACATTGAAGGAAGCCATTAATCTGGCATTGGCTCACACGCAAAGTTTTATCAAATATCACAATATTTGCTTTGCGAATATAGCACGTTATTAATATAACATTTTGCAGAAAACGGTCGAGGTTACCTATTAATACCTGCTGTAGTTTCCGATATAAATACCATAGTCATTCCAATAATTTCTTAAGAGCTAATTTGGCGTAAAAGTATGTTGCGCTGGAATGAAGAGAGATATGATGTTCCTTGATTATAACGGTCTATTGTGACGGTATGCGAGTGAAGCTAATCAATACGCTCACTCGGAAATTGGTCAATCTGGAAAGCAGGACGTAGGTCCAATTAAACACGGCTTTGATGTTCCGATTGCTCTCTGTGCTAGCTCAAATGAGAATGTGGAAAAAATCAATTAGTGAACTTTAAAAGTCCGATTTATTCACTTCTTCGAACATATTAAGCATTTAAAGCAATCGAGTGTAAAAATATCTAAAAAGGAAACAGAATGGTCAGGGTCGTGTTTTCAATTTCCTTTTAAAACTTCCATAATTCGATGAGAGCGTTCTTTTTATTGTACAAGTTCCGAGGTAACTTCTATTCGCGTACATTTCTCGTAATTACTTTTTAGTTGGACTCGCGGATATTGTGAATGCTATATTTTCATGAAAACTCTAAACTTAACACAAGTGCTTATTATGTTTAACTTTTGGAGAAAAAGAAAACACAAACCCAGTTTGGTTGTTCTAATATAGAGGTAACATATTATTTTAACATTAGATCAACATTTCAAAACATTTACTTAACTTAAGAAAACAGTGATATTATAATAAGGTTTCCCACTTAAATAATTATCATAAATTCAATTACAAATTCATGTAACCTTCCCGTCAATACCTTCCTACTTGCCAGTAACATATTGTTATTATTTTGACGCACGATTTGCATACTATATGTTGGGAGTTAGTGGTCCATAGTTTATGTTGCTCTTGTGCAAATACGAGCGAAGCTGTCACACACAAACGCAGGAAATTTATTACGGTACATAACTTTGTAAATGTGCATGTCCGATCTCAATTATGACCTCATAAATTCTGTATGAAGGAAACTGTGTTGGGAAAATAATTATATATTAACAAAATCTTTCTTTCTCTAATCCTGTGCTGAATTTCTTTCTTCGTCTTTGGACTAGGAAACACAACATGTTTAGAAAATGATTTTCTACAAAGTAAAACGAAACGGCTTTCAGAGCTTGGCTCGCGGTAAGTCCGAACTTAGGGTTGTCCCCTTTCATCGCTTTTGTCTTGTGTCTCAGTCGCAACTCAAAGGGTCTTTGAAGCAGACCAATTGCGTAACTCACTAACAAACTAAGATTTTATAGATGTATGGGACCTAACTAAATAACCGTGTGTTTTTAAAATACTTATATTATCTTTTTGACTAAAATTATAATCAACTGTTCTTGGAGTATCCGTAATTACTCCAAGAACAGTTGATTATAGCCAAAAATAGACAAATAAATTCTTACCTACATACAAAGTTTATCCAAGTTTAATCTGGCAAATGTACAATTTTATGTGATGATAATATTATAAGCACAATATGCTTCCAGTTCCACATAAATAACTATGTTTGTATTTCGGCTCGCGTCCAAAACAGTACTTGTTGCGATATAAATTTAATTCAGTACTTTCGTTAGGTACTGATTGTGTTGTAGGTATACACCATAGAGGTAGATACTAAAACGTATTATAGAGTGTCAGTCTTTTGGCTTTTACCGAATGCTGTTTCTTCTATGTATGTAATTACAATGCTTTAACTAACCAATTTGAAGAGACATTAGAGTAATACTTTGTGTTGTATTGTGATCCTAGAGGTACAAAGCCCTGTCTAGTAGTAATTCAGTCTAGTCATGTACTACTATTGTTATAGACTATTTTTCAAGCTCTAGAGGAGCTATTTTCATTTAGCTCCTGCCTGTCAGTGGAAAGAGAAGACAAATATGTATCTGTAGAACTTACAGTCAAACTAGTTTATTCTCCAAGTAATATTCAAAGGCTTTCTATGAAAGCAAAGCTACTTAATGTCTTTACTTTGAGGTGCGCGATTCGAGATAATAGCATAAAAATAATATCAAAATGAAAGGCAAGCCGGCTTAATGTTAAAAACTTTTCACACTGATAGCATAAATCTGATGAGTTTTGATCCATTTTTGGTTTGAATAAGTTAATTAATCAGGCATTATGGAGATTAAGATATTTAGACTTTGAATTGTTCTTCTAGGTGCTTTCATCTTGTTCTGTTATGCTTAGACTACGTAAAGATGTTCTTTTTTTACTCTATCAGAAGTGCTATTAATTCTTCCTCTTATAACCTCTTGTTATGCTATATCGTTAACAATATACCTAATTATCTTACATACTTATATTAGATTGTGATCCAATAAAAGTGTGTGGAAGAAACGCAAATTCAATAGTGACGATCAAATATCATTTCAGTATATAGAGGTACAGTCTAGGTTCTCTGTCACGTCACCCAAGTAAAACTTTATCTAAAAGCCAAGTACATTTACGCAAGGCTTTACATAATTCATCGGACAAAAGTAAAATATTTTTGATACGTGCTGTGGAAGCAAAGAGGTGTTAGCACTCTCTAAGTTTTTACCCTCGCATTAAATGCATTACCCGGGATGAGAATGTCCCACAAAGAGGAAGGTAATTTTATATAAAATGTTGCCCAGTATATAGTGGTTTGGTGTGGTTTTCTTTATACTTCGTCTATGTCAGATGTATGCGTTTGTAGCAAGATAATGCAATCAGTTCGGTCAGCTTTGATCAGCATAAGTGATACTGTGTGTGTTTATGTAGGTAATCTAACATCTAACATACCAAGGCATAGGTTTTCAAATAACCTTTATCCCTGATAGACCTGCATACTTACATACTACTGTAAAAATTTTCAAAATAAATACATAGGTGCATGATTTGAAATAAAGCATTATTTTAATGGTGATTTCGATGTCGCTACACTACCACTCGATTGGTAAGGCATTCCCAAATATTTACCAATGGAAGTTAGGTATACAAAGCGCATATTAGCTTGGCTGGCTAGCCATCTACTCGCGTAAGTACAGCCCACCATTTTAATTCACTTACCTGTATCACCCACTTCAGGCTCGCTTTACGACTTCACGCTCGCCTTGTTAGTGCTACAATATATTCAATTGTCTTGCCGTATTCCGGCCTCCCGAGTTTCCACTTCCACTCAGTTTAATGTGTTTACTTATTTCCATTAATTTTATTCCACCAAAAAGTTACCAGCCATAAAATGTGGGTAATAACGTCGAGTGAATTAATTTTGTAGATCGTAAAACGTTCGTTAGGTCTAATGTTGATAGATAGCCATTTATTTTATGAAGTCTAAGAATTAAGTTTACTGAGAACTTTTAATACTTTAAGATTCCTAATATAACACTTTACTAATCTTTACTCAAAGAAAAAAAAACGTTGCGTTCCACATGTTCAGTAACTTTAAATGCTTTCGGCTAGCGGCATTATCCTTACTAATATTATAAATCTGAAAGTGAGTTTCTTTGTTTGTTTGTTGGTTCCGCTTTCACGCCATAACTACTAAACCGATTGCTTTAAATTTTTGCAGACGTTAGAAGGCTGGATTAAATAATAGGGTACCTTTTACCCCCGAAAAATTTGATATTTTCGAGGGAAAACGAAATTATTGGTTTAGATGGCGCTGTGTGTATTGGTATATGTCACATAGGCTACTTTTTATCCTTTTGTGACGCGAGCCAAGCCGCGGGTGTTACAATATTGTAACGTCTGTAGAGGGCACCCTAGACGGATATATACTGACCAGCTGGCGATATACACATTAACTCGTCGAGTACCGGTTTTGTAGACACAATTATAGAACAATAGGTTGCGGTCACCGGTGACCGCTTGGTGTTTGACAGTTTAAAGAAGGACCAAATTAAAAGTACCCTTAACCGACGACCATGCATGGAAAGACTGATGAAATGACTGTTGATGAAGCGAAAGAGGTAGGTAAGAATCGTAAGTCTCTGCGTACCCCCATGGGATACAGACGTGAAGTTATGTATGTAACATTGATTAATTGTTTTCTTGTAATTAATAAATGGGATCAATTAGGGGACGCAAATACTGTTAACCTTTAATAACAAAAAATCACAAAGACTTGGGTGCTTTAATATTCAATTATCTATTTATCAGAATTTGTATGTCATTTGTCACGACGCTCAACGCTGTCTCCACTTGTTAAAAGTGACGAGGTTCGCGGAAAGCACTTTGAGGCAAAAAAATCCAAATTCTTGGCAAGTAAAGTGTACACAAAGTAAAGTGGCTCCTGTATCGACTTGTGTTCATAAAGTCGATAGTTGTGTTTATAGAGATGATATAAAATATATATCAAAATATTTGGCCATCAATTTTATTGAATAAATTTCATAACGCTTGCTCTTATCCAAAGTGGTAGGACAGAGTACAAACATCATATATAGCATCAGTTATTATCCGTTAACGGCTGTACCTATTGTGATGATGCTCTTTTACACTGAATTGCCCACTTATACGTAATCGGTTAAAGATAGGCATCCTTCTAAAACGGTTAAATAGAATACAAGACGGCCTTTGCAAACGCGACCTTCTTCAAAATATAACAAAGTTTAAATTCATAAACCAAGCGTTTAAGTACTCTCACTTAGGTTATTAAAGTTCTCAGCACGCAATAAGTAAAACATTAATTACAGGTACGTTTATTATATGTGACAGTGTGTGAAAGATTCACACAAAGATGCGGTTTAGGACAGGGCGACATATTTGAAACTCTGCCACGAGCTATTCTTGACTCTGGTCGCGCGTAAACACGGACACGAAGACGATATTAGATATTATTATTTCTTACATTAATATGAGTACTAACGGATAATAGGAATTATGATAAGGTATGAAAATTAAACATGAAAAAACATAGCATACTTGAAGTAAGCCTGTGGAGTAAGCAGTTATTTCTTGTTGGATTAAGAAAATAAACCTAGATTAAAGTTTACGTTTACATCTACGTCATCGTTGAGTATAATAATGTACTCAAACGTGACGTCGTGCGATATTTCAACAGAGTATTAGATTCTGTGAAAAAATTAGGAATATAGTCGAATTATTATTTTTTCCAACTATGCCTATTGTTATTGCTGGATAACAAAATTCTCGAGTTGCTATTGTAGTATCAATTCATTCATTCGTAATTTCAGCTTTCAAAGGAGTTGTACCAAACTTCGGTTGTTACTTTAGCAAAAGTTAGTCTGGGCTGCTTCGAAAATTTCAAAGAGGATCGCTTATAAAAAACATTGACCAACTCAATTCAAATGATAAGGGCATGAATTCAATTGGGAATATTTCGGAACTTGCTTTGATACTGGATATGACAACCAAACTAGAACTATCAAACAGTAACAGTCGGTATACTGAACCTTTGATGAAATTTGTGTATTCATCTCAAGTTTAAACAGTTTCTCACTTTACAATTTCTAACAACTTTGCCCTGATCCAAGCTCTCATGCTAAAATTATCGTCTTACTAACAAAATTGGAATTCAAACAAATATGACATAGGTGATTGTCTAAAATATATTACAGCGATCACACAATGAAGAACAGTGATTAATTTTATGAAATAGAAAAACATTTTCAACGGAATTTTCGGCTCCTAGCTCATGAGTCATACGTATCTGCGACAGTGAGTAATATGGTCTATATTTTTGGGAAAATGCTGTAAGTAAGGCAGGTACATGTCATCGGCATCGCGATAATGTTCTGGTTGTGTAGTGGCGCTTCAATGTAAGATGTGACGGTTTACGCGCCAAGACGCACGCGCAGTCCACGCCACGCTTCGACCAATATAAACGTCGATCGAAATTAAAACATAACGAGAAAGTATGCGCGCGACTTTATCTTATTACAGATGTGTGAATTTGCGCAGACCGTTGTAGTGACCTCGTGGAGTGAGTGCACTTTCTGTGGACACATGTGACGTGAAACTGTGATCGTGATCGTGCTATCAGTCTCTGTGATAATGCTGTGATAGAAAATTATTTTGTGATATACTTATGGTAACGTAGCAAAATAACTTGGCATTCGACGCATGGGCATTACTTCTATCATCCAATTAATTCTGTACCTAATTCAAGAATGTTTTTCAATGAACCGTAATCAAAAATACCGAGAGAATTTTAATTTAGAATTTAGCATTCTGTAAATAGATGCTATAAACTTGGTAATTAATTACTTAATGTGTTTGATAGTTTGTGAAAGATTAACAAAGTGACGGGTGGTTACACTAATATTGACGTGCACTAGAATTTAATTGATTGGCCGTTCAATATTCCATCCACTTTATTCCAGAATATGGATCTATCGTAATACCTATCTTACCTATCTTTACGTAACTACACGAGGCCTTGCGTCCATAACAAAGGAAGGTGATAGTGAATGTCAACCTTTATGGCACAATTTCTTTTTATCTGCGTTTCTTGTCGAACTTTTGCCGAAATGATTTTCGATGAACTTTAGCAATAGGCCATAATTATTTATTTCATTTGTTTAGCTTGTATTATCAATGTAATGTTTGTAGGGGTATTCTGAAAGATACATATAATATTTTCGTTTTGACACATTTAGTCCCGCTCAACAACGGTCCATATCACTATGAAACTCATTTTAGACATTAGACACTAGTACAAAACCATAATAACTGATAATGTTGACCGGTGAAATATAGGTACAACAATTCGAATATTGTCTCGAAAACAATAAAAAAGCGTGCAAATAATAGGCACGTAATAATAAAAACAACTATTGTAGGTTAAAATTAAAAAGCATTTTTGCCTTCGATGACTAACTTTGCCTTTTAAAAGCGATAAAAATACCACATAGTCTGTTATGCTTCTCGAATACAAAGGCGTGTGAAAATTGCCTCAATATTTCACAGTGGAAAACAATAGTCTGGATCTGCTTGACAATTTAATAACCAAAATCTACTGATTGAAAAAGTTGGTGATGAACAAGGTGACTATAGGAATATTACCTCTACAGTTAATATTTTACAACTTTAATAAGCACTAGTAATAAAATATTGATGATATTAGATATATAATATATAAGACGAAACACGGATTATTAGATGTCTAATAAAACAGTTTTGAATACAAAATGCACTTCATAATCAAAGGTTAAACATTTTTCGTTAAATACATTACACAATAATCGTTGACCTAAGGCAATCTCAAAGCTGTCTTCTAAGGGTATGATACTACCTCTATTAAGACCATTTTTAAGACTCTAGTTCAGTAATAGATGAAATAGATGATGATGACTTGCATAATGTGAATATAGATATAAAAACTTATTAAACTAAAACCCAGTAAATGCCTAAAAACGCCAAAAACAAAACTTAACTAAAACGAATCCCTCATCAAGAAAACGGCTTAATTTTTCTACGAAATCAAATCAAGGGCTATAATTCTTTTTAATTAGAATCTATGAGCACAACATTCGAACTTAGTTTAATTATGTAAGTGTAATCAAATTACTGGCAAAATTATCAGTTTGTCAGGCAATTTACTGTGTAGCGAATAATGGCATTGCGTCCGTTAATGTAATCAGGCTTCATAGCCCGAGCTCTCCATATATCATGGCTGAGTATTACAGATAATTTATTAGGTTTAGAGGTTGTTTCAACTAGTTTACTTAGTTAAAATGATATGACAGTGTCTAATTTAGTGATAGTATATGAGAATAGCTTTGTAAGCCGTAAGTATAGACAATAATTTGATGGAAGTCAATCTAACTTTTTTGTGTTGTCAATCTATTTGTTTGTTGATTGATCAATCTAACGAAAGATTGAATCAAAAATGAATTTCTGATTGTGTCTGTGTCTGATTTATACAATACATGTGATTGCATTAAGTATTAAACGTTAATTCAGCAATTCGTAATACGGATTAAACTGTCAAACATCAAGCGGTCACCGGTGACCGCAACCTATTGTTCTATAATTGTGTCTATAATGACGGTACTCGACGAGTTGAACTCTAATTTTTATTGTTTAGTAATTCTATTTTAACAAACCATAATTAACCCAAAATATTCTCTGTGTCTTGTAATTTTATTCAAATACACGACCGCGACTTTGTACGCGCAATTTTGTTTTTTCCCGTTCCCGTTCGTGATACTCGGTAAAAAATAAAAAAAAAATGATCAAAAGTATATGTCTATGTATGTCTATGTATGTATGTGCCCTATGTCCGTCTCCTGGTTCTAAGCTACCTTCCCACCAATTTTCATCTAAATCGATTTAGCCGTTCTATAGTTATAAATAGTGTAACTAACACGACTTTCTTTTATATATACCTCTATAGATAACTAAGGATTGAGAAATAAATCATAACGAGTCTTTGTGACGTCACCTGGTTTGTTTAGAGAAACTCTTTGAACATTGTTTTGTATTGGAGTTTTAATAACATTAAAATACGGGGAATAATTGGGTAGATGTTACTTGCGAACTCTTTGATGCGACATTTTACTTACATGCCTAATTATATTACTACCTCGAGGTCTGGTCGAAGCTCGCACACGAATACAAAATTTGTTTACAAGATACTGTGAAGGTTTTGCCCTAGAGTATTATATAAGGCTTAGATACGTAGACATGGAATAAAAATCTATTAGACGATCACTACTGGACATGGCTTTCCCTCGATGACTACCAGTTTGGTCAATAAAATAATTTTCATTGAATAAATATTAACCAATAACGCTTAAAATATGAACATTATGGACACATCACTTCATCATTTTTCTGATAATATTTAACGCTTTCTTCCCAATTTATTTACACACGAAATTCGTATTATGCGAAATTTGAAAATAGCCGAAAAATTCTAAGCACGTCACGTTATTGATGAAGTAGTCCCCATTTTGTAGAAAAATTATTTATACAAAAGTCGATTTAGACGTTAGACGTTGATAAAAGCAAGCTCCTAAGATACTAAACAACACTCAATCATTTATCTAGAATAGACTTGCAACGGAACATGATTGACCTGATCAACACTTTCACGTTTTTAGCAATAACGGAAAACTATAGAGGTAAATAAAAATCGTTACGAATATAAACATCGTGTCTCTCATTTTCGGAAGAGATAGTTCGGTAGTGAGTGTAGTGTAGTACATTTTCCTTAAACAAGGGTGTAACTAAATATTCAAAGAGAACTAATTTCAAACTTTTATTAAATCTTTAAAAAAAAAGCAACATACCGGCCGTACGTATAACCTCCTCCTTTTTTGAAGTCGGTTAAAAATAGACTAGACTTAAAATATTATTCGAATTTTCAAGGCTCATTGAATTCCCCAAAATCAATAAGCTCCTGCCCAGTGATCATGATTTCAACTAGGGCTTTTTTAAGGGGGGAAAATCATCGAATGACTGCTCCCGCCTGGGTGAGGCGGGAGGGAGTGTCAGACTCTTACTGACTAAAAACCACCCCGTTCCTTCTCCTGCACGTCGAGCCAGAGCCCCGGTTACCCGTTAGGTTCTCCGCGACTCCGAATCGGCATCGGCCCTGTTGGGCCCCATCTGTGGTGGTCTGATGGCTATTTGAGGCGCGCGCGGAACTAGGACTTCAACTAGGGCTACATAATTATCGCAACAAAGGTTTGTTTTGTTACTTTTTACTTCGCTTAATTTACCTATCCATTGATTGATTGACATCGCCCAACCCAAGTCACGAGAATTTACACAAACGTAAGAATTAGTAAAAAAAAGGATTTTCCAAAATCCGTGTTTGCTCAATAAGTAGGATTTTCCCACTAAAAGTGCGCAATCTAAACAATAGTGTACATGTTTTTGACCAAAGAAATGAGAAACTGATAAGTGAATGAGGAAAACCTTAAAAAATAATGTATAATGAATTAAGTTTTCAAATGTCAACATTTTTATTTTTACCGCATTGTAATCCAATTAACGAAAGTAAAATATCGTGTCATAATTATGATGATATCTTAAGGGTTATTTTCCCTCGTCACAATAGTACGAACTACGAAGTATTTAGACCGTGTAGATATTTTCATCTCATTGTGAAATTAACCTTGGAGACAAACAAAATATAGGTAGGTCTTTGTACCCAAGGTTGAAATTAGTTTATGATGTACATAATGTTTTTGTTTTTCTTACTATATTACACAGTAGCCTGTTACTTCTAACTTATAAATGTTTAATAATTTTCGTTTATAATAAGAATATATTTTAGTTTAATAACGTCATAGAAATTCAATATACTTTCCCTAGATCTCAAGGTAGCTATTAACTCTTTTGGTCTCAATGAAAACTACTGATAACTTGTTAATTTGGTTTTTCTACATGTAAGAAATCCACTGGGTAGAATCACTTATTATCAAATCATCCGTTTATAGGTTTTTCAATACCGTAAAAAGTTCAACTCTAAATAAGTACAAATATTTTTTTTTATTGCTGCCTCGACTGCCTCGTTGGCCGAATGGTTGCAAGTGCGACTGTCGGGCAAGGGGTCTCGGGTTCGATTCCCGGGTCGGGCTAAGTACCACTAGATTTATAAAAATTCTCATTTGTAACCCGGAGTGTGGAATTGTGTTACATGGGACTCATAAAGTAAATAGTGATAAGTGGGTGTTACATTGTACAGTGGCATTAAATGCCGTGATGTGCACCTCTGCCTACCCCTGCGGGGATAAAAGCGTGATGTTATATTTTTTATTATTATAAGGACTGTTTTAGACTTCAGTTTACAACATGACATCTAGATTTGCTAACTTATCGTAAAAATACGCCAAACAAAATAAACTAGACTAAAACTTTTAATGAAAGTTCCTTTTTGCCTAACTCTTAAAGAAAAACCGTCGTGACGTTTCTTGAACATCAAATGGCTACTGCCTTATCTACGGTTTTCCAGTTCACCGCTAGATTTATTGTTATGGAAATTAGTTAGCCACAACATTTGATTACTTAGATAAGATTGACATGGAATTATTGCAAGTTTATATAACAAATAGGTACAATCTGAAGTGCTTTAATTATATTTTACATTCATAATTTTGGACATTTAATCACTGATGTCGAGTTGTTGTACGTTTCCTAAATCCTTAGTTACTTTAATAGACTTACCCCCTGTTACCTACGTAAGAGTCATTACAAAACTTGAGAAAATAGATGTCACATTGATACACCATTGTCTTATCATACAATCTTAAAAGCGTGATATTTTTGTTACCCACATCTTGCTAATGAAAAAATAAGAATAATGGTCGAAATTTTTACATCAAAATAAGTATCTAAAATGCTATCTCGTACATCTGTCATTATCTAAATGCATTTTGGTTAGTGTTGCCAAATGGCACATTTTTCATTCATATTTAATTGAAAAATCGGTCAATGACATTTGAAAAGTTCAACTGTGTTGAATCACACCTCGACGTGCTATTACAAATAATATTTCTTTGAGTAAGGTCCAATTGATGACCTAAGTTTATAGCTTGTAAAATCTTTATTTTAGATAACAATTGTGCAGTTATATTAAGGTTAAATATAACAAAAACAAGACGAATTATATTGTTCTGACCTATTTATTATCTACCAACTATTTTAAACTGTCAAATACCAAGCGGTCACCGGTGACCGCAACCTATTGTTCTATAATTGTGTCTACAAAACCGGTACTCGACGAGTTAAACTTACGTTTCAATAATTGAAGCGTTGGCCCACGGTCTTAGCATTACCAGAACATAGCATAGAAAAGAGTTTCAGCGAAAAGCATGAATGCACTTTTTTACGACTTATCTAGCTTACACTACGTATCAGTCTAGACCCTTTATTCTAGATTGGAAATTATACCCAGTAAGTACCTAAAATTGACCTGTTATACTTAGTAACTGTCTAAAATATTGGCTACTAAAACACCTTTGAGCTGTATATTCTAAACAAGCTGAGCACGTGTGTTATGCTATGTTACATAAAAAATACACAAACTTTAACAAACAAACTATATGTAATTAGGTGTACTGTATGTTTCACGCGACGGGGCTTTTTATCGGACAACTCTGACAGAGCCAGCACCTTCCCAGCGCCTGGTTCCAGTACTAATAATGCAGGTCGGCCCCGCACTGCGCGCGCGCATACTACGTGTCGCGTCCCTCCCTCTCTAGGTGGCGCTAGTGCTATACCACCGTATCCACCACGACCTGGGGACGATATAAAGGTGAAGTTAATCGTGAAGCAGCATGTCAGCAATAGGATAATTATTATTATTATAATAAATACATAACATCACGCCTTTTATCCCCGAACGGGTAGGTAGAGGTACATATTAGGGCACTTAACGCCGCTGTACAATGTAACACCCACATTTCATTATTTATGTAATGTTCATTATTTCTGGTGTAATCTAATGTTTTCTTTAGTGTGTTGAATCCTATACTTAAAATACGTAATAGAAACACTTAATCTAAATACACACTAAGCAATTCATATTATGCGAGTTAACGTATATTTGATCACTAGAAGAATGTAGCTAGAGGATTTTCTGTCCAATCACCGCTGCTGTCAAATATTGAACGTGCAATCGTGTGACACTATTGGACGAAAAGTGGGAGGCTGGAGGGAGCGCCATCTAGTCAGCAAAAATATAATAAACCTCCACTGTAAACATGTATTAAATGTACTAACCGACATTTCACCAATTATATAATGAGTCCTATGCATCTAGTAGCAACTAAAGCTTATTGCTACACTTATATCTATATTGGAAATTTCTCAGTATTACACGGAGTCTGGAATTGTGCCCGGTATAGTTATAGCAATGAGGCTCACCCCCTATTAGATGGGATTCATAACATAAATAATGAAAAGCGGGTGTTACATTGTAGTGGCATTAAGTGAAATCGAAAACTCAGTGAGTCAATCTGAGAAACATAACATACAAAACATCAGGCCTTTTATCCCCAAAGGGGTAGGCAGAGGTGCACACAGAGGTAATACCCACTTTTCTCTATTAATGTTATGATTAAGGGGTAAGCCTATTGCCATGCAATACCGGGCACATTTCTAGACTCCGTGCTAATACTGAGATTAAAAAAAACAGTTACACTTTGCCCTTCCCGGGAATCGAACCCGAAACCCCTTGCCCGGCAGTCCCACTTGCGATCACTCGGCCAACGAGGCAGTCAATCAATCTGAGAAATCTTTCTCAAAAGTTGTGTTTGTAACCGCTCGACTTATGTAGCATTTATCCAAATATTCTGTGAATTCAATAACTTGTCTAGTTGTTGTAATACAACCACTTTGGTAGGAATATTTGCAGGTGTGCCGTGCCAATAATAACAATATCGTATAATAAAGATATTTGCCAAGTTAACTGATTATAACAGATTTCAGGGTTGTTTATCATTACTATGAATATCTCACTACAAATACATACACAAGATAGCTATTATAATATATATATAAAATACCTATTGCATATAGACAACATAAATCAACGACATAAAGTATTTAGTAAAATTTTTAGAAAATATGTAGGTAAGGATCGAAGTACCTGTATGAACAATAGGTTAAAGATAAACATGGCCAAGATACAACGCATTAAATCAAAAATGAAATTTTTATTAAATTTACTTAACTGTTTAGAAAAAAAGAATGAAGAGACCAACTTCCATCTTAAAAATATTGCTATAAATATAAGCATTGCACAAAACAGTACACCACCCTTAATTAAAAAAGAAGAAAACAAATATTACCACAGAAAACTAATTTAATCGAGCTTTATTTCTTAACAAAACTCTTGATTAAAACACTATCTCAGTATATTTATTCATTGTTAATTTAAACAAATGTTACAAAAGGTAGTTTGCTTACGAACTCCACTGGCCTTCCCGAAATGAAACGAACCCTTAAGGGAACAAATTAATATGTTTTGGGACCTACTTCCCGTTTCGAAGTTTCTGTAATCAAAAAAGGGTGTATTTTAATATTGTTTTGAATATTTCTATCAAATCTCTCTAAGTAATATGTTTGTATAATTGTTTTACACGTATAATGGGGAAATAGAAAAATTAAAATTTTATTGCTATCTTTGTAATTTCCTTATTTCTACGTTTGTAAAGATGGCTGTTAAAATAATAACCTAATTTTATTTAATAATATTAGCTACTTAATAATAAATCGGAAACTTATCTCTTATGACGTGTTTTTAAAACTAAATTTGGTGAATATTTTATTAGAACCTCCTGGGCATGTTAATTTTTCTAATCTTTAAACTCTGAAACATTATTAATTATAAGTTTGGTTGCCTAATTCACAAAAGTAGCTAAAGCAATTTACTCGTAATTATTTCTTTTAAGAAAATTCTAAACTGTTAGCCACTTGTTTCTTCGTCAAAATTATTAAAATTAAGCACCTCGATTTTCAACGCTTTTTAACAAAATCGTCGTTATACAAAAAGTATTTTCATTTTAATTTTTGTTATGACACATAAATGAAGAAAGTAGGCACGAAAATTACTTATTTTTATATTATTAAAACCAATTTTTTCATTACTTTAAGCCTGTTATTTTGTTACGAAATAAGGTACCATAAAATAATTGTCTTTAGTTCTACGCTACAAGTTGCTACTATGTAACGCAATTTAAAACAGCGACATCTAGAATTCAGCGCCAACACTTCGTGCCCTCGATACGAACCAAAGGACTATGTTGCCAATCGCAGAAACTGACGATGGCGCCACCTCACAAATATCGATGAGTGCGCGGCACCGACGTACCCGTGACCGAGTCGTCACGGCTGAAATGCGCGCCGTGCGACGTCGTCGGGGTTGGACTGTAGTGGGCTCGGAAACTAGGTAAGTACGAGCTCCGCCACTAGATGACGCTTTCACCAAGTTTTGTGCATAAAAGAAAATTACATCCAAACTGATCTAGAAACCTAACTACAACATTTATTAAGGGCTCTTGAGAGTAATAACGACATTATATTTAATTAATGAACAAAAAGTCTGAAGCTGGTAATTAGGCCCGCAAGCTAAAAATTCAATTAACTTTTAGTTGTTTATAAATAAAGCAAGCTTATTATAAAGAGGGCGTGAGATAAATACATCGTTTTTCTTTATCAACGTCCGACTTTTAGGGGCAGCTTGTGGTAGCGCCGTAATTGGCAATTAGTTGGGCCCGTGGGCCATGTTGAGAACACTACAACAGTTTCATCCACTAAATGTTTATTTGAAAAAGTTTTACATCTAGCCTGGATCTTAATTTGTAAGGGCTCGTGTATAAATGGACCATGTACAACTTCGTTTACTTTTTCCTTGTGTTTTGTTTGTGTACCTTTTGAATTGGGTCACAATTTCGAAAGTTTTTTTCTTTATGATATCAATATTTTATTGGTTTTCCATAAACAAAGGGTGTGGAAATTTATGTTGGTAATACGCAGTGTTATTCTTAGCTTTGCATGTTTATGTTCATTATCTTTTTTGTTCTTAACAACGTTCTAGGTACTTCTACAGGGTTCAACGTAATTTGCTTTGAGGGCAATACACACGTTTGTGCAAAGATTATTAAGGTAAAGAACCTAGATGTTTGCTCAAAACATCTACATAATTTCCACTCTCTACCTCTAGAGGTATGAGGTATGAGATGAAATCATTTTATGCTTTAATTTAAACAAACATAAAGATGAAACTCGTTAAACCAATGTCGTTATAACATTTAAACATGTTTAAGCTTAATTAATTTTTATCGTAAATACAATTTACGTTCTTATGTTGTCTGGATAAAAACTATAATAGAGAAGCAATTTTTTCAGAAAGGAGTTGATAGAAAACTATGAAAGGTTTTACAAAGCTAAGTTATTACACGCATTACTTCACATAATCTCAAAGGACTTGGAAAAGATTTGTTAGCAACGAAGTCTTGAGTTCACTGGCGCTTGTCTTATACAACAAATATGTGTGTATTGATCTTATTATAGCCTTTTTACTAGATTAAATTGTCTTAAAAATGAAAATATTATTGTTATTACCGTAAACATTTGCTCTCTTTGGTTATTCTTTATAGAAACATTGTTTTAAATATATTTCTCATAAAGCTACTTAAATTCTATAGAGGTAGAAAAAAAACGAAATATCCTATTTTAATTATTTTTAATTTGTTTTTAACCGATTTCCCGAAAAGAGGGGGGTTATCAATTCTGCTATACGTTTTTTATAATGATTAACATCCATTAGTATTTAAGTTTAAATACTAAACTAATGAACGACAGTTTAATAATGATGATAGAATTTAACCTAAGCTCAATTTAGCCGTAATAGAAGCACAATCACTAAAACTTTTAAGGAAACGAATTATTATTATTTTCAGCGTACCAAAAATAAAGAGAAGGTAGAAATATATTGTGGACGTATATTTTATGCATTTTACCTTTATTTAAAGGACAATACGGATAGTTTTACGGAAACTATACTAATATTGCGACGAGGATAGATTCGACATTTTGTGTGTATAGAAAAGTCCCCGAAACTTAAACATACCTCTATAATAAAATATTATTATTTTGGTAAATTTCTTTTTAATTAGCTGCCTCGTTGGTCGAGTGTTCGCAATTGCGACTGCCGGGCAAGATGTTCCGGGTTCGATTCCCTGGTCGGGCAAAGTCCTACTGGGTTTTTTTTTACTCTCAGTAGTAGCACGGAGTCTGGAAATGTGCCAGGTATATGGCAATAGGCTCACCCCCTATTACATGAGACTTATAACATAAATAATCGAAAAGTGGGTGTTACATAATACAGTGGCAGAGGTGCACCTTACGGCACTTAATTGCCGTAAGGTGCCCTCTGCCTACCCCTTCGGGGATAAGAGGCGTGATGTTGTGTATGTATGTCCTTTTTAGTTCACTTATAAATTACACTTTTTATTTCATAGTAGTATTACTTAGGTTATTTTAATCGTTCAACTTTTCTATTTGTTTTTTTCGTTATAATATGTTATGTGACCAATGAAGCAGAAAATTTAGGAAATTGTTTCAACTTTTAAAAACGCAATTCAATAACGTGAATAGTACTCAAGGGGGATATTACCTCTATATGTTGGCGATACGACGGCCCAATATTTAAAGAAAGCCATTTAATTTAGAATATCTAAAATTCACTGTTAACTTAACTTTTTATGACGGTCATTTATTTTAATAGAAAATATATAACATAACATAACATCACGCCTTTTATCCCCGAAGGGGTAGGCAGAGGTGCACATTCTACCACAGTACAATGTAACACCCACTTTTCACTAGTTGTTATGAGTCCCATGTAATAGGGGGTGAGCCTATTGCCATATACCGGGCACATTTCCAGGCTCCGTGCTACTACTGAGAATTTTAAAAAACCCAGTAATACTTTGCCCGACCCGGGAATCGAACCCGAGACCCCTTGCCCGGCAGTCGCACTTGCGACTACTCGGCCAACGAGGCAGAGCAGCAGAAAATATATAATACTTTGGAAAATTGACAATTTTCAGAAAATATGCAACTCACTACTTTATTAGTGATGCACTAGAGGTAGAGTTAGTTTTACTTACACTTATTGTCACAGGTTTATCACATCTATTCTAAGCTGGATTTAAGACAACATGTAAAGAAAAACTGTTCCTATTGATAGTGAATATAAACTGTAAAAGATTATGATGAACCTAAAGTTAATAACTGGATGCAAATTATTGGTAGTAGGTATATTAACGAAATATTAATATTGTTGAAGAATATGAAGAACAATATTAAGATCAAACAATAGCTTTTTAATGAAACCGCACAAAGCTGTATGAGGTTGCAATTTTGTATTATGAAATGGGTTTAAGAATTTAACTTTTCCCAAATATTAAGACCATTTATTTGGTATGAAAAACATACTCATTAAATAAACATTAGGTACACTGGCATCTAATATTACTTAAATATAAACCCTTATTGTATGAATTACAATATAAATGGTTAATGTTCCCTACCTCATTGCCACATTTACAAAAAAATACGTTTCGTAAATTAAACTTTTGCTCTTCAAATAACCTTCAAGATTATTTGAGAAAAGCACCCAATTTTTCATAAAGAATTACAATGTGCGTTTTGTACCAAGCCGGATTTTCTTACATGAATTTGTTTATGTTTGTACACGTGTTCTTTATTGAGTGCGTTTTCCGTTCGATGGAACAATGTCATGTTAATTCTGATATTATTACAAGGTTCACTTTTAACTTCGGAGATCAACTGAAAAATAGGGGAATTTACAATCTAACTAGTACTTCAGTATACTTTTTATCAAAAGGCTATCAACCCATTAGTTATACCTTTGGTGTTGTAATTGCTAGTCCCCATAGGTCTCCATTGTTCATACCCAGCATCTTTCCGTAAGGTGCTCTGTCCCCTTCTTTTGACCTTGTTCAATAAAAAAAAACTACAACTTCACACAATAATATCAAGCCTTTCATTAACAAAAACAAGGTTCTGTCAGATATTGCAGGAAAATTCAAATCGATGATAAAAAAGGTCATTCAATTTTCGTTAGTGCTTACCATCGTATCATGTAGATGTTTGTAAACAAGAAAATATGTACACGAGCGTGTCGGTTCGAGAACTTTCCATTGTCTTTATATTCTGGAACATTCGGGGAAATTGAACGCTCTAAAGTATTCAAGTCTGAGTAAAAGCGTACTCGATCAACAGCTGCAGACTTTCCCTGCAATGGTTTATCTTGGTGTATTAACCGACGGTTCACTGACTTCACATTCTGATATATTAATAATATGTTGCGTTACTTTATGTATGTACCAAAAATTTTTTGAAAATCAGGGGCTTTATACAAACATACTGGCTGAATATACCAAATGAATATTTTAATATCAAAGCAACCATAAGTTAACCCTTTTGTAAACTTTAAAGAAAATGGTTGTCTTTTTAACCAATCATTAATTATAGGAAAGACTTGATCGTTCGTCTTAAAAACTAGATGACAATGGTTTTTTACTGAAATGTATTTGTTTTTATTGTAAAAATCTTTTTTTTTAAGAACAAAGATAGAGTTTCTTGCTCCTTCTTCTTCTTTGGAACGAGCACCTAGCTTCACTTACAATTCAATTTGACGTTTCAAAAGTGCCTAATTAAGGATAAAATAAAATAAATGCATTGCCTTCGACTTTGACTTTGATTTTGAAGGATTGATAACATTCATTTTACATAAATAAAAAATGGTTACCGTTAATTTTTTGCTACATCCATACAATACATATGGAAGCTTATCCCCTTTCTGAGTAGGAGTCCTATGAACATCAATGGCGTTGTTCACTCCTAATCGATGTAATCCAACGGCATCTCATCCAGGCTGTTATGAAAATAAAATGGTTTCCCTCGAACACAGAAGGTACCTGTCGAACGGATTAAAAGATTTATTTGTTGCGCCGATGGGATTTTGGGATTATGTCTGGCTCGTTATATGGACTTCAGCTATGTACCGTTCCTATCACATTTTTCAATATTTATTTTCTTTTTTCATTACAATTTTTATAAATTTAAATTTTACTTCGTAAAATAATATTGGGATCATAATGTTATGTGGAATACGTGAAAAAACTACTTTTATATTGTACAATTATCCTGAAAATGTTTAATTACTTAAACTATGAGTCATTTTCAACTTCCTTGTCTTACTTACGGTAAGTACTCAATGTACTTGAGATCATTCGCGTTCATCATCACACACCTAATAATAAGCTTATAATAAATAATACCAACAAACATTTCTGAAAGTGTTTCTCCATAGTGTATAAGTGAAGACTTGTTATTGGCTGTCAGATTCACATAGTTTTTTTAACTTTTTTCTTTCGTTATATTTCAGTCTTCCAAAATTGTTAAATAAATAAATAAAATATGATTACACTTATCTGTCAAGAACAATACAAACATATTAGTCAGTGCTAATAAATAGTATGCCTAAGTACTCTATTCTTCGTTGAGTCAAAGCTGTAGACGTTCACATGTTCATACCTGACGCGTTTCCACGATTCGTCACCAGCTCTGGTTCAGGTGACGGACGATAAGCCCCGGGCCGTTGGCATCTTGCCCTCACGGATATAGACAGAGACATAATTACGTCGTATCGCATACCCGTCTCTACAGACGATTCTGAGCTCATGAGAGATGCGATAATAAAGCAAACAACTGTGGGAGAGCCATACTTCGGCACCAATGGACCGGCTTAACCGGAGTGAAACTACGGCCTCACGGTGAACCGACATGAAACAACGCTTGCGTAGTGTTTTGTTGTGTGAGTGAGGCTACGGAAGGCATACATAATCCCCAAAAGGCCGGTAGCGTACTTGTAACACCTCTGGTGTTCCAGATGTCCATGGGCGACGCCTATTGCTTACCATCAGGTGATTAGAATTGAGGTATTGGAATTGGAAGGTTTAGTACCAGATGCTTACTAAAATCTATTTGGGATAAGTTTATCTACAATTTATTCATACAGTTTTTAAGTCATAATTTACATTTTCATTTTACCTTACTTAAAACACATGACGTTTGTCTGTAAGGGAACAAATTATAATTATGAAGTAAATTCAACATGACCACACCCGCGGCTATCGTCCCAGTTCACTCTCTACACCACCGACACTGGTGCAAAAAGAACCAATTCTTGGAATTTCTCTTTAAACAAAAACTTAATCAATAGCAAGTTCGGCTTACCAATATGTCAAAACTTCTAAAACAGAAGCGTTGAATATTTTTATAATCTGCAAGTTCAATTTAGTATTCAATTGATGTTCATTGAATCTGCCCTTCATGATTACATTCCGGCGAAAAGCCCTGGAGGCTAATGTTTCATATTTTTTATTAAAATCTATTCTAACAATATTCATTACTAAATTAATGTGCACTTAGCATGTATTTTTAAATTAAAGTTCAGTAGCTGTCTACATTGTTTCGAAGCCAAATGACAATGTCAAGAAACAAAACACAAACGACAGATAAACAAAATGTCATTTGAAAATCAATGTATTGAATTGTCACGATTGGATGTGGTCAACTTCTGTCGCGTATTGTCGGACTTATATAGGTACAATCTGAAAACTTATGTCGTTCTAAAATTCAAGATACATACCAACTTGTTTGTTTGTTTGACCGCGCTAATCTCAGGAACTACTGGTCAGATTTGAAAAAATCTTCTTAGTCCATTCATTGAGGAAGGTTATAAGCTATAAAACAGTGGTAAAAGCCAGCGTGTAAAACCGCGCGGACGTAGCTATTTTATATACAACCTATAGATAAATGAATGAAACCAAAACTCCACGGTAATACTACGTAACACCGACTTGATAAACAACTTACCTAATACTATACAATAATATGTGTATGTATCTGTGTCTGTGTTTACAACGAACAAAAACGAGTAATTACTATCAGTGCATCAGTAAATAAAGTGTTCATCAACATTAATGAGGCGGTAATGATGATACTTAGTTACAAGCTAAGGCTAATTCGACGATTAGTATTCTTACAAGATAATGATAACAATTTGGCAACTAAATAGTTCTTTGAATGCATACACATGTGGTTCGTTGGTAAAACGGTCATATTGCCTCAGACATGTTTGGAACGAGTGTTGATGAATTTTGGCGACAACACGCGTTTCGTATTATCGTTTTGTAATTATGTGACATAATGACGTAGTTATTTTTCGTTAAGGTGTAGGTAGACTGAAGTGCTAAAGCAGCTGCTTTGATTAGTACCAAATAAAAATAGATGATCTCAAGATTGAATTATTCAAATAATTACGTTTTTATCGTTTTATTACAAGCTTCTGTTAAAACTGCCTATTTCTATTAACACTGCCTCGTTGGCCGAGTGGTCGCAGGTGCGACTGTCGGGCAAGGGGTCTCGGGTTCGATTCCCGGGTCGGGAAAAGTATTACTGGGTTTTTAAAAATCTCAGTAGTAGCACGAAGTCTGGAAATGTGCCCGGTAAATGGCAATAGGCTCACCCCCTATTACATGGGACTCATAACATAAATAATGAAAAGTGGGTGTTACATTGTACAGTGGCATTAAGTGCCGTAATGTACACTTCTACCCCTTAAGGGATCTTCTATTAATACAATTAAATTTTCAAAAAAAACACAACCTTTTACAATGAAAATATTTATCTTTCATCCATAAATTCTGATTTCTCCTTCTGTATTTAAATCAAGTGTTGTAATATTTCTAGAGACGATTTACTGGCACGTAACTCGGCACACCATTTGTTTCGGAAACTTTCCAAAACTTCAGAGAAACAAGGTCAATCTTACAAGATTTGGGCGGATCGACCCGACGACAAGCCAATGTCGTTATTGTTTTACTACTTCGGTATTGACGAAAAATAAATAATACATTTTTATTTATCTTATCTGAAAAATTTGTAGACAAATATTTATTCTGTTTTGTAAAACGTCAAATGGTTAGAATTTTCCTTTAATTTTTCGCATTTTTAGACCATCTTTAATGTGCCTAAAAATATTTTTACCTAATAGAGGTTTTTGGGTAAAAATATTTTCCCCAATAAAAATCCTCTAAAAGTTTATTTAATCGAAACAGATTTTTTTTATTAAAATAATAATAAGTCCAATATTACAGCAATGCGTTTCATAATTTTTACAAAAATATAACACTGATATACTTTATAGTTTGCATAACCATCTGAGTCACATTAGAAGAAATCAATCACTAAGTCCGTGATGATACTTTATAATTACGAAACATCACTTCATAATAAATAGAACTTCTGACATTGATGTAATGATTGGACAACAGATTTAGTAAACATTCACTTGCTTGTAAAATATCGGCTATTGAACTAAACACACACATTTCATATAATATTTTTCCTAAATAAATGGTCAGACATAGGCAAATAATAGAATAATCGTGTCTATTTAAAGCGTAGGTACTTTCAAACGGGTGAAAAGCAAACGTCTATAATTTCTATAATATGACATAACTATGTATATACACATTCCAAGCGAATCTTTTTAAGAAATCGTCTTCTTCTTTTGAAAAATATTAAATCGTTAGGTACCTATAATATCAATTAATAATTTTTATACTGAGAAAAGCTCTACTAGTTTCGAACCACAGAAGGGTTCTTCCTCATGAGCAGCGTGCGCGATCGCGGTGATGAAAGTAACCCGCGATATTATTTAATTTAGTATGTCTCACGACAGTTATTATAACAACATTTTTATACACATACAAAATTATGACTTCTTAAATTAACAAACTCTGCCGATTGTTAACATTCAATACAACATTAGTTAGCAAACGTCACACAAAGTTGATTCGAGTCCCAGATGGACACATGACACTTGCCTGCCACAGGTTTGTCAGTTGTTTAGAATATTGCAAGCTTATTAACAATGCATAATGCATATTGTAACCCTTGATGCACTTTTCTTCCGAAAATTAATAACGTGTATTTGAACTCCTGAATACGAATTACATGTACGTACGATGTATATATAAAAACGATTTTATTCAAAACATCTAAAACAATACGAAACCAAACTTGAACGATCCCTTACACAATTTTTCAAAGTTCGAACAAAAATTCCGATCGTATTTCCAATAAGTTTAGTGACCTAGATCTGTGACATCCGGGCAAGACCGACCGTGCCCGGCCGTGCCCGGACATTTGTTACAATAATGCTCAGTTGTCGGTAAATTCATACAAGAGTGAAATTCGAGAGTTCGGACGCGAGCCTGCCGAGTTTTTATAACATAATTTATCAAATTTTACAATTTGAAAGAAGTTTGTGATATACAATTTAGGTTTAAGAACTTTTGCGAAGTGATATGGTATGGCCGTCTAATTAATATTTTGTTTTAGCTCTGCACTTAAATAGAGTGCGTTTGGATACGTTTCAATAAAAGCCAATTCTTTAATTCAATTAAGAATTGAATTTCATTGACACTTCATAGCGCTTAACAAATTATAGCAGTTAAATTTTATTGTCAAATGACTTCGATGTTTGTGGCGCCCTAATAGGATAATAAAGCCGGCTTTGGAGCTAACTGTTCATTAATGATAACAATATAATTATGTTTAAAGTATCGGCAATTTATCACTTACATTAATCTCTAACGTACTTCGAACAAAGGTTTAACAATATCGGTCAATATTATAACGAATGTATTGTTTGTCCAACTTTTAGCTTAATACGAAAATCTTGTAGAACTTGAAAGGCTTTTATTGAATATTTAATTTGTTCGTAACCAATAGTGAAGAGTTTTGATATTTCGTACCTTTGGGAATCGTGCGGAAATTTAATACATACGGACTGGTACACAAGGGATTAGCCCATTAATGTAGATTCGATATTTGCCTAAGCTGAATTTGTAGTTCCAAAACTGTGAAGTTGTTTTTCTTGCAATAATAAGCGTAGCTTTTGTTCTTTCGGATTCATTGTAACCTATAGAGTGATTTTATAGTCCAGATAACTCGTAGACCTTGGATTAATTACTTTGCTATTTAAATGAGGCCTTAAAATATCCTGTGAGAACAATATTGAATTCGCAACGTTTCACAAATAGGGCTTAAAGCACCTGATTTCACGCCGAAATTAAACAGTTCATAGTGCTAATGCATTTAAGCTAAGCAATTAATGTTGGCTGCTGAGGTAGAACAATAGAGATTTGTGAACAATTTGTTGAAGAAGCTTATAGAGATATTCTTCGCAATTTTATTGTATCGCTTATTTGTATCGTAAGTATAATATTATTGTTAAGTTTTTGCAATGTGTACGAGCAGAAAAGTATTGATTTATTTACGGTACATCTGTATATGTTATCTAGAGGTATCATATCCTAATTAATTGACACACAAATAGGATGTTCGTGAAAAAATGTGCACCTATAAATTAATGTGTTACGTGTGATTTAAAATGTAACCGACATGCTCGAAAGAGTACTTGCGTTCAGTCAGTTTGAAATGAACAAGAGAATAGTAATCGGTTTTTTTCTCTATATTTTCTCTACTCAAGTCTTTTTATAATAGGAAGCTATTGTACCTTCTCCCCTGTTCCAATATCGCAAAATAAGCTAAATTTGCTACACTACCCCGGATTTTTCCATAACCAATATGGTTTAGCGTAAAAAGTAAAAAGGACATTGATTAAAATACGATGAGGCTCTTTCTCAGTGACTATAAATAAAATGAAAGGGAGGCTATCTTGCTATACGTTATCTTTCTTATTATAAAACATATTTTCATACTCCAAAGACGTTTTTAGCATGGCATCTCAGCATGACGTTATATTTTGATCGAATCAAAGTGACAATGAAATCCTGAAGATGGATTAAATGACTGAAAACCAATGTATTATCAATTCTAAATGACTCAAAATAACAACTGTTTATGTAACTTTACCAACATTCTACCAAAGAAATGCAACAATACCACCACATTTCTGTCAAAGACTTCAAAATCTTCGGAACTCAAACATGGTTAAAGAACAGTTAACTAGTCTTTCACTATCGGGATCCATAGAAGCGTAGAAGTTTGTTTGAAGCAAGCAAGTTCTACTTAGTACGCTATTCTATGTCCCCGTACTAACGACTGCGAAGTTTAAAACTACTATCTTACTTGCAATATTTACTTGAAATCTCTCTAACTTTCATCGATGTGTGTGCTTTATGATTATCTCATGTTATAGGTAGATCGATAGATAGACAAATTGGGAAAAATACTGTGGTTTTAACCAAGACAAAACTATGTCATGGTAACCATGGTGAAAACTTGAATATTTTTAGTCATTATTGTTCTGATTAAACTCATATAATATTATTGTCTGATACTTAAGTATCAATTACAGTTTCACTAGGTGGTAGTAAAAGTGGTATTTTTTATAAACTAAAACTAAACCTAATTCATTTTTCTTTACCGACTTTAAAAAAAAAGGGGAGGTATTTATTTTTTCAATGATTGCTCCACCGTTTGTGAAACGATTATCAAAAGTTTTTAGTTTATGAAGTCGGTTTTTTAAACGCATGGTTTACATAACTGCTTTATCTTCTTCATAGCATGTGTATGTGACTGCCTTTGTATGTCACTGGATTAAAACAGAATATCACAAATACGCAGAAGAATAGAAGCGAAAAAAAAATTACGTTTATAATCTGATAGGCAGTTGCAAGCGCTTTAAAAGAATGACATGGACTTGGATATATTTGTTATTAAGTAAATGTGGCTTTACACTACTCCTATACAGTCGAGTTCACCTGTCCATTGTACTTTGTTCAGCTTTAAAACGAGTCGAGAAAATCGGTATAAAGAAACACGATCTTTTACAATATGAATCCAATTTTACAAGTGAATAAAATCTTTCATAGTATTTACTGTAGAAAACATTTTTCGCTTTGATATTTTTACCTGGATTTAAGTTGTCTCTTTTTTGTACTTCTATTTTAAAGGGGTCGCCTTATGTCATTTTTCTCACGCAACACTTAAACAGAATACGGCAACCTTTTGTAGGTGTCATTAATTGAAAAGGTTGAGTTTGCGTTAATTGAGTATCCTTTGGCATTAAAATACCTATCTTTTAAGTCTTGTACAGGTTCCAATCGCTCGTAATCTCTTCGATCAGAATGAAAGACTTTTAATAAGGCTTCAAAGTTTTTTAGTCAGTTACAATGGCAGTTCTTATCGTTTGTCACTATATGATTAAAAGCTTCTGCCAGCGGATTTGCCCGCGTTCTTGTGGAATAAAAAGTAGCCTATGTGTTATTAAAGACCATAATCTATCTTTGCTCCAAATTTCATTGCAATCCCTTCAGTAGTTTTTGCGTGAAAGAGTAACAAACATAGAGGTAGATACTCACATACTTCTTAACAAACTTTCGCATTTACAATATTAGTAGGATTTCTGCTTCATGACAACTCGTAATTTCGTCATTAACCTTTCTTTAAAGTAAGTGGGTTAGAAATTAATTCACTGTTTACACTTACTGATAACACGTAGGTATTTCTAAAATTCTTCATTCAAATTGCAAGGAAACTTGAATTATAAACACCACGTTTCAACTGTTTACTTAAGCTCGTGCAGAAAATTGTTACACTGATTGTTTATCTTATCGTTATTTATTACTGTTTTTTATATTATCACGATATCGTACCACGTGTACTCGAATTTCCGTTATCTCTGTTATCAACATGTCTGTTGCTACTTATTTGAATGTAAGCTTATGTAAATGATACAATCTGCGTGTGAATCATATATGTTTAATTAATTTTGTTTATAAACATTATCTTTCATTTTACTCTTTGGCTTTTGGACTTTAGCTTAGTCATTTGCATTTTGTTAAAAAATGTTGCACGAATTACAAACTCAAACTTAAACATAAAAACAAATCGAATTACAATGCAGTCTCTAAAATATGATACTGACTAAATAAATTAACATTAATAATATTAACTAGTAAATAAACAAGAACATATTTCACTCCATTCACAAATATGTACATAGACTACCATTAAATGGTCTCACACAAATTGACCACAGTACCTAACTAAATTAACCGAAGTAATTAACGACAAACCACAGTCTGAATAATAATTCCGTAAATATCAAATGTAAACCGACCAACAACGAAAATTTGAAAAAGGGGACAACTCAAACGATTCATACCATTTACTTTTTAAAATGGTCCACAGTTCACATTTCGCATTGTTTTATTTCTCTTTGATCATTATTTGTTAAAATGTAATGAATAAGAAATTAGTCCTTTGATAAGAATTAGAGAAGTTTAGACCTTAATACGTGTGTCAACACGGGTGTTTTTTCTTAGAAATTTAGGTAGAATAATTATACTACCAAATATTATTTTCATCAGTACGATTTTTGTCCGTTGTAAAAAGTTATTTATTTTAGTTATTTTTACATATAAAAAGTTTTATGTACTACTGATAAAACATAAGACCAGTTATGACATTATAGGCTGTACTACCAATTCCCACTGTATTTTAAATTGAACAACAAATAATTATTTTATTAACTGCGTTTAAAAAAAAACACTCTAACCCTCTTTATGAGGTTGGTTTATTTAATGGTTCGTGCGGTGGCTGGGCAACGTGTCGCGGGTTCGATTCCCGCACGGAACAACTCTTTGTGTGATCCACAGATTGTTGTTCCGGGTCTAGATGTCATGTGTATGTGAACTTGTATGTTTGTTAACGCACCCACGACACAGGAGAAAATCCTAGTGTGAGGCAAAGTTTAAAAATATATATATACGTATATATATGTGTATATATAGTACTAAATCCTTCTCCTTAGTATAACAAATACTGTTCTGCAAACCGCATGAAAACAGGTTTAGCCAATCGTGAGATGATCATGCACAAACATATATACACTTAGGACAAACTGAGAACCTCTTCCTTATTTTGAAGTCGGTTAAAAATCAACTATTCTTTGCTTAAATTTTGATTACAGCCCCATGATATTGCTTTTACACTTGAGATTAACCAACCACCCGACACTATCTAGAATTTTTTCAATTAACCCAATTTTCGGGAGTAACCTCTCAACTTTCAGTTTCTTGTAAGCCTCTCAATCTCAATATCTTCCCAGCAAACTAGGTTCAGCAAACAAAGTGATCTTATTTGCACTTAACCCCTTTTTAAGCACTCAAGGCTGATTAGGTCTTATATTTTTTATTAAATGAAGCGTCTATATCTATTCTAAATTCTATCTGCTTGTTTTTTTTTAATTTGATTATAACAATTTGCTTGATTGAAAAGTCTATATCTAATCTTATGAAACGCATTCCATGTACAGAAGCGTATTTTTATCAAAGCACATTCACTGCAATATGGTTGAGTTGGGCGCCGTCAATTGAGACTGGTCAGCTCCAGACTGTATAATTTTATTAGCCTTAAAATTATTCTCTTTTTCGATCTCTGGCTGGATTTCGATGTGTTATTTTTCTCGTACAATTTAACCAAAAAACAATATAAGTAAAAAATTTGACTGTGAACCTGATTGAATAAGAGTAACCAATGGAGTTTTCTGGTCGTTCTTCTCCATAGGAATCTACACCTTGGAATGAGCAAATAGATTTACTTTTAATTTTTTTGTTGACGTTCACAGGTCCTGGTCTAATTCAAATAAATGATTTTGGCTTTGACACATAAATATCATAGCAAAACTAACTTTAAAGCCAAATTTTATCGAACTACATTGTTTTCTATGACGCCATTAACCATCACGATTCTTTAAAGAAATATAAAAATTCCAAGCATAATATTATCGAGATTATTCAACTTTATTTTTCCCTTGCATTTATTGCGTAATGGAGCGTAACAAAGGGCGATACTTTAAGGAAAAACAAAAGATCTGTAACAGCTAATGCTACAGGGGGTAAAAAAGAAAAGGGAATCGTTCGCTTCATTTTTATTTTAAATCTTTTCCTATCAAAAGTTCCCCCTAATGTGCAGACATCAAAAGACGGAATTCTAATTTGCTCCAATCGGTCAGTCGCTTATAATTCCATTTTAAATGGATCTTCCATAACAGCAGCCAAAGCATGAACCAGCATTCACTTCGTGGCTTCTTGCTTTTTATGGCACCTTCATTTTGGTAGAATACAAAACACCAAATTAGAACGTTTCACTATCGTTTCAGATAATGTAGTAATCATATCGGCCACAAATTTCTAGAATGTCTAGTAAATAAATTTTTTTTAAGCATTTTTATAAATGACGAATTAGACATCTTCCACTTATCTCTATTTACATAGATAGGAGTGGAAGGAGGGTAGGGATGCCTTTGCCCTGCAGTGGGACGATCATGGCTGAAAATAAAAATAAATAAATAATTTTAATAAAGTTGTTGCATTATATTTGCGTACTAACTACAGTAACAAATTAATAAGTTTCGAAAAAATAATGTCTCAGCTCGTGTCACTGTTTTTTTTATTGCCTTTTACACTTAAATTACTTGATAAAGTCTCATTTTCATACAGAATAGGTTTATTTATTATTAAACCAGTACTTAAAATAACTGGTGTTGTATTTTGTTTTAATAGAGGTATAGCAAATTTTGTAACACAAATATTAACTTAAAGTGTCACATGGTCGATTTCACGTTGCAAGCTGTACGCTGCACGCTCCGATAAATCGATAAACCGTCATCGCTATTACGGGCATTCATCGCTGCGTCAATTCAGTGTTCTCTCGGTCATATGAAAAAGTTTTTGAATAGCCCCATACAAGCGTGGTTGATGTAAACGTGGTTGGATGAAAAAATTTTGACCTGAAAGATACAGATTAATTTTAACATAAAGCATGAATCTACATCCACGATTCGATGTCATAAGTCTTGTATAAATTCCTTATTAAGAATTTGGAAATTATAAAACACAGTTTATTGAGTCAGGAATCGAATCTGAGACTCCTTACTCGGCCATTACGATTACGACTTCTCTAGATCAACGAGTACATACTCTTTATGAGTATGTAAATTATAAATACCTAAGTATAATTAAACTGTAGGTTACATACAAAATTTTGCAAGAAAAGTTGTGTAGAACACTGCCTTTGTTTTCTTCAAAATTCATATAATTGAAAGTTGCTGTTCTTGCTAGAGTTATGAAACTTATTCTGCTTCAAACAAATTTAAATACGTATAAAAATAACCAAGTTTTCACTTTATAAAGCAAGGCGTATAAAGGCAACTAGCCCTGAATATATAAAAAAATGATAATAAACTCATGATCCTCTATAAAAAAGAGATGGCTATTTACACAAGGAGAAAGATTAAGCGAAATAACACGGAATCTAGACATTTGTTATCTAGACCTACAACTAGTCTGTGACATTAAGCTCACGCTCTATAATCATGGCAAGTAGCAATACTGGTATAAGTGAGTACTGTATTGTATATGTACCTGCCTACCCCGTAGAGATTATAATACTATAATTCCTAGTACGATGAAATACTAGACTTCAGAAATATGTATAGCGAAATGCTTTGACGTCAGTAAATGTTCTAACCTTTAGTCAACATTAGCTTAGAGCTAGCAAAAATATAATTTTGTCTAGTTTCCAAGTTACTTTGGCTTGTAGAACCATCCAAGCGTATATAACTATCAGTGTGAGAGTACCTTATTACGCTTGCAGCTGTAAATCTTGCTTTACTAGAGCCAGATTACCAAGAAATGCTCAAGTATGAACAGTTATTACATTTGTAAATAACTTAGTTCTCTACCCACTATGTTTCCTAGAGAGAATACTTTGACATGCAATTATTGCAAATAATTTTCATAAGATATTTTTTGCGATGTAGGTACTTAATATTTTAAATGTGTATATCAAGGATATACTTACATCTTTTTCTGACAATTAGTTGGATTAATCGATAATGTATAAAACAGTATGATAAGGTGTCATAATTACGTGAGCAAAGTCACTCAGTCGAAAACAGCGACTTCAGTAATTTTATCGTAATTTTTCCAAAAAGCCAATAAGAATGATAACTTTTTTCTATACTCTGTTGTTTTTACTTAACAATGTCTATAAATATGTAAATTTTCTTTTTCAGGTAAGTACTAGATACGTGTAATTAATCTTCGGTACTCCATGATCAATCACACGACCCGAGAGCTGCGCCGAGGTAAGTTCGGGAATACCAAAATATCTCATAAATCAAAATTATATTACCGATCGATTGAATCGATATTCAAATGCAAATCAAAGTAATAAGAACGCTGAGTCTTTTTTAATAGAGAAATATATCTATTAAAACTAGAGAGCGAGAGAGACCAACCCTATAGCACGATTGCTTAAATACTTTTTTCTTTTTACACGATTTTACTCATAGTATAATCGCCTCCGACCGTTTGTTTAAAACTCCGCGTACCTTCGTTCAATTTGTCGCCTAATTAAATCAGATTTAAATGGAAAGGTTTCTACGAATGAACCAACACGACGAAAAAATGATAATGGTTTTGGCCTTTGTCGTATAAAAATTGAGAGCATAGGATTGTTCATTTCTTACGTGGAATGTTACAAGAACGATATATTTTATTTACATGGCCTTGTGCTTACGAAAAAAAAAACCTTAAATATTGGTGGTTCTATTGGGCCATTTCCTCTGTAAGGCGATAAAAGTTCCCATATTTATGGGATTAGGTATTTCATATGCGCGCCTGTGTTCAACGCAAATGGCTCGTAAATTCAAAATGTTAGCGACAACTCCAGTTCGAGATTCCGTTAATTAGTTAGGAAAGCATTGTCTTCGTCTATAGTTATGAAGAGGTCTTATTAACGAACTTGTCGTGTTTTCACGACACAATTACACGAATTTATATCTGGTCTTCTATTTTTCTTACAGTTTCTTGTTACTGTATATATATCTCTGTGATTATTACGAGGTTGACCTTTCGTTTGAGGTAATCTCATTTGGACTATATCTCTTTGATAATAACAATGTCATATACGCTCGGTTTTCGCAAATAAATCACGACAACGCGCTATGATTAATCCACGACATTATTCTATTTTTAATATATACTTTTAATCCCCTTCTTTATATTCCCCTTTTAATAGGTAATGTATGTTTGTAATAAGTATCTAATGCTAAGGCAGTCAAAATAAAAATTGTAGCCATTTCCTATTTTAAATGCAAGAATAGAGCAAACAAAAGTTATCAGATTTCCAGCGGAGAGGAAAAATATGAAATAAATTCATAATCCGCGTAGCAAATAAAAGAACAGCACTGCTACAACCTTATGCACTATTAGAATGAATGTTTTCACATTTCAATATACTAAGATCATGTTTCTACTACATGTTTTGTGACGTCACTCTTTAGTAAACATGTCCTTTATAAACTCTATATTTATGGTACGTTCGCGTCGGTATAACGCAAAACACTGCACTACAGTCGATAAATTCTGTTGCAGAACTTTATGTAGAGAATTGCAACCCTATTACTATTTTGTTCATAGTTAACATTCTGTCCGAATTTCAATTGTAGTTTTTCATACATTGTTTATTTAAATACATGTGTCATTATGTCATAGGTAGCTCATCAAATTAGGTGCTTACCAAACCCTTTACCTTTTTCCTTATGTGTTCCTTAAAAGGTATGTAAGCCCATCTAACCGTCTCCTACACTTTTATGGTCTTGCAAATGAAATAACAATGGGGATCAACATAAACTCAAGTATTGACATTAAATAAACCCACTGGTAGTTTCATTATGCCAAAATAGGGTTAGGCAGGAAAAAGACAACATATGCCACGACATTATTAATTTGACAAAAATTGAGGAAAACCTATTTAAAACTAGGTACATAATTATATGAATGGCTATGAGAATGTGAAGCTAGATAGAAGATATTGTTAATTTGTGCTATTTAGCAGTCATATGAGGTCACTTATTAAAAGCTTGTTAACATTATAGACTATAAGGGAAAACCACATCTCTTTTTTATATTATGAGGTTGACTGCCTCGTTGGCCAAGTGGTTGCAAATACGAATACCGGGCAAGGGGTCTCGGATGCAATACCCGGGTTAGACTAAATATAACTGGATTTTTAAAAAAAGTCAGTAGTGGAACGGAGTCCCCCTATTAATAATGGGACTCATAACTCATATAATGAAAAGTGGGTGTTACATTGTACAGTGGCATTAAGTGACGTAACGTGCACCTCTGTCTACCCCTTCGGGGATAAAAGGCGTGATGGTGTTATTATTATGAGGTTGAGGTACAATTCGGTCAATTGACAAAGACTTGACTGTATGGCTAAGTAGACATCAGGTGTTATACTCTCCATACAACTGTAAATACCTAGTTGGTTGCGACCCGGTCGTACAATAGATCAACGCCCTAATGAAATAGGGCTTTTAGAGATCTGTAGAGGAAAATTGATTAAACAAAATATACCTAAATTACTCAACAGTTATGTACGCATAACCTTCTCCAAATTGGCTATGTAATATATAATAATAATAATAATTTATTTCATCAACTATTATGTACATATTGTACATATCAACAAAATATTAGGAAAAAACCTGTTAAGCAAGAAAATGCTTGTGGTAGGCGATCCTACTATACCAATATATATAAACAAGTACAGTATATACTAGAGATCTGTCTTTTATGTCTCCACCAAAATGTACCAAAACCAATGCTTCGTGGACAAATATAAAGTCGAACATAACATACATTAATGTTCCCAACTGTTGCCAGAGTACTTTATATCAAGGATACACATTCCTATATTTCTGCTTCGTCGGACGACTGGTCACAAGGACGTCTGCTTTGGATTGAATCAGAAGTAGGATAAATTCCGATATTGGTTATTTTTGAGATTTTTATTTTAGAAAATCATAATTATAACAAGCTTTGCCCCTTATGTGACTTAAAACATCACCAGCAAAATTCAAGTACTTTAATGTTAAGCCTTTCTATGATATGTCCGTTCTGTGTAATATACAAATAGATACTATAAGTACACATTTTACATAAGAAATTATGTAAAGGAAAGTTAATATTTAGAATTCGTACAGCTGCTTTGTTTGTTCCATAATTTGGAAACTAAGTGGTTGTGCCAACATAACATGGTACAGACAAATATGGCCAAACCGGCTTACAGTTTTACTTAGCGTCGCGTTTAATTGGTCCACAAAAAACTTCGGCTTTGTAGCTTTGGGTCCTGATTTTTCCAGGATTACATTTCAACTTTTTTTTGATGTTGCCCATTTGCAGCGATGTAGGTTTTTACATAACATAACACCACGCCTTTTATCCCCGAAGAGGTAGGCAGAGGTGTACCTACATTATGTCACTGTACAATGTAACACCCAATTTTTACTATTTATGTTATGAGTCCCATGTAATAGCTCACCGCCTATTACCATATATCGGGCACTGAGAATTTTTAAAAAACCCAGTAATACTTTGCCCGACTCAGGAATTGACCCCGAGTACCCTTGCCCGACTCGGGAATTGACCCCGAATACCCTTACCCGGCAGTCTCACTTGCGACCACTTAGCCAACGAGGCAGTCAGAGGCAGATGTAGGTTTTTGGGCGGAAAATTATAGCTTATTTCATTATCTTACTTTGTAGTCTCAAAATACCTCTTCGAATGCTACATCTTCAATTTTTGGAGACTTATGAGTAACACTTTGCAGTTGTAATCAAACATTGCCTATACAGTCGACTGATATTAACCTGACTATAGACTAGACTATCATCTACTTTTTCATTACACATAAAGCCCTTTTGGCTAAAACCCAGCATTAAGGATAATGGCTGCCAGTAAGCTGTGACAACTTCATAATAATAACGGTTTTGAAGCCATTAACACGTCTACTATCCTCGAAGGGGTTGCCCGTCAACCGGCAGTGGTTTACTATCGACCCACATAGGTAAACACATGGGTACAAATCTACTAAAGCATACTTAGACTTAAGTACGCCCTAGATATATGGTAAAGACTAACTGTGACCACGGTTTTCTTGACATAAAACAAAAAGGATACCATTTCCCTGTATATAGTTACAAAAAAAAACTGTTCAATAGCTACGAAAATAGAATGAACAAATCGCACTTTTTTGTAATCATACAATTATATATACAAATTACATTAGTATGAGTTTATTAAGACAACTAAAAATGTCACTCGCGTGAGTATACTGAGAAAAACTCTACTAATTTCGAGTCACAGAGGGACTCTTCCTCATGAGCGCCGTGCGCGATCGTGACAATGTCGGGCAGCCTACTGTACCTACAGCCTACAATATATTCACGTGAGTAAATCAGTTTTTTTAAGTCTATAAACTTACTTCAAAACAGCTTGATTGACGATAAACAACACAATACACCAACAATTGCTTCGTGTCTTATCCGAAAATGAATTTTAATCCAGGTGCTGTGAGTTTAAATTGGAAGCTTAATTTCGTTCCTTTCATGACTATGTCCAAAAAGCCTTGCTTCTCCGAAATGAAGGATCCATGAACAATGTATTTTCACATGGCGACATTAAAATAGCCTTTACCTTTACTAGTCTACATATTGTGTATTTAACATGATGAAAGGACCTTAAATTCGACCTGTCCGATCTTGAAAATCATTGGTCCATGCTTTTGACGACTTTAGGAAAAATATTCAATTTTCTATGTATTTTAACATTCATAAGTTTGTGTTATTCTTAATGACTAATTTAAGGGAATGGTATTCATAGCGGATTCCAACTATTATAAGGTTTGTTAAAGAAATTGTCTTTCTTCTGCCCGTATTCGTAACCAATCTGTATTGGATGCTTTTAGTAAATTCTGACTTTTTAAAAATCTCAAACCACAGTTAGTTACCCAGTTTAACCAACTGCGACCACAAGTACCAGGCTTGCAGCAAAAGCAAGTGGTTACACCATACCAGACACTGTTGAGCTAATAACGTATGTATGTATGCATGTGTAGGTGACACGTGTGCCTGTGTGCGTTCACACGTACACAGTACTGTTCACTGACTCCGGTACCCATACCTTATTGAATTTCTCTATCTACATGAATATTTCAGGGTTCTTGTTACCTATTTTTAGTGATGAGAACCCTAATAATTTTCCTATGTCTCGTCATGTAAGGTCGGGACATGATGTAATGTGTCTTCGGCTTGTAAGAACCCGAAATAAATGTGTAAAATTCTTGAATAAGATTGATTACAAGTACAAATGTATTGCCAATGGTTGAAGGCTTAAGGATAAAGTATTTCTAAATAATTTATAGAAACCTTTCTCAAGGTTAAAAATAAAATTAATACGCGAACAATAATGGTTAAGACATTTGTGCACAAAAAAGGTAAATCCTAGTTGGATGGCACAAAAACATATATTAACTATCAAATGGATGATGTAAGTACTGTTAATAAATACTTGCGATAATATAATAATATACAAAATAATAAAAATACAGCTTATTGCCCTTTTGTACTGTAGACTGAATTATACATATAATTACTGTAAAATCTCGCAAAATATGTCATCATCGTCACTATCAAACTATTTGGATGATTTAATATTGATTAAATAGACTACAATCAAAAAGAAGGTTTTCAACTGCTTGCTTAGCCTAAACATGACATTGAATTTAATATTCTCATTGTTTTAAAAGTATGAGTTTTCTCACGAATCGTTTCTAGAATCATCTTCAGTACAATGTACCTCAAAGAAAATTCTCAAATTCATAATTATTCATTGTAGAAAAGTTATTTATTATTCAAAGAAGTTCTTAAGCCGACAGCTCACGAAGATTATCTGATCCTTATCAAGGCTACAATCACGTGTAATTTCACATATGAAATTATAATTCATTCTTAAACAAAAATGAACACTAATGATCTCTATTTGAAATGAATGTGAGATATTTCCCATGGCAGCTAAATAAAATACTTCAACAATCCTTTTATATATTTGACTCATACTGAAGAATTTACTCTTTTTCTAAGGACATTCATTGATTATTCGACTCTTTGAAGTTAAATTCAACGTGAAAGAGATAAACAGCAGACGGATTGGGTGATAATGTAACGAGTGATAGGAAAAGATGACAGTAGAAAACATATTGCGCCGACCCTACGTTATTTGGGATCAGGGTCGACAGAAACCCTTCCATTTTATTATTTACCCTATGAACCTTGGATTCAAAACTTATTCATAACAATCAAGTCTTGTATTGGCTTTTCAGGAAAGAATATATTACGCCAATTATGTTTTGAGTCCCATGGATAAAGGAATAAAGCTATTGTTGTGTCTTACTTCCGTACGGGGTTAAAAAAATCGATATCATTTCGATCTAATGCTTTGTAGGCACAATTGTGATGAGAAAATCAACGCAACCAACTCAATAGTACAAAATATATTCCAACAATATCTATCTAGGTTATCCTTTTAACATATCCGATCAATTCTAAGATAACTTTGAAAGGAACGTGATGTATACGCATACGAAATGAGCCCCTCATTAGATATGCTCGCAGCCGATAACTTATTACTTACTCTTGAATATGTCTAACTCGTGTCGATACGGCAACTTCAGGAAATATTCATACTTAGCCTCCAAAAGAAGGAAAATTTAACTATTAGGGAAAAACTCATGTTTCAAGAACAAGATATTTCGATTCCAAATAGGCGAGCCTACTATAAACTAATTTATTTTTCTTGAGACCAATTAATCACCTATATTCTCGAAGGAAATTAAATTGATAGATCTTTAAAATAGTTGCTATAGGCATCGAGTTTGTTAGATTGTGCTCTGTCTATAGTGTTGACAGGTGGATATTAACTAATTCAATCCTTTAGTTTTATTCAGAACGGTTAGAGTAAATTTTAGTTCTCTGTCCTTTCTAAATATACACATTGTTAAACCCAATTTTCAACTTTTCTTGATCAAGATAATCGAGTAGTTGATTATTTACGTCTGCTCTGTATTTAATTATAGCAAAGACAAAACAAACCAACATTTTTATACCAATTGTCACTAAGTATTGCGAAAAAAATGAAAAAAATAGCGTTGAAGAAAATCGTTGATTGGATGACTTGCGCGCGCGTATTCCGCTCCCGCTCCCGCTCTTAATTAAAAATAAATCAACACGAGTTTATTTTAATTGAGCGATACTTATCAGAGATAATTCATGGGATTTAAATCGTTATCGGTGGAAGTGCATAGTAGTGGCGCGGCCGATAAGCGCAGGCCGGGCGAAGCGATGGTGGCTGTGCTGCGGCGGCGGCGGCAGTCACAGTCGGTTGGCACGCGCGGCCACACGCGCCTTCCGCCGCGGGCCCACGCCGCCCGCACCCCCCCGCTCCGCGTCGCACACAGGTAAACAAACAGTGGACCTCTCCAATACACCACATACCTATACATCCCGACACCCCTCCAGGCCTAACCCCAGACCTAGTCCTAGTGCTCGAACTTTGTCGCCACAAAACTAAATAACAACCATCTATTTTAAGTGCCAGTAGTAGGTTTGGATTGTTAACAAAAATTTTCAGTGTTTTGTTGTCAATGATTTATTTTTGTTGTGCCAAAAGATAGATGTGTATGACATAATCGACAGCTACAAATAATACAGGAAGATCTCACCTGAACGAAGTTCGAACAGTCTGCTTTGTGACTAATTAGTTACTAAAGAATCCTACAGTTGAGTAACAGAACTGATCACTTTGTAAGTTAATGAATATTAGAAGGGCTCTCGAGATGGATCTCCAAGCAGTAGCGCGCTAAAGAAAAAACTCGTAATATCTATCTAACAAAGGTGGAAGTTAAGTGGATTTAGTTTTGTCACAAGACTAAACAACCCTCTTATCGGTTCGGAGGCCTTGAGATGAGCCTGAATCCCACCTGCTTATCAAGATTAATGAGATGTTACGTTGCGATAACAACATACGTAAAAACGTCACTAACAAATAGAGTAATTAACAATACATAGAAGATAATCAATGTGCGCAACACGCATGTATTCACAAACAACACTGTGTCTTCAGAACATGGAAAACCATTGCAAGTTAAACAGAAGAAGTGCAAATAGAAAGCAAATCATGTGACATGAATGTCGCTTAGTCGTGACTGAGGAATTGACAATACTAGACGAGAGTCTACTGGACACACGATAGAATGAATATTTAGAGGTATACCTACCTTTATAAATAATGTTGATGATTAAGAAATGTTCCTAATGAAACCAATTGTCTGTGGTTCAGACATCAAACTCAAATATCTTGTTACTGAAAAGGAATGTGGAGCAATCAATTTCGGAAACCTCACCACATCGAAGGGACCTCTCTCAATAGTGGATCGGTTTTCGTGAGGTAATTTGAATATCGAAACCGCAGTCAGGAACCCTACACACAAAGTTTGCGCCCTAATACATCAATTGGCTGTCGGATTAAATATTTCCAACAATGGTGAGCTTTTCATCGAGTTCATTTATGTATTAAGTGTTCCATTGCCATTTTTGTTTGAGAACTCTTGGGGTTAATATTGCAAATTACCTCCGTTTGTCTCTTAAGTAGGTCAAAGATAAACTCATAAATTCTCGTCTTACATTTTTACATCACAAGCCTACGGCTGGATTAAAGTATGAAAGCTATAATATTTCTGCGCGTCCATAGAATCGTTAAAGGATTGAATGTTAATCTACTGTTTACTTGGCCGTTTGATCTTGTTTATCATTGTATTAAACACATACTGACACGATCACAAATGAGAATTAGAACTGATAGTATCGATTGGTTTTGCATTAACATTAGTTTATATTCAGTATCAACATTTATATTAACATAGATAAACAAGGTTACCTAACAATACATTGATAAATAATCATTACGATCCTTCGACAAACGCATTACGTTTTACTGCCTATTAATATTTCGAAAAATTAGTACTCCCTAAACACTGCAGGACGTGGTTGATTTATTGATCATAAATTCATATTGCTGCTGATGTTAACATCGTAAATTTTATTATTGATAGGTGAGGTTTGACACGTTTAACCTTTACCAGCAGCTAGTCACCCAGAGATCAAACGATAACACGTTGACATTGTCACATTGTTGATACTAGAGTTACCTACGCATTCTTTTAGTTTTTAAATGAATGCCGTAGAGTTTTCTTACTCCTTTGCTGTAGAATTAAATGTTGAAATCAATAGTGTCGCAATAATGTAGGTATCACAATGTTTGTCCGCTACCATGGCAGCACGTGAAATAAAAACAGCTGTTCGACCTTGGCACGACAACCATATTCCATAATTCCTAAATTTTTGGCCGCGATACGTAGGAAATTAGTTACAAGGAAGTTTTAAATAAAACATTTATGTATTTTTCGTAATGATGCGAAATTAAAAGGTAATTTAACCGCGTTTAAGAGCGTAATAATATAATTCGGTTAAATGCGCGTAACAATGAGAGATACAAATCCCTGTGGAGTATAATTAATTACTTCCACTTGTCATGCCCAGTCCACTTGGCAGTCCCAGAGGAAGACAGAAAAGGGCTTGAGAAGAGCAGTCCGCTCTTCTCAAGCCCTTTTCGCCATTGTCAACTCCCAAACAACTTTCGTTTTTGTAATATTTAAGCAGAATTTATATGACACACCATATTTTGCATCTAGCTATTATAATGAAAGTAGAGATGTAGCTACAATAAATACAACGCTTTAAAGTTTAATATTAACGAAAATTATTTACGTAACGCATCCTTCGTATGCGAAAGGTTATGTATTAAAGGTTAAGTGACTATTATAATACACTAAGTAAAACACTAATTAACTAAAAATATACATATATAAGGTACCTATAACTAAATAATATAATAATCTTAGTCATATTACGAACCTAACGGGTAACCGGGGCTCCGCGCTCCGGCTCGACGTGCAGGAGAAGGAACGGGGTGGTTTTTAGTCAGTAAGAGTCTGACACTCCCTACCGCCTCACGCAGGCGGGAGCAGTCATACGATGATTTTCCCCCCTTAAAAAAGTCATATTACGAATAGAAAAAAAAAGCAAGTAATCTTGGTAAGATTAAGACGTGATAAAATATGTGCCTACGTAATACAACTACGTCTGATTTCATCTCCCATCTAATTACCTATTTAAAAAACAACAATTAAAATACTGTAATAACCAACTATAATAGTAATTATTATTTTAATTACCACATAATAACGTTAATAGTCTCCCAAAAAGCTATTGTCTTTACCCAAAGATTATCTTTATCAGTAAAATGTTGAAAAATTGAAAGCTCCAAATAAAAAATTTGTGCGACAAAATAAATCTTAAAGAAATTTTTCGCCCTATCAAGGCATTCGCGATTATTTTTACTACTTTCATTTCTATTCAAACTCTTGAGAACATTTATTCATTGTATTCTAATAAAAACGGGTATACCTACTGTATTTTGTAGAGTACTGTATTTTGTAGAGACGCTTAGACATAATCTTCTTTTCTTATTGTATCGCAACTTAAGCAGTTCTTTAGACAAAATAATCACTTTAATGTGCTTATCTCATAATCTTTTAATATTTAATGATAACTTCATTGTCGCTATACAATAATCTACTTTAATAATTTCATACATTAACCAAATACGATAATTATCTAACCTAACCAATATGCATTACATTGATCCAAAACCTTCATCTTACTCTTACATTAATAGTTAAATGTGATACTACATCGATTCATACCTAACAATATGAGTCATGTAATCGATAAATTCGTAATTCTACATTTGAATTCCCTTCACGTATTTAAATTTAGCTATTTCAAAATTATCCCGACCCTTTAAGCGAACAGCTGTAAGATATCGCGTATGTTTCTATTCCAATTGCTTTCAATGAAAATATTACGAAGGTTTGTAAGCATAATCGATGTGAAAATACAACAATCCTACACAAAACAAACGTAAATTCTTTCAGAGATTATTTAATCTTAATACCAGATCAAAATAATGCTGATTTATTTGTATCGTACCTGTAAGGAAGTTATCATCACAGATCTGTGTATTGATTGCCAAGTCACATAATCTTATCGAAAAATGGAGTAATCGCTCACTAAGAAATATTTACTCACATTATTTGTACAAAATAATGTCAGGAAAATAATACCTTGTTATCTAATTCATACATTCAGTATTCTTATACGCATTAAATATTTGTCTAGTGAATTATATATTTGAATCTTTATCTCGAAGGCAGTTAGAGTGCTTGTCAAGTGACACAACTTTTTCTTGGCGTAATCCGTAGTTTTTAGGTCATCCTTATTTCTCACGGTTGTTTAGACAAATGTCCTCTCACCTGATATTTACCGTTCGCCTAACACGGTGTACAAATAAGATGTGAAATTGCAATAAGCGAACGTAAAAATTCACTAAAAATAACAAATCGAAAGTTCAGCGCAAAATCATTCCTCATTTAGTTCTGTTACTTTACCCCAATAAAACATAATGATGAACAGAACCTATTATTGGACGTTTGTCGATGCAAAGATAAAATTAGGAGCCATATTTTAATATAATATGTCGTTATATCAAATACTTTTAACTAGTTATAATACTAATATCACTTCTCTGTTACAAGTATCGCGTGACAATTTTTATTAACATGTACGTAAAATATTCATCCATTCACCACAACTTCTCTTTTATCTTTCCCCTCTCTCAAATATCTATTTTTTTATTCATATATTATCGACGAGGCTATAAATTATCTTTTCTATTATCTCTGGGCTGAACTAATATTTACATGAAATCCACGTGAAAATTATGAAGATTCTTTTAAAGATTCTTTTAAAGAAGGTGTGAATAGAATCTATCCAGACGAGCCAATACTTTAATCTAAATCATCAAAAGAATAATAGTAAAGGTTTTTGTCTACGTTTTCAATAATTTTCGTATAAGAAAAGCCTAAATCAAATTCACTTCAAATGTAATTTCTTTCACAAGTACCACTTTTCGTTTATAATTCGCGAAAACGATTTTCTTTCGAACAATTATGGTAGATAAATAGTTCTCAGTAACTAAAAAATAGCTGGTATTTTCTAAACCTAGATTATGTGTATGTACTTCAGAAAACCCGTCATTTTCTTGAAACTATTTTACCATGAAACTGTTTAAAATTCAAATGCATAAATTTTTGACAAAATTGAAAAATTACATATCCCTAATAACGGAAGTAGATCTTAATATGAAAATATATTATGCCAAATCCATAATAATCTTCTAACTCTGTTAGTCGACATTTGTCGCAGTTGCTTTCAAGTGTCATTTAACGTAAATTTATGGTAGAATTTTAAGCAAGCACCACTCCTTGAAATAGCCTTGTGAACTAAACGCTCAAAACTTATTCACAGTGTCCGTCGCGGCCAATTAGTGTAGAAAATCTTAATTTATTCCGGCTTTTAAAATTATTATCCCAGTATTCTGAGTTTTGTCTAAACGTATATTTTCATTAGTACCTATTATTTCAATGAAAAACGAGAATTTTAGACATAACATTCTTACTTCATTGTAATTATTTTGTATATAATAAGTATTTATATTTTGGCTAGCAACTGACAAACACATGTAAATGAAGCTGATTATCAACAATAACTGTGTACTTTTCATTATGTTCGGTGTACAAAGAGCTTGTCAGTTTGAATGTGGGGTTTAATGATATTCATTTCTACTTGGTTTTGTCGTCCGCTAACCAAAACGTGGAAAGAAGAGGTTCCATTAACTGTAAATTACCGCCAAAGAATTGCTTCAGTTCTGAAGTGAATTGTGCGAATTTATCAGACTTTGCTTAAGTTAGGGTAAATTCGTTTTGCGACGTGTAAGAGATTTCTATCGTTCCTTTAAAAATCTAGGTCTTGAGACATATAGATTATTAGATTGGTTTATAGGATTGGCCAATATTAAGATGGTCGCTTTATCACGTTCCTTTTCCGGCCAATTTCCTTTAATAGCCCTAACATGAACAGAACGTGGTCGCTCCCGGAATTTTATGTTTACTGTTCTGGCTGTGTAGATGAGTCATTCAGTACAAAGTTTCTTGGTCAACAAAAACATGTATGTAGGTATGAGGTAAGATTTTTACAGGTGTAGCTTGGGAACAGCTGTTCACACAAACGATAACCTTACTGTGGTAATTAGTGACGTGCCGCTGTATTTTTTTTTATTCAGGTTTGTAGTTCGTCGGGAATGTTATCGACTTTTACTTTATGCGCATATGTTAATGAGTGACACGGCCAGCTCATCGCTATTCAATGCAAATCACTACAATACCGGGGTTCCTTAATTCAGTCATTGTGACAGTAAGCGATTTTGTACGTTGATTGTACTGATTTTTTGTGAAGCAACTATAAATGGATCTTAAACTAAAATATACAGCTGAGTCCAAACAATGGCATATATGTATACCTACTCAAAATAAATTAATATAAATAATATACTTAATGAGTCAAATTATAAGCCTATCAGTCACAAAGATCTCATGAGGAAATCTATACAGGTTAAAGTGTAGTTGTCGCTAGGACGTATGCTGTTAAGAGAAACAATAAATAATTAAATGTAAACAGTGGACAACAGATCCATTCTGCTAATGTACTAAAGTATTGAGACGCACTTTTTAAGGCGCTTCGAATGGGCAATATTTTCCTGCAATATGCAGTTGCATTATTGTCAAGTAATTTAGCACCTACTTTGGACACACACAGCCATACCAAAAATGTTTATATAACGTGCCATGATTGTATTGTTTTCAACCGTTATATTACAGTCATGATAAAAAGCACCTTTATCATAACCAAAACTCCATTGAGTTTCCCTGTGCAAACCGTAAAGTAGTGGAATGTATTTCCAGAAGCGTACGACCTAGATGTCTTCGAATCTTGAATGAATAGGTAGCTTATAGGTCTGTGCCCTCGCAGAGAACCTAACGGGTAACCGGGGCTCCGGTTCGACGTGCAGGAGAAGGAACGTGGTGGTTTTTAGTCAGTAAGAGTCTGACACTCCCTCCCGCCTCACCCAGGCCGGAACAGTCCCATTCGATGAATTTCCCCCTTAAAAAAAAATATAAGTTCGTGCCGGGCACATTATCATCGCTTTACGCCAGGCAAGTTAGTGGCTAAACAATACCACTGACCTATTAAATATCTACAAGAACAACTGTTCACATATAAATAAACTTTTAACTGTTTCAATCAAACCTTGAAGTCCATTTTTGTTTGACCTCGAGTACGGACCAATGTAGGAGATGTAAGTAAGAACTAAAGCAGTATTTTCCCAATCTAAGTAATTAAACTTTCATGAGAGACTCATTAGGATACAACTATAAAGGATCTAGTGTATTTAAGAGAACTACACCTGAAGCACTATGCTCAGATTTGTGTATAGGTACTAGGTACAATGGAAAGTAATTTGGAGGTAAAAATCAAGGACCTATCTTCTATGTACGTGGCCAAGTACTAAAATTTCATTATATGATCAAATGCCTTAATTTATTACTTTTTTTTATGGGACAAGCCCGCCACAACCTCCCAAAACCACTGCAACTCCTGTAAGCCAGGATCTACAGTAGATACAACGATGAAAACACCGGAACACTGAAGTCCGGCGCGTCCCAGGGACATGAGTAACTGTCTTGGTTCCCGCAACGAAGTGAATCAGAAGATATTATAATTATAAACTTAATTTATTACTGTGAAACACAATATATTGTTTATATTCCACACAAAAAAGAAATTAATTTTAGGTTCCTCATAATAAACCTTAAACATATTTCCTTTCATAATAAATTGAAGTTCATAAAACGATAAGGCTTTTTAAGTAAAATTTTGCGTAAAATCCAAACAGATGTGTGACGTAATATTGTTTTTTTACTAGTTGTAATGTAATAAACAAATCCACTACTTTATCTAATTACCAATTCATTACCAAATATCGCACACGTTTATTAAAACAAAGAGAATTAAAAAAGGACCCACATCGCATATCAGCTAAAGAAATAAAATAGTACTTAAATAATAAACTATATTTATCTAGTCACTATAAATGAATATTCCAATCAGCTGAGTCATCCATTGGACCGTAACATATTTGCTGAAGTATGCCGCTGTATTAACAGTATGCCTACAGATATAAAATTCCTCGTTTCATCGCCTTTCTCAGTGCGAAGGGGATTAATTAATTTTTACGAGGAACCGTGTGTGCCTTTCAGTTCCATTGTGTCTGAGATTCGCATTTTGAACCCTTTCTTGTCCTATCTCCATTATTTCCCGGGAGCATTGTTATTTTATGCATATTGCAAATTGAATGTTCTCTTAAATATATATCAGATCTTTCACTAAACATTGTTCTTTTTTAAATAAAATAATATTAGGATAATAAAACAACACAAATACCAAAAAAATATAAATGTATAAATTTGAATAGTTTATCACAAATACCTTGAAACCCTTAAGTTTCATACAAAATTAATCAAGTACTATTCTTATTTCAAAGCGATATTCCAAAGATATTATAGTCATATTCCATCATAAAGTCACATTTTTTTTAAGGGGGGGAAATCATTGAATTACTGCTCCCGCGTAGGTGAGGCGGTAGGGAGTGTCAGACTGACTAAACTGATTTACTTACTGTCTAGAGGTAAACTGACTAAAAACCACTCCGTACCTTCTCCTGCACGTCGAGCCGAAACCCCGGTAACCCGTAAGTTCCAATATTCATATACAAGAGGAGGAAGAGACACAGTGTCAACTAAGTTCACTGAGATTAACTTCATTAAGCATTCTGTGATGGCAGATGAAAGGATTATGACCGAATTGAACACTGACTTAGATTGGTTGTAAACTTGGATTCTCGAAACCATTGGGGCGTCAAGTCTTTACTCTCACGGGCATGCTTTTAGAATCAAACCAAAATTATTATTTTTTATTGACCTGTGGTTCTAACACTTATTTTTTAAGGTCTTTTATAAATTAAATATTTGATTTCAGTTACTGACTGAAGTTGTTACAAAAACTAAAAGCATATGGTTTTTAAATCGAGTAGGAATTTGGTGGATCTTATATACTTGCCTTATCCATCTATTTTTCAGTTATAAATCGTGTTACTAATTCGATTCTATATAAGATTGAATATAATGTGCGGAGGTGTTAATATAAAATAGACTGTATTGTACACACAGTAAACATTATGAGTTAATATACAATAACAACGATTTGCAGTCGTAAAATAAATTGAACACAGTTCTAACTGTAGTCTGTCTAAATATAGTTAGGTTTTAGGACCTGGGCATTCTATTAATAATTTCGCTCTGTACACATATTTTGAGTTTACGTTAAATTTTCGATATAATTAACATATTACCGTTACCTGCTATTCCCCTAAAGGGATACCGTCAGATGTTGTGAAATCCCGTGTAACAAGGGGTAAGCCTATTCCGATGCTCCAGGCAGAACCCGACCTCTTACTCGACAGTCATACCTTTACCAAATCTGACATAAATTCGGTGTAATGAAACTATTACCAATTCATAACCAGATAAAAATTGCACGAAATTCCGTCTTTTTGATCGCTTTCGTGCATTAAAACAACCTCTCCGGGATTGTAAAAGTCGAGGCGAAATGTTCCATTAAATGTTCGTCCAAAAACGATATAATGTTTAACACTTCCTTCTGTGCCCTCAATATAAGTTATTTATTGTCTTGTCAAATGGATAGAAAACATCGTTTTGAACCATCCGCCGTAGGATTTTCGTTTACAATTGTTTTGAAGCTTAAGTTCTGGTGGTTGTTCAGTATGCCCCTTCATTACAAACACTCTTGATACAGACATATAGTTAAACAAAACTAATTTCACCAATACATGTAACCTCAAACCGCTATGTAGATTGTACCTTCCTGCACTTCATCTCGGCTCCTTCTACAAAGTAGTAATTAATTAGTGACTATATTTAGTCCACTCTCTGTTGGAACAAACAGTTTACCGCATTGAGATGCGGCGATTGGTTTGAATCTGTATCAAAGTGATAGTTTAAATTCAAACTAAATTCTCAAATTGCAAATAGTACAATTATTGGAAACTATGTTTTGAAAATGAATAAACAATGAATTATATAGGTTATTATTTATAACTACATGGATTTCACATACAATCACAATATGTCTAGAGGTATATTGAATCTTAAAAAAGGATATTTAAAAACATTGTTATTCCTTTTTTTCTTATTCATTGTTTCTTATTCTTTAAACAATTCTGAACAAAATCGTACTTAACTCATTTAAAAAATAAAATAATCAGGAACTTTTTAATACAATACCGTTAAATTGAATGATTTGTTAACCAATAATTCAATAAACATACCTCTAATACAGAAAGAAATAGACAAATAACACGTGTACTAAAATTCGATGTAAAAGTAAAACGAACAATAGGTTTTCTAAAGCAATCAGCTTCTTAGTAAAAGTAAAATAAAATATAAAAATAAATTGTATCGAAGTCTGTTTTCTTACCATTTCTAAAAAGTTCCGTGAATAATACAAAATGGTAGGTAGCTGAAAATTTTCCCCTTTCCCATTCTCGTTCAGTAAGTTTATAAAACAGGTTGAATTAAGTTCAGGTATGAAGTTCTCGTTACACCTGGCTTTAGTCCCTTGAAATAATTAGTTTATTTTACATACTTTATTAATTAGGTTAGCTTATCACGTTATTTATTACATTTCTAGCTACCAGCTTCTGCCTGCAGCTTCGCTCGCGTTCCCGTGGAATAAAAAGTAACTTGTTATTCCAGGCAATAATATATCCCTATTACAAAATTTAACTAGATCACTTCAGCGGTTTTGACGTGATTGAGTTACAAACATACACACAAACACACTAACAGACAAACTCACAAACTTCCACATTCATCACTACACAATATAAAATAAAGTCGCTACCCGCCATCTGTCTGTCGCAACGGATTTTCATGCCGCTTTTTTAATATATAGAGTGATTCATAAGGAAGAATTATATGTATAATACATGCTTAATGCACCCGTGCAAAGCCGGGCGGGTCGCTAGTAATAATTATAAACAATGTACAAAAATAAGATAAATTAATAATTTCGTGAATAATACTTGGCCTGTTATATATTTTTTTAACGTTAGAACTATATTGAAAACAAAATGAATATAAATCAAAATGACAATTTAATTCTTAGACTGTTATGTCTAGATTAGTAGTATGCATTTATCATCTTAATTATTTATTGTAAACACGTAAGTGTGTAGAAAGATAATATGAATGAGATTACAGCATCATTGCAGTTCAGAGTTCAAGATTGCTTGCGTAATTACTTATTAAGACGGTAATGGATTGAAATCTGTTATTATTTCTGCATAAACATTAATGTTAATAATTATGTTTTTCGGGCTACTCACGTAACTGTTTGACGAGGACCTCGACTAGTTTCAAGCTACACTAGAGGCTCATATTCATAAACAACATTATGCTATATACGACTGACGCGTTACTGATCGCAGCTGTTCTTCGTCAAAACGGTTACGTGAGGAAGCTGACAAATCCCAATAATTAATTTAGTATGTCTCTCGAAATTTATTATAATAACATTATTATTTAATAATAATAATAAAGAAGACACAGTTTGATCACAAAACATAGATGGTCAATATTATACCATGAAATGTAACATCCCACTGTACCTATGTTTACAAATAAATATTTTCATTTTCATTTCATTTTCATTTGTGCAGTGGCTGGGCAACTGGCTGCCGTGCAACGTGTCGCGGGTTCGATTCCGGCACGGAACAACACTTTGTGTGATTCACAAATTGTTGTTTCTGGTCTGGGTGTCATTATGTATGTGAACTTGTATGTTTGTAAACGCACCCACGACACAGGAGAAAATCCAAATGTGGGCCAACGTTTTTTAAAAAGAAAAAAAAATGTGTCTAGTAGCATAATCTTAACTTCTGTTAATAACGTTGATAAACGTTATACGTGGTTGTGGTAACCGCATTAAAGTCCTTCTACCTGGTTGGATTACTGTGGACTACCTCATACGGGCTTTATAGTTGGAGGCAATTTCATTTTAGCTCAACCTGTATACGTGACCGAAGTTTCAAGTCTCAGGAAGTTTTGTTCCTATTGTAAGAGTATTGAATTTAGGCAGATAGTGATTGCATTGGCTTTTATTATTTAATTACTAATTAATGGATTGCCATATTCTGATTAGTTAAACATAACACCACGCGTTTTATCCCCGAAGGGATAGGCAGAGGTTAGATTACGGCACTTCTTGTTATGAGCCTCGTGTAATAGGGGGTGAGCCTATATAGCCATACACCGGGCACAATCCAGATTACTGAGAAATTTAGATAGAAAACCCAAAAATACTTTGGCCGACCCAGAAATCGAACCTGAGACTCCTTGACCGGCCGACCCACTTGCGACCACTCGGCCGCGGCCGACGAGGCATTCTGGTTAGTTTTTATATTATACATATTTCAGCTTCTATTTTTGATCATTACAAACCGTATTTAAAATTATATTTTTCATTTATCATTCATACACATGTTCTGCGTGTAATTGCGCGCTTTCAATCGCAATTTTACTTCGAAATAATAAAATATTATGTTGGCAAATCGTGTCTGTTATCGTGGTTGCTATACTAATATAATATATAGTGTTGTTCGAAGCCCCATCAATAATGCGGTACACCGTTGTTAAAGTCATGAAATGGGTCGACGTATGTGCACCGCGGTCAAACGCTGCAATATTACATTTACATGACGTCATAATGGTAACGAGCTATCAGTTGCCCTCTGTTCCTTGCTTCAGATGTGACTTCGCAGAATGTATCGTACTTTCTTTTGAAGATTAGATTGTTACTTTGGGAGTTTGGTGCTTACTCCAGACTTTATTAATCAAATCTTTATGTTCCAACTCTATATTCGTAGAACTACTTTAACATCGTGATTGGTAGCTCCACTCATAAAGTTCTTTTAAAGTTGACTTTGGCACAAAATCAGTCGATTTTCCGACTATTACAAATATAGTCTCCAAATGTGATACCACATTGCCACCTCCGATGTTTACTTGAGAAATAATTTAGGTTTTAGGTTTATTATTGTAGGTTTTATCGTTGCGGACGTATTTAATCTATTGTGTAAAACTTTACAGAAACCCTTTAAAACAACATTGATACGGAATTAAAAATACTATATTCTTAAAAGTACTACAAGAAAATACAAATAAAGAAGGAATTAGAATGACCTAATGTACCTCTATTTTGTTCTATTTATGAAATGATGTCCAAATAAAACATATTAAAATCAAATTAAACTTAGTAGGTAATAAAGAAGTCGTTTTCTACAATATGAATAAACCTATTGTACTATAATTTAATTGTAGCAATTGAATATAATACATTATTACATGACAATTGAATAAGTATCTAAAGAAATAAATAAGTAGTTTTAACTACAGAACTTAGATGTCCTACTTAATTTTATCAACAAGATCAATTCATTATTACATTTGTAAAATTAATGATTCAAAGTTAATTAACGGAAGATAGACAATTATTTAAGAGGTAACGAACTTTTAATTAATCAAATTATGTTGCTACATTAATTATATTGTAATCACTGACTTTGAGGATGAGAGTGAACTTCCAAATTATTTCGTGACCAGCATACAATATAACATACATACATAACATATCGGCCTTTATCCTCGAAGGGATAGGCAGAGATGCACATTACCGCACTTAATGCCACTGTGCAATGTAACACCAACTTTTCTCTAATTATGTTATGCGTTCCAAGTAATAGGGGGTAAGTCTATTGCCATATACGTGGCACAATTTCAGGCTCTGTCCTACTACTGAAATTTGCCCGGCCCGAGAATCGAACCCGATAGCCCTTGCCCGGCAGTACACTTGCGATCACTCAGCCAACGAGGCAGTCAGTTCTCATCATTATCATTATCATTATCATCATCAGCAAAATTACTGCCAATTTTTCACAAACCGTCTTTATATAGGTATATTTTATTCTAATGATATTTGGACAAACATATTAACACAATTTTGGATTCTGTGTTGTCACTGTAAATTTTAACGTTTTTAAGTCGACAAACGAAGCAGCCCTAATTTCTGCTCATCCACACTCCAACAGCTGTATTATAAAAGTAAATTGCACTTTATTTATAGTGCCATAATGCTCTTTGCCCTTTGAAATAAACATCGTACTAAGTAAATCCCACGCCTTCTCTGACAGGTGAGAAGAGAAAATATCTCCCTTATCAAATTTAAAAATACTCCATCAATATTGAGTTTTTATTTTTAAACACCTCCGCGTTTTATCAAATGCTGCTGTATTTAGATATTTTTCATCGAAACTTTGACATTTTAATAATTATCTGATATGGCGACCAATTACCGAACTGTGTCGACGAGAGTTATACAGGGAATTTATAGACACCGATTTAAACTTCCTGGAAAAACATTTTATACTGCGTCATATTTTTGAACCGAAAAAGTGGTATTACTGATATTATATTGATATTCGATATGGAGGCCTTTAATTAGCCGAGAAATATACCGATTAAACACTAATATCTGAAGTTGATATATAATTAAAAAGCCTTATGCATTGCTAAAATAATGTATAGGTTCCTAGTTATACATATAGTCGTACAATTATTTTAGTAAATCTTTTAAGCGATAAAATAGATTGAAGCATCAAAATATTACGCGTGAACAACAATTGAGGCTTTGCAAAATAGCCTTAGTAAAGCCCAGCTTCATTACACAGAGTCGATTGATCCGCTTGCAGCTAAATTTCCCTGTTAATTTTAGTGAACGGAAATGTAACTCAAAATACTAATACTAGTGGTTGGATTGCCATCAGTAACTGCGTGTAACGATTGGTTGCTCGTAACTAGTTGTTTCTGTTGTACTCGTATGTTTGTATTTAAAGCAATGTTTATCGTTTGTAAATCAAGAATTTGTCACATTAAAGACGAATTTGCTTAGGTGGGTAGTGTTTAATGTTTTGTGCTGTTTACAATACCTGTTACATAAGCAAACTTAATATTGTTGTCAAAGCAACAACGGAAACTACAGAAAGTGCTCTTACGTTCAGCCACAAGGTGTTGTAAGCTGTCTTAGCCACGGTAACTACCTCTACTTGCACGTGGGATGTGTACTCTTTAGCCACCGTGGACTAACATTAGCATTTCTCGATGACTTCTAGATCCGCAAGTCAGAAAAACCTACTCAATGACTTTCTGTAAACCTTGACAGGTCATCAAATAAGCTGAACCTTCGTAAAATTGTTCTACAAAATTGTCTGATTGGTGCACCTTTACCATTGCACACTATTATTATGCGGTGTCCCGCAATCTGTGACTTACGAAAAAATCAAGAGACAAATCGGGAACATTTTTCTCATAAGAGATTAGGTATTCAACATCTATTTCCCTCACTTGAGTTTGAAGGCTTTTTCTGAATCTTAAGTAGATGAAATGTTCACGGAGACCACTTTTATGTAGGTATTATTCATTTGATTACCTCACTTGTAAATTGCGAAATATCTTAAGGCTGTGCACGTACTAGAGGCCTATATGAACGTCTGTTGGGTATATTATAATGCCTATATCTCCATAGATATCACTATGAAACATGAAAGAAATAAAAAGGTAAAATAGCACCCAGGTTAACACCACAGATCCCCATCTGCGGCGGGGGCCAATAGGGCTGATGCCGATACGGAGCCGCGGAAGACTTAACGAGTTGCCGGGGCTCCGGCTCGAAGTGCAGGAGTAGGAACAGGGTGGTTTTAGTCAGTAAGAGTCCTTCTCGCCTAACCCAGGTGGGAGAAGTCATTGGATGATTTACCCTCTCAAAAAAAAGGTGTCCATATACTCTAGCACATTTCCTATAAATTCGTATCTGAATATCATTAAATTTCACCCCTCAAAAAAAGGTGAACACCGGTGCAAGTTCTTGTTGTAGGTAATGTAATCATTATTGCAACTATAATACTGTAATATTTTTCATGATAAAATAACATCGCAAAGACTTTAATTAACCAATACATGTTTTAAATTACACATCATATTTTTTCATGCTAAGCTTAAACTATTCTTCTTTAAAACGAGCTGCTTTTGAAATTTCAATGAATATAAACTTAATTAAATTAAAATTTCTACGGATAACTGCGCTATCTGTTTTAGAATGGTTCTCTTATCTTCTTTGTAAAAATGTAATAAGTGTTCGTCGAGGGAAAGTAGTTAAGATAGTGGTTTATTTCAGGTTAAATAACTCAATCTCTAGAGGTAATGAACAGTGCAGCTGCATCGTGGGGGAAGGCAGACTCTATTGACTGTTTGAGGTAGCTTCAGTTAGTTAATTAGAGTAGACGTCCGTCTGTCGAATGTTCTACAACAGCGATAGTTTGACTAAGGACATTGTAACGATTTGATGTATTTTCAGTACCTAAGTAAAGTTACAAATCATTACCTAAGTAAATAAATTATATATGCAATTCTCCTTTTACATTTATATGACAATTGTTTGTATCGGAACCATGTCTCCTAACGTCGACAAAAATATTACAAGAACAAAAAAATTACAATTATTTCTCAGATAAGTCAGTTTATTGTCAAAAATGAGTTTAACAATATGTACGAGTAATAATACAGAGAATATGTATAACTACAAATTTTATTGTACAAATGAAATCCACTCTGACTCGCATTACCACGTACTTATAACGCCAATAACAATTAGTTTTACCCAAGAAAAACATATCACTAATCTTTATAATAGAAAACACTAGTAAATGCTTCCACTACACATATGTCTCGCCGACATGTCGGAGCTACCAATATACCGGACACAGCTGTTCCCCTAATTCAATCTAATGAATGAGATCGCTTACTCATTATGGAATGTCGAACCAAAAAGGTTTCTACGTGGGTAGTAACGGCAGTAAGGACTAAACAACATTAGGCAATATTTCTTTGATCAGAAAAACATTAAAGATCTTTTATGAAATAAGTAGTAGGTATGAAATTAAATCGTGATTGTTTCCGAAGTTTTACGGGTTTCTCGGAATAGGGAAAGCTTTGAAAATATTCAGGTGTTTTATTTAGTCTTACAACACGAAATTGGAACTCTCATTAATGTCACTAACTGTCACAAAAATCAGGATAAGTAGTCCATTCCATGTTACAAGTACCTTATAATGATTTGCAGTATACACAATCTGTAATTAACAGCTATATTAGGTGTATATAGTGTCTATAATAAATTACTTTCAAAATACAAATTTCACATAAGCATGCATTACCAAATTAAATATGTAATATCGAAACATTATTTTGACTTATCTGTTCTGAATATAGAAGATTAATGTAAAGTGAAAACGTGTACATTACTACATCATCAACAACACTATATAACTTGATTTTCCAGTATCTACGATCTGATTACCTTTTGTGTACCAGTCACGGAATGTTTTACGTCATAAAGACAGTCAGGGCCTTTCAATACTATTTCTGGGAACCCCATTTTTGCTATCAAAGCTTTACTAGACGCTAGATGACTGGCCATTCAAACCTAAACCATATTCCTGTATACAGCAAATATTTTTTATTCGATATTCGAATTCTTGATTCTGATTGACAGTTATCTGACGTGTTGTTTGACAACATTAACGTAAGTTGTGTTGTCTATGGATTTTTACTTTTAAAAATTACATTCTTTGTCTATTCTTTTTATGAAACAAAACTTTTTGTCGTTAATGAAATCAATTTGGCTCGATCAACTTGATGAGTTGTTCATTAATTTAACTCGTCGAGTACCGGTTTTGCAGACACAATTATAGAACAATAGGTTGCGGTCACCGGTGACCGCTTGGTATTTGACAGTTTAATGTTGATAATAATTAAAACTTTTTAGTAACGTTAATTAAAAATTCTGTAGTATATAGAGATTGCTTTCAAATAGTTGTCTATTTAATGAGAACTGTATGCATAAAGCATTTATTTAAAAGTTTAATGAAGTTTTAAATGGAAAATTTAATTCAAACAAACCGGGCATTCGTTTCGCATTGCAGTAGTATTTATTATTATAAGCTCGGTATATAATTGGCACAACATGCTTATTTCCTAGAACAATATTTTGTTGTTAATTCTATAAGAAACAACATTAAAAAATTCAGCATAAAGTGGATGATTGTATTCTCAATTTTACTATAGAGGTATATAACAACTTTATACCACTTACAAAAGACACGAACAAGAAAATAGTAGGTAGGTAAAAAAAATAGTTTTGGCATGTTGTACAATGGGCGGCCTTATCGCTTACACCAATCTCTTCCAGGCAACCTTAGGATGGATAAATAACCGTGAGAGCAGATACCATGTGGGTAGTTCATAGTGTTGAATTAAATACAATGGATATGACAAAACAGTTTAGATACATACATACAATATGTACACACATACGTACATGCCTACATACCTACTCATATATATATATACATACACATACATATATACACAAAATCAGATACATACATACATACATACGGATATGCGGTAGCAGTTACTCTATTGAATCTGTGTTAGATAATGATCTTTTACTTGTCTTTTAAACGAATCCAATGATTGCGCCCGTCTTATTGATAATGGAAGTGCGTTCCACAGTCGAATGGCTCCTACAACAAAGGATTTGTCATAAAAGGCAGTCGTATGTGTTGGCATCTCCAATCTCAAATTCGCAGTAGACCTCAAGTGTCTTGAATGTGCGTCATGAAGGAACTTAAAACGTTCTTTGAGATAAGAGATTTAATACTGTAAAGAAGTGACAGGATATGCGTATTCCGGCGAAGACGGATAGGAAGCCACTTGAGCTTGTTACGGAATTCCGAGACATGGTCATATTTGCGCAAGCCAAATATGAATCTTATACAGAAATTTTGGAGACGCTCAAGTTTGTCCAGTATTTTATAATTTAAAAAAATCAAATTGATGTCAAAGCTAAGCTACTACATTACAGTCACATTTCTCACCATAATCATTTCACATACGAGCCGGGTAGAAAGAAACCGTGCATAACTAGCTACATAGTTTTAACATATATATTGAAATATAGTACCTACATTTCAACTTTACTCCACATATCAATTGATCGTAATGCAATTGAAAGCTATCAATCCGATTGATTTGCAAACGATCGACGTAATCGAATTCAGTACGTTAATGTATTTTATCATGTTGTTTGACAAATTATTTAACATTATGATTCAAATGTGAGTAAATAAAGTACTTACTGGCATTTGCAATCAGTCTATCTATAGTATAAGAATGAATCACTGAATTTATTGCTAAGCACAAATCTCGAGAACCGCTAAACCGATTTCGCTGATTCCTTTATTGGTTTACCTCTGGTTGTGTAAGAAAAACAATTAAAAAGATGCGTAGAAAAATTTTGAAAGCGAAACAAAGTTCGCGGAGTCCACTAATGAAATATATGTATTTTTACAATGATACTAGAGAGCGCGAAATCTTTTTTTAATTATTACTTCCTACAGCTGCTAAACTGAATGCATTCCTTAGCTTTTGTACTGCAGAACAGTTTATTATAAAAATGTTTTCCTTTAATGGATATACCTCTAATATTGCTCCCATTCTACATAACATTAATTGAAGGCAATATTCCTGGCACCAGTCCGAGTTTGGACGTCGTCAATCGATATTAAGTAGATTAATCGATAGAGGAAATGACTTTGATATAGGCTCTCCGATAGCCTAACAGTTATTAATAGCGTTTCGACATTTATTAGGTTAAAAAAGCCACTCAAAAACCCTTTAGTTTTTACCCTTATTACCCTTTGATAGACAGACGGACAGACAGCGGATCCTTAATATTAGGCTCCCGTTTGCTCCCTTTGGATATGAACTTCTAAATGACCATTCGTTTATCTCAAGAACACGTCTTGTTACATAAATGAGAAATCGCTTTTTTTTTCACTGAAATCCGAATGGCCTTTTCGCCGCAAGCGAAATCACATTATTATGTTCTCTAAATAGGGATATGAAACATTACGGCAATATTTAGAAAAAAACAGTACTTCCTATTAGTGTAGAATATAAGATATTTATAATAAACTCTTCTATAAACTACGTTTAGTAGAAGAAGAAGGTTTTAGTGTATAAAACCAGAAATCGGTCAGTTGTACTGTAACTCTCTCCTAAATGTAACCAACATTTTCCTTAGAACCACCAAAATCGATTCACTCAATCGGGAGATAAACGTGTGTATTTGTGTATTTTTTTAAATCGGTTAATAATGTAGCTAATTGTATAACAAAGGCACGAACACGAGTCTGTAGAAAGCAAACAATTTTTAACTTATATAAAACAAACTTCCAATATTTTTTTTTTAGATAAAATTATTTTTTATAATTTAGTGATTACCTAGGACTGAGATTATACAAATGCAAATAGCTTCACTTTTAATATTATTTTTATTTTGACGTTCAAAAGTGCCATTCTGGCCTAATTGAAATAAATTATTTTGACTTTGACTTTGAAATGCAGACACCTATCTCTCTATAAAAAATCAAAAAGTAAAAGTTATTCTACCCTTCTCGGTCGACCCGAAAAGCAGGTCAAACTAAAGTAAAAATGATAATAGGACTTTCAGTCCTAAGAAGTTTGCCGCGGTGATTTATAAGTGAACTTGTGTAGACATTCACTCGTCCGCTTCGCCCCAACAACCTGTCAGAAGCCGCGATAAATAGAAGACTGACAAACCGAAACGATTCGTTCTCAGATCTTATCCGATAATAAATTCTCAGTGATTTATTTGAAACATTCAAGCTTACTGAACATTCAAAATTGAACTTCAATTTCTGCTGTAAAGGGACTAATTCTAGTTCGCAAGATCATACCTAAGTTAGTACTACTATAGAGTCTAGTAACGTTATTCGGTCGACTACCCATTGTTTAAGCCATGTACACATATGTGCTCTTATGAAACTGCAGCCATGTTTTACTTGCAGCCATAACATACGGTACCTTGGATAGTGTGTAACGAACCTAAATGAAACCACAAAATGAAATTTACGAGTTATCTAACTACTAAGTATAGTATGGTAAAGTGGAGTGTTTGTGCTACAGAGTTATGTAATCGCTATAGTTAATAAAACATAGGATCGAAATAACAAATCTTTGCACAATTGTATAATTGCATTAAGGGATCAATTTCTCATAAATTGTATTCAATTGCGGAAACTTTTACTCTGAATTGGGCATTCAAAACGACGAGTAACCAACAGTACAATTCAAAATATTCATTTTCAAGAACAGATATAAACAAATAAAGCTTAAATTTATATGGACTTATGGCTAATATTTGAATAACACAGAACCTATTCAGTCCCGTTTAGAATATTAATACCCTTATCGTTGTCTGAGCATATGAAACATTTCAATTACTCTCTCTCTCTCTGTATACAATATCATACATTTATTATTTTAACAGACTTGTTCGTTTTGTTTTGATACATTTGTACTATGTTAGGAATATTATAATAACTGTTATTGTACTCGTTATATTAACTGAGTATTGTATCAGATTATTAATATTAAAACTAGTAAGCTCTAACTCAATTTTGATATTTAAACATATTGAAATAAAGATGTATTTTACAAAACAACTTACTCTAGTTTACAAAGAAGACAGGCTCTTAATTTTCTTTACTACTTTGTACAATTAATATCCATTAAATTTAGGTAACTAAAACCTTGTATATTGCCAACACGTTAAAGCGTAATTCACTTGAAGATTGGCCCAAGTTTATGAGTGACTTACTTTAAATAATATCGGTATTTGAGCACCGTATACCTATAAATGTTTATATGAGCCCAAAGTGGACTATTCAACTTGCCCCACCAACCAAAGTTAGGGTCTCGAAGGTCGTTTCCATATTTATAATGCTTTAAAACTTGTCTGAATAAAGAGTAGCTCTAAGTCGATTTTGAAGAATGTGAAGTAGCACTACACACATTAAAATATACAGTTTTTCATTATGGTTATTTTCTAGACTTTATTACTTATGTTATTGAAATATTTAACTCTTATACTTCAATATTTCATCAGACAATCAATGTCTTGGCGTGAACTTATAAATGACTAGCTTCTGCCCGCGACTTCGTACGCGCAATCCCATTTTACCCCGTTCCCGTTCGTGATTTTCGGTAAAAAATAAAAAAAAAATTCTATAAAAAGTATCCTATCTCCGTCTCCTGGTTCCAAGCTACCTCCCTGCCAATTTTCATCTAAATCGATTGAGGCGTTCTTGAGTTATAAATAGTGTAACTAACACGACTTTCTTTTATATATATAGATGTTGGCAACTCCCTAGAAACATAAATCTCGAGGGTTCGGTCCCCAAATCCAGCAAAGTATTTAATTTCTTTATCTAATCTGAAGTAACTCTGTAATTATGTTCTTGTTTAATAGGCTCTTATTACAAACAGCCTAATAAGATCTCTGGCTCATAGTTACTTTGTTGGCTCCCTTGACAAAGACGCAACAAACCTTCAGTAGAATCATCATTTACTAATATTGCACAACTTGATTACCTTTCCATCATCGTAGACCCACCCACATGCAGGAAGAGCTTCGTATCGTGCTTCCTTGTGTGTACTGCTAAGGAGTGGAATTCTTTGCCAGAGTCTATATTTCCTGAACGATATAACTTTGGTGTTTTCAAGGCGCGAGTGAATAAGTTGCTTATTATACGTGCTCCATCGTAGACCTCACCATCGCTTACCACCAGGTGAGATAGTGGTCAAACGTCGGCTTATCAAATAATAAAAAAGAAATATGAATTATAACTTAACATTCTAACAATAAAATACCAAATTAATCTTTTATACGCCTTTATAGCCGTAACACAAAATAAATATTGAAATGAATCTGAATTCCCTCGAGTACCACCTTCCATCAAGTCACGGTACAACTATTCATGTTGTAATCTTTCTATTATTTTAACTGAAAATACCAAATTAATCTTTTATACGCCTTTATAGCCGTAACACTAAATAAATATTGAAATGAATCTGAATTCCCTCGAGTACCACCTTCCATCAAGTCACGGTACAACTATTCATGTTGTAATCTTTCTATTATTTTAACCTGATTTCAATTGACGAATGAATAATTCGTTATCAAACAATATCTCTAAATTTAATCAGTCTGAATTGTAAAACACATAATATTATCAGTTAATTAATAGCTAGCCATGAATGAAATATAAATCTTACTCTGAGTTTTTTTTTCACATTAGGATTTTCTCCTGTGTCGTGGGTGCGTTTACAAACACACAAGTTCACATACACAATGACACCCAGACCCGAAACAACAATGTTCCGTGCGGGAATCGAACCTGCGACACATTGCACGGCAGCCGATTGCCCAGCCACCGCACCAACCGTGCAGTTGCCACTACGAAAATACAGTACTTAATTCGGTTAAAAACAGTTTTCACATCAACTGAACTTCTAAATTCGCACCGAATAAAAATCAATATTTCTATCGCTGAAATCAGTCAAAAAATCCTCTTTTTTGTACAAGTTACACTATCTCTATAAAATCCAATTCTATTAAACAAATTAATATCAAAGGTTAGAAACCTAATCTAAGCAAGTTATGTAGAAACCTACAATTTTATTTAAGTAATTTGAGCCTGAAGTATAATAACATGCTTTATACTAAAGCTAAGTCTAAATTGATAGACTACGGGTCCGAACCAAGTACACAAGCTGGACATCCATCAAAATGTCACTTGTTATCGATAGGAACCTTCACCTTCATGATTTGTGGTCAAACATTTCACTACTAATGTTCTGTCACTAGGTCACAAATTCTCTTTAATAGAATTTCGACTTTGATGTGAAAGCGCAGGATCGAAAATACGTTGAAGAATTTTTATAGCTGTGGAGACGCTTGATTTCTCTATACAAGTAGGTAACAAACTGCCCAAGATATTAAATAAAACAACTTAAATTATTTTTACTTACATTCCTTTTGTTAATTATTTTCTTAATATGACACTTGATGAGGCGATAAAATATTTTTATTCTGTTGTCGATGAATTGAAGGTCAAATATGTGCCATCGGGGAAGATTTCTCACAGTTCGTATCCGGTTTGGTACTCTCCGGAGCTCAAACACCTGATTAGGGAAAAATCTAAATACCTCCGTAAATTTAAAGTATATGGTCGACTGTCTGATAACGCCACGTTTAGGCTATTACGGGATAGGGTTAAAGGGCTAGAGGAGGCATGTTACAGAAACTATTTGATGACTACGGAATCAGGTATTGAGTTAAATCCTAAACGTTTTTGGAGTTTTGTAAAACATCGTTACAAAGCTAATGCTATGCCAAATAATTTTAAATATGGTGACTCGACTGTTTCCTCGCCCGAATCCATTTGTAATGCTTTTTCTGCTCATTTTCTCTCTACCTTTCTTGCCCCAGATGGGAACATGACCACCACGGATCTGGGCCAGTATCTGGCGGACGGCCATTCAAATGTGCTGACCGACATACACACGATTGAAGTTAATCTGGATTCCATTACCAAATTGATCAGTACACTTGACCCTTTTAAGTCGGCTGGCCCTGATCATTTGTCACCTAAATTCCTTATTGGATGTGCAAAGACAATTGCTAAACCAGTTTCCCTACTATTTAAAAAATCACTCTCCGCTTGTGTTGTGCCTCATATTTGGAAATCAGCGTTTATTACTCCGGTACATAAAAAGGGTCATAAGAATGAAATTATAAACTATAGACCAATTTCTAAACTATGCACATTGGCTAAAGTATTTGAGAGAGTGGTCTATGATCAAGTATATGCAGCACTGAAATTGTCGTTCAGTTCAGCCCAGCATGGGTTTCTTCGGGGAAGGTCTACGGTTTCGAATCTATTAGTTTTAAATGACTATTTGACGGAGAGAATGGACAATGGTGAGCAGGTCGATGTGATTTACACGGACTATAGCAAATGTTTTGATAAAATCGATCATTACATTCTAAAAATGAAACTACACTTGAATGGTATTAGAGGGGACCTTCATCGTTGGTTCTGCTCTTATTTGGAGAATAGGTCGCAGGCCGTAGTTGTCAGTAATTATGTTTCAAGCTGGGTTTCAATTCCCAGTTGGGTGCCCCAGGGATCCTTAATGGGGCCATTACTGTTTATAATATTCGTCAATGACATAGACTCTTGTTTTCATAATTCTAAACTCTTTGTTTTGCCGATGATATGAAGATATTTACCTCCATATCATCAACTAATGATATGCTGTCACTACAGTCTGACTTGGACCGTCTGACCGATTACTGTCAGTCCAACAGGTTAGATTTAAACCCCGCTAAATGCTCTGTCGTTACGTTTAGAAGGAAGCGTGTTCCATTTCAGACTACCTATAGCTTAAAGGGCCAAATATTATCTAGTAGTCTTGGAGTGCGGGATCTGGGCGTTTACCATGACTCAAAACTTTTATTTAATACTCACATTGAGCAAACGGTGGCAAAAGCCTCTAAAGCACTGGGTTTTGTACAAAGGCTCGGGGGCTGTTTCAGAAAGGCCAAAACACTTAAGATCCTGTACTGCACATTCGTCAGAAGCCATCTTGAATATGCTTCCCAAATCTGGAACCCCTGCTATGACAAGTACATAGACCGCATTGAGAGCATCCAAAAAAGATTTATTCGCTTTCTTTGTTTTCGGCTGAAGATACCGTATCGATCGGAGAATTATATGGAACTATGCAAAAAATTTCATCTCCACCCACTTATTAATCGCCGTCGAATAGCGGATTGCACTTATTTTGCCAAGATACTGAATAGCGAAATCGATTGCTCAGACCTTTTGCATAAGCTGTCATTTAATGTTCCGAAAAAGTCGGTTCGATTTAACCCACCAATTGCTGTCCCAACTTCTTCCTCAAATTATAGACAAAATTCCTACATTGTGCGAGTGAGTAGGAATTATAATAGATTGTGCAAGGATTTAGGACTTGATCCATTTACCACAAGCAGTTCCAAGGTGCGTAGGCGACTAAACCTAAAATTTTTTGAATGACTATCCATGTTTTATACTTTTATGTGCATTGCATTCGCAAAACCTCTGTAAAGATATACTATAGCTAGGCGTGGAAACCTATAATTGGCTTTGTATTAGCATATTCTGAAATTTTATTATTTGTTTTATAGCTGTTGGTTACCCGAATTAAAATAAATAAATAAATAACCTTGAGATTAATTACTAGATCGAACAAAAAACCAAATTTACAAAAAAATAACTTTGAAAAGTCCAATCCAGTCGTACTTGCGTCCACTCGGTAAACGATGCAGTCTAAAAATAAATATGAAGTTAAACGTTTTCAATAAAATTCTGATCCTCGTTATTTACAGCTCCATTATATTGAAACTCATCACTTTATATCCAGCTCGGAAGTAAAACAAAAGAAATTTATATAATGCCAGTCCATATGTAGGGCATCACAGTATTAAATTGAAGTTGATATCACGGAACTGACATTTCGACACTGGATACCCGAATATAACTGATTTCGTTTATTAAAAGACAAATGTAGAATGTTTATTTGTTTTATTCGATTCTCTAACACCTTGTTTCGACAATATGAATGAAATTGAATATACATATTATATACAAACACAACAGTGGACATTATATAAACTCATGCCTTTTTTCCATGATGGTTGGTAAACGGGTTTTCATACATTAGACGTACTACGATTCTTCTCATTAAATACTTCTGTGGCGTCAATTGCATTATTGCATTTATTTATACTAGCGCTCTGCATATTTATTTTCTGATTCTGGAATTCTCAATGATTATACAATATGTTAGAATAAATAACAAATATATTTATATACGTTAAACAAATGTTAGGAACAGCTATTTTAGTGTTAGCCCAAAATAGATTTAAGTTAGATAAACAGTGCGGTTGACAGTCGCTGATGTACGTGTTTGGAATATAATCGTGACGGTATCATACCTGGACTATGACAGATATTCGGAGCTATCACTATTTATTGCTCGACCTATATCAATTCCAATATTATTATTGTCAAAATAGGGATTAGTTTGGTTTCATCGCTTTCAAATTCAAGTTTCTGGTTTATTTATTTTAAACTTTATTGCTCATAATGTGTGAAATTGGCGGACTTAATGCCGTAGGCATTTTCTGACAGTCGGCTATTGAGTGGTACAGTATGTTAAAGCGGTAATAAATAATAATGAGTTTTTAAGTTTTGGTATAATTTATTTAACACGTTAAACGCCATGGGGGTCACCGGTGACCGGCGTTAGCGGAAGATTTACCTTCAACAGTTTTTTATTGGCAGTCAAAGTCTTAAAAATGTATAATAGTTATAAAATATGTATAAATCTAGTCAGTAGAGTAACACTAGCCGCTAATCACAGGGAGTTTACTTAGACTACATACTCTACTACGTTTCGTTAACAACTCGTTACCTACATATTGTCGCCATACTGCAATTTTAAGAACAAAAATAATCTACGCAAGCTATCTCTGTACCCTAAAAGATTACTTCACTCCTTTAAACTGTCAAACACCAAGCGGTCACCGGTGACCGCAACCTATTGTTCTTTAATTGTGTCTATAAATACGGTGCTCGACGAGTTAATACTCTTTCTTCCTCAATATCAAAGTTGTAGAGCTCCTGATCCACTACAGATTAGCTAGATAGGAAAGGTTCCCCTGTGCGTGCTACAATGGTTAATTGAAAACGCTTAGTAAAAGTTCTTTTCTTACCGCTTGAGGCTATAAACATTCTGAGCACAACGTTGATTGCTAAAAGAAAAACCTCCGCTGAGGAAAAGTAAATAGAAAATTACACAGGTATTTTTTGAGCGACGCCCGAATCAACAGCTTATATTAAACATTTGAACTCTTAAACTGAATCTTTCGCTTATTTTCATAGAAACTAACGTCAAAGAAAATATTGAACTGTTATTCAAACAAATGTGTAATATCTTAGAAAATTAAACCACTTTCTATTAGTATTTATTTTAACTTTATTAATTTTCAGTATCGTAAATTGTTCTGTGACTGTATTTTCATGGAATGTTTATTTAAGATGTTTAGCCGTTCCCATCGTAAAAATATTTTGTATCGTCATAACGAGGCGAAAGGAAATGGAGTGGGCTCGTAAACAGTCGAGGAAATGTCCGGCAGGTCAAATTAGTGTGAAGAACATTACTGTGTTGTCATACTTCCGTCATAGTCTAGTGACAGATGTACATGTACCTCGTTGAAAGACTGTAATACCTACATTATGTTACATGTGAGTAATATTGAGTTTGTTGGTTGTTTTATCATCATTGAATAGGAACCAAACAATTATGATTCTTGACACACTTAATCCACTTAAAATACTTAACTGAAGTAGCTACAATACATTCATATTGAATTGTAGTTATGTAATATAGAAATATTGTAAAATGAATCCATTATTTTATAGTCATTAACTTGATTTTAATACAAATTTTAGCCTCCTATTCACGTTTACATAGTTGAAAAGATCATGATCAACCCGTTATTATGTTCTAAAGGGCAAATTGCATCGCTCTATATAAAATACCGTTCACTAGGAACAGGTAGTAAGTACCTACTTAACTGATAGTCCTTATAATACTGACCCTGACCCGGTTAAGCAAGGGTCGAGAAGATGATTGTTTGTTCAACCATTAGACAAATATATTTATTGATCGATTCTTGACAAAAATATTTTGTTTCGTTCCCTTTCTGTTTGTGTGCCTGGCCTGCCTACTGGAGATGGTATTTATTAAATTATTTATGAAAATGTGAGATAAAGAGCTTTATAATTTGGTCAATTTGGTATTTTTAAACTATATATCTAAGTATGTGAACGTCATTGAACATTGACACAAAGACAAATTATAAGCCTAAGATAAAATTATTTAGAAGTCAGTCAACTGATAAGTTGACTTACATTTGATTTATCAAGCTTCATTTTAGTGATTGACTTATTTGTTAGACGATTTTATCAACTAAGTAACTTTAACTAATTCATTTTGGAATGGCCTAAAGCCTTTTTAAGACACCTATTTTTGTTTTATATACTTTGTTTGTAAATTCGTTTTCTTTAGCCCACAAATTGCGCTAATTTGAAAAGTATAAGTTTTTGTATTTTCTTCGTGAGTAAAGTAAATATGTAGATTGCTATACTTTCATTAAAACTATTGAGTATAAGTTATAATTTATACATGTTATCATCCAATATGCTTGCGTTTCATATACGTTGATTAAAAACACCACTTTGAACATAATAAACTGAGTGGTACATAAAATCCTTGTTACGTTATGCTAGGATTAAATATCAATTTAATTTTCTGCGAAACTCAAAGCTTGCCTGCATATTCTCAAACATTTTATTAATTGGATAAACTATTTTTGAGAGACGTCATTTATCAATCCTTTACGATATACGGTCACTATATTATGTTTTCATCAAATTCAATCCGTTATTGGATATCCCAGGATATGAGCAGTAGCAATCTCTAATATATTCGGTGACATAACTAAGATTCCCAAGCTGACTGGCAAGCTTGGGGATTATGGCAAATCCTCTCCAAGGGGCGGCCTTTGTTCAGTAATTGACGTCTTCCGGCTGATATTAGGACTAAATTACGGATAGCGTTGTGTAGGTATAAATAAAATGTTTCTTATAAAATGTCGTTTACATTAAAACATGATGTGTTATTCTAAAATGTTGCTATAAATGTCGTTTTCACAGAGATTATTAACGGTCTACGTGATCTGTGACCCTTTATGGGCCAGTAAACAATAATACTTATTATATTCAGACACATTTCACTCGTTGACTAAGCATAATAATTTAGTGAATTTAATACCCGTATAAAGTATTAGAAAAGCGTTAAATCGCTTTGTTATCCTTTTAAATTTATTCACTATCTTTGTAGTCATTTCTACGTCATAATAGTCCTTTATCATTCATGTTCGAAATCTTTTTCATATTTCAATTAACCGTCTGCAGCCGACGTGTAGTCCCACAGACCCCGCGAAATACAAAATCACGTTTTATACCGTCATTTTTCAAATACGAGCATCACTGCTGCGAGTACCTTACTGTATAGTGCTCGCTATACTTTAATTCTACAAAAATATTTGCTGTTGAAATGGTGTCTGGTATAATATATTTATTTATTTATTTATTTATCAACGCTTCATGCACAAAGTGTACACAAGGTGGACTTAATGCCACAGGCATTTTCTCCCAGTCTGACCTTTGGGTGATGCAGAGAAGAGTGAATGGTAGGAGCAAGAAGCAGGCAACGATTTAATTGAGAAAATAGAAGATTATACTAACATATTTCAGAAATGAACATAAATAGATATAATAGTAATACATATACCTACACACGAGTACAATACAATATACATACATACATACATACATACATACATACATACATGCATACATACATACATACATACATACATACATACATACATACATACATACATAGAATATACACCTCAGTTGAATTGTAACAATTTAACCACGTCAGTTGCAGAGGGTTAATAATATGAGTGGGAAGGAACACGCAAGCAATATTGGTAAAAGCATTAAACCAACGTTATGGCAGAAATCTCGAGAATGTTAAGGCAGCATTGCCCACCTTTGTGTTAGTCCAATAATACCCGCCAATGTCTGATATCAGAAATACCTGCGGAAAATGCATGCGTTTATTTATTTTATACGATTGTGAGAGCTTCAATGACGTCAATTCGCCCAAATTAAGCATATTGCCTCAAACTGTATATTTTGGATTAATAAGATCCGAGATTGTAGAGGTATGTGCAGACGTGTCCTGAAATCTAATTTGGGCATCTCTGCCGTCGCATTCTCGTTTATATATACCTATCGAAATATTTGACGCGACAAAAAGTCCAACACGAGCTCGCAATGTGCGGCGCGAGGCGACTCAAATAAGAAAAGTTAAAGAGAGGAATGGCGTCGCGAACAAATTAAACTCCTCGCCGCTAAAAACTTTTATGTTATTATTAAATCTGAATACGTTTACGTATAAACACACGCGTACATTTTCTACTGTAAGTCGCAGTAACTATTTGACCCGGACTTTCCGTTCTAAATGACTTTTGCAAAGTTCTGAGTGATATTTCTCACGCGCAAACACGGGGGATTTGCCTCTAAGTGTCAACATCTCGCCGTGGTATACTTATTGTGGTAGCTACTCATATTTGGATATCAATCAAATAAAGCAGTTTCTCAAAATGTTGTAATTAGTTTATTAGATAATTTCGTAATCACGAAATTTCTTGACATTTGTTTGGACTTAGCTTCAGCCATCGTCCTAATAATTATTCAACGACATTCGATAAAACTAATAGATGCCTATTTGCCCAGCTATAACAAATTATAATAGTGTCGTGCGTGTGCAAAGGTCAGACATTAGGTTATGGAAATCTGAAAAATATACACCAAAAATTACTTCTAAGCAACATCGCGGAGAAAGTTTCATCATAATGTTCAACCTCGAAATCGCGCTTAGCACGCTACAGATCACCTTGAAATGTGATTTTTATCGACACATGGGTGATTTTATCGATAGGATCACAACATTTGCAGCTTATCTAAGATGAGAAACGTGCAAATACCAACGTATGTCAAACGTATCTAAAACTATTTCATGTATTTTTTATAATTTAAAACTAGGTAACTACAAAGAAAGGAACATAAAATTTCAAGAGTTGTAAACATCGCGAGTCCGGCGTGAAACTGAACAAGCTGTTACCATCCAAATTTTAATAACTAGCTCTTTCATTCAAGCGCCTTATTCAAATTTCATTTCCAGTCCAAATTAACTTCGTTTATCTTGCGAATACCGGGCAGTAAATACTAATCTAGAATATTCAAGTCATTGTTTGGCAAATACGCCTCATTTTCAAACACGCAGGCGGTGGAATTGTTCCGTTTTGCATAGAGAAGATAGGGAGTGAATAGACACGCACGGTTGAGTCGTCCGTTCCGTGTAAGGGGTTGAGGTCGGTAGAATTAGGTGGTAGATAGGCATCAGTAGGGACGGAAGCCGCCACCTTGGCGTGCCTGCATTGTTACACTGCACTACGGTCTATACATTTTCCACGTTAGTAAAGGTCTTGACGCAACAAAAGGTCACGTTCCGTAAATACATCAGTGTTATAGATACAGCTCAGAGCTCTTAGTAGTACCTACTAAGATTACTATCACCCGCAAACAAGAATATAACTCTCACTTTGTAACACTTATGTGTCGTATTTGTGAAACCATTCAATGAAAAACTAAGCAATTGTGTCTCACGTTTTGAATTATTTTTGTCGAATGGATGTACCATGTACGAAACGGATCAATTTGACTTTTAACAGACTTCAAATAAAGAATGAGGTTTAAACTGTATGGTGTGTATGTTTGTGCGCGGCTATCTCACGATTGGCTGAGCCGATTTCGACGCGGTTTTCAGAAAAGTATTTGTGACACATAGGAGTAGGTTTTAGTATATTAATTAGCGGACTTCAAAACTAAAGAAAGTACTAAGTTTATAAAAAATATATTTCATTCTGTCTGTAAAAATAGGTACACACGGCCACACATCAATCTATAAAAAACCAGTTTGTCCTGGTGTCGCATCGCATCATCTTTCCGTACATTTAACGTTCAGTTTATACTAGTTATGTAAAGCTCGTAGCCAGGTGTACTTACTATGTTGTAGCAGACATATTTATGAATCTAATCACAGTTCAAATCATTTGGTGAAAACTAAACAAATAATGTTTCTAACAACAATTTTACCGAATATTAATTGTTGTATACGGGTCATAAGTCAACAGTAAGGCCTTTGATATATTATTAACGTGTGTAAATTACTAAGTACGGATTACCGAGCCTACAGACTGACTATTAATAACTGAAATGAAATGAAATGAAATCGTTTATTTGTAAACATAGGTTATATAAAGTTGTTGAATGATTGACATACAATGCAATACAGCGAGTCCGTCTATGTTTTGCCTTAAAGCATACAAATTCATATAAGTTTTAATAAATAGATTAATTTAAATTAGAAAACAAAATTACATTAATAGTCATTTAAGTATCTACACAGGAATAAAACATTTATTATGGGGGTTAAACCACTGAACCATCGTCATCAGTCATATCATGAGCTAATGCGAAATGTCATAATTTAATTAAGGAATATAATAATATGGGATGTCATGATAAGCACAAAATAAACACAAACTGATAATATTAAAATAATATGTTACTCATATGTTTTGCAGACGAGTTTTTTATTCCTTCGAGTTAATGACAAAGCTGGCAGATGGCCCACCATGTGTTAACGGTAGCGATTACTGCAATACAATTAGTTCGTATTAATTGTATTTACGTTTTAAAATTGTTTTAGTTCACGTCACACTTCTTTTCACGGTTTTGTAGGCTCATATTTCTACCTGCCTCGTTGGCCGAGTGCCGGGCAAGGGATCTCGAGATCGATACGGGTCGGCCAAAGTATTACAGGATTTTTAAAAATTTCTAAGTAGTAGCACGGAGATTAGAGGTAGAACTGTGCCCGGTATAAGGCAATAGGCTCACCCCCTATTACATGGGACTCATAACATAAATAGTAAAAAGTAGGTGTTACATTGTACAGTGGCATAATGTGCACTTCTGCCTACCCCTTCAGGGACAAAAGGCGTGATGTTATGTTATATTTCTACCTAGAGCTTTGAAATCTTTTCAGTGTGTAATGCAGCATATTCATTTAAAGTTATCAATTTATGACACTAATTTTGTATTGGTTTTGCAAATCTAAATCGAACCCTTTAATAACGTACTACATGCTCAGTTTACATGTTTGTTTTTACTAAAACAACAAGCACACAAGTCAATTTTTCGATTCATTTGAAATTGCACACAACATAAAAGTATACATTCCAAATTAAATTGAATTCTGCCTGTAGAACAAACATGTTTCGTTTCGTAACATGCAAATTTATTACCTAAAATCGCGGGTTACTTACGTGATTATACTGAGAAAAGCTATACTAGTTTCGAACCACAGAGGGGTCTTCCTCATGAGCTGCACGACGTCGCCGCGACCGCACACGCTGCTCAACGAAACTAGTAGAGCTTTCTCAGTATATTCACGTAAGTAACCCGCGATTTTAGTAAATTTAGTATGTCTTACGATAGTTATTATAAAAACATACATATTTATATCTACGTTTTATTGGAATAATGCTAGAACGATATTTTCTTGGCGTGTCTATATGTTTCTATTGAAATTCGACACGTTTCATTCATGAACTTGAGATATTGATAGCGTAGCTAGTTCATAAATGTATGTATATAGATTAGACCACTTATATATGTATGAACAATATATATTACGTGTTATGTTATGTAAAACAAGACGTAAGTAACTACTTACGTTGTTGATAACTTACTATCAGTGGTGGATAATCTTAAGATTACAAAATCACATGTGTTTGTGATACTGAAAGAATTGAGTGACAATGTTTTCTAAAATGCATGAACAGGTACTTGAAGCGGTATATGTAGTATCATTTGAAGTGCTTTTGAAAATTACGTGTTATGAGTTATTGTCGAAATATTTCCGCTCTAGATATAGGTACTAGAAGTCGGGTAAGGTCAAGTCCTAGGTACTAAGATTATAAATGCGAAAGTTATTGAGGATCCGCGTCTGTTACTCTTTCACATGAAAATGGCTGAGGAGGTCGATATAAAATTTGGAACAGGGGTAGATTATGGATCGGAATAACACATAGGCAACTTATCCCACGGGAACGCGGGCGAAGCCGTGGGCAGGAGCTAGTAAAGTAATAAAATAGATAGGTATACTCGCAATGTCTATTGCAAAATAACCCTAGCTTCACTGACAGACAGGCGGACGGACAATTAAATGTTTGACGTTTTAAAGGTGCCTAATTAAGTATTAACTCGTCGAGTACCGTCATTATAGACACAATTATAGAACAATTGGTTGCGGTCACCGGTGACCGCTTGGTGTTTGACAGTTTAATTGAAATAAATGCTTTGACTTTGACTTTAACTTTGACTTTAACGTAGTCGGTTTTCCGCATAAAACATCCAAACTCAAACTACTCTTGGTTTTCGATCGTTCAACTACATATTTCTTTTGTCCTGGAATCAAAAGCTAACTGGCATGCAGTCAATAGCTTACGTTCCACTAAAGAGCTTCTGAAACGTCTTGAAACTCGATGACCAGTGACCACTACGATATAATATTTCGAGATGCAAATTCATAGATTTATTGATATAAGTATCGGGGTATGATATGCTTCATAATAGTTATCAATAAATAGTATAAAACAAAGTCGCTATCCGCCGTCTGTCTGTCCCTATGTATGCTTAGATTTTTAAAACTACGCAACGGATTTTGATGCAGTTTTTTTAATGGATATAGTTATTGTTAAGGAAGATTTACATGTATAATACATGCATACTGCACCCGGGCGAAGCCGGGACGGGTCGCTAGTATATAATATGCATAATATACTATGTGACATCTACAGCTTTTTTAGCGTTACTCCACACTAGGATTTTTTCCTGTGTTGGTTTACAAACATATAAGTTCACATACAAATAACACTCAGATCCCGAACAACGATCTGTAGATCACACAAAGAGTTGTTCCCTATAACCGTGCGGTCACCCAACAGTTATGGTGGAATATTCGCACGATTCGCAAGACTGGACCAAAAATGTTTTTGTATTTGTCAGATTACGAAGGTACGAGTACCTTATTAAAAATACCTACTCTAAAACTATTCCCAATATATAGAAATAAAATTACCACCTAAAATACATGGAGCTCATAACATCTAGGTACTTATATAATTAGAAAATTGGAAAGTCTTGATTTCACATGCATTTATTAATTATCGCCTAAATCTAAAAGTTTGTTATTTGTGAGTTCAATGACTTTATATATACAGATACTACTAGAACATACTATAAATAAATAGTGTAATATTACACTAGACGAGTAACAGTATAAATGACAGCGGGCTTTGAATCTCCCTGTCAGCTGTTAAATGCTTTGTAATCTAAGTGGACCTGGACAGCCATTGCTAACGTACTTGTAATTGTCTATACATTGTCCGTCTGAAGCCTTAATGTTGAATATTTGGTGTATAGAATTGGAATAATATTTAAGTTCTATTTGCTTTAGTAGTTTCAAAAGAATTTTGAATTTATTTTTGTTTTGATTGTGTGTATATGTGAATAAGAATTATTACTTATCTTTACACGTTTAAGAGGGTAACTGGTTACATATTTAAGAGAAATATAATAATGACGGCGATCAAGTATTTATAACACTTCTTTATATTAATATCGTTCACAAAATGTTTAAATATAAACCAGGAATGCCCTAAAATTATTACATACGCAGCACTTTACCCATGCTTCAAACGAAAATTGACACAATTATGAACTTTGGAGCATAAATTATTCAGTTTAATGTTTATTTCAATATAAATTACATCGTAGTTAACGACATCAATTCGTGATGGTTCATAAACCTCGCTGGAAACCGGACCACGAGACGTGTGACAGAATTTATTTGGGAAATATTAAATGACCGGTCATTAACGAGCCGCAATAGATTTACATTATTTTCACAAAAATTTTACATCGCAATCAAAAACTTTAAAACATTTCGTCTTTGTCTCTTTAGACAAATTGCATACGTGCGACTGTTGAAAAGAAAAATGTAATATTTGCATCATGCTTAAAAAATTTTAGCATTTTTTGAATACTCACTACATAATTATACTAAAAATCTTTTATATTCGCTGACTAAACCTGCTTATTATTACAGAAAATGTATAACTGACAAAGAGGGGGTGGCACATTAAACCTCTGTGTACCTCTTATATTTATCTTAGGTTATGTTTTATACAAAACCTAATAATATATTGAAAAAGCTATTGAATAAAATCCTACATTTTTAAATCAACCTCTCTCGTATTATGCAGAGTTATAAATTATTCATTCATTCATTTGTAAAATGCCTCTCACTTTATAAAAAAGAATAAGTAAATAGAATAACGAAGGTAAAATGGCTTAGAAATTATGCATTCCATTCTACTAGGTGTAAAGGCTATTAATTACTAAGCTATAATTCTGTGAATTCAACTCTAACATCAAAGTATAGGTTTTCAAGTCGTTTCGAGCTTTCAACTTACAATAGTAGTTCAAACAGAATATCTTAATTGCTTACTTATGTTACTGAACTTGGTACTTTATCTGTCAAAACTGGTAAGCAAGATCTCATTTACTATTCTACGAAATTGTTACAGTATATTTTCCTATTATTAAAAACCCGTAGGTAACAATACTAATTAAAGTCTTTGTTAATCTAGTAGCAAGAAGTGGTAAAATAATTTTGAAAATTGAATTCTATAACATTAAAATGTATACCTTAAAGTGCCATGATGATATTTTACCTGATATGCAATCATCATCATCATCATATCAGCCACAGGACGTCCACTGCTGAACATAGGCCTCCCCCAATGACTTCCAGATAGGCAGGCTGGAAGCTACCTGCATCCAGCGATTCCCTGTGACCTTAATGAGGTCGTCTGTCCACCTTGATATGCAATATTATATTTATATTATTCATTCCACATACTCAAAAATTCATTCTGATGACACCATTTTATAGAAATATTAACTTACCCGTATTTACTATATACTCAAAATTCCATTCTAGTGACACAAATTAGCTGAAGTATATTTAAAGATACGACCCAATACCAATACTGACACAATGTGTTATAAATACAATTTCAACTCATCACAAGTAGGTAGTCCGTAAACAATGATTTCAGCAAATTCTTGTTTTCCGTATATTTTCCAGAAGTCGTGGGTTTGATTCGCGATGCAAGTGATAAAGTTAGTCAGTGCGAGCTTTGCCAATCATTATTCATAACGCCGTCTGTTTATCGCCCTCTCCATCGCTTGGAGTCATCGCTCGCGAATCTCCTTCTTCTGACGCATATTCCTATAATTGGCACACATTCACACTATGACTTTCGTGAATTAGCGTAATTAATCTAACAAAAATGTTCAATTTTGACAGATAAGTGCAATTAATTCACTATAAACACTTTAAATCACTACACGGAAACCATCTGGGCGTCCAAAGCATTATCTAGAATGCAGTTCTATAAGAGTTGTCACGGTTGATAGGCAAACAAAGTCATGAATTATAAATACTCACATGAATCATAGTATGTTTGTCAAAATTAATTAACAAAATGGTTAATTTGCCAAGACAGATGTAGTGAATAATTCTGGCCATATTTCGGGCGGGCGGCGCAGACGTGCCACGTAGCAAAAGCCGCCCACGCAAGGCGGCGCGTACGCAACAAAGCGCGACGCGGGATCTCCCGCCACTCAGTTCACTCGCGAGCTTGCGCAAGGAAACAACTCCAGAATATCCCAGAATTTAAACTCAGTGTTGCACCACAATATTGGACTCATTTTATTTACTTTCTAAAAGGTATTTATTCATTTCGTTAATTAAGCTTCGTGTACAGTTTTCTAAAGCTTTCGGATAGGTAACGAATAGTTAGTAAATTATTAAAAAATCATTTTAACCTAAAACTAATCAACATTAAACAAATATTAGTATAGTAATGAAATTGTCTTAAATTAATTAGATTTATTACAACTCAATTTATTACAACTCAACTCCAATTGTAAATAACATTTTCTCTATTCAAAGTTGAACTCAAAGATTTGAAACTTAAAGTTGACATCGCAACAGTCGCCTAAAAATGTAGAATCTAGTTGTGTTTTGTAATATAGGTCAAGTGAACTGACACAGGTATTCGCACGTTTTTAATAGACACGAATTCCTATTGTCGTGTAGCCAGGCCGGTGAGACAAGGACGGACTCAAATGACACGGACAATTTAAACATTCCATTGTGTTAACTCAAAAATAATATTTGCAATCTCTAACCTGGCTTACTACGGTATTCAGTGAAATAAACATCTCTATTTTATGAATAGTTCGTTATCGTAATCGTTTCCGATAGGTAGGAATTTTGCTATTAAATAAACTTTGGCAATATAGTTTCAATTATATAAATACCTACCTAACATTTTCACGAATGATATTCACATGCTTATCGAAGCCGCTATAAATTGAAATATATTTTAAAGCTAATTATTTTAAATATTTTCTTAAAATTTTGTATTAACAAAAAATAGGGTATCTATCTCATTCGAATCTGATGCAACTAACAATAGGTATATTACTCACATTTAACCAAAGATAGAACATTAATAAATTAGATCACAATAACACAATGTATTTAAACCTGCTTGTTCGTATTTCATAGCATATTTCTAGAAATTGTTTAGTTTATGACCGTGTAGTGTATGTACATCACTGAATCACATAGCTCATAAATAAAGCACGAGACTTACAGTGCGCGTGACAATGTTGCCGCATTCTAATGTCCGATACCGACTTATATTCTCTCCAACATTGCTTTTCATATTATTTTATGTCTTCTCTTCAAAGCCTTGTCAATATTCCGCATAAAATTATGACACAGTTCACATTCTTTCGATTGTTGTTGTGGGAAAAACACAGACGATGGCAACGCAGTCGTACTCAGAAATTCTCTAACAACGTAAATTTAAATGTGGTCCAAACATTCCGTCTGGCGCGCCGCCAGCCAGCGCTATCAATTTCTATCAAACTGAGCTTTCTGGATTCTGATGCATAATGAACGATTTTACATTTCTTTTGTTTCCCCGTTTTCCAAAACAACATTAAACGTTAATTTTATACGTTTTATGAGAACTGACATTTGTAAACAGGCAAACAATAACAAGATCCCATGAGTCAGGAGTTTAAACTAAACCACAGTTTGTAAAACAACAAAATTACATTAATTTTTCGAATCATTGTAGATTCTACTGCCAAGATGTCTGAAAGCAAGCAGCACCTCGAAGCCGGCCAGCAGCTCGTCAAGAAGACCATGGATGAGTTGATCCAACAGAAACAGACAACGGAAAAAGTCACCATCCAGGCGAGACAAGAGTTCCGTGAACATTATGAGGAGAGCTATGAAGAAGCGTTCGAAGAGGAAACCTTTATTGATGAGTTTGGAAACGAGACCACCAACAGGGTGGAGTCAAGCAGTGAGAGCAAAGAGCACTCAAAGAGCGCGGACGTCAAAGTGAAAGCCACCGGCCTGAACGCCGCCCAAGTAAAAGCTTTAACGGACTGCGCGAACGAGGCGGGACAGCTGGCGCTCGACTCCAAGCCTGCTAACTGAACGTAATTAAAACAAATCTCTACACTAACTGGTGCTATTAACAACATGCCTGTGTTTAAACGGAATTTTCAAGATTCTAATGTAACCAACAACGCAACCGAATGGCCTTATTGATCCATCCTTAATTACAGTACTTTCTTACTAATGTTCGAGCTACACGAAAATCCCTAATTCTTTTTCCGTCCTTCCCCAAACCTCTACCCTATTATTACCTGTCCTTTATTTAACATCATTTGAATTGTGGAGAAATGTTTCAATTATACATTTTGTTTCAGGTGTCTGCCTTATCCCGCGCGTGTGGTGGTCTCAAATAGTGATAAAGACTGTGTCCAGTGTTCCTTATTAAGTATTTTATTTTATCTATTTATGTAAGAGAAATTTGATAAGTATGCAATAAATATATTTAAATGCATATATGGTGTATTGAATAGTGCTGTGTTCGATTTACATGTGATAGTGAGGTTTTATAGGAAAAGGTTTTAAAAATGGAGGAGGAAGATGATGAACGAAAGAGCCGACGGCCTAATCTCGCAGCTTTCAGTTCGTTGAACGCACGAGTTGTCCATGCCTCGCTAGAGGAGGGCTACGTGCGTCAACAAGCGTCATCAGAGTCTGGCGATGCTAATACGTCAAGTATCTCGGCAGCTCAGTATAGTGATAGAAGTTTTGCCTCGAAAACAAGTACGTTTTCTCGAAGCGGTACTTCGAGTTCGAGCCAAGAAGAATGCGAGGTAGCACAAACGACAATTACAAGCGGACAATATTTAGTCGCGGCGCGTGTCGAAAGCGCCCGCTCCATGGAAAGTCTCCGTCCAAGCAAAGAATCGTCGCCGGCGCGCCCTTCTAGCTCCTGCACAACCGTTCGCACGCATCGAAGCTCGTTTTTGACGGCTAGCGAGCGGGATGTGCGGGAGACGCGCGGTGCGCCGGCGCGGCGAGCATTGTCTGGGGAAGACATGGGCTCTTCTGCTGAGAAACGCCGCGGGTTATTCGCGAGCACCGAGCGACGTGCCTTGCAGCAGCTCAGCCTGCCTCCCCCCGAGCGACGCCTAACAATACTCAGTCCTCACAGCCCCATGGCTATCACGGAGCTGCAGTGGCCTTCGCCTTCTGGTATACGGGGTCGGCGCAAGAAAGGCATGGTGCTACCCAAACTTATACTGCCTCGTAGCGACTCGGATGCCTCGGAAGTATTTTTAGAAAGGTGCTCATTTTTAATAGCTCTTTTTTATCTTTATTCCCTTCATCACACAAAATTACGTAGAGACACAAAACATCACGTTCCTACATATTATTTTGTCATATATCTTTTAGCTTAAAGCATGTCAGATTTTTAAAAATACCTCTATAATAAGAACTTTTGACGTGCAGAGAACGCTTGACGACATACTCGGTCTCGACAGACAATAATTATAATGTCGAGTGTTATTCTGACGTCGAGTTAAATTATGAATATCTTTAGTTTACTTGCAAAACACAAACATGAAACTTCTTAAATAAATGAAGCCAAAAATTGGAATACACATAAGATTGTATTTGCCAAGAGAAATACATTTATAACGACGTGCGTCAGTGGGAAAGTAAAAGTAAAACTCTTTACCACTGATATATGTTTATACGACTTTTTGAGCTTGTTTTATTTGCATTAAAACATTGTCGAAAGTTAATTACAAACACAATTAATTTTCTTGTGTGCGTAAACCAAGGTATTTATAGGTGTACCTATTGTTTTTGTAGCGGTAAAACATTCTGTGAGTTCGAGTTCTAGCTAAGAAACTTTGAACAAAATGTTCAAGTTCAGACAAGTCTATTAAGTCCACGTTTTGTAGAAAATATTATTAGCTCTGGAACAAGCGATATCTTTTTATATTTTATTTCTCCTACACTCATACACATGTCTTATGACACACGTTTCATAGTGCGTACGTTTTATTGCCTTCACCTTTTATGCTTCTCTAGTAGTTTTTCTTTAGGAAATATTTAGTAGCAAGTAAATGCAAGTAATATTCATGTAGCTGGATTATTTACGAGCCCATACTACACTTGAATGTCATAGTTACTTATAAAACACAATTCTATTAGATATCACTGATAAATTTATTTATAGCTTGATATAAATATTACGTGACGATGTGTAGAAGTTTGGTAATCTACAAATTACTTTATGATGTGATAAACTTCAGAAGAACATGTGAGAAATTTTAATAATGATGTAATTGGAACGATGCTAAATTTATTATACCATGGAGTATATTAGGAACTACAGTTTATTTGGAGGTATAAGATACGTAAACTTCATATTACGAAGTATTATGAAAAACAGCTAACTAGCTAAGAAATTTTAGCTACCTCTAGATATTATTGAGATAATCGGAAATCCCAAATCCCAAACCTAATGACAAGCAAACTTAACTTAATTTAACAGGTAAGTAAAAGATGAGTGCATAATGACGTAATTTCCCGACATACTGTTTCAATGAACGTCATTTTCTATGACGTCACAGAATAACTTCAAACCCACGTACAAAACAAATTACTAAACAACTCAAATACATAGAGGTATAATGTACGTATTCATATACATACGTATGTATACACCCACAAATATATGTTCAGTAAATACATAGGTTAACAAAATCAATAATAGATATATACAGTTGAACAGACTAGTCAAATATATTCTGCTTTCAAAATAAAATACACTCCCAATGTTATTTCAATATGGCCGAACATAATATGTTTTATTCGTCGGCTTACAATAAAAACTTTAACGTGAAATGTTAATATCAGATTCAGTTCATAGTACCCGTAACAGCTTTTTATAAAGATAAAAAGTAAATTGTTTTTATAAACATTTCAAAAATGTATTTCATAGCTCCTGTCTACCTCTATATTTCTTTCTGTTATTTTTGAGGGAGTTAAGCTCAACAGTGACCCAATATATAACCTTTACCACATTTAACCTCTGCGCTATAGAGAACACTCCGATGTTAACATACATCTATGACATAACACCCCCTTGAAAAGATCCGGACACCAAATAATCGGTTAAATTCTTCCATGATGAAACTGTTTGATCTCATATAACAGGCCTAACCTGTCGATATATTGAAAAATTCCGTGGATACATAAAAAGGTAGATAAAATTCCTTATCACACTTTCGGTTTCAGGAATAACTAACCAAAGGAACAATACGTGAAATAGAATAGATTTTATACCTCGAAACGTATTCCTTCATTCAGTTTCTTTACAACAAAAGGAAGATTACAGAACAAAATTGTTTTCTGAATAGCGAAACTTCTAACAAACATGCCTGTTTCAAATATATGTGAATAGAAATCAGTACATTGTTATTTATATTTGTATCTTTTGTACGATTAAATCGACACGCGTTGATAGTTGGAAAACATCCAGGCAATTCTGTAACGTCCATATTGATGAAATGCTGCATGCAGACCCGAGGTTGGACCCTCCCTAATCTTTCACGTCTTGGCTATTAAACTAAATTCATTACAAGTCCACGAGCTCATTAATTTTCTAAAGAGTAGTGTGAATATTAAATCATTATTCACACACTCATACCGCAGAAACTATTAACAGCGGGGAGATGAATAATGTTAGTACAGTCTCTAGTGACCTTTCTACAACGAAATGAAACCAGAAATAGAATATTTCTGAATTCAAATGATTTGTTAATGTCGAAATGCGAGAATTAATGCTGTTAGTTTTAACTGCTTGTAGTATGTCAAAATTCAAGTGATTTAGTTACTAACTTATCCAATTACGTACTGCATTTTTTTTGGAAATTTTCACATCATTTTTTTGTAGATACTATTTTGAGTGGCAAACGGGACTACACACTAACGAATATATAGTAACGAAGCAGTCAAAGGATCAAAATATTTTTACAGAAACATTTAATTAAATTTTTCAATATTGTAAAAACAGAAACCAAAGGTATTCTCTGATACCAATCACAAAAGAGAATGTACCTACGTGCATATAAAGAATATCGAACTTTCATCTAATGGCCACAGAGTAATATTTCCATGAAACGTATTCCTATAACCACACGTTAATTAACATTTCAATATTGGAAATTAAACGCATTTCACAATTCAACCGGAATGCTGAGAAATCTATTTTTACTGTTTTATACATTTACGAACAAATTGAATTATAACATGAAAGATATTGAATGATAAAATGATAAGTTATCGAAGGTGTAATTGATATGGTCATGACACATTGTGGTTCAGCATCTATTATACTTATCTGTTATACGATAACCTGTTCTAACTAGGTTGGAAACTACCCAATTACGCTCGCGCCAAATTGTACTGGATTATCTCTATATCTGCGGCAGATAAGTGATTGTACAAGTAATTACACATGGCTGGTCTGTGTACCTTACACAAAGATATGGAACACTGATACATTCTGGGTAATGTATCAAGAGGTACTACTCCGAGCAATCACTCACGATAGTAAACAAAAGTTGCAAGTTTTATGCGTTTGACATATTTGGTGTTTAATATTGAAATTTATGGATAGTCCGAGTGCAGTTTACAATTCTGGCAATTTGACTGCGAATCGATAGCTTGAATCTGAACAATGTAGCACGTAGGATACGAGAGAAAAAGACAAAAATCACATGGCAAAAAAGAAAAACGGGTCGGCGGTGAACATGACACAGTTCTTTGCATCACCTCACATTTTTTTTACCAATTCTATTTTGGAAGGGTTCTGTTATCTAAATGCCATAAATAGGAATTAAGATAAAGTGTATAATGTTAAAAGGAAATTGAGCCAAGATGCATGAGTCAAGATAGTCGGTAAGCGCCAGAGCGTACGTCACAAAATTTTCATATGAGTCACAATCGTGACTAACATCCGGCCAGTTATTTATGTTCGATATTACTTTCATTACGTTTTCTTCGAGCTTTGAAAACTTCTATCATAGAACCAAATATTTGTGAATGTATATTTGAGAACAATCTTGTGTAATGGTTGTGTAATTGTCGTTCATATTTAATGACGGCCAAAGTAATTATCGTGCCATCTTGTTGGCAATTAATATTTGGTTTTACGTCAGATCGGAAAGCTTCCGTCTTAATTTTGAAATTGAAACAGGTTTGTACCTACGCAGTCTGGAGTCTGGATCGTATTTACGATCTAATTTATGTTATTGGTTTCTATAATTTACATCTGCTGTGAAACGATCCTATCCATAGCGTTTCGTATAGTACTATAGATATCTGTACATCACATAGTGATGTATCATGCTCGATAATTCGGTTTTAAAGTGATATTTCACAACTTGTAATATATTGTTATATATCACCGGATTCTTTAATGAGTCGTCAGAAATTTAATTTTTCATTAAGTGTAAAATAATGACTATGCCTCTAATATCTTACAAATATATTTTACGGGTATGAACAGCCAGTGTGCTTTTATCAAGCCAACATTATTAACGTCATGTCAATAAAAAATACAAAAGTCATTCGAGCTAGGGCTCCACATTAGCAGTAGCCACAGATTAGTGAGCTCTGCTAACCGTAAAGGGGACTAATTATCTTTAATCCTTCTATTTCATATGTCTTCAGCACTTCGAAGAGCACCAAATTGTAAAATGTCTAGAGTTGATTTTATTTAAGTAAATAAAGTTGAAAACGTATCGAAACAACCAGGATAGTTTTATAAGGTGGTCCACCTAGCATCGGCATAACTTCTTAGAATACTAATTATGGACTCATCATTGGCGTAGCGTACCTTGGCGTACCTCCACATAAGAAATTATTTGGGGGCCTTTATGAAGGGTAAAGAAAAAAAATGCATTTGTGTATAAACTGGAAATCTTTCCAGGCCAGGCCCTCTACCCAAATTATCGGCCTATGATTACTTTAGTTTTTCTGACCGCAAGCTTTTCATGTCGTTAATTTTGACCTTAGTAATTACTGACATAAAATGAAAATTAAAGTTTTTATTCCTTTTTGCTTTCACACGTTGGGGGGCCCGTATAATAGATACGAAAGAAGAAAAAAACGAACACACGGTAACATAGTATACACATAAAATCAGTAGTATTTCTGCCCCTAACATTACAGGATGTTTATTTAGGCACTGATTTCTTGTATATTACACCCACTTTTCACCAATTATCCCATGTAATAGATGACTTGAAATAAAAATAAATCTACAGCTACTTATTGCTTTTTATTTTATGTAACACTATACAGTTCAGCAATGAAACACAAATGTCGTCGTTATTCAATTAAAGCCCAAATTAACACATCATAAATAAAATGACACGTGTGCTGTAAATGTCAGTGGAAATATAATTTCCACTAGTTAGTGCGTTAGTGAATCATCATACGATATTCTAATAGATTGGTGTATTGGTCATGTACAGGAACTGCCAATCTCAAAGTTTGTTTTCAAAATCAAGTGGTTATTACTAAGTATCACTAGAATATCCCAATGTCGAATTTTTCGACATTACTCAATGTTTTGCAAAATAGGATTAAGATTGTATCAAGCTAAATGTGAATTCACAATTAGTATTATTTTACTTATACATTAGGATAACAACAAGTATAATATTATGAAATAAATGCAAGCTCAGAATTAGCACTTAGTGTACTTCGGTCTGATAAACATAATCGTGTCAGCAATATCCATGAGTCCGTGTGACGTCACTAATAAGCTGACCAATCAGGAATAAGCGATGCAACATATTATCGCAGAGAACTTTGTATTTGTAATGATGCACAATGGACATTGCCAAATGAGCGGTGAGATTCTGATTACGATTTCTAGATTTAATAAAATATTTTAAGAGCTTGTTTTTGACAGATTTTTTATCATTTATGTGTCCATGCCGTAGCACATTTCCTATATATTCATATCTCTCTCTGGATACTCCAAAAAGTTTTGAATAACATTAAATTTAAATAAAGTTCTTTCTGAAATAAATACAATATACTACATCAACAACAAAAACACGTATCTTTATAAGAATTTGCAACTAAATCTAAAATATAAACATGATACGACAAGAGCAACGATAGTTTATTCCCATAATATCTCGTGAGACGGTACAGTAGCGGAAAAATCTCTTACATTTATTTTATGAAGTTTGACATGCGAAAGACACCGTAAATACAGTTGACATACGAGATACATTCGTTTACTGGAATTCCACGTCGATACAATGATGTAAGAGGCACTATCTGTTTCTAGAAAGGTCAAGATATTGTTGAGACCGTACTTAAGGTCCTATCCTTCTATCTAGATAATTCATTGCAATCTCTGAAGGGTTTCATAACTCTTGGTGTTTGCGAAGTAAAAATGAGTACTTTTAAAAGTCCAGTTGCAAATCTTGTAACTGAATATGAAATAACATTTTAATAAAATTTCGCATACACTTGTAGATTGAATGATAATGCAGTTAGGCGTCTAAACTTAATACAACGTTATTCGATACAACCACTTCTAACAGAGTAAAAGTGCATATTTATGTCAAATTTGTTTAGAATTCCATTATGTCTACCCAAAGATTCACGGTAGCTATTTGATAGAGGTAAATATTTATAATCCACTTTATTTGAAAAGGAATCGAATTGATTTGCAAGTAAAATAAAAAAAATTGGTATATACATATACCTACTTGGTTACTTACATTTTAATTTCGGACTGTCGTTCAGCATAAAATGACACCAAGTTTTCAAATTGATTTGTATATTCTGTGTCAATGACCTGGAATATAAGTGCTGAGAGGAAAAATGTGTAAATAAAAAATAAATTCCTAAATATAAACAACGGAAATCATAAAAGCAAATACAAATAAACAAACTCCAGAATGATTTAGACCGACTTTTTTAAACGGAACGTTCTACCTCCCGACACCTACGTGCCACTTTAAACTTTATATTCATGGCATGAAATGTCAAAATCCCTTAACACAACGTGCATAGTTGCAGCACTTTAACAATTTGTTTTCATAAATTACGTGGTGTACACACTGCACATTCACACGCACGTCGTTTGAAAACAAACGACGAGCTGTTTTTATTTTTAACTTTTAAAAATACAATTTTTACAAATCCGGCCTTTTTTGCAACAAAGAAACCCTTTTTTAGCATGTTTACGAATCTGGTATCTTTTAAAACCTGACATGTAAAGTGCTCTCTCTCTCTCTTCTTCTCTCTCTTTGGATTCCGAATTTTCGACGAATCACAATTTGCGACGAATCTGCTATGACATTAAAATCTTCTCATTACAAGACGGCACTAAAGAGAACAAGAACCCTTTTGCAATCCATTAATTCCTTATTTAAATACTTTGGAATGTAAATGAAACGACAGGATTAGTTTCCTTTAAACGAAATCACTTGGAACCTTGGTATTGGGGATTTGAATTTTCAATATGGCGTAGCTGCATTTCACAATATGGCTGGGTACTGGGTATATCGAGATAAGCTCTTCATCAGGTTCAAAAGCAGGCTTCCCAGCCTCCCTTTGTGCCTCCCTAATGCGCCAGGTGTTAATTAGCAACACAGTAAGCGGACTCACGCTATTGTTGTCGACAGGAGATCGACACCTGTGTTCCAAAACTGAGGTTTGAGTAAAACATTTTGCAAATTGATCGGAGAACTGAATTGGTGATCACTTGTATTAATTCTACATTCCAAAGCTAAGATTAATCACAAATAGGAAAGTTCAGAATTAATTTGGAATTGTCCTAAATTAATGTTGGTGTTTCTGGTTTATAAGAATTTAGAGTGGTTCGGAGTTTTGACAGCGGTCACGCCATGTCTATTCGATGACAAAAGGTATTCGAACACACAATGGGTACTATGAAAACTTCTCTAACATCTAAACTAAATTATGAATAAACAAACGCTATTTCAAACTGAATAAACACAATCAAATTAGAAATTTCAGCTAAAAATTCATATTTTTATTTGACATTATTCGACATTTATAGATAACATTTTTCATAAATAAAATTTCGATACAAATTAATCAAATAAGATTATGACACCACATTTTTCTTTTCAATCTAAATTCTAATTTGGACCGTAATTCGGATTTTTCGTAAAAGATTAAAGTTCATCCAAATGGTAATTAACCTTCAATGACGAGGCTGATTGAAGGCTTTTTTGTAGTAAGTAATCAAAGTGAGAGTACAGACCAATTCCCTTTAGAACGAACAAATGAAAATTCTAAGCTTGTTGTTCGTTTCGGAACATTGACGATCAAAAAGTCATCAATAATTGAATTGATTATTATCGTCAAATTCATGGATTACGATTAAAATTCTTTATTATATGTTTACGTCATGACTAATGAATAACCAAACATTATCGTGAATAACCAAGAAACTATTACTCCGTAAGATAAGTTACAGATTTTACTTTGTTTTTCTTTTAGTTATCTTATACCGCAGTAAATTCTTATTATAGCTAACTATAATTAATGTGGGTGCATTTTTAAACACCGGTAATAATCGTCGGCAAGGCGGAGATAACACAGCATTAGTCAAAGCTGGCGTCGACTCGAGGGCTGAACGACCGACGCTCCTGAATATTTTACATCGCTCGTTTTGCCTCGCCACCCTGCGCGATGCTGTACGCAGATGTACAAAGGTGGCGGCCGTCTCAAAAGGAAAATGTTTTGAACGTAGCCATAAATATTTAATTGATTTTACGAATTCGTTTGTGTTTTTTTTTATTTTTTTTTTTTATTTTACTTTATTCCCAGCAATATCCTTACAGACTTAACCAAATCGATATTGAGGCCTCTTATATCTAAATTACAAACTAAATTTTTAACTAACCATAACAAATGCTAGGAAGTGCCACTTTAGTGAATTCACTCAAAGTGCAATAAAACATATCAACGTCTTCAGCTATGAGGTTGAGCGTGCGCAGTGCGCGCGTCAGAGGCGCGTCGCTCAGTAACTTAGTGCGCGCTCGCGGCACCGCCAGTAGGCGCGGTCGTCGCCGACGCGTCGCATACTCGTCCGGCACACACAACCCTACCCTGGCCAAAATATCCGCATTATGTATCACCCCCCTAACCACCGAAAAGATATAGGTTACGAGTGTGAGTTCCCTCCTGACCCTCAGTTCATTATATCCGACCATACCTAGGATAAACAGGGTAGGATACATTAGCGGATAAAAAGGATAAACCCCGTACAGCTTCATGTAAATAAATCGAATAAACTTATTTTGTACACGCTCCAACATGAGGCTATATTTAGTCTCATGTGGGGCCCAGATAACTGCGTTACATTCTAGTTGACTCCTAACTAACGAATTATATAACGCTCTAATAGCTTTTATATTTGTAAAGCCTCTAGCCATTCGAAGAACCAACCCCAAGTTCCTGTATGCTTTTTTACAGATTTTGAGTTTGTGATCACGAAACGTCAGCTCAGTAGTAAAATGAACTCCCAAATCTCTCACAGTCTTTACCCTGGCCAACTCATCTCCATCCACAGTGTACTTATATTGAATAGGAGCGCGTGCCCGAGAAAATGAAATCGTAACGCACTTCGACACGTTGAACTGCAACCGATTCTGTTTGCTCCAACGAACGACTCTGTCAATGTCTCTCTGCAATTTTTCACAATCTTCCGTGTTACTAATAGGGAGAGATAATTTAAGGTCGTCCGCGAACAACAGACACTGAGCATCTTCTATGGCATCTGGCATGTCGTTTGCCATCAATATAAATTCCAAAGGACCCAAATTGCTGCCCTGGCTTACACCAGATCTTGTATAATATGGCTGCGTTCGGTATCCTGCATACTCCACATATTGCTGCCTATCTCTCATATAGTGCGCAAAAAAGCTAAGCAGTTTTGGAGTGAATCCGACAGCTGCCAACTTCTTCAGCAACACGTCATTATCGACTAAGTCGAAGGCTTTTTTAAAGTAGAAGTAAGCAGCGTCGATCTGCCCTCCCCTGTCTACTATCGGCACCACTTTTGCTACGTAGCTGAGAAGATTTGAAGTAGTGCTTCTTGCAGGTCTAAATCCGTGTTGCGTGTCCGTTAGTTGCGAGCGCACTTGAAGGTGTATACTTTTTTGAACAACGGATTCTAGTAGCTTTGCCGGCGTTGACAATACCGCAACAGGTCTGTATTCCTCGACTTTTGTACCCGAACCTCCCTTCGGTACCGGTATGACCCGGGTCATCTTCCATCTCTCTGGATACTTGGCAGCTGCAAGGCTAGTGTTGAAGATATGCAATAGCGGTTGCGCAAGGACCATACGACAATCCCTAAATACAAATGGCGGGAGACCATCAGGTCCCGACGAGGTTTTCGGCTTAAGTTGGCGAAGCGCACCTATTACTTCATCTAAGTTTATCTTGTCAAGATGAATCCTTGCTGCTCCATTGCCACTCCCCGCCTCCGCCATAGCCCTATCTACCTCCAACCTGGGTTTCTCCATGCTGTAGACCGAGTGGAAATATTTAGCAAAATCATCAGCTGCTTGGGCACCAGTCAGAGCCAGACCGTCCTTTAATATTTTGACTCTACTCCTACTACCCCTTTTGGAATTAACATAATTCCAAAATGATTTTGGGTCCCTTGCCAAGTGATTTTGTATCCGCTGTCTATAATGTTTTTCTGCGATTTCTAGCTTCGTAATCTATTGCTAAACCGGTAGACTTAAATTGCTTATGAAGAGCGGCTTTTCGTCTTATGTCGCAAATTATCTCAATCGTATACCACTCAGGATAAAAGTATCTAGAGCGTATACGACTTTGCTTTTTTCTGGGCACACAGCTATCTATGATGTTATTTAAGGTTTCATAAAAATAGTCTAGACACATTTCTAATGGCAAGTGGTTATATAAAGGAGTCCAATCAATTGCCGCAATTTTTGCGTACAGTAATGTAAAATCTGCTTTGTAAAAATTCCAACCTTTCTGTGTGTTTCCGTCCACTGCATATGAGTAGTCATAAGAAGATCCCACATCAGTACACTGACGTCCACGCGAGCTGACGGACACCTGTAACGGAGGATGATAGACGTCCACCGGGACTAGTGGCTCCTCAGCCGCGCGCACACACACACCCTCCCCTCCACGTAGGTGGTCTACACGAGATCTAGACAGCGGTTATTGCAATTTAATATGTCGTTACTCTGAGTGAATCCACAATAAGTAACAAAGAAATTATAATAAGAATTTATACTCCCAACACGACTACTTCATTGTATTTGCTACAAAATTGTTCTATGATTTTGAATGAACATAAAAATTCATTTTCATTACTATTTGGAGGTATATAAACAACGCAAATGAGAAACAAAAACCTATTACCTAAATAAACTGTAGCACTCACTAATTCAAATACTCGATCGTCAATGTTTACGTCGCATGGAACCGGTATTCTTCGCACGTCGAGTCGCGGTGTGGCCACTAAACATGCGCCGCCTTGTTTCCGCCCATCCGCTCTGTCACATCGTAATATTGTGTAATATTTTGCGTAATATTTTCTATTGGTGACGTGTGAAAGAAAAAGCCTGTTTCTTTACTTAGATATAATGTAAAAACTTTTGATGTTTCTTTTCTAATATAATGATAATTTGTAACAGTAAACATCTAGACATTACAAGTCTTGAAAATAAGTTGCCTTGAGGACAAACAATCTCAGACCACAATTATTGACGAGTCTTATAGGCACGAGATTTTCAGCAAACTATGTTTAGATACTGACTGCCTCGTTGGCCGAGTGGTCGCGAGTGCGCCTGCCGGGCAAGGGGTCTCGGGTTCGATTCCCGGGTCGGGCAAAGTATTACTGGGTTTTTAAAAAAATCTCAGTAGTAGCACGGAGTCTGGAAATGTGCCCGGTATATGGCAATAGGCTCACCCCCTATTACATGGGACTCATAACATAAATAGTGAAAAGTGGGTGTTACTTCTATGTGCACCTCTGCCTACCCCTTCGGGGATAAAAGGCGTGATGTTATGTTATGTTATGTTTAGATCTAACAAATATTTTGACCAAGCAAATTTTGTTTGATAAAATAAGTCCTAAATTGAAGCCGTTCCAGCCAGTATTTGTAACCCGAGCAAGCACACGAACTACACGAGTGCCCGCGGGCGAGACTGTTACAAGTCACTGTTTGACTACCCTGCCTCCCATTTAAGAGCTTAAACATAGCCTAGATTGACGTAGGAACTCAGCTACCAACATTTACCTAGATATTACCATATTTAGCGGGTTGAGGCGATACATACATTATATTATATACAGTATACAGCCATAAACATGTTTTTATGATTATTCGAAAACGTAATACGAAACGCGATTTATGTATAGAGGACATATACACTTTGTTTAGTTACGTGCTCGTTCTTCTCCATTCGAGTATACACTTTTTTTTTTTTTTTTAATTCTAACAAACTATTTAGGGGCTTTTATCACAGATATGTCAGCCCCATCGTACCCTTTACATTACTTTATGTACTTAACATTGACTCACTTGATTAATTGTTATTCGTGGAGGACCAAAATCAAATAGCACAACTTTTTCACAATCGCTGAAGATGGTACAAGAGTATACACTTTGGAACCAGTACTGACGGACTATCGGACGGACGGTTTATGGTTTAGTTATAACAAATATTTTCTTTATTTACTGAATTTCCAAAACATGCAGTCGGATCTCCATACGATTGAGTCCCAAATTCAATCCATTTGGAAAAAAGCCAAGAAAAACAGCATTGTAGTTATGAACTTGAGATTTGCTATTCTCATCTTATATCGATTAGAAGCAAATACACTAAGGGATGAGTAGGCTTAACACGTTCCAACATTTAGTAAAAAATATGCTGACACATGTACATTTATAACGGCCCAGAGATCTTTGGGAAGTGAGGGTAGATTTATAAATAAATATTGGCCGTCATCCTCACAGAAAGTTCAAGGTTCATGAAAATTGAGTGTGGAGTGAAGACGAATAAAAATTCAATATAATACCATAATTTTATCATCTCATCGTTACTCGGCAAAGGCCTAATGTTAATATTTCGCACTGCTTACTTTTAAAAATCTACACTATTTTAGATCCTATCCACAGTAATAATATTCTCATTTATACAAATAAGTGTTTCCAAGATTTTTCTACGAAGTAGATATTTAATAGTCCATTTACACCATTATATCAAATATGACAATATCTTAATACAACAGTGCTTTGAAAACGTAATAAAAATTGAATTTACAAACTGAAATAGACGTAAACTGTAAGTGGTATGCGGAAGTCAGCACAATAAATATATTTAAAAAAAAATCTGGTACTTATAATACATTTATTATACATACATACTTTGAGAAACAAAGAAACATAATTTACATCTGTGAAACCAGGTTTATACGAAACTATTTCAGCTCTTGCCTCGATGAAAGTGGACTTTTATGAATTCAAATGATACGAACAGACTGCATTCATATTGAACACATCAAATTATAAATCCACTGTATCGTGGTCTCCCTTTGTATAATAATTCCGTACATTCAACGGTCAGCTTATATTGGTTTTACATAGCTTGATGGTGAGCTGTGTGCACCATAGTAAATGTACAATTTTACATCGAACATTATCTAGATAATATAAACATCATTTGTTTTACAGCTAATGTTGAAATTTCATGAATAATATTTAACTTCCATATATTCAGATTATTAGGTCACTGCTTTTATAACGACACAAATATCAATTCATATTATGTTATTATACTGCTGCCAATTCATTACATATTTACGTATAGATAACATTAAATAGGACCTATTAAGCCAATTAGTCTAGCTTTCAAAAATAATGCCTGTTGGAATTAGAAGTAAAATAATTAATTTCGTAAAGTAAGCGAGCCAATTTTAAGGTTTCCGGAATATTCGAGGCTAATTACCAATTAGGATGAGGCAGATTAAATTTTGACATAAGCAATGCATTATAACACCCTCGAGGAAAATACTGAATATAAAGGCGGGCAGTAAAATGTTTTACAAAATCCCTCGTAAAGCCTGGACTACATATGCGGGCGAATTCTCTTAGGACATCAATATAAAGTCAGTTTGCAAACCGTCAATGCACCGTACAGTCTCCGAATGTGTTAGTGAAGTGTTAGCTTAGTTTCAGAGAAAAATCTGTGTGGGACAAGTGTTGGAGAAAAATGCTGTACGTTTCTGAGGGAGTTTTGAGTATATTTTCATGTTTTCGTGTAAAATGGTATTTTAAAGTTCATAGATATACAATAATATACTTTGATAAAGAAATCGTCTAAAAAATCGTCTAAAAGTAAATAAATGCGCAATAAAATGTTGATAAAACCTTCACTTTTGTGTCAATTTAAGCATTTCCTTATTAAATAACATTTTTTCCGTACATTCGTAGCTTTTATTAAGGATCTCAGGTTACGCTGCTACGACGTAGCACGTTGTAGCAGTTTGCTACGCGACAATGTATAGATTGGATTATAGCATTGGAAATCAACCATTAGTATCGTTTCTTGTATTTTTCGAGGCAAAATAATTAAGGTTATTTACAAAGGAAAAAATAAGGGTATTGTGTGTGTAATAATCAGTGATATCCAATGACCGTTATGTTACTCTTGTTAGCTTTATAGACATCTTTCGACTTCGATTCCTGCCGACATTTTATTGAGTGAATATGGGCATTACATCCCGCTTTCGATTCCCTACGTTTCTTTTTCTTGGTTATTTTTAGAAGTATTCTTCAAATAGCTTTGTTCTCTTTATAAATAGAATTTCGTAAGGGCTGAGTTGCTGTAGATACGTATAGATAAAACATACACTAACTGTCGTGAAAACGTTTAGATAAGTAATATAATAGCTTTTTGTCTATATTTGTAAAATAAGTACCTATATTCCGTAAATACTTATTACATTTACACTTTTAATAAAAAAAGGCTTCAAATAAATGAAAACCATTTTAACAACGAAATATTCTAAGAACTACTAAGACTGCCTCGCTGGTCGTTTGGTCGCAAGTACCAGGCAAGGGATTTCGGGTTCGGTTCTCGGGTCGGGCAAAATATTACTGGGTTTTAAAAAAATCTCAGTAGTAGCACCGAGTCTAGAATTGTGTCCGGTATATGGCAATAGGCTCAACCCCTAATACATGGGAAAAGTGGGTGTTACATTGTACAGTGGCATTTAGTGCCGTAATGTGCACCTCTGCCTACCCCTTCGGGGATAAAAGGCGTAATGTTATGTTATGTTATTCTAAGAAGTTCTTAACTGCAGTTTTTCATAACGAAATATTCTAAGAAGTACTTAACTGCAGTTTTACGTCGCTCTGGCACCGAACCCCGACCTTTACGGTTATCGGTGTTATCGTAATAACATGTTAATGTATGTAATTAGACCACAGTACGTTATGGTTACATAACCTTACATCATGAAGTTCAGAAAGACTTTATGCAAAATAGTTTTACATGACAAGGAGACTGCTGCATAATATTTATTATGTAGAATGTAAAGACATCGTAATTTTCGTGAAGTATGTTTAAATTATAATGTAATTAAATTGCGAAAAACAGCAAATATAGAACCATTTTTTAGACGATAGTCGTCTTTAGGCCATGATTTAATTCAGCCTTGTAATTAAAATAATTACAGTGAATTTAAAACCACAGATAATACCTATAAGCTGCAATAAGAATACTAACAAGCAATGTACATATTTCACGTATTTTAATTAATATGTACTCAGTCAATTATTACATGATTGCCAGAAATAATGGCGTTTCGCAATGATAATAAACTGTTGAAGGACCAATATTGATTTATAATTACAAAGGTATACATTACATGCACATTTTATGTACTCGTATATCATTTAAAGTTTACACTGTGTCTGATACTCCTCTGGGATATCTACTAATTACTAATTGATGGATCTTGACAAATGGTTCCGACTTCTTAATTATCCCTAGAGGTTTTAGATAAGAAAACCCAATGATACGCCACATTTAATCCCATTCGAAGAAAAAAACCAATGCATTAAAACTGTTATCAACTTAATATGTTTGCTGATCGAATTGACAAAACGGATTATCGGATCAACTTTTAATAATACGAGCAAATACGATAAATCAATCTCTTAGCAAAATTTAAGACGGATACTTTCAAAGAAACACTCCTCATTGGTGTTTATGTTCATTAAATGTTTTTATTTTTAATAGAAAAGCGTCAATATAAGAGCAATTTTAAATTTAATCCCCGTTTTGAGGAAATAGAGCGTCAAGCTGAAATATACTTAAGTATAATCTTCTTAGGGAGCGGACGAGCCTCGGCCGAGTGCAGATAACTGCTGAGAAATTATTACTTACCTCTAATATGTGTGAGGTAGAAAGCTGAGAAACTGCGGACGTACGAATGAAATACTGAGTAAATATGAAGTTTTAAAAGTTAATGTTTTGTTACTAACTGCTTGGAAATCTGTGGATAATTCATTTTATAATTGTGTAAGTTATGCCTGGTGTAGCATATGTTATTACAATAATGAGAACCTCCTCCTTTTTGGGAAGTCCGTTAAAAGTATAATGAAGCTAACTCAAACAATTTTGTTTATTTTTATGATGAAATCAATTGGTTTTGATTATGACATACTAGAATAGTTTAGATTTTACATTTGTTAAAGGATTTTTAAGAATAAGTTACTGTCTGTTTCTACTTTCTTGAATTTTTCTTGTGTATTCCCATTAACCCGGTCGGATCCCACTTAAGATTATAATTATGAAAATTTATATGTTTGTTTCTCCATTATGACAGAACTTTAGATTATGGTGCAGACTTTAGAACAATACATAGGCTACTTTTTATCAAACGGGACCGCGGTCAAAGCCGCTGGTAGAAACTAGTTCGTCATAAAATTATCAGCAAAAAATACATAACAGTTATTCCAACATATTTTTGTCCTTTTGCCGCTATGCAAATCACGGACGCCAGCAAATAACTGCTCGCTCGTGTACGTTTTTATGAATACAAACATTGCCCCTTTAAAACTAAGAGTCCTAATGAAAAGTATAAAAAACCTGTAAAAGTCACAGAGTGAAAAAGCACTTGAAATATATTTTTCTGAAATATTTTCTTCCAAATGAGTGGACAGAATTATACTGTGCAAACACTTGATATTTTTTTCTGTAAATTATTTCGAATATGAAGTGTAAATATGAAAATAGAGTGATTGGAATTTAGATTTTTTGAACTCGTTTGTTAATTGTTACATACTGCAATGCAAAATCTTGATATGTGATAATTGATTTTGGTAAGACTAAATCATGCAAAGTAATGAGTAAAGTCGGCTGTAAAAGAAGATTGATACATTTTGCTAATAAGGCATTACACTACACATAATTATTATAATATAATATCATAATCAATCTCATATCAAACAGGTTTGATTATAATACAATATTATTATCAATCTCATCTCAAACTGGTAATATATCTACTATGTACTAAAACCAACAACCCAGTACCAAAGTGAATACTAACTTTGTAAACAGTATATTACGTCACAACTTTAGGCTCAACGCTCCAGCATAACTTAAAATAGGTGGACGAAAATTGTGTCGAACGTCCCGGTCCCAAGGATAATATATCACGATAAAACACGTTCCCACCGCAGTGTTTATTTCCGGACGTATATTTTCATTGTACCTAAAGCCTACCGATCCTTTAGCCCATATTTACCCAGTTTTTTTGTCACCGATTTACGTTAGGCGATTTGTCGCTTTGCGTACTTTTTTGGTTTAAATAGGTGTTTTGTAAGCGTGGTCAGACAGATAGGCAGTTTATTGTAATGCTGTACCTTTTATTTTGATCTCGTATATTTAGGGTTTCAAGTCTAATATTCGGTACTTTTATTGACCTATGCATAATATCAAATCTTGTATTTGCCAAAAACTTACTTCATTTGAAAAAACTAAACCGTTTAAATGAACAAATATAAAGTAACAGTATCTTTGTGAAAAATACCTCGACTAATATTCCCTTAGTTCTTGGAACCGTTAGTACGAGTCTCATAAACATAACATCACGCCTTTTATCCCCGAAGGGGTAGGCAGAGGTGCACACAGAAGTAACACCCACTTTTCACTATTTATGTTATGAGTCCCATGTAATAGGGGATGAGCCTATTGCCATATACCGGGCACATTTCCAGACTCCGTGCTACTACTGAGGATTTTTTAAAAACCCAGTAATACTTTGCCCGACCCGGGAATCGAACCCGAGACCCCTTGCCCGGCAGTCGCACTTGCGACCACTCGGCCAACGAGGCAGTCTCGTTTTTCTGGAAATATTCTGACATTGCATAAAAAAATGGAATTTATTTAGTTCCTATTCCATAGTAAAAAATCCACGTTTGTATTGCTGACGAAAATAGTTTGTTTCTAATGATATTTCGTACTTTAAGACTAGAGTGATAAATGAATATATCTTTGTAAGTTGATCTTCAAACGAAATTTCCAAACGATTTGGCAGAAGTCCTTGTCTCGCATAGCAATTACTATTCTCACAAACATTGACCTCAACTATATACTCAAGAAATTCTACTCACTCATTAAATATTAATATTCATTTAGAAAAACAAAAAGAAACCTCGTTGAATTTGTATTGTATTTGTACGAATGAACAATTCTGTGCAGTTAATTGTTTCATTTTATGTGATTAAAAAAACTATTTTATAGAAAGAGAAAACCCTATCTCGCTGTTCTTGTCAATTTGTGTATGACGTCACTGATGTATAATTTGTTTTTCTTTTTTCAAATTCGTTAGCTCTGACAGAATGTAAGGTTGCTGTTCTTGTCATTTTGAGCATAACGTTCATTGGTGTGTCATTTCTTTTATCTTCTATTGTATACTTTTCGTAGTTTCTTTCCATGGAAGACGTAACACTCCTTTTTGTCATGTGTCAGAATGAGTGGGAAAATTAACCTACTTAAAATTTTTTTTTTCGTGAACTTTGAGTTGTTCTGCTGGACTAGGGTCAAATACAAAAAAAAAACTAAGCTCCAAGTTAATCATTAATTTTTGTGTTACAATTATACGGATTAACTCGAAGCTTTCAAGTCTAATGATGTTTTAAACTTTATTTTAAAGACATCTGATTATGCTACATTTAAATACTTCTAACTTATATTGAACAATTTCTGTACCTTTTAAGTAGATAAGCTTGTAACATAATTTCTAGTCTTGCACATTCGAAGCCTTGTTAGCAATTCCGTATCGATCGAAATTATAACCATGGCTATTGCTAATGACTCTTGTTAACAGATTTCCACATTTTCCTCGGCTTATCGTAACTATATCGTTAATATCGATTTTCACTAAATAGAACGGTAAACAAGTTTTGCTAGGCAAGATAAGGCATTGAAATTTATGTATAATGTAATTTCTTTCTCAATATAAATCAACATTTTTATATAAAAGTATAGACTGATAAAATGTACACAATTTTTTTACTCAGATTAAACAGTAGGTATAATAAAAAATTATACGTCAAAATTGTTAATAGAACTAATATATTTCAATGTCAAATAAATACGAGGAACTCTTAAAACTTAAAAAGGCAATTTATGGCCTTAAGCAATCCTCAAGGGCCTGGTACAAGAAGGTGGATGACTGTTTGCTGGGTATGGGTTATAAACGTCTTGAAATTGAGTCTTGTTTATATATTAAAAATAATAATGGATGTAAAACAATTGTTACTCTGTATGTCGATGATTTCTTTGTTCGATGGTTGAAGTCGACACCCTCCAATATCAAAAAAATTTCTGCCGCGAAAGCCCACTCATCATAATTTTCACGCCCCCTGAGTTTAGGGACGTTCATTAGATAGTTTCCTGCCATTTCACTGCGAAATTACTAGACTATTTAATAAAAATTGGGTCTGGGCCCATAACCTATAATTAAACCACCTTTTATGCGGTTATAAAAAGACTAACTTTATTCAAAATATTGCCAACATTAAAAAACAGAGTTACGTTTTGATACACAAATTAATAGGAACGATGGGAGGAAGTTGATAAAATCTAACATTTCTAAATTGGATTTATTGGCAGAAGTTGTCGCTTTATCTGAAGCCTACTCGACTGATCGGACGCTCGATGCTCTTCAAATAATATAGTGCCCTCATTTAATTGGCTGGCCCGACGTTAAATTTAAATTTAATAGCCAATTTCATGTAGAAAAACTTGTGTTAATTTAATATCTTTCTCGTATTAGGGAATAATTTTCTTCTTAATCTTGTAATAGATATGGCAGTGATATTTTGCCTATTTTCACTCTTTTATTATTATGTATTTAAACCATATCATTTTATAAAATCATGTATACACATATAATCTTCACTCATATATATCAAAAACCAAATATGTGATCACGAAACAGATATCATCGGCTCCAAAACTAATTCAAATATAGAGGAATGTTAAAATCCTGACTACATCAAGTATCATATTTTTTATTTCTACAAATTTGAACCCGCAAACAGTGTTCAGTACAGTATAAAACGAGTTAGTACTTCATCGTTACGTGCACACGAAACTGTACAATTTACAAAACTTTGCCACCGGTAGTTATCCCTTGTTACAGTTTGCTAACAATATGTATTTTTTTATTTTCAGGTAAGTTCCAAAGCTGAATAACTACGTACGAGCAACTTCTGGTGAAAGAGTTAGCACAGGTATTTGGCTTTCGACACCCGATCTAACTTTGTTACGAAATAAAACAACAAACGCTGAACATTACCGTAAGTAAAGTATCGTGGGCCTAGCATGAGTTTTGACGTTCAATTTCATCGTAAAAATGGAAGAATACATGAAAAAATTACTTATTCTGGTGTCTCAAGAAAAACTCATGCTTGGCCTTTGGTGCAGATATACATAGAGACGCCAATACATCTGCTGCGTTTTGTCTGTGTTTCTTTATGATTATCACACCAGTTGTCACAGAATAAGGTTACTTTAATGTGCTGGCGTCTATACTATTTATTTATTAGGGGTTTTAAGCTCCTACTTATTCTTATAACTTTTAAAATAACATAGAAGTTTGGGCACCTGCCCTCATACAAGTCTTGGTTAACACTACAAGTACCGCACTGATGATACCTAGTAGAATATTATTCGCGTTCAATTACACCTTACAAGGTACGGCGTATGCATTTCCATTAAACCTGGATTACATAACATACTCTATACACGATAATGGCTTCCATATTCGTCTTACCAAGCTAATTGAATAGTTTACATAAACTACATTGATTTAGTACACGGGACTACAAGTTTGCTTTTCATCGATGATGATATTACAGATTGAAATTGAATTATTAAGTGGTATTTCTTGGTTAAATTTTCTGTTTTGCCTTTGTAGTAGCAATTTTACTGCTGCATGTCTTGAGACAGTGTAGACAATGATGTACAAGTTTTCATTAAGTAGTTTACCTTTGGGTAATAAAATAATTAGATGGTTTCAAAAATCTATGTTCGATTCTTTGAGAAATAATGTTGATATTATTTTATTTCCGTTAGTCTAATTATTGTGTCTAACCCACTCACAAGCCTTTTAACACCATATACAACATTTCTACTTCTGGTTACTTCAAAATGCACTACCATAGATGCAGCACCAAACATTGAAACCTTATGAAACCCGAATAATAGAAGCTATCAATGGTGTACGAAATCCCGATAAATTCGTTATCACTGAAAATCGGTTCGGAAGCTCTAAAGCTATCGGGTTTTTGAATATTCCGCGGCGCTTCAAGAATCGATCAAAGCGCACAGGATGTGCACGTAATGTAACCTCTATCTATAGATAGTACCTATGCTATAGGCGTATAAGCAATCTACAAAAATTGCAGCGAAAACGGTTCTAACCTTGTTCGTACCCTTAAAATATTTTTTTTTTAAAAACGTAAACAACCACATTTCGGTTAGTAATTCATTATTAAATCATTCGATAAAATATCAATCCCAAATATTCTTTAAAGTCTATAAGAAACAAAGTTTAAGTGTCAGAGAGCCATGCTTCGGCACGAATGGGCTTGCTCGACAGGAGTGATCCCACGGCCTCACAGAAAACCGACGTGAAACAACGCTTTCGTTGTATTTCTTCGTGTGGGGGAGGTTACCAGAGGCCAAGTTACCCTCCCCCTTCCTTACCCAATCTCAACAATCTTCTCTAATTCATAATACGGTCCGGTCCGGTATCAGGTGACTTGTCTTCTCGTTTCCCGGCTTCTACCATAAAAAAGTATTCAAACACAAGACACCACAAAATAATTAACAATAAAAGTTCACTAAGATACCGAATCTGGCGAATACAAAATAAACAGCAGGTACGGAGACTACAGAGTACTTAAACCGCTAATTTACTGTCTTCTAATAATAGCTACAAAGATCTCCTGGGGATTAGCCCGTAAATTGAATAATTTATTGCCGCACAAAAGTCGCTAGAGTAAACAAAACCGAATGTTACCACCGCCTCGGGTATTCTACAAGTTCGGTCCTTAATGCAATGACAATCTTGGGTTTGTTTGCCTGCTTGTTTCAAATACAGTTTGATTACACGTTCTGTTAATGATTTATTAAAAGCTAAAAGATGATAGTGACGTTTTTGTACTAAATGTTACCAATTAATAAATTTAAATGTAAAATGTTTACTTGGTTATTGGACATGCGTTTTTATTCCGTTAATGAATTTCTAAATCACCCTTCTTGACATTGTAATTTATATTTAATGGTATTGGATATATTGACATTATGATAATATGTTTGACACTAGAACCAGTAACTACGACATATACATCAAAATTATACATCATATATACATATATGATGTATAATTTTGTATTTTTTTTTTGTGTATTTTGGTATTATCTGTACTTATTTTTGACATAATAATTTAGACAAAACATGTATTCTTTTTCAATGAATTTAAATTAATTATGATAATTGTATCAAATGAGAATTATGATTGGCATGGACTTAACTTGTTTAAAATTTCTACACCAGAAATGGTAGTATATGTGATTCCATATTTATTTTCAGATCTCAGTGTACCATATACTTAGAAATAAACATATCTTTATCTTTAAGCATATGAGAACTAGGAAAAGGTCTTGAGTTTCATGTAATATTAAGATAAAGCTCAGACAATGAATCACGCAAATTTTACTTGAAAATATTAACCTATGTATTGTTCCTTCATCCAACTTATTTAATACGTTTAGCTTTAATACCAAAATGATTGTATTCGAAAAATCTACTTTCATGAAATAAACATAATATAAAACGTTATTGAAGTAATCAGTCTTGTTTGTAAATGTAGGTACAAACAAGTTATATAGTAAAAAGTCTACTAATTACCTCAGTAGCGTAATAATATTATTTTGTTGTTACTCTATATTTTCTCTATCCCTTATTTAAACGAGGTTCCAACATTACTGATGTTTTACATCATTCGTTGTACAAACAAAAAAAGAATAATAAATGCGATGTTAAAATTTTGTATAGGTATAAATAATATATAAATCGTGGAAAAATTCCGAAAATTCATTTACGCTTCAAGTGTTGTGAAAACAGAGTAGACTCGGTGGATAATTAATAAAATCTTTTGTTAGGAAAATTATTACAAGGTCGTAATTGTATGGCAATATTCTCACATTATGATCTGATTTTTATCTCAAAACAGGTAACAGGTAAGGGACTAATTTAAAACACACTGTTGTTATATCTGAACAGACGGACAGATGTGTCACTGTGTATTTGTGTAATGTATGTGAACAATTGTATTTTATGGGATAAGCCGGCGAACGAAAAGACGAATCACCTGACGGTAGGCAATTGCCGCCGCCCATAGACACTCAAAACACCAGAGGCGTTACAACCACGTTGCCGGCCTTTTAGGGATTAGAAATTCGAAGATTGTTGGGGATTTGGAGATTGATGAGATTGGAGAAGGGAGTAATTGGGCCTCACTCACATGACGATATACAACGCAAGCGTTGTTTTACGTTGGTTTTCTCTGAGTCCACTTGATCAATGATATAGTGACTGACAGTATTTTTTATATCAAACCATCTATATATATATATACCATATTTATGATTTATAAACCAGAGCAAAGGAAAAACGCCTATAAACATTCTGTAATAGGATTCCTATTACAAAAGCTTCCTAAACGTTATAAAGTACCAAGTAGTAAATCCTATTACCGCTGAACAATATCTCTGAGTATGATTTTTGTTGTGATTTAATAACTAGAATGTCAATTCCGATTTTATTTTCATATAAATAAGAGTTATATTTCCTTTGATAACTATCCCCAAACGATATCGAAAAAATACACGTCAATTTTACGAATTTAACACACGTATGTTAAATGAAACTAGATTTTTAAACGAAATTGGATACCAAAACTTTTTTGTAATATGAAACTGAACAAATCGGGAATAGAGATTTTAATCTTTGAATTTGTTACGGGATTACGAGCTATATATAAATGGATTTAGGAAGCATATTTCTAAAACAACCTCTTGAACACCTACCGTCACTTTATATAGGGCTGGACTGATCCTTTTCGAATCAATGGTCCTTAAATGCTTTGTTACTGCGTGAACTTAAGTGATGTACTTAGATACCACCTACGTATATATATATATATGTATGTATATCTGTTTAGTTACTGAACACTAACAGTCTTATAGAAAGACACATAATAAACCTGCACACTTTACCAAAGGTTTTGTCTTCTTTGTTCATTCGCAAGAAAAGGTATATTAAATATGCTATTACAGTTATTGATTTTTAATTATCTTACGATTAAATTGTGTACCTTATATCTAATGAATTATGGTTTAATACTCATCTTCAAAACTGAAGTCATAACTATATTCTGACTCTCAAACATTACGTGAGTTTTGCAAATTGATATAAAAAACCGCTTAAGCGTTTAGCGCTAGGCAATTAACCCGGTATAAATTAAGAAAGTTCATGCCAAATCTGCGATTTCAATCTCGCGAGACTCTTGAAAGACAAAAGCCTCGAGTTTACCTATTTAAACGTTTGTGGCGTACCTTCGCTTTAGGTTTCGTGGGATATTTTGAATGGAGAATTTAGAGACTAAGAAGTCGTAGCAACATGATGCTACGCCGTAGTAACAGCATGCTACGTCTATAGACTTCAGACATAGTAAACCTTATTTTTAACTAGACTGTAACCTTCATATTGAACATTAATTAATTAAGCATCATCTGATACCAACATCAGTAGCTAGCAGTACTAAGTTGATTTTATAACCGATGTTCATCTTGTAACAAAACTTTTCTTCAACAAAGTAATTCAGTTGGTCCGTTCGTTAAAATTGCTCCGAACTTTACAAGTACCCTTCAACAACATAGAATTAGAATCGAGCGCATTTGTTTTATTTTATTTTTAGCTGAAGCCTTAATTATATGGCCATTGTATTCAGTATTTTTCCACCTGAAAGGTTAAATATAATTATCACTAAGATAATTGTTATTAATGATGAATATTTTGAGTTCGGCTTTGTACTCGATTTAACGAAAACAATAGGGTTAGTCTTCAATGCCGATTTCAGACCGCCTATAATTGCCTCAAATGTTTCGAGTAATCTTTTGTCCATTTTCTCGTATTCCAACTGAAATTGTACAATTTTTACATCTCTAATTAAAACAAATACCGCTGACCCACTTTGTAACAAAAATCTCAGAAAAAAGAAATAATAAAACATGGTTTAAAAACGTCTCTTAAAAAGGAGGTTGTAATTGTAAATCTGCATAATGTTCGGGATTAAAGTATGAAATTGTCGTTTTATATTTTTAATTCTCAGTTCTTTTTTATTTTCCTTTTTTATACAGAGGTCTTCCAAAATTTACATAAAGTATGATTTAACTTTGATATAAAAAAAGGATATCGAAAAATATGGAGTATTTGTTTTCCTAAATAATATTATGTTAACTTTGCTTCAATGTGGTTATTTTTCTATTATTTTTCTCTGCTATTGTAAAACTCAAGGTGAAATATATTCCTAAATATAATTTAAACGTTGACCGTGTCTTTCAGTCTGTCAGTCATATGTTGTTTACATAGCCGACCTTTAGCCCTTTTAACATACCTAAAAATATTACATTGGACGGTTGGTTGTTGGAATAAAGTGGGGCACTTTATTTCAACATTTTTACATATTAATTATCACGTTGTTGTTCATTTTCATTTAGACGTAAACGATATTAATTACGTCATAATACAATTACAATTAATTCATTTTTAGGGAGAAACCTATGATATAATTTTGTTTCCATTTTTATTATTTCTATAGTATCTCATTATCATTATACAGAGAAAGTCAATACATTTCATGGCTACATTTTAATAGTAGTTTTAAAAGTTATACTATAACAGATTCCCCTTGTCTGACCTGATACCTGTTTGAATTCTTCAGCCAAAACAAACCCTATCTAAGTGATTGGTTGATTGTTTGACCATTCCAATACCCGATTGCAACCAATCTTTGTGTCTAGCTGACTGGAATTTGAATCTAGATGTTTGTTCATTTTGTGTCTGAGTTTAGACAATGTAGGTAGGTATAGACAGAATGGACTAGGCAATAAAAGGACTTCATATCACATTTGGCTACTTCCAGTGAAACATGTTGGTTTCATAGGTTTATGGTGTTATAGTGCTGTACCTATTTAAAAAAAAAAAGTCAAAATCATTTATTTCAATTAGACCATAGAGGCACTTTTGAACGTCAATAAAGAAAATTAACAAGTGAAGCTATTTGCTCATTCCAAGGTGTAGATTCCTGTGGAGAAGAACGAGCAAGAAACTCCATAGGTTACTCTTTTTCAATCAAGTTCACAATTCTCCAGTTACAGTTTTGTTGTTTGGGTTGTGCGAGAACAATGTAACACTAAAATACAGTCAAAGAGATCGAAAAAAAATAACCGTAAAGGACATTAAAAAAAAAGAAATATACAGTCTGGAGCTGACCAATCCCAGTTGACGGCGCCCGTTCACGAACATGACACGTTCACCAGCACCGCCCAACTCAACCATATTGTAGGGAATCGAGCGATCCACTGCACGTGCCACCGCCAATGAGACCTTAGAGTGAGCATGACAACTCCAAGCTAACACAAACATATTCAACTATTTGAATTTAATATTCAGGTAATTACAGGGCTCTCACATTTACAATGATTATGCAAGTTAAACAATATACAAATGAGCAACATAGCTGTATTAATTACATGTTTGGATTTCATTAAAACATCAATGCTTTTCGTTTTCGTTATCCTGTGGAGCCGGACTAGCTTGCATCCAAGCATTTTTATCCTCTATATAATCATTGACCTTGTAATATGCTTTTCTACATAAATTTTTTTTTTATACATGAGTTAAATTTTGTTTCATTTAGGTGTTGTATTAACTACGGAACCTTCGTAGAAGTTCTATAAAGCCCTTCCTAGAATCGCAGTAATTATACCTCTATGTACTAATTATCGACTACAAATCCTACAATGGTTTAAGAGCTTATCTAAATTCATTAAACACTAACACAAAGTACAGTCTTACACCGGTAACTCCGTAGAATAAACCAAATTCCTTCAAGAAATGCTAAGATTGAAACACAATAATTCTTTGAAAAGATCCTGTGGAGTCTCACAAAGACCTATCTGTGATCTAGATAATGGTTGGTTCGTGCGCTGTATCTACCATCAGATAGGACAGCTTGTGTCGGCCGTAACGTTTGAATTTTCTTTTTTTTAGTTTTCTTTTTAAAAATAGTAATTGATAGACTGGGGTGCCTGATGGAAAGGGGTTCGTGGGGTTTGTGTTTTGAAATAAAATTGTGTACCTAAATAGGTTTTTGGAAGATCCGATTAATAATTCCGTTTACTTCAAAGGTTTTCTTAACAAAAAATTTAAAAACTCCTTCCATTTACAAAAAAAAAAAACTAAAATTACCTGATATACGAGTACACTTGTTACTATCAGAAAAAATAACCATGGAATTAAAAACACCAAAATTCACCCCAAAATAATAAATTATGGTAGGTATAACAAATTAACGTAGCTATTATAAACTAAAGTACGATTTACACTATGGATCACTTAACTCGATTACAACTAAGCACATTATAATGAAACGTCATTCCATCACTGTCAAGTTCAAACTGAAAGTTATTTAACCTTACAATTATAATTTAAACTTATTATAATATTAAAGTAAGTTTCAGTGGGATGGCACTGCTGGAGTAGGGCATCCTCTAAAAACGAGAAATTTGTCATAATATTCACACCTGGTTAAGCAGGATCGCAATTTAAAGAAATCAAGTTTATCAGAGAACACCTGCCTGGCCTCTCTTCAATACCTCTATACTTGGCGAATCTTAGGACAACTGCGGAATGAGAAGAAGTGGTGTCGTAGAGAATCTATGCTGTCGTCACCATACGGCTCAAACTAGGTTTCAAGCAACAATAAAAAATATGCTTTTTCTTTCTCACTACCTACGCTATATTATTTGTAAGGACTAAAAGGATCACCGAAGATTCCCACTTTATCTCCACAAAATCACACTTCAACCTTTCGAAAGCTCTCCAATATGTGCCTTTTTTAAACATGCTCAAGAGTTATTTTCCTTTGAAATAGGGTTTTATTTTAACGTTTGGCACCAGCGTATTACAAATTCGCTGACGTGTCTTATCCTGTAGTAACATGGACGTGTTATTAGTTACTGGTCCAACCAATATTTCTTTTGTATGTAAGGCCAACGATTTATTTTGACTCACTTTCTACCAATTACTTAAATGCCTCCTATTACTTATTATTCCTTTACTTATTATTTCTACATTGCTAATTGACAAAACAAATTATTTTAAATTACTTCTAAATGGCTCCGATAACAATTCATCACCATCATTAGCCTGCAAACGTCCACTGCTAAACAGAAACCTCCCTCATAGTTCACCACGTTGAACCATAACAATAAATCAGCCTTATTATGAAAAAGATAAAGCAAGTCAATATCCTAATTTAGCTCATGAGATTGTCGACATGTGGGATGTGGATTCAGCAGACATTGTGCCGATAGTCGTATCGGCCAAAGTCCTCCTTGCTTACCAGGTGTAGCCTCGACCAACACCTGGGTAGGCTAGCGTTAGACAGTTGGGTCAGGGGCCTGATGCAAAAAGCAGTACTTCTGGACACGGCACGTATTGTCCGGAAATTCCTATCTCTGGAGCACTGACCACAGGTAGCTTGGATTTCTCACGTTACTGGTGGGCTACTGTTTTTATATTTTACAAATGTTTTTTTTTTATAATACAATATTTAAAATATATAATATATCAAGTTTAAAAATAAATAAAGAAAATAATAATCAGCGTTAATATTATAGTCAATTTTTAACAGCTTAATTCCAATTTGAACACAGTTTAACTAGTTTTTAGTGGTTTAAACCTAAAAAAGCCTGTTGGTATAGAACAGCAATTCAACGTGCTATGCAATGCACACCTCTGCAATTCTATTTTCATTGCAACCATCCAGCCCCGGCCTTTAGCCTTAAATCTTCGCTAACGCAATTGGCTCGGCTGCCGGACTGAAGTTATCCGGATAATTAATTGGTCTTCAGATAAATTAACCCTCTGGGAAAATGTATTTAATCCTGGCACGTACTAATATTCGAGTTTATTGATTCGAGCTAATATTTATATCATGCTAGCTTCTGCCAGTAGCTTCGTCCGCGGTCTCATGCGATATAAAATAGCTAATGTGTCATTCCAGAGTATAATCTACCCCTGCTCCCACCCTGATCCCTTCAGCCGTTTGGCGTGATTGAGTAAACAACAAACATAACAATCCGTAAAATAAAAAATCGCATTTATAATATTAGTAAGATTATTGAATCAGAAACCTATTATATCGTAACGTTTACAATGTTCTGTAACAAAATACGAAGATAATTTAACCTAAACATAGAATCATGTAGAACATACTATGATTTCCCTAGAACTAAATATAAATATAAAGCACTAGCTTCTGCCCGCGACTTCGTACGCGCAATCCCATTTCTCCCATTCCCGTAGGATTTTCAGGATTTTTTTCTAACGCCATAAAAACCTTCTCCTGACAATAACAAATACAGCAAAAAAAATCAGCCTAATCGGTCTAGGCGTTCTCAAGTTATGGCGTGACAACGGGAAAAGGGTTTCATTTTTATATATAGATAGATTGAATATCTACATAATCTATATTAAGACAAACAAGATACATACCTGTTTCTATATTGTGTCTATCTATATGTATATGTATGTTAAAGTAGCTTTATGTATGTTATTTTATTTAATTCTACAATAACGGCGGGTATTAATTTTACGTGCGTTACGTACGTAAACATGTATTACAACATGAGATCAAATTATTATGTTTACAACAGTATAACCATTATATCTCAATGTTTTAATAAAACAATGCTAATACCATCTTCCTTTACTTACTTATAATTAATAGCTTGCCAACTAATACAAAATGAAGCTATGTTTATTAATGAAAATGAAATTAAATATGTATGAACAACTTAGGCGAAAATTGTAGTAAGTACCTCGCTTAATAACAACTAAATTAGTCAGCAAAATGTTAACAAGAATATTTAATCAAAATCCAATCTTATAACGAAGAACAAAAAGCTCAATTTATACTAAAAAGATTCAACAATTCTGTAATTTTTTTTCTATTTTGTGTGATGGATAATGTAGCCATGATGTTTTAAAAACCCCTAGAATGTTCCATTCAAATGACCTGTGACCAATTTTGCAAAAGGTGCTTAAATAGATGAGGTCCAAAGCGGGTTAACCTCCACGCCCCATTTAGCGTGAAAAGTAGAAAAAATTGCACCCTACTTACTGAACAGTTTAAAGCTGAAACTATACGCTGTTGGCGTAGTTAACCTAACTACTTATAAAATAATTTATTGTAAATTGCTTTGCATTTGTTGTAAATTGCGTTAGTAAATATGAAACAAGTTTTTCATTTTCATTTTATCTTCTAACTAACTTTGAATAACTAATCAATTTGCCTTAATGATTCTAAAGAAAATATCTAGAACCTACAAATTAATTTATCAAATAGCATAGTCAATAGATTTCAGCAATGTGACGTCCTTCTGACATAAGCTCTAAGTATTAAGTGCAATTTACGTCGGTAAGTAAAACTAAAATGCTTTTCACTTTATTTCTGTCTGACCTATCAACATAGGAATAGCCAGGTACAAGCTCAATAAATCGTACAAACAACCTCGCGTGAGCTATAAATGCAGCGATAAGTAAAAATAGGAATAGTGCATACACCGACCTGAACTTTCATTAATGATATGTATCTATATAATAGTATATATGGTACCTATAAAATGGTTTAACAATAGGTAGTTACCGTAGGACATGGCACAAAACCGTATAGCTTGTTTTATCATATAACATGACATCGGAGTTGTTTTTCCTCATAAACAAAAACATGTAGGAAACCCAATTTTCTCAAGTTATATGTAATTAGTTTCATGTAGAGAGCAAACTTATAGCCACATCGTACAAGCGTATACATCCATGATTCACTTCCATACTCTTGTCACTACCAGAAATTTCATACACGTGCGGAACTGTAAACTCGCGTAACGTACTCACTGATATTTTTTTCTAGTACTATGTAATATACCTTATATGAGAGCTAAACCATAGGTAAGTTTAAGATCCAGGCGTTCTGCATCTATGTATCTGCTTAATGTGTTCCGTTAATATATTTATATGTAGATGCTCCAACCGTTCCTAACCATCTCGTGGTCAGATCTTAGCTTATAAACAGGGGATCTAATACCCGTAATCCGTCATGGGTTACCCTAGAGATTTTCGGTAGAGTATCCTTTGCGCATCGGTGGATAAATCTCTTCTTGAATTTGAATAAAACATCTCATTACAGGAACCTACGATATATGTAATACTACTAGTATTAAAATTATAAATTCTAAGTTTGTGAGGATGTAGAGGTGTGTATGGATGGGCATATCTTACAGCATGTTTGTTACTCCTTCACGAAAAAACTAGTGGACGGATTTGGATGTTTGGCAAAGAGGCAGATTATAGTCTGTGTTTATATTTATCTCATGCGAATACGAGCGAAACCGTTAGCAAAAGCTACATAGTATAATATAATTGTGTGTATTAATAATACAATAATAACACAGTAAATATTCCAATTACTTAATCTACATGCGAATCGGAATATTCTGTCGGATTTGCATACGGTTGTCAATGATTATTCCTCGCTATAATTTGATGACCGAATTATACATGATGTGTATTGTAACACAATCATCTGTTTCTGCTTCCCCACGTTAATGGAATAATCCTCACGAGATCGAAGTTTGCTTACATAATATTATATTATAGGGAGATATAGATATTAATAGTACATACATTTTCATCAAATATTTCCTTAGTTGTGTTGTTTTAGGAATGAGTGTATTACCATTCACGAGTTGCGAAGAATATCTATGACTATAACCAACTTAGGGCCAATTTTTCAATAGTCAGATAATTTTAACTGAGGTCTAACTTTGAATATTTGACAATTCTTCCATACTAAACACTGTCAAATGTCAATTTTATTCTACAGTTAAGAATTAACTGATGATTGAAAAATCGGGTCTTAAAAATATTTATTTCCATGGCAAAGATCAAATACAGAACTTTACACTCAACGACAACGAGTTAAAGTTGAATTTACAAGATATGTTTACATTAACTTACACATTGTGCAACTCCTTATGATTGTTTAGGGAGACGGCTAAGTAATACAAACATTAGAAAATGGGTTATGTATCATTGAAATTTTGGCACGTGTATTCAGAGGTCAAAGAAATAACACCCGTACCTCCTTACACGAGAAGGACTAAACATGTACCATTTTAGGACATTAGCTAAGGTCTACACACGTGTGCACCTGGTGTTTAACTACCCAAGATACTAAAATCTCAAGTTAAACAATTAGTTGTAACTCCAAATACCAAGTCTAAGGTCTTAAGTTTTGTCAAAGATTCTGTAAAGGATATTAAACATTTTTTGCTCACACCATACCAGAAAAAACCAAACTATAATTTAATTAATTAATAACCAAATTAAAAGTACCCTTAACCGAAGAGCATGCATGAAAAGATTCGTGACTGTTGAAGCGAAAGAGGTAAGGAATCGTAGCAATTGGCGTTCCATAGTCTCTTCCTACCCCCATGGGAGACAGGCTTGAAGTTATGTAAGTATTTATGTTTATAAAAATACACTAACTTTTTTAAGCATGCATGATATAAACTATGTACTGTCGCATGAATATAACTCATCACATACATGACATGAAATTACATAACATGTTATTTTACAACCCAAACAGTCAGTATTTTCCTGCAACGTCAGCTTTGGCCGGCTGACCCCACAATTAACGGTAGTAAACAAATATACGATAACAGTTACTATAAACCAGTTAAACAACAGTTTGGAACGATCATGTATTGCAGTAAAAGTTAATGAAGCCTGCTCTACTAAAGTTTATATTATAATACTAACAATGCGGGTCAAAGTTGTAATTGTTCTGGCTGAAATTGCTGTTTTCGAGTAATTTATTTTACACGACACACTAGATTGTTGATGTTAAACAAAGAAGCTTTCTGTTATCATAAGGTGCTCCCAAATAGCAGTTGTATAAGTACATACATACATACATAACTTCACGCCTGTCTCCCATGGGGGTAGGCAGAGACTAAGAGTATAAGTAAATACTGACTTAACATAATTTGTAAACAGATTATAATAGTTGTAGTAGTAACTTGACATGTTGTCGAGTATGTTACGCGCTATTGTAACATAATAACATCACGCCTTTCTTCCCGGAAGGGATAGGCAGAGGTGCACATTACGACACTTTATGCCACCTGTACAATTTAACACCCACTTTTCACTATTTATAAGTCCCACGTAATAGGGGGTTGACACTGTTGCCATATACCGGGCACTATTCTAGACTCCGTGCTACTACTTGAATTTTAAAACCCAGTAATACTTTGCCTGACCAGGGAATCGAACCCGAGACCCCTTGTCCGGCAGTCGCACTTGCGACCACTCGGCCAATGAGGCAGTCGCTATTGTAAATGTATAATAATATCTAGTTACACAATGTGGTATAACGTTATATAGTTGCAGTGTGGAAGCACCTTTACAAATTTTACCTTTATTAGTAAATTAATAAATAATATTTATTTCCCTACTTATTTCGTTTAAAGGTGGAAAAATATACAAACTGGTTTTAAAAATATCAAGAAAACATTTTCACAACACGGAAATGATAAATAAGTTCTACACAGCGTAAAGAAATTGTTTTGTATTGAAAAATGCAAATTGTTTCTTATTGGTCCCGTCTGAAGGTACAAAGCACAATACAATATAAATGCTAATAAAGGAGACGAAACCAAATAATAAAGAGAACTGCACGACAATATTGCAAAACCTTTTTACTTTTTAGTTTGACTCACTTAATTTTATTTGCTGCTTTCCCGAGTTTTCCGTGGAACATTTTTAAAAAGTACATTTGTGAATATTCTGGCCGGCGTCTTACATTTTTCATTTTTACTCCCGTATCACACAGCCGGCTGTGAATCGCCATACATTTTTCATCAGAACTGATTCAAGTCATTTGTTATGAATTGAGCTTTAATTGAATCCATAACTTTGCAGGTAATGGATATTTTGAAGAAAAGAAATCCTTTAATTAGTCATAGCAAAGTATGAATTCCAAGATATCATTAAAATATTTAAATGTGTTATCGCTATAACAGTTTGACAGGCTAAATACCAAATAATTTGAACTTTAAAAATACTTGTTGATACGTATAAACAACTATTAGTATGTCCTTAAACAAATTCTCGGTAAACAATAACATTTTGTGTAATAAATCGTTGAAGAAAAATAAAGTATCTAGTTATGTTACATTTATTTTATTTAACAAAAATATACGAAGGTCTAGAAATTACTAACCTTATTATTATGTTATTTTTCAGATATAAAGAAACAATTTCGTACCAAAAAATGTTTTCAGATAATAACCCTGTCCGCAAATGTGTATCGAAAAAATTACTGCGAAGAGAAAATCATTTCGGTAAAATGAAATTGCTCTTTACTGTACAAAAAGTTGAGATAGTATACGGTTAATTCATTTTTTATACACAAGGCACACAGTTTCTACTCAATTTTTAATTTTAATTAATACTTTTGTGCCTACGTGAAAATACTCTACCTTACTAGTGCGTGAATATTATAAATTACTAGTTTCATATAGTACTAAAATAACTCCCACCACGGATAAAATAGATATTATATCAAACGACATATTAATAAAAAAGTAAATTAATAAAAAAAATAAGTTCTATTGCATTTCACTGGTGCCATCTTTTAGGTTTAGAGTGAACTAACATTCTCTTAGGTCTTACTCCAGGATGAATCTTGGCTGGTTATTCCCATCTAACGATGCCAGCGCGAGAATAAACTGAGTGAATTACTACAGAACGCCATCTATGAACGAGACTGGGAGTCGCCGCCAACAAGCCGAGGAAATGCCAACGCTTTCATTCCACGACATCAACGCTAAAAATTTTCCGAACGCACGTGGCAGTCTTCCAAGTTCTTAGTACTGCTCCTAGATGGCGTTACCATAGATTATTATTTTAGTTCACAATACAACCACTAGAAAGAGTCACACTTTTATTCTCCTAAAATGTACCTATGGTGATAAGAAAATATTTTGGGACTATATTTTCCAATCTGTACAAATAGTAATATTAGATAATAGTGCATAAAATTTCCAAAATTAAGGTCTTTAAATAAGTCCACTCTAAGGTCCATATCGAAGGCAATAGCAATAGAGTAGATTTTGGTCACTAGTTACGTCAAAGCTCACCTCGCTGAAGCCTTGTTACATAGGGGTACAAAGAACCTTGAACATAATCTTAATGGCAACAGGCCTAATATTTTACCACATTTGGCACACGCAACTAATCATATTCTGCTCTTGTTTATAATATGGAGTCTACAATGTATCTTTGTATAAGATTTTTACGGTCGGTTAAAAGCTGCGATTTTGCATGCTTTGCGCCATCTATGATAATAATCTTAATAGGTAAATTAGGTCAAATAAATTTCTAGTTTTCATCAAGCAAAATGTGCAGTATATATAAAACCTGCATATTTTATATACATATATATAAATAAACTGCATAACTTATTAAATTAATTAAAATTAATATGTATGGTTCGCATTAACCGACTTCAAGACACGGTTTGAGTCAAGCTCGATATCTACTCGTGTTTCATTTTAGAGAACAATTTTAAACTCTATCTGTGTTAGATAAGACTCTGTTTTGAATTTAAGCTTGTTGGTTTACGGAGTTTGGCTGGTGAGTATGGGTCGTCGGCCGCTGTGCCCCGCCCCCAGCCCTGACGTCACACGTGTGACGTCAGTAGCCCACCTGCTTCCGCCCCCTCTAGCTACCCCCGGCCGGGGAATATCCGGGGACCTGGCCCCTACAGCGAAATGATTTAATCAGGATTTCAAGTAACGAAATATAAAATTTGATTTTAATGTATACTTGCGATGAGTCTTAATAGATAGGCCATTATTAATGTAGGATAAAATCCGTTTCCGAAGGTTAGTGGGCTTCATTTTATAGCTTTTCTTCTAATTTGTCGAAAGCGTAACAATCACAACTATTCGATAACAATGTATCAACGTCGTTCCTCGTAGCCACATGAAATTGAACTCTGTTGAAAATTCACACAGCCCGAATAGATTACCCCGAGCCTCACCCCCGAAAACTGGAAACGTGCTCTCGAAAATGTTATCGTAAGTTACAATGTCGAACACTCACCCTGCTCCTTCATTTTACATAAGAAGCGACAAAGTTTAAATTTATGTGAAAGTTAAAAAATTGACTTTCGGTTGCGTTATCGTAAGAATAACAATTTCGATTGAGATGATCGTTCAAAAAGCCATTTAATGCTTACATAAAAAAGGGGAATTGCATCTATGATTATTTTTGACTATTATTATTGTGTGTATTAATGGTATTTATTATTTTAATGTCCGTCTGGAAGATTATTTTAAAACATTACACAAAGTTTTTTTTATTTTTTTACAGAAACAAATACTTTCGATTATAATATTGATTTCAAATGTCGCGTGACGCCACTTCTATGTACATTTTATATGTAGAAATCACATTTCAGCCCCCACTTATTTATCTTTTGTCTAAGTATCATTTTATTCTACAACAAAATAAGAAAAATACGTGTCTAATATTGCACATTACCTAACTGACGGACTAATTAGATTTTTAATTTTTATACCCTGTCATCGTCCCTATTTCGGCCATACGAAAAATTAATTCGCTTGAATCAAAACTACTTTACTTTCCTACATACTTTCATACATCATCTATATGAGGATCTGCCTCATATCTTTTACTACCATAGCCTAAAGACTAAAATAGCATATCTCTATAAATTAGCATATAACTTTGATTGATCGCAGTTCCTTGTTATCTAGTTACGCAGGAAGGGTGTGCCTTGTTCTCAACCTCGGTTGCTTGCTAATTATCGTACTGATATAACTCATTAACTGGGCTCATATCATTGCAATACAATTCGGTTTGATACTGCAAGTGATCTCTAGTAATAGCTAATTAGCTGTTGATTGATTACATTTCTTGTTTGACAATCAGTAATGATAATTGAATCTTAGTTCATCCTAATTAATTAGTTCTATATCTATTGAAATTCACACCATTTCTTGTGTTAGTTTTCAAACACTGAATATCTTTTCTTAGGTGTTTGATTTGCACCCTAAAAGTATCAAAATCCGCAATATTATTCAATGAACACTGATCTGGTTACAGCTTAATACGTGTCGTAGGTATAGCATAATATTATCCTTCACTATTATTTACAAGTCAAACAAATAAAATAATAGAAAGAGGGCAGAAGACTGCACTCCTTCTATTTAAATCTATTAATTGATTCGTGTGTGCATGAATAGCGATATAAAATTAACATAATCAGCGCTGAGAAGGGAATCATAATCATGGTCACTTTGTAAGTAAATTCATGTATCTACTTAGAATGTAATTTTCTTTATTCATTTACCTATTTTTTAATATATAACTAATTAAAATTCGCTAAAAACAGTGCCTTTTTTGTATTTCATTATTTTATGGAACTCCGTGTCTGTATATGTATATATCAAACTGTATTGTAATCATTTATGTGTAGGATATTGTATTTTTACTGAATAAAGACAAATAAAATTAAGATACAACGATATTTCAGACGCGCGATATACATAATTATTTTACAATAACCCTGAGAAAACCAGTGCTATTTCTGTTAAAAGCCTTCAAACACCATGAACTTTCCATTCCACATTCAAAGAATCCCCATGACCTTAACTAGAGTAGTGAATGGTGTTCGAGGCTCCATCTAGTTCTGTAAGCCTCGACATTGCAATAATGCTCTATTACAATGCTCTTCACACACCTTTGTATGACCATTCGTACTAACAAGTATTCTAATTAGTAGATAATGTGTACTTATTGATAACCATGTTTATTAATTGGAACAATCCATGATTATACAACAGCCAACTGACGTCGACTGTTTCCCGTTGTCACGCTATAACTTGCAATGGCTGGCTTGACCGATTTGACTGATTTTTCGTTTGTTGTGTTTATTATTGTTAGGAAAATGTTCTTATGACCAAAAAATCCTGAAAATTCTACGGGAACGAGAGAAAACGGGATTGCACGTACGAAGTCGGGGGCAGAAGCTAGTAAATACATATTTATGGAAAAAATCTACTTAATTTCTGAAAAAATAAACAAATGTACTTTGATTCGTCCGGTGATTTCGTTAAAGTTTCAAAAAATCTGATAATGAGATAACTTATCTAGCAGTGAGTACATTTTTATACTTTTTATATACTGCTCGGTGTTATATATTTTGTATCTAATGAGAAACTTCTCTACTTTCTTCCATATGAACTAAAATGTATCTTGACCTCATTTTTGCTACCAGCAAAGTGCAGGTACCTCTATACATAATTACATGCATTACATACATACTAATGACGTTCACTAACATCATAGTTACTTTTGCAACTGTTCAAAAGGTACTGTGTCACTTCAAGATACTGTAGTAATAAGATAATTAGTACTTACTCATAAGCGGGGAAGGTCCTAAGTCGAATAAAGTCCGTTTGACTGTCAATTACCTTGATTTGATTTAGTTAGTGGTCTGAAGAGAGAATGAGGTCAGGTCTATATCGAAGCCAAACAAAGTAATTTTTTCAGTCATATTTATTAAATTATTTTTCTTTGTAAAGGTCTAAAGTTTATCACTTTTTGTAGTTTCAATAATATTCCATCCTTCTTTTAAATACAGCATTTCATTGCATCTTAAGAAATTCATATTTCAATTTCCTTACAAGAAGCCTGTATAACGTTAAATTCTCTTGGAACCTGAAAAAAATTGATCCAATGAGCGAGTGAGATGAAGTTTAAGTCCTAGGTGGGAAAGAGATATATTCAATGAGAAGACTCTTGAATACAGCGAGGGATGCTCAAAGAGTAACTAGTTTCATTAATAATTTTATATTGCTGGCTATTGCCAGCTTATTCGCTATCACATGGTATAAAGATGGTCTTTGTTTGATCACTACTTTTCAAATTTGTTTAAGATAGATGACTACCTAGTGTAGGATGGGGATTATTGAGATATATATAACATAGGCTATTAATTTTGTCATATGTGGCATGTGATCTTAAATGTTATAGTGAAAATCATATAAATAAACTCACTCAATAATATTTAGTATCCCATTAAATAGCGCCAGAGACTAACTTCAAGTAAAGATCGACTTGTATACCACATATACCTCTAGTATTACATGTAATGAAAAATAAAAACATGGCTAGTTAACGAAAAATGTACCCTATAACAACAGTAACACGATACTATTACAATCACCCACTTGTAACACACAAATAATAATAATAATGTTACATTTACAAAATGTACAAATCTATCATATAAACACCCAAGTGCCGCAACTAACTAATACAACTGTCAACAAGTATAATCTACTGTAATAATAAATATTATGCCACTGATGGTCGTCATCATCATCATCATCATCAACCCGCTAGAGTCCACTACTGAACCATAGGCCTCCTCCATGAAAGAAGAGGTTGTACTACTCTTTGCAAGCAGGTAGGAGATCGTTTTCTAACTGACTTAAAAAAGGCAGGGTCTCAGTTTGACCTGTGTATGTATGTATGTTTGTGCGCAATTATCTTACAATTGGCTAAACCGATTTTCATACGGTTTTCCGAAGAGTCGTTGTTACACATAGTCTGATAAGTGTAACAAGGGTTTAGTATATTAATTAGCCAACTTCAATAAAAGAGAATGTCCATGTCGATTTTTTTCAACGTAGTTTGTATAAGAATTATTTTTTAGAAAAAGATTTACCCCCTCTGACGCAAGAATATTACAAAATGTAACATTTTTGCCTTTATTCAATAGATCGTTGTTCTGTTTGTATATTTAAGTGAGCCTGGGGAGGTCTATTGTCTTGTACGAACTAAACCATGTTTTTAGAGTTGTTTCATTTTAGATACGAGGCCAATGATGTTTAATATTTGAATTTTGTACGGTATTATATTGAAAACCCTGTATAATAGTATACATTTATTTGCTACCTACCTACTGGAACAGATATTTTTAATTACAGCGAAGCTGAAATGTGATCGACTCGATTTTATGGATATGTGATTATAAAAAATTTAAAACATAATGACAAACTAGTGTTAATTTTAAATTTAGAAGAATGGAAAGGTTGAGGATAAGCAAAGAATAAGATTAATAACGCCCGTATATTGCTAACGGGTTACCGTGGTTCGGCTCGAAGTGCATGAATAGGAACGGGGTGGTTTTTAGTCAGTAAGAGTCTGACACTTCCTCCCGCCTCACCCAGGCGGAAGCAGCATTCGATGATTTTCCCCCCTTAAAAAAAAACTTAATTTTAAGTCGCGCTTAAGTACACTTATATCACTGTAAATTCTTTATAAAATCACAGAGATAGCACAATATTAATTACAATTTCATAAGAGGTAAAGGTACGAAAACGAAGGAGTTTGTGTTGTGATGACGTTTGATTGAGGAGAATTCGGAACGAAAATATATTATAATAAGTGAAGAAAATATGCGAAGAATAAGAAAATAAAAGATAAACAGAAATGGAAAACAAGGTCTTAATTTTAGTCTATTAAAATAATAATTCCAATTGCAATTAAGTACCAAAACAAATTCTGATCAAAACCTTTGTTAAATTAAAGACGACTTAAAGTATGCGATAGCAAACATTACTTTATATCCCGAATAGTTGAGGAAAATTAATTGTGGTTAATATGTCTACGGTCGCCAAGCACTTATATTTTAAGGAAGTTTGGTATCATTATAATATATTGTTCATACATTATTGAAATTAGATTAGATATTGTGAATTCCATAGATCTGATCAATATTTCATTACAGCTAATTAATATACTAATGTTCGACATTATTATTATTAAACAATGTGTACTGTGTTTGTGTATGAGATATGTTAAGCACATGTCATGAGTGCGATTGCACGGCAAAGAATCTCGAGTTCAATTTACCTGCAATTTCTTGCAATGCAAATAAAAGGTTCACTTTTATTACATAGAACTTATAACATCATCATCATCAACAGCCTATAAATGCCCACTGCTGAGCAAAGCCTCTTCTCACACGGAGAAGGTTAGAGCGTTAATCACCACGCTTGCTCAATGCGGGTTGGCGATTTCAAACTTATAATTAGAAATTATAAGTCCAGGTTTCCTCACGATGTTTTTCCTTCACCGTTTGTCAGTGGTGTCTAAATAATCTTAGAATGTACATATAACTCGGAAAAAGTCACATTGGTACTTGCCGTTGGTAGGTTTCGAACCCGCACCCTCATGCATGAGAAGCGAGCGTCTTAAACCTCCAGGCCACCACGACTCACTTACCACGACGAACTTATAACATAACTGGTTACAACTAAGTGCTACATTGCATTACGTACACCTCTACACCTCTTTAGAGATCCGAAGGCGTTATGATATTATGTTATGTTAATAATATTTTTTCTTATCCTAACGACCATGTTAATGCATCACAACGAACTCTGCAAAGCACCTCGCACGCATACATTAGTCTACGCTTAGGCATGCGGCCTACGAGCTACGTACGTAGCCGCGTAGCAATCGCGTAGCGACTCCGTAGTGCTACGTAGATGCGTTAATATTAAAAGGCAATTTCACGGCAAATTCGCGTTGTTGTACCACTGTGATATACTTCTACTCTTAGGTACTCTGTAAAATAATTGGCAAACTTAAAGTTTTGTTATCAAAGGGTAGGATTTAGTTAATTGTAAAATTATTGCCCTCGTATTGTAAAATTATTGCCAACTTAGAATGCTTAACCTAAATAAAGGCTAGTCCCTAAATATTTGTTTGTAATGTATGTAATACATTTATTTTCTTTCTTTGTTTAACAATATACCTAACAGCTGATTCAACTGATTGAAAGTGACCGGACTACAGATTGCATCGGAATACCATAAATATGTTTGACCCCTCTTCCTGGGTGTATAGTACTTATTGGTTTTCGATAAAAAGGAAACAAAGTTATGGTCCGCTGGTATACCTGAGTAGGTACTCGATTCCACGAAACTGCAGCTCAAAAATCGATTAAGTCCCAAAGCGGAGTTGAGGTCTCGAGGTGGAGGGCTCTCGTGAAGAGTTTTGGAGAATGCTGGAGGTGGGTGAGGGGCGCATGCGCGGGGCGGGGGCACGCTCTGACGTCACTCGTCGCGCCCGGGGCGGCGCGCCAGTGCCTCTCGCGACCGCGCGATCAGTCACGCGCGACTCCCGCCCTAAATCGTCTAAACACGATCACGAGCTTCCGATGTTAATTCTCTATCATAAACAAGCGGTTATTGTTCATAAACTAGCGAGCACCGGTCGCCGGACGCACCTGTCCGGCCGCCGCCACGTGGCTGATGTGACGTGACAGCACACAGTGTCCGATACTCCCGCGATACATTTGTTATGGCATGCCATACCGTCTACTTATATTTACATGCATGCAGATAGTGTGGCTGTTGATGACGTACACAAAGACGGCTGTTTAAATTGAATTATAGGGGGACTGAAGTAAATGGGCACACGTTTACAGCTCATCAACAATGTGCCAGTGTGATAGTGATGAATAGTTGCTGTTGAGAGACCTGTAAGGGTTTGATAAGCTGTTGTATTACATTCATACATAATATAAAGCATATATTAGTAAGTTATTCACCTTTTGTTTAGATGTTTATGATCTTAAAGCAGTTTTTTCGGTCTGTAAGTAGAGGCTGCCATTACTATTGATATTACAAAATCTGAAACGTAGTATCCACTTAAATACTTCAACGTAGCCTTAGTGATAGTTATTAAAGTTAATTAAAAGTGAACCATAATGACTACATAGCATATTATGTGAGTTTATTTAATACGCATTCACACCATCATGTTTTCTATTACATTCAAGAGATTTTGAGGCTCTCCACATTCAGTGAAATGATTCATAGCAGTACACGCTACAAGTTCTGAATACATATTACACTGTTTATATAAAATGTATGTTCATATCTACAACACAATACTGCATACATTTGTATCTTTGGTCTGTAAGTTGGTTAAGCTTCTTTCACAGTATATATAGAGGTATTATAAGCAAGGATTACGTTTCTGTGCGTAATACAATATTCGTAAGATAAGAAAGTATACCGGTATCATGAAAGAAATGGACCTTATCGCAGTGGGAATAGGGACTATATTTTTGTAATCGGTTTACTCAGGGAACACAAAAGGATCGGCCTGGGTTGATCGTGTCGTGCTACTAATATCTAGGAGATATTGATACTGTATTTATAGTGGAAGATTACGTTTAAACGACTAGTTTCTTTAATCTCACGATCGTATTTAGTACCTACTGACAGAACAGAGGAACTTCATAAACAATAAGGTCAATAACCTATGCGTGGAAATAGAAAAAACGTAACAATTAAAACAACGAAATAAAAATAGCTTCATGTGTCATTAACATTTGTTTATTTATGCATACAGTATGTTGTTTTAAATATAACGATTCGAATTTACAGCGAATCATTACCTTGGGTCGATGACTACAACTACAATTATTTCTTCTAACATAAACATATAACAAAGGTACTACGCAACACTATCAACATACTCACGTACTGTGCCTACGAGAGAATAAATAAATAATATACAACACACCTACATTAATATATTTTCTCAGACAACAACTTCAAAAGTTTCATACAAGATTTTATGATATGAATTTACATAAATAAATTCTGTAATCTTATTCTAAACAAAAAGTAATGAAAATGAACTGATGATATATATCCCATATTATAGTTATTTATGTTCCAAATGCATACCATACATACATAAACTTACACCTTTGTCTCATGGTATATCCTTACCAAAGACCACCAAAAAAAGTATTATACCACGACGATTGCAAAGAAGACTGACGGTAAGTGGTTACCATGGCTTATTAACGCTTGCAACACTTGGGGCATTAAACCAAATAATTATCCTAATGACCATAAACTACACTTTCTCATTTACATATGTACATACACATGTTAAATATACTATGAAGAGACCGGTAACACTATTTCTCGTCGACATATTCAGCTTCATGTACCAGAAACCTCGCACCGTTCCACGTTCTTAATACTACTGTATTATTCATAGTTCTTATTTAAATTAAGCTCTTAAGGTTTTACATATTGAATATGCCTTTACTTGCGGTATATGATACGTGCCCTAAATTGTATTAAAATGTAAATATGAGGGCTTATGTCTGTATGTATCTAATTTGTGGCAATTATTTTGTAAACGCTGCCTTGTATCAAAATTATGAGGTTTTTGATGTACATTATTTATATTTCTAATGAGCAGTAATTAGTAGGTACTGAATAATATAAAAATAAGGATAATAATTAGTAAACAATCTGACTATTGGTTACAGTTTACAATCTCAGAAACTTGATTAATACTGCTATATATGATTACCATGAATCAATTAGCAATATTTCCTAGTCAATCGGCAAATATGAAGATCTTTTTAACAAAGAGAAAATATCTTAGAAAATACGTGTACATATCTATTTCTATTAAATCACCACACTGCCAATAAACATTTTCACAAAATACTTGACAAAGGTTACGTGTCACTCGATGACAAAACGCTTTTATGTGTACCTTTGACACAAACTCAAAACAAACGTTTCACTTTGTAACTGTTCCTCGAATATTACACTCTCAGCACACACTTTGACATCCATCACTAGTTTCGTAAATACGAATTCCGATTTGTAGTTTCTGAAACAAAGCGATTCTATTTTTACAACATTGATTCACGAAAGTTACGTTTCTCATGAATGAATTCAATGATCGATAACGTTTAATTGTATATTGGATCAATCATCAATAGATTGACTCAGTCTTTAAAATTATACCCACTTCCTAATTAACATGCAATATTTATTCATTTTATCATTCATTATCGTTATACACATTTTAAAATCGTTATTGATACGTTTTAATAAGTTATTACAGTATGTTATCAGAAAGCTCTAATAGCCCATTACAGTATTAAGTTTATCAGCTGAGGCTAATGTCGAAACCACTTAACGATTCCTGATGGGGTTATCGCTGCTTCCTAGGACATCTCTCGAGGGAGGTTTGCGTTGATACGTTAATAGGTTTGTAGAGCGGTACATTAATAACGATTATATTTTTTTTCATGAAATTGGACTTTTTAGAATGAACTCATTCGTGAATCAATAAAATAATAAACATTAGACGAGGTGTAGGACTTTTACTTTTTTCATTGTTATTACAGAAATTCGTCATGTATTAAAGAAAGGGAACATATTGTTTAGAAGTTCTTAAATAAATATTGTACTTGACCCATCTTCTGCCATACGTGATTTCATTGACAGTTCATCCGCCCATAACAATATGATAATTTCCATAAATATCATAGAGCCAGCAGCAGAATATGTTCTACCAACTAGCGTACCTACAGCATTTTATTCAAATCGCAACAAAACTCCTTTTATTGCTTCAATAAAACATGAATATTTTTCATGGCTGTACAAGAGACGACTTTCAGTTCATCACTCTATCCAATTTCGTTCCTTCCACATCGCCCTTGGGCTTATTACGAGGCACAAGACGGGCCTATATATATATACCTATATATTTGTACGTGCGTAAGCAGAACGAATAGTCTGCCTTTGCCTCAGGCTAACAAACCCAAACCCTTACCTTCACTGTTGGTCTTTTAAAACATTTACAACAGCAAAAAATCTGGCTTGTGTGATGTAGTACTTTACCAAAGTACTACATCACACTTGGACGCTCGCTGTTTTCGTATTAATTAATTTTAATGAAATTCGTGATGTGAATTGATTGCACTACAAAGTAATTAAATTACCCATGTTACAGGCTGGATTAAATTATTTGGGTTACACGGAAAGGTTTTACATCTTTTTTTGCTTACATTTATTGTTGTTAATGAAATCGTATAAAGTATGCGTAGGTACTATAAAAGTAATATAAGGGTGCAAAAAGTTGTGACGTTTAAAGTCTTTGAAGTAAGAAAGTTTGTTCCCTTTCTTTACAAAGCGAACGTTACGTTGGGTGCTGTTAGAATAGGACCCCCGACTGCCTTTTGTACAGCTGTACCTCTACATTGTACATTTAACAAACTTGTTTATTCAAATTACCTTTACTCACTTTATAGTAAATAACGTTTACGTCACGTTTAAATCGTTGTGTAACTGTATTTCAATGACTACTCTGTCCTATCACTGCACTGTACAACACTAACAACAATTTATCAAATATATACACGAGTTATGCACTTAAAATCAATTACAAGCAGTTGTGGAACGCATAAGCTACTTACAATTTTCAATGGGTTTATCATAGTTAATTAATATAATTGCGTTGTAGTTTTTACGCTGACAATATAATGAGTTTTCACTTCCTTATAATTTTGCCTTTGCCTCATTAATCTAGGCTAGACATACATAGTTAATGTAAGTTACACTATTATTATAACAGACCAGTTGCTCTTTCATCTTATACAATCTTTTAATAAAACTCACACAGCAAACAAATATAAAAATGTATAGATACTTATTTATCATACATATATACGTACTCAAATATTTTCCATCCGAAAGTAGATACATAAACTTGAGTATAAAAGAACCTCGATTTATTCTAAACGCTTTGATAAGATTTGTATGTACTACTGAACAAGATCGGATTTATATAAAGACTTGGACACGAGACCGATTCCTGATAAATTGTACCCAGTCGTTTCTGATGAAATACTACAAGATAATAAAGAATATGAATTTATGATATGCCTATATAATTTTATATATATAGCATATAAAAAGAAAAAAGACAGTTAAATCAATATACACTATCAATTTTAAGTAAGCAAACGTTGCTAGGAGACGACGTATTTCAAAGATTCTGTTGATTGTTAATTAGCTCACTGACTGATAAACATTCTCTTTATCCTGTGATAATGACAGAAACCCAAAATAACATCTTACCTTTGCCAGTTTGCCATTGGTACGATATAAAAGTTGTCAGGAAGAAATCTTAAAAATGCGATATAACGACCGATTGTATTTTCCTCTAATTGGTTTTTATTATATTCTGAAGTAGTTTTTCCAGTGTACAATAAAGAGTTAAATAAAAAATATATAATGTTAACTGCTGAATTTTAAAAGATGGCTGATTCTTAGATGCCGTCAAATCGAGAATCCGAATTTGTGAAATTTCATAACATCGATGTATTAAAATTAAAATGTAACGTATTATAAACAAACAGCCATTAGATAATGTATTTCAGTAAAATAATATAGAGCATTGATGCTATCGTTCTTTCGGTAATTCGGATACTCGATCTCATGTATTTGGGAATTGACCATCGGGTCGGGCATATAACTTTTAACTCACACATATACACATTTTATCTAATGAATTATCAAATCATCATCTCTAATTTTTACAAATGAAAGATAAAAATACAAATGTGTGTGAAAATTTGTATAAGCTAATAATATTTTCATAATAACATTAACACCCTGATATAAGAATGTCCTATGGAATTTTACCCGTGAGTTGTCGAGTTATCGCGATATAAATCAGTACATTTCTATTGTGTTCGAGTGTACTAGCTCTGATATGTATCTATTTACTCACGAGTGAATCGAGTATCAAATTATTTGTTTACACGAAGCACGATAACACGTGTTCTTATTTAAAGTATTCTATTATGTAAGAAATTGATACAACCTCTATTTTGGATTATTGTTATTGAGTAACTATTGACTACAATATCGCACGATGCAAAAAATATGGAAATTCGATTTCAAATTAAATTGAATATAGAGGTATACCTAAGCTTTTGTTCTTCTTGATGACTTTTATGACCTCGATAACATATTTGTACTCTTTCTGACTGTAAATTCTCATCACACATTCGCCTATTCCAAAGATTCACTTATTTTACGCAATATTCATTCTATTTCACTGCAAAAACCAAGTTTTTACTTACACTTTAATGGATCAAAATCTAGACGGAAAATATATTTAAGTGATAACTTAATATAATATTCATGAAATAGCAAACAAAACATATTGATTTAGATGTCATATTTATTGAAATTCCTCAAATTCTGATATCCCACATTCTGATATACCATACAGAGAATACCATATACATAGTCAACACACAGGTACATAGCTACGTGGTACTAATGGCACTAGCAGAATGCATACATTTAAAGCCATAAGCACGATACGAGATGCGTGCAAGCACTTGTGGGTCGATTAGTATTCAACATGTAGTTGGACAAGGTGCCAAGTCCCACATGTAGGGTAGTTCAGTTGGATGTAACCACGTCAACACCTGCATTCATTAATTCAGTTTCTACACTATTTAAGTGATTGTTAATAGACATGGGTGTTTTTATTAATATAATAAATATAACATGTACGAGTACATATGTAGTGAATGTCAAACATTATGCAAGTACTTGCAGTTTTTAGATACTGTTCTTTGAGAAATTTTCATTCAAGATTTATAGTCTGTTCGAGTTTACAATTAATTATTGTTCCTTAGCAACAGGTGAAAAAACAAAAATACTGTAAGTACACATCTACTGAACTCTTCAGAATGTCAGACGTGATGTAATGTTATGTCGATGTTTTATTGAGATAGTTTCACGTAACATTTATCTTGACAGACGGTAGTATACTCAAGTGCTTAATCTAAGATTTTATCGCCACAATCAAAATGCGGTAGCATCAAGAAAATTCTCTTTTATTTTTGTTGCGAAGTATAAACTTCTTTTATCCATTAACTTGAGGTAAATTGTTTTTAGATGAAGTACTTGAGAGTGTTGCAAGTTAATGGAAAAGCTTGGTACGGCTCTGTAATATCAGGAGGGGAGCGGTTGGAAGTAAGTACCGTGGACCTACCTCCTTCTGACTTTCTGAGAGCTAAACATTAACTGAAACATTAATCAGCAACTCACGATCATAGTTTAGTGCTTAGCTCGACAATAACAACGGCTATTAGCTGTTATAGAAAACTGAATAGCACAGCAGGTTTGCATTGTATTTTATACGCTACTGCATTTACTTTAGCTACGAAACACTTTGATACAATACATGATAATATAGATAGGTATTATAACAGAATTTTTTATATGACAGTGGTATGTGTGGCAGTTGACATAATTAAAAGACTAAATGGTGATGCGTGGTGATGTTTATACACAGTAACAGTTCAATTTGCATAATCAAAAAGTTCCATTGCTATTTTAATGGACAAGGACATTGATATGGCAAGTTCCACAATTATACATGTTGTTTGAAAACTGATTGGAAATAATTGCGTAGAATGTCAATTGATGTAATCAAATTTTCATTAACGACATGGTGTCAAAGTCCGTTAATACTATCAGTGTTATCGAAATTGAGATGAATAGGTACTTAGGTAGCATCACGTGATGAAATAGGAAAACAAAGTTTATATCAGTATTGGAGTACCTATGACACGTTGTCACGTCACAACACTAGTGGAATACTTAAGAATTAACTCGAAAGCTCGTACTAATAAAACCAAATTACAGCGGTAATCAACTCAACGAAAACAATGAAAGTTTAAAAACGTACAACGACTTTAAAAGAAACAGCGAAATAAGTGGTTGAAGGTATTTGGAAGGCTCAGGATGTGATGGTAGTGGGGTCGGTTGTATATAACTCGTTGGTTGTGAGGAAAGTATTATAGAATGGAGGGTAGGACGTGAAGCGCGCCCTGGGCGGGGGCGGCTCGCGGCGCGCGCGCTGTGATGCGATGGGCCAGGACTGGTGCTTCCGACGCAAAAGGAAACGCAGCAGCAGTCAGGAGGACCACCCGCATCACACCCGGTAACTATACACGTTGAAGAAACTCTGATTGTTTACATCTTTATCTAAAAAAAATATTTTGTATCGATGTGGAAAACGGCTCGGATTCTAGTTATAATTCTTAATTAATCAAAAATGAGCGAATGCAATTATGAAAAACAAACTTGTAGAGATCTTTTTCTATGTTAATAACCTTACAGCTGTTCTTATATATTACCAATAATACTGAGAAGTCCAAGTTTATTTATTTTATAAGCAATGTATCTTGATTTAATTAATCTAACGTGTTAAATGAAACCTAAATCAAAACCTAAAAAATTGGGTTGAAAATCAGTTGAACTAATAAAAAACTCATTCATTACAAAATGACACAATTTATGGAACATTATTTCGATTGTATAACAAGCAGCGAATTTATCGCCATCTGACGGTTGCAAACGACATTAAATTAAGGGTAGACTGAAAACTGAAAGGGACGCGGTGGCGCTGCTTTAAGTTTACTTTACTGGGCACTAGATGTCGCTCAATGCCGCTTCTCAGCATTCCGGAACTTTTTCATAAATATCTCTACCTCTAGAGTCCCTAGAGGTAATAAACTTAACTGTAAACAAACATATATAAATTAAAAAGGAACGATCCACCCAAATTAATATTTTGTCATCAAAACCATCAACATATTTAATGGGGAAGCGGAAGCATATTATGGTAAAATAAATTCAACTTCAATCAAGAAGCAATAAGGATGAATATACCTTAATTTTGTTCATAAAAATTTGTTATTAAAAGTGTTCAAGCAAAGCTGAATTTCGCCAAAGTTAGAGTGGAATGTATAATCAGTCGCTAAATAATGAATAAATTTTAGAGTTCCGTATAAAAAGGTTTTATTAAGAACTCAAAAGCTCTTGACAAATCTATATTGTTTAAGTAGACCAGACACGATAGCAGACGATTTTTTAAGGTTATTAAAAATGTACATACATAACGTAACTGCTGAAAAATGGGTGTTATATACCTCTAGTCGTATACCTTTTCCTTTATTTCTGCTTTTCCCTTTTGGTATTAAAAATAGTGATGTTATGTGACGTTAGAAAATTCTAAGACTTTATTATTGTACGTTTGACAATATTCAATATGAAGAGATTGACCAGCGTTTGTGGTTTTTCTTTATATTTCCCTCTGTTGCCCAAAAATACCTGTATAGATAATTTCATTACCTATTGAAGCTCTTAATTAAGATTGATAGAAAACCAAATAACGAAACAGTATAAAATATTAACGCATATCTGATAATGATACGTGATAACTTGAGTACGGAATATGTACACAAGCAATAATCTCTTTTGTTGAATTATGACAGTAATTCTCGTATCGTATATGTCAACATCGTTAATAAGTAAATCGTATTATAACGTAAAATCGATAATTAGTTGTAACACACACAGCTTTTGTGTGACAATATTGGCTTCTGTTGTGACAAAGACTGATAGTTTTAGTCATTTTTGGATTCTGTTAGGTTTATCATTTTTTTTTTGTTTCACTAATGGCGTTGATTTAGTCATCCTGTATATTAACGTATATATATATTATGATCTATATATATAAATGGAACCCGCTTCCCGTTGTCATGCTATAACTTGAGAATGGCTAGACCGATTTGACTGATATATTTTTTGTTGTGTTTGTTGTTTTTTGTTGTTATCGTCACGGAAAGGTTCTTATGATAGACAAAGTCCTGAAAATCCTATGCGAATGGGAAAAACAGGATTGCGCGTACGAAGTCGCGGGCAGAATCTAGCAAATTATAAAACACCCCTTATTACATGGGACTCATAACTGGTGACAAATAGCTTATCGCCTACCACTTTGAATATAAATAGTCATGGAATTATGAAACAAGGATGACTTTATTTTCTAAGAATTCAACACCGCTTTGAACATTTTTTTCTTATTAAAACTTACGATACCAGGAAATTGGAAGCGACAAATGAATGCATTATAAATTGGCAATCCGCCGAGTTTGTACGATCAAAGTCGAGGGCAAACCTAGTTTTATTTTCAAGCAAGCAACGTTGAAAGGTTTTCGTAAAGTTGTGAATGCCAGAAGGAGCCATTATTTTCTACGAAGCGGCCAAGAGCGCCATTACTTAGCGCCTAAACTCTTGGGACCAGGATTTTTAAATGCATATTTATGGAAAACTTAATTATTCACCCAATTATCCCCCTACTTTACATTAATAAGGCTGATTATGAATTATATTGTTTGTTTTTTTATATAAGCCACTCTTAGTTCAACATGCTTCTTTGTAACAAGATAATAACTATTATTATGAATTGAATTACGACTTAAATCAGGTTTATAGTGCAGTAATAAAAGCTTTAGGCTTCTTGAGCCCCGAAACATTAAAACACTTGCAGTTTTTATCTTAATTCCAACAAAAATGTTTCATAAAATCTGTAAAAATCCAAACACATCCCAATCTTTAAAAGACTCGTAAGGGAGCACTACCTTTCCTCATCTTGTTCAAATTAGTGTCATATATATATATATATATATATATATATATATATATATATATATGTATAGGTATGTATAATATGTTTATTTGTAATATACTCTAATATGTGTATTATTTGATGTGTATCTATCATATGTATGTATAGGTTTATGTATTTTATTGTGATCTATTTATTTAATACATTTCATGTCATGTTACGCACAGTGTCTCTGTTTTTACCGTTTTTCCTGTCGAAGGACTGCAGGAAGAGATTCCTTCGGGAATATGTAGTACCTATGTACCTCCAAAATATTTATATATGTGTTCTCCTGTGTACTGTCTGTGTGTTGTGCATAAATAGATAATTAAATAATAACACTAATTAGATTAATTGCAAACAATCAATCAGGTTTTATCGTAACTACGTTTTAACTGTTAATTAATTAGTGGTCAAACAAACACCCTGAATGTATGATTACATCATACAATGTACACTGTGTCCCTAAATAGCCCTTTAGTTATTTAAACAATTTATTTTCCGACACCATTCCCCATAGCACCTACTGCAATTTTTCAAATTAATTGTTACCGACAAGAGTATAATTAAAAATGTCAAATCGTAACTAATAAATTATAAAACTGCTTTAATTTATACTGTACTGAGGCCAATTTTTTTGTGGTTTTCTTTCTGTTTGGTAATTTTTTATTTATCTAGGGCTAGTTACCAGAGCTCCGGTGTAAAGAGGAGCACGAGTAGCAACGGGGTGATTTTTCAGTAAGAGTCTGACACTCCCTCTCGCCTCCACCAAGGCGTTAAATAACATCAGATGATTTTCGGTCCCTTAAAATAAATAAAAACACAGGTCCGCAAATATTAACTGATCTAGGTAAATCCATAATCTCTAGATTGATTTAGTTTTTGATCGTTTTTTTTTGCTGTTTAATATGTATTCGCATTCGCGTTTAAATAAATTAAGCAAACAGTTCATCGTACTTTGTTACCAAATGGCAACCACATATCAAATCAAACATTGAATTTATTTTCTTTTTGTTTATTTTTTGCTTCTAAGTTATTGGTTTACCCAATAATTACATATGAATAAATAATGAATTCTTTATTCTTAATCTTTAAAAATCCAGATGTACATTACTGATCAGTATCATAGTTAATTTTATTATGTAAGACATATTTTGTAGATGTAAAATGGGAGATTTACTGATCACATCATCACACTGATCATTTTCAGAGATAAATAATAATAAAGACAATTAATAGTTAGACAAACGACAAGTTCAGCAAACAACCCACAAAAAGATAATTAGTGTAAAAAACACAATTATAATATTTTGGTACTTACTGTGGGTATATTACGTTACAGGGTGCAATGGAACTGGCGTGTATCTGTATACAAAAGTTTCAAATTAAACAAAGAAGTTAAAAATTTCAATATACTTTGATGAAATATTTTTTCATACTAATGTCACGTTGATAGGTAAACGTTCGCCATCTTTGATATAGACTATAGACAATATAAACGGTATGTAAGGCTGTCTAACCGAGGTAATGAGTGTAAGCAGTTCCCTGGAGTCTCGTGTGGAACAGAGCTAGTGGCAAGTGGATAATTGCATCGTAATAGGCTTCGTCGACGGCAATGCGATTAGCTGGTAACCTACCATAATACACAATGAATTGTTGCGAAAGTCGCAAAGCCCTGAAATGCTTTTATAATCATGTTATTTAGGAATCTAGTGACTGTTTCCTGATGATCAACGATAGTTGTTTGAGTAGTTTTTGATTAAAAATCGGATAAAAGATTATAAGAAGTTTATGTGTGTAGCCTTATTTGGTAATATCCTAGACTTATTTTTATCCCTGTACGGCGCCCCTGTTTGGGCGCCAAACCTATTGCGGCGTCCTGCTCGGACGCTGCTCATGGCACAGAGGGTCATGGCGATCCGAATGATCCGCGGATACCGCACGATCTCTGGGGAGTCGGCGAACCTCCTTGCCGGATTACCGCCGTGGGATCTGGAGGCGAAGGTGCTCGCGCGCGCGGAGGCACGTCGCCGGGGCGAAACTCCGCTGCCGCGCCAGATAAGTGCGTGGCGGGATGAGCTCCGGCGCGATCTCATGGCGGAATGGCAGCAACGACTGTCGCAACCGAGGGCTGGGCTCGCTGCCATCGCAGCGGTAAGTCCCCTCTTTGAGGCGTGGCTTGAGAGACGCTACGGCGTCCTCACCTACCGCCTGACGCAGGTCCTCACCGGACATGGGAGTTTCGGGAGGTACCTGTGTCTGATGGGGCGGGAGGAAACGTCTGGGTGTCATCACTGCGAGGACCGCCCTGAGGATACGGTGGAACACACTGTAGCGGAATGCCCTGCGTGGGCTGAGCACCGCCGTGTCCTCAGGGAAGTGATCGGCGATGGCAACCTCTCGCGTCCGGGCCTAGTGCAGGCCATGATGCGGAGCGAGGGGGATTGGAATGCCGTCTCCTCCTTTTGCGAAGCAGTCACGCTAGCTAAGGAGGAGGCGGGACGCGTGAGGCAGCGAAGCGCTGCCTCCTCGCAACCCAGCCATCGCGAAGGACACACCGGGCGTCGGGGATCGCGAAACGATCTCCGGTCACCGTAAGCGCGGGCCTCGGACGGCGAGCATGGGTGGCTCCCCGTCCGACCAGACCACCACAGATGGGGCCCAATAGGGCCGATGCCGATTCGAAGTCGCGGAGAACCTAACGGATAACCGGGGCTCCGGCTCGACGTGCAGGAGAAGGAACGGGGTGGTTTTTAGTCAGTAAGAGTCTGACACTCCCTCCCGCCTCACCCAGGCGGGAGCAGCCATTCGATGATTTTACCCCTTAAAAAAAAAAAAGACTTATTTTTATGGTCGAAAGAAGTGCGTAATTATACGGAAAACACACCATTATTTCAGAGAATTTAGTGGTGTAATGAGTAAGTACATTAGGTAATAGTATTATTCGTTGGAGAAAATGCCATCGTCACATTTTTATTGATTGCTGTACCGTATTTTCCTTCCTTTCTTAATTTGATGTCTGGTAAAACCAAGTTTCTATTGTCTATAATACACAGGAAAACCAATAAGATTTAGGCATCACGACTGTCATGTTCTTCATGTAGTGGTTTTTTTTAGTTACTTATTTAAACCTATACTTAATTGTTCAAATAAAGCCTACGACGCTTGGTACTAATGTACTCGCACATTACTTACAAATAATGAATCATAATTTTGTATAATTATAATATTTAAAGCTGACTATAAGCATGAATGAAAAGAGAACTATAGTGCCTTAGAATAGTATCACTAAGATTGAATCTGTCGTTTAGAAAATTAATTCCATTATCACCAACAAACAGAAAATTACATCGTCTTTGATATACAAATAGACATATAAACTAATAATAATACACACAATACCTATTAATACACGACTAATAACCAAATTGAGGCCAATTACATACAATCTGGTTACAGATAATCAGCTTTATCAAGATTCCTCTGGCTAATTTAATCATTATGCATATAGTAGACACATTTACAATACATTGTATATTCTGCATGTACAGACGTACATAGTAATTGCATCTACGTGCAGTCTCACTCTAATTATCTTTGGTCAGAAGCGTAATAATATAGTAGATAGAGCAATGGTCATTACTGGCCAAGGTAACTTGTATCACAATCCTGTATTGTGCCGTTGTGCCGCCTTGTGAAACACATACTGCTAATCTTAGACCTGTTTGTGATGTTTTGTGTTCCAATATTATGTTTGGTATAACTATGTTTATTTGTGTTATGTTCTCGTTTTAGAACTACGAGTGTTCTTTTTAAATCATAGAGAAAATGTTATATTTTGGTAGTTAAGTTGAGAAACAGAATGAAAGAGAAAACACACATGGATACACTTTTCTTCGTGTAATTATTTGCATCTAGTTAGATTTCTTGTTTAACTCAATTTTTTTGGAATAAATCGTCTATTAAGGAACGAAGTATATCTTTTGCTAAGATGTGAATTCTTGAATTGCATATTATTTCAGGAACGTTTTAGTATATTCATTTTATTAATAGGCATTTTAAAGCACACGTTTTTAACCTTTCGTATGTCTAAACGCGTACCCACTCGAGACACGATGTATTTTGTATTATGTCTCATCGGTGCATCCAACATATCAAAATAAAATCCCGTAGCACGCAATAAAGTAGCCAACTTATGCTAGATCAATGCAAATGTTCCCCCGGATGTGATGTAGGGTGCAGCCGCATAAAGGACAGCGACTCGCGGTCAAGTTCACGGCACGCGACCTACGAGACACATCACAAAACATAACCTGTCATACCTTCTTACTTCTAATTACATTTACACTGACATTACGAACATATGTTACAAAACATCCCTCATCACGTTGGCCCGGAAAATTCATGTCAACTGAACATTTTCGTGAAAGCAAATCTCTAAAATCTAACTATGTCAAAATTTTCAATACCAGATTTAGAATCACTAGAAATGACAGAAGCACTGTAAGTTTAATTGGTTTTATTTACAGTTTACTATCGTAATCTGACGTAGTGGTTTATAGTTAATTTTATAGTTAACTTTATAGGTATGTGGGGCGACCCAAATGTTTCCAGTAGAATTACTGTTTGACTACTTTACCTTCAATAATGAATTATGCTATACGTGTGTATCTTTGAGTGAAATTGTTATGTTCTCCGATGAAAACTTTTCTTTTGATTAGAAGTTGAAATTGTAATAGTATCTTTAGCTGTGGACAGGTGAATCAATGCGGAACGTAAGGTTTATCGCTTAAAACGTAATCTGTGAAGCCTTACAAATGTATTAAACCGAATTCAGTGGTTGTGATTCGTAGCAAGCTTCAGTGAAGACGTTAGGTTTTCGCTTGACCTATAAACGAACGCACTTTGCATAGTACATGAAAATGATTCTTAGGTAGACGGCATAAGCACCACTTCTCCTCGTCGGCGTGGTGACTTGTGTCGTTTTCAATACAAGAGTTGCGTGCCGGCGTACGCATGCGGCTCGCCCCATTCGACCCCCGGCAAAATGGCGCTGCCAACATGGCCGCCGGGCAGCCGCAGGATGCTCTGTGACGGAGCTCCTGTCCGAAACGACGTCGACACGATTTACCGGCGCGCTGCACACCTTGACACGCACATCCGCTCAGACGTTGTCGTCGTGATCGATTCGACGCTTGCAGCGACACGGCACGGCTGCCGACGAGAAACGCGCGTGCAACAAGTGATATCGTGTCAAAAACTGGACAAATAAATGACGTACTCATATTGTTTTCTAGCAGTGATGTAATTGTGGGTCACATATAAATATAGAACGTGCCCTTTCAGTGAGTGGCGGCGCGGGTGAGCCAAGCAGTGAGTGACGTCGGCCGCTCACGTTCCCCGCGCCGCGCAACGTCAACATTGCCGGCCGCGTCACGCCGTCCGCGATGCACATAATAATATCTACACGCACGATCTCTTCTACTATTAGTGACATTCCATAACGTGAGCGCCAGCCACGATCTCTAGTGTTATTATAATCAGACGATCTATTGAAAAGTCCGTGATGTGACAATAAATACAAACAATACACACTTAGTCCTGCCGCGAAAATGTTTAATTGCTGTATGTTGTACTTATTGACAACGTTAGCGCGTAGTTGTCAAGCTAATAACTATCAATAATGACGATAACACAAGTGCATAGTATAGCGCGCGTGCCGGCAGCTCGGCGGCGAGCCCAGTGTAGTACGAGCCGCGCGGGCGTGTGAAGCGCGCTCCACCACGCCGCGCCGCCACTGCACGTGCTCCCCATGTGCTGCCAGGCTGCACTAGTGATTTACTGTGTCATTGTGTGAAGACATGACTGTGTGAACTGGAACCGATGTTTTGGTATCCACGCGAGTGTTGTTGGGGTGTGGGCAGGGGTCGTGGGCGGCGCGTGGCTCGATAAGTCGACAATGTTGACATTCGTGTTCGCGGTGTGGTCCGCAGCGCGCGCGCTGGGCTGGGCGTGCGAGGTGGTGTCCTCCCCCGAGGCGGAGGAGGCGCCGGTACTCCCACGGCTCCGCTCAGCACGCGCGTCCAGCGACCTGTCCACGCTCAGCACCACCACCACCAGCTCCAGTCAGACCAGTAGTGGCGAACACCCCAAGAGGTCCACACCGCTACCTACAAAACTCACACCACATTACATACAACAGTCGTAACGATATTATTACACACTAGAGTTGTGTTGATATTCGTCAGTGAAACGAATTAAATTGATACTATCATATATTTTAAACTAACAACTAAGGGAAAATGATAAAATCTTTAGATTCTAGTAAGATATATGTTGATGTTATTGATAAATTTCCATAATCGTCAATGACGTTTTTTATAACGTATTTATTATTTAATCTTCGTAAAGAAATCTGCTGTGTAGATATACCGATAGGAGTTAATTATTTTATTATATTTTATGTAGTTGCGTTTAATTTCTACATGCTTAAATTGGTGGTAGATCCTATCTAGTGGAATTTAATTTATGTTATCTATGACTACGAGGAAGGCTGTTACTAAGCTAGAACATTTAAAATACAACAAGAAACTATTGTGAAGCACAGTCGGGGAATTATATTTCGAAAGCAATTTCAAAGAGTAGGGAAACATAATTTCACGCGATTCTTGTTTCTTCAACGTCGCATAATGCAGTACCTTCGCTCCTTTTGTTATAGAACAATATTCGACGTGAAACTTGGGGAGTTTTTCTACCCCATTCAGGGGCTGTCAGAATAAAATTTACTTATGTACAGATACATTTACATACAGCACGTGTAAGCTGACGTGTTTACAGCAAAAATGAAAACATTGTTGAGTATTCTGAACACGTTCTAAAATTGTCTCAACAATAAAATGTCTGTTTCGTGTAGAGGTAGCTTTGGTGGTACTCTTCCTCAATCAAAAATGTATTAATTATTTTTTTGTTTTCTAGTATTAAACTTGGATACTTTCACTTCATTTAAGTGAAGTATTGTCGTTTACTCACAGAACTTATGTTTTATTATTAGAGAACTGAGCATAATAATTAGCATCACAACTACAGCCACTTATTTGAAAACATGGACTTTCGACTTTTATATCAGACAAATTTTCTAATAGCGATTTTACGCTGAATTTTACCTAGCACACATCAAGTCAAGTGTCTTAAAGTAATAGATTATATCTAGGTATCTATGAAACATATAGAAGATAAGATAAGAGTCGAATACTCGACGCAGTCGTATACAGGTCATGATAGAAATATTCTTTTCATTGGAAAATCTAGTGCCGTGGATAGGTCCAAATTGTGACACTCAGTAAAAGGACCAATGGACCAGAATAACATGAGCATGAAAGAGATTCCTTTTAACTGCTTGACTGGAAACAATTTAATACTGTTGCTGGTAAAGACTTTCATGCAGCATATCAAAATACCCCAAACAGTGTAATTTATCTTATTAATTAACAACCTTAATTATTTTGCTATAAAGTCCAAGATCTATTGAAAGATTAGGATAATTTAATGTGCTAGTATTTACCCCCTAGTTTTCTTCCATCCATCAACATCTCTTAGCTTTTGGCAGTTATTCGTTTACTTTAGCACTACTTATGAAGTCTAAGTAATTGGTATAGTAAATTTTCCAATAGTTAGTTTTCTCTTATGAATAAATTAGGTCGTGAAAACTGTCGTGACCTACGACTTTATCAATAAAAATGATTTGATTGTTATTCTAGACAATTCTAGATTAATATATATAAATGCATAACCCCACGCCTGTCTCCCATAGGGGTTGGCAGAGTTTATGGAACGCTAATTGCTACGATTCTAATATTAATATATTCCGAATATTATTATGAGCTACAACTGTTGTATGTATAATGGTGTGTTCAGTATTTAAATAAAATTACAGCGGTTTCTCAGCAGTAAATGATGTACTAATGAATGATAAATTACGTTCCGCAAATAATATCAACTTGTCTAGAGATTACATATTTAGAAGCTTACGTATTAAGTCATCATAGATTACAATTCCTTCCTTTCGACATTTTATAATAGAATTATTGCAATTTTTTAACCTGTGACACTGTGTAAATTTGAAACAGTGATGAATATTTCAATATTTTTGTCAAACGTTTGATATAATTAACTACTTTACATGTTTTATACATATTGCACATAAATGCACAAAATAATTAAATAAACAGTAATATTTCGTGCACCAATAAACTCTAACAATAAATACTAAAAGCAATATTTCACGATAATATTGGAAGTAGGTAGAAGATGGAATGAAATGTGTTCCATTTGGCTTCTTTCAAGAAAATTTAATATTTGGGCCTCCCTGACAAAGGCCGACACCGGATTTATCAATCTAACTGACAATGTAAAGGATCCTTCCTGTAAACCTTTTACCGCTAACTCCAATTGTTACTGTCATTTACTGCTGAAATACGTAGTGTCATATTGTCGAACCTTCAGCTTTGTTGTATCACAGAATATTCTGTCGAATACTGTAATTATTTTGCTCTCGTTTCATAAAGGTGTACCTACTTAACATATTCCGAAAGTAAATTGACTTTTATTAATTATCTCACTGCTTTTTCATAGCAGTTTTGACTCTTGAATACCTAATTGTATGGATTCGGACTTGGGACAATAAATAATTCTTAGAAGGAACAAGCAGTTTCAATAAGAACTACGTCCCCAAGGACACTTCTCGAACTCATTTGGTCATCTCCTGGGTGAAGTCTCCTGAAGAGATACAAAGTATTTTCATTGAAAACTCATGTCATCACTGAGCAACGCGTACAGAACTGATAAGAAATGTTTTCGCACAGTTACATTAACACACGTGGTTTTAAATCTGCATAGTTACGTTGGCAAGCTACCAAACCAATAATAAACGAACATTGAAGAAAATTTCGTAAACACCCGTTGAAGTGTGATATGAGCAACGGTCCGATATTCGCAATTTACAACTACATACATAGCTCTCATAGAAAATGCCAACCGTCTGTGATATTTTCAAAACGAAATAAAGGAATGTTAAGAGTCGTCATGCGTCAGTAATCTGCCTACGTGCGATGATCTGTGTATCATGTTATTTACTGACGCCTACCATCGTCACTGGATTTATTTTAGAATACTCCCAACACCAAGTGTCCAAAATAAATAACTACTACAAACCGACAAACATATATTTCACTCTGTCGACATAGATAATTACTACTGCTTCATATTTATATCATGTCGTCGGTGGCTCGGTAATTAAGTTCCAATTATATTTACGGAGAACACCGCCACTCCGCCTATAGGAAAACAGGGGTTCGGCGAAAGAGCTCCACATACTAAACAAATCACCGAGACGTAGCAACACACGGGGAAATTAAACTCAATTTCAAAGAGAGCTATTAAGCGGCTTTTTACTCCCATACCAAGGTAAATGATACTTGAAAAACATTTCTTGTATGTAAAACTTTATATACCAGTTGCTCAGTGATACATGTGTACTGTATACTTATTTACCTTTTGTTTTCCCTTGGCCTTTTCCCAACTGGGTTGGTGTCGACTATCTTTAAATGTCCATTTTTAACTTGACACGACTACTCATTAAAATGTTTTACGTAATAATATTTTTAAAATCGTATCCCTTTCTTTTTCTTCTTTTAATTCCTCATAAGCACTCAAATAAATATTTTAGGACACCAATGCGTGAATGTATGTAAAAACAAAATTCTCAGACACATGCACTAAAAGCTACGGTTTCAACAAAATATTTTGTGGTCTTTTCAATGCAAGCCGGTTTATGCCTCGTATAAGCTGACGGTTCTGTGTATAAAGTGGTGGTAGGTCTGACTGTCTGGTGGTCGTATTTGATGGGTAGGCGATGTGGTCAGGTGGAGCGAAGCGCCGCGTCGATGGAGTGCGAGGGGCGCTTCCCGCAGGCCGCTGCGGAGACCTCCAGTGTCCGCTCGGAGGCGTACCACCGGCAGGTATAATATAAATAGCTCAGGGTAAATTACACGTGTGATGCGCCCTTTTTATAATCATTGATTTTACTCCTTTTACATCTTTACAAAAGGTTCTCCGGAAAAACTTGCGATTTTTTACGTGTGATCAACGCATGTGTTAATGGGAATTAAACATAGGTTTTATATGTTAAATTATTACATAATTAGTTTAAATTATTATATTTTACAAAAAGAAATTGACGGGAAAACTGTATCTTCTATAAAACCTGTAACAAAAAGTATAAGTGTACAATTTTTAATAATATATATGTTTTCTATCAGATAATCTGTTTTGCTATAGGTATATACATATAAATTGCATGTTGTCCTCGTAACGTCGTAGAAAACATTGATAAAAATGTATGTGTATTACTTTAATTACAGTCATAAACACACCTTTATTTTATGAATGTTTGTAAGCCTTAAGTACTCAAATGATTTTATAGGATTACATTGTCATCATGAATCCTATTGTTATGTTTATATCAAATAATGACATATCATAAACACGTGGGTCTTAAACATGACACAAGCTATTAAAAATATATCATTCGTCATTAATAAATTGCTCAACAAAATGCAATCGGGCGATACACAAATTTTTCACTTTTCCTGTTTACATTTTAGCAAATGCATAATTTTAATATGCATAATTATGTTATAAATGACATTATTATGAATGACATAGTCACATGTCATCATTAATTAATATTATTTCGTCATTATTCTTAAGTCATTATAAGGTAAAATAATAAACTTATTCCTACAATGAAGGTGATCACATTGTTTGTTTTTTCCTACAATAACGAAATATGGCATTATTATATTCCGTCATTGTTATTAAGTCATGTATAAGGTAAACTTATTCCTGAAATAAAGGTTAACACATTAATTGTCCAGATTCCTTTGCTGTTCGTAACTAAATTATGTCACTAATAACGTAATAAGGAAGATGACAGTCTTAACACGATATTGTTAATTCGTCTAACATAACTTATGAATTAAGTCATTGGTCTCATTTCATCATTGTTATGAAGTCATAAAAATATAGGAAAAAATATTTCTTTGGTATAATTTTATGACTTAGCTATCAGTCATTGGAATAAACTACAAACGGGTGGGTTTATTTGAAATTGCTTTGACCACGCCATCTTAAAGCTATGACTGCAAAACTATCACGTCATATAATCCACGCTCAGTTCTATGATGCACAGGAAATTAAATATTGTTGTCTAATAAACAGAGTTGTTTATTCCTTGGAAATCTTAGTACAAAAAGGTTTGCAGGACTGTAGGAAGTTGGCCTGTCGTGTAAATGCAACGTAAGAGACATCTGTTGTGGCCACTAATAGGTCAATAACCGCATCGCACCGACCTTTTTATTGGATAAGCCGGTAAATGAGCAGACGGGCAGACGGATCACCTGATGATAAGCAATCGGCGTCGCCCATGTACACCTGGAACACCAGAGGCGTTACAAGCGAGTTACCAGCCCTTTGAGATTAAGAATTTGAGGATTGTTGAGTATTCTTGGATGGGAGGGGGGGGGGTAAATGTACCTCCGACTTTAAGGACTTCGACTTATATTTATTTGTTTTAACTTTTATGTACAGTCTATTTAGTATGCAGGTAAGATAGTATAGATTGTCTCAGTGCAGATAGCAGTACAGCTGTGATTATTGAAAAGAGGTAAATTTATAGATGTCTTTATAAAACTAAGTTTCTAGATATGGCCACAGGTGGCGTTTTGGTTCTCTTTGTCATTATTTTTTCGTTCCTATATTTTGATTTATATTAGCTGTTCTTTTTTTATTATAATAAAGGTGTTGAAAGAAATCTTATTCAAATTAATTGAAACCACCCAATACCTGAATTATACGATTTTTAATAAAGCCTATATCTCTGTAACCTGGTTCAGTAGCTGAATAACTATTACTATTTCTATACTGAATGTATCTTTAGTTTTCTGGATATTAACAGTACAGACTATACACAAAATAAAATATAATAGTATATAATTCGGAAATTTTGTCATATGGCATTCTCTACGTTGTATTTATGTATGACTAAAGCGAAACTGATTTATTTACATAAGTTTATAATTTACTTGACTTGACTGCCTCGTTGGCCGAGTGGTCGCCGGGCAAGAGCAAGGCAAGAGGTCTTGACGATTCCCGGGACGGGCAAAATACTACTAGGTCTTTTAAAAATTTTCAGTAGTAGCACGGTGTCTGGAATTGTGCCTGATATATAGCAATAGGCTATAACATGAGACTCGTTATATAAATAGTGAAAAATGGGTGTTACATTGTACAGTGGTATAATGTGCACCTCAGACTAGTTCTTCTGTTATGTTATAATTTATTTTTGTTATGATAAAACTTTACCATAGGAAAGTCTGTGTTCTCCTCCATAGGAATGAGCAAAAATAGCTTCACTATAAAATTTTTTGTTGACGTTCAAAAGTGCGTTCCTGGTCTAATTGACTCTACTCTACATCATTTTGACTTTGACTTTACCATTAACATTCCGTATCAAATGAATCATAATTTTGGATTGTAAATATGTTTTTAATCCCAGCAACAAATATGGGATTATTACAATTAATCGATCAATTAGTACGATTAAAACCCCCAAGCTGTACATACGTACGTAATACATACCTTACAATCATGATAATTTACGATATTGAAGGAATGTTGAATCATAAAATATGTAGTCATTGTAGATATATAAATACTGCCTCGTTGGCCGAGTTCGATTCCCGGGTCGGGCAAAGTATTACCGGGTTTCTAAAAATTGCAGTTGCTACTGCGATTTTTTCCGGGCAATAGTTCATTATATGGCAATAGGTCATACTCAGTATATAAGTATCTACAGTAAAGTATTTTTAATAATAAGAAAAGAAGATATATATGATTCACGAAACATTTATTAATGATACATGTATAAATCGCTGTAAATCAAAACATTCGATAATACATTGAATTCTATAAATATCTTTTGAATACTTAAAACCCACTTCTGTTTATTTTTAACAGAGTGTTATACCTATAAAACATCAAAAAGCCAAAGAACTCGATTCTATATTTCTAATACTATGAAAAACACTTCAAATAATCGTAGAAACCAAATAATATTGACAAAACTTTTACCTCTACGGAATAACCGGCTTCGTTAAATTCCAATTCACTTCACATACTATTTTCCAATGCTACAGGCTACAATGGTTACGAACTCGTAGCGCTACGAGCTGGCTACGAAATTTTTCTCACCCCTATTTACGTAGCAGACAAAAATGTTTCCGTTTTAATGAAAATATGTATATGTCTGTGCACGTCCGAATGTGTGACTGTCGAACAAGGGCTGTAGGGTGCGATTCACGGGTTGGGCAAATAATGTTTTTTATTTTCAGTTTTTTTTTTTCTCAAAATATCTCAGTAAATATTTCAGTTCCTGTTTCATGACAATAGGCTCCCCACTTCTTACTTAAAAGTAAAGAATACTTATTTATTTAATGAATGAAAATTGTACTCAAATCGAATCTTGCAAAATACTTTAATGTATTAATTACAATATTACATATAATACCCAAAAAAAACTCACCTACAAAAAAAGCACCGCAATTTTAATAAATAAATATATATACAGTACAATTGTACGGTAAATTCGAAATTACGTATATATATTAATCGTGACACCGCCAGTGTAACTATCCACCTGACTCAGGTAGAGACCTCACCTTATAATTAAGACAGATTACAGTAATTACACGGGATTCGGGATCCAACCTCTTATTTTTGTAACAACAAAAGCCTTTATCTTCACTTAGATTGGGGTCATGAACTTCATTCGTTTATTTTTGTCTTTTCAGACATTTATAACGTAAAATTAGGAATAGGATGTTTTATAAAGGAACATTTAATTCGTAAATAGCATTTATTATAATATGTAGATTTGGTATATTCATACATATGTATTGTTTATTCTTACATCATTATTTTTAGGAAAAAATATTTTAAGCGTTAGTATAGATGTATGAAATGTAATTCTCGAATGGGTTGGAATCGTTGTTAATAAAGTTCTCAATTGTAATCTTTAACAAATACATTTTATAAATACGTAATACTTATTTTATGTTTTTGTTAATACATTTAGTATTTCATTGACCCTATCATCTTATTGATATAAGAAGGATGTATTATTTTCGGTGATTATGTCATGAATGTAATTATTAAATATCAGAAAATAGAAAACATAAGTTGTGCAATTATTATTATGCAATTTTTATAGCAATGATAGAATTATTCCTTTATACAGCGTTCATATTTTAACAGAGTTCTCTGGCGGTAGCAATACGTACTAAACGGCCGACAGCGACACAATAGCAAAAGTTTCGGAGCGCCTGTTGCTCAGATTTTCCTGCAGATGGATCTGTCGTACTGCGTGAAAACAGTCAGTTCATTTTATGTGGTATGAAAATGGGATAAACATATTATTGAACAAACTCTAGATATACCTAATTTAATGTTAATATCGCATTATTAAATGATTCATGAATACTGCCGGGAAATCCGCATATAAATTTACAAATAATTACGTTATTCAATGATACTGTTTATCGATGTCTTCGATAAAATACGTAAAGACTACGTAAAACTATTTATCACGACTTGATATGACTTGTGACTCGTGTAAGTACAATTTATGTAGGCATTTCTCGTATATTTGTCTGACAGAGCGGTCGCTGTTTATATTCTAGATATATTATGTAGAAAGGGTTCCGCATAATTTTATATTTAAAGCCTGTTAGAACATCTGCATATACATGCCGGTGCTATTGGGGTAAATTGAAATGCACAAAACTTTATTATCACAATTGTCAACTTTAATTTTTTATGAAATTCTATTTATAAACAGTGCAGATAGGTTTAGAATTTATCTCTGCACCACGAGCCACGACGAGTTTAACTCGCGTGGCGATTGTCTTATCTGAGCTTATCAGCCGATGTACTCGTATGTTCAGGATTAAGACTTATTCATGACATTGCGCTATATTTAATCACCGTGTGCTATTGTTTCAGCTTCGATGTGGAGAACGGGGGTGGTGCGGGAGGCGCGGGGGGCGCGCGCTCCCCCCTCGAGGGGGGATCGCCGTCCACCGCGCTCGTCCTGCAGGCCATGCCGCAGCGCCGCGAGTCCTTCCTCTACCGCTCAGACTCCGACTTCGAAATGTCGCCCAAGTCTATGTCGAGGAACAGCTCAATCGCCAGCGAAAGGTAAGATTTCATGATACACTCAGAACGAATATAATACCTAGCCTACAAGCGAGCTAGTGACGTATGAAATATGCCTGCCACGCCCTCACCCTAGCTCCAGACATGATCCGCACTCAATATTACTCAAATATGTCTCAACAATGCGTCAGGCACGTTCAACTGTAGTGGGCGAAATAAGCGCCTTACACTTCACAGCTGGTTCGAATACAATCATTTTTCCCAGCGGTACGAACCAGGATTGAGGCGAACACAGTGCCACTTTTATATTATAGTCAGATGAGATTTAATTTCGAACACGCGCGGTGCATATTCTGCCTCGTCACCCAACACTCAGCAGGCAAATGAAAGGAGCTTGACAGTGCACAAATTCACATGAGTGACGAGTTTAGTGAAGTATGAAGTCTGGGGTATACAGAGGCTTTGACTTTATTGCAGATTTAATTAAAATCATGAACCCCTAACTCACCCCATCTTTGACATTAAAAACCTAATAAGATACACCCTTTACTGTTTCGATCTCAAAGGGACAGCAGGAACTCATTATACCTTCGTAACGAGCTGACTCGAGTTGATTGACAAATTGATGAAGAGAATTATTTTCGAAATTGGACTCAACTTAAATTACTTCTTCATTGAAAGCAATGTTGTCGGATGTGCCTATAAAAATGTCTAAATATTTACTGTTTTAATTAACCCTGGTGACAAAGTATTTTTCCAAAAAATATATGAATACTTCACTGAATGAATACATCTTTCACATGCATTTCACTATGTTTTTTTTATAAAAGGAAATTGACATACCCGCAAATCACGAAAACAGACAGTGCAACTTCAGAATATTATTCAAAAAAATTGTCGTTCCAAGAGTCAAACACTTATTTATTATTTCACAAACAATACATATACGCATCATCTTTGTAAATATAATGTGAATGTTACATTTTATACAATCCTTTTTAAATGATAACACATTGCATTTTGTATAAATGAAAAGTCCGTTAACTCTTTTTTTTGCTCCGTAATAGGTGAATTCATTTTGTAATCTCCATTATATAATTCTTGTCTTTGCGATTAAATCTGAATATTTAGGATCTTACGGCGTCTATTAGGAAATCTACAGTCGGTTACGCTATATTTTTCTCTATCCCTTCAGTATTTAAATGATTGCAAATTGCACTCTCACCAAGAATGAATCATGTTTCTATACACATTTGGTCATGTAAAATTAGTTAATTATAGTATTACAAGTTTAAATCAGTTATTTAAAAAATAACAAATTGGAAACTGTATGACTGGTCTCAATCCAATTTCCCCAATTTTCCGCAGTTTAGATTGTCTACCATCAGAAGAAAGGAATTGTTGAAAGGAAATGAATCAAATTGTCTTCTTCCTTGTTCTTCTTTGCGTGATGATTGTAATCTGCAGTGCCATAATGTGATCACGAGTTTAACTCTATTGGCTGTCATGGTGTTCGTAATCTAGATATCCTTCATAGGCTATGTAAAGATCCAAATTCCCAGATTTTTCTGCAAAGTATAATTATTATTAGCGACTGTCTTCTTATACCTATTAATTATTATAGGTATTTTAAGAATAGTTTATGCTGGGTCATAATTCGAATATGTCGATTGTACAAACCTATAATAGATGCTGACAAAATTATTACAAAAATATAATAAACACATGGGGATTTCCATTCTTATTGTATTTCTATTTATTACTTTTTTTTGTAAATGACTGCGTACTAACAATTTTTATGAGGTATAATTTCGCAAAATTTTATATCTTACATTAACATTTTATCGTCAGTTTAAAACTAAAATTAATTCAAAGAGTAGGTACTATTCTACTATTTTATGAAAAAAATAATGTTGATTATAAGATACAAAATCACAATATTGTAAAGTAAGAAAGTGACTGTCAACAAAATACTTGCAGTGCCGGATTAGCCACGTAGCAAGAGTAGCAAATGCTACGGGCCCCGCGAATTGGATGGCCCCGCGCTCAAATAGGTATTTCGTAATTACACCACTTCAACAGCAAGACTTATGAAGAAAATGTTTTCTTTACAAAACTACTACCAACCTACAAGTAATTTGATTTTTTTCTTAACGAAATAAACGAAAAAACACAAATAGTCGGTATTTTGTATGTGTAAGAAAAGGAAAGTGAGTATTAATTTGTTCGCTTAGTTGGTACCACTGGCGGGCGAACCGATTTAAACGAATTAAAAATGAATTAAGGAACACTATGGGCCAAGAACGCCTTAATCATCTCACAATGTTGAATATAGAGCATGACTTGCTTAAAGAAGTCGATATTGAAAATGTAATCGCTAAATTTGCCCATAACAAATCCAGAAAAGTTTATTTGTAACAGTTTCGTTTTATTTAATACCCTAAATGACAATGACCAAATTTGTATGGAGCGTGGTGCCTTTTTATTTTTTCGCGGCAGTTTATTGCATGTATTGGATATATGTATAAATATATTGGGGTCTTATATCAAAAACTCAGTCCAAACTGAGTTAAATCAGTTCAAAGATGTGAAAATAATGCTATAATAAGATGTGAAAATAATCCTGTTATTTTGTTGATGGTGACCGTACCTACACAATGCATATTTCTTCATTTACTTGTCAGACATATTTTGTAATAAATGTTTATAAACGATTTCCAGGAATATAGTAAAGCTTAGTGGACTTCTTTATTATTTTTATGGTTTTTTTTTTATAAGGCCACGGAATCATAACAGAGTCAACCATTAACTGGCCACTGCTGAAGTAAAAAAAAAAACATTTTGCTTGCCTGGCTAGCGTGTTCACTTTATACCTATGTATACGGTTTATGGCCTCTGACAGATTTTCATGTAAGTTTCAATATCCTCTCAGTCGAAAACCCGCAAAATACTTTATTGAGCCCTATCACGAAATGCTATGTTTGTCAGCTGCGGCGTCGGTAGCGGATTGAGTAGTGGCAATCGTCAAAACACGAAAAAATATTTTTTCTGTCTACTTCTCCCGACTTACTCCCGATTAGTCACTAATTTAACTACAGTTAATACTCTAATCTACAGCTAGCATAAGATTCTATACAAAGATATCGTCATTCAGTCACAAAGTATACATATAAATGAAAGAAAAAATATTTCGACTAATCACATTATATGAAAAAATTATATGCTCATCGGACGTATATTACTTTACAAAGTCGACGGTTTCCTTTCTTCAAAAGATTATGCGAACTATAAAGTAGATGAGTCTCCCACCAGGAGTCAATGGCAAAACAAAATATAGTTTATTAGATGTTCGGACGACTACCACCACACAACCCACCACTGGTAACATAGCTGACGCTCATGAAGCTTCATGACACAACTCCTAGAAGCATCCCACAAGTTATCGACTGAGAGAAAATAGGTAATAAAAATTAGTGCCTGGCAATATTAATATATTATGGTGTGATATGGTGTTCCTGTGCCCGACGTACAGTTGCGCGCAATTTAAAGTTGGGAATTCTGACAAAAATATGAATAATTTGATTAAAAAACCGAAGTAAAATGTTTGACTTCAGCTCCTTTCAACGCTCGTAACTCTGTCCAGACTGAGATTTTCATAAATGAGCCCGTAGACAATTTCGTTTATAATGTCATTCTAGACAGTATTTTCCATAAATCATCGACTGCCGCCAGAAAATAGTGGCACCAATTTTAGTCAATGCCCCTTGAGAACCGATAGCAAACCAAGGGCCCCTAGACAGAATTTGCTACAGGCCCCGCGCTGGTTTAATCCGGCACTGAATACTTGACATATTATTGTATCTTTTCGTTGAAGTATTGCGATGATTACTGATAATTTATTTTGAAATAGTAATAGTGTGATGAATGTTACTAATAATAATTTTCTAGAAGTAGACAATTTCATTTATTCCGTGTAAGTGTATGACTCGTTCGTTGAAGCACTAGCAGTAGAAGTTTCAGTCATACTATTACGTTACGAATATCAGATGTGTAACCGAGACATTACACTGGTCATCAATAATTATTACTCATCGTAGGTTTTGTCTTCATTCCGTATTGCATGAAACAATACAAGAAGCCGAACAGCTTAGCGCACAGGACCAAAGTACAAGGGCGGATCCACCGTTGTGGGCACGATGGGCATGCCCACAACCTTAATAGACTTGTGACGTCACCTTTTTACGGTCTATTGAGATCGATAGGCTGATGATAATGAACGATAAGCCTTAATAAAATTTAAAAACACAATGAATCATGAAACGTGCGTGATTTAGAACGCAGCAAAGAGCCGTAGAGCCATAGAGGATGCTGACATGTTATGACTTATGTCACATTTTTGACAACTTATTGCCGTGCCGCCAAAACTTCGAGTCGCGTAGCGAGGCGTCTGTGGCGCTACTTAATGAGGGTGCTTACAAATTTTGAAACCGCTAGATGGCGTAACGTAGCCGTGAGGTCCAACTTCACCATGATTGGATTCAATAATATCACTTTGACATGCTCTGTCAAAAATATCCAATCACAATAAAGCTGGACCTAACGTCTACGTAATGCCATCTAGCGGATTTGAAACACCCTCAAAATTATATAATTTGGAGGAGAGATTGTAGTCTGTATAGCAGATTGTTGTCCGGAGGTACTCGACCTATTTCATTTAGGAGTTTTTCTACCAAACCCTAATGTGAGTATGGATTCGAGTAGGACTGGGATATCGATATCGAGATAGTGAAAGTGGAAAAAGTGGTCCAGATGTACCGCCTATTCATTAACGATAGTGAGTCAACTGTCATAAATGAATACCGACTCTGGATGACCAAATGAAAAAGAGAATATAAGACCAATTCGGCCATACCAGACTCATCTCATTGAAGCATGCGACCAAGATTTGTACCCTAACATAAAAATTCTTACTAATACTGGCGACTCCAGTCCGGTCCGGTCAGCGTGGCTACCGCAGAGAGATCTTTTTCTACTCTTCGCAGAATAATATCTTGGTTGCGTGCCTCAATGGCACAGGAAAGATTATCCGGGCTAGCTCTCCTAAAGATGTGAACTTGGATATTGATGACATTATAAACGTTTTCGCAAAAAAGAAACGTAAGCTTGAATTTGTAATTTAAGTAAGTACATAAATAAAGTTGTTTCATGTGAAATGTTTCTAGCATTTAATTTAATTTAATATTCTTAGAAAATATAAAAAAATATCAAAATCTCGCCTGGTGGATCACTTGCTGATCTCACTTACATTACTCCTGATACAACGTCAAGATACCTATTAATTCAGTCTAGTGTACCTATATTGACTTACTGGCTAAAAGAAAAAAATATAACTTATTGATTAAAATAGGTTTGGATCGAAACTGACTATTTGATTTGAAGAAATCGGGTCCGACTTCCTCCTAAGTTTGTTTCCTTTCCTAAGGCCCAAGTCCTGATGCTCAGAAAAAAGGAAATAATCTAATTCTAAAGTTCATAAACGACTTGCATGATTGTTGATGAGCATGTTCATGCTCCGACTCGTACTTAGCCGATTTTCTAGTAGCTGTGACCACAACCTTTTTTGAATGCTGGATCCGCGCTTGCCAAAGTAAGCTAAACAATAATATTGTATGTAAAATGTATAACATATATGTTGTGAACGACTAACCAGTAGCCAGCTTACTCACAACCGGCACGTTCGGTGACAGCATGGTCTGTGACGTGTGACGTCACTGTGTGCACCGCCTGCAGGAGTCGAGCACTCGATGCTACCGCCACCTCTACAGAGCTCTCACTACACTACTCTAGCACAAACTTGGTGTGACGCTAATCCCCGCATACTTGTACTCGCGACCTGACCCGCTTAGGTGGCATAACAATACGTGTCCTCTGATATCTTCGTTCTTTCTTTCTTTCCTTATTTTTTAATTGCTTGCAGATTCAAGGAGGCCGAGGCGGCACAACTGGACAGAGCGTACGTATACTTACCTACGCACGTATAATAGCACCACACCGCTTTATAAACTATCTCAGTTCTCTTGGCTTGCTCTCCATCTCGCTTTCATTGTTTTAGAGCTTTCGTTGTGGGTGTGTGTTGTAGTGCTATGGTTTGTACGCAACTCTTTGTACAGGTTTCAACTATTTACGCTACGATTTCATTGGTGGCTTTCTATGGATCCTGGTGTTTTAGATTATAATTATATCTGTTTGGAAGAAAAACTGCCGCGGGCAGTCCGCTAAATTACCAAAATCGTTTTATAGCTTCTTAACGAGATAACAATAACATCGTTAATGTTTACTACATCTATATTAAGGCACATGAAACCTTAATATAATTTAGGGTAAATAGGCTCTTAAATCTTGAACTAAGTACGAGAACAAAACATTAATAGCAAACTAGGGAATTCGACCGAACAAACAAAATAAACGACAGTTGGAAATAAATGAAAAACGATACAATTGTACTCGTTTCAAGGGAATACTTTCGGAAATAGGCATGTCAGGCAAAATGATACATTCATTTTGTAGTGAACAATTTCTGTAGATTAAAAATATACTTCTTTTACAATTGCATGCTTCGAACTTGATCATTCTAAGGCGATCCAATTTGAAAACCAAAGAATCAAATTAAGCTGTGTTTCACACGAATTTCATTGGATTCGTCTCATTTTCAGCCACGCGTATTAGGTTTCACTCAAATTATTTTACTTAATCAAAATCCACCTGAGAGGTGGGACTTAAAGGTCGATGACTCTCTATTGAGTTATTAGATATTTGATCATGTGAAAAATAAGCGAATATAACTACATATCATATTAATGTTCTCTTCAAATGGAGTACCACAAAGAGACGAACATTTTCGTCTATTTATTTTTGCGTAAAATTTCATTACGAACAGTGAATTGTAAAATGTATTCTGTTAGTGAATGGGCTTTCGTCTGTTTCTTAACACGAGTCACTGGCAGATGTTTTAATTAAACATTTTCAAATAACTCTGTACTTTATGAATTGATACAAACAAAGAGGAATATTGTATCTGAACGTTATCGGCAACAAATTAATTAGTATTTATCAACAGTTGCATATGAATCTTACTCATACTTGAAATGTAATCTCGGGCCGTTAATCTCTTTATCATATACTGACTGGTTTATAAAACCACAAAAATCGTTACTAATATTATGCAAGTGCGAAAATGGGTTGGTTTGTATTTTTTTCTCGTTGCAACCAACTGCGCGATTTTATTGTTGTGGTTTTTTGTCTATAGATAGTTAAGAAGCTGGAGAAAACCACGTTAAGCCACGGTAGCAAAACTAGTCAACCACAAAAGAGATTTAAATCAAGCTACGCGCGAAAAACAATACCCTTCCTACAGTAGTCGGGTAATACAGTATCTATTATATGTACTAAGCCATATGTATTCATAACATTACATCGGTTAGTTAGATAGAGTACCCACTTAGCATGTAATTCTATTAGTAGAATTATGTATCTACTTCAACTATAAACGAAACGCGTTAAAAGGTTTTTGATACAGTCGTCCCACCGGTGTTGTAATTGATCGTAGATTGAGGTACTTAATTGACGTCCACTTAATGAGACTTAATTGACCATCGTTAAAAACAGTTTACTGATCCCGAATGTTCTAAATCTTCCTATCATATTGTATATACACGAGTGTAGTAAATGTCATCAGTAGGTAGAGATGTAAACGTTTTGCAATTTCAATTAATACTTTATTCAAAGCAAGCGTATGTTGGTTTTCCAGAAATGTAAACACGTCGTTCTATTTATAAATATTTAAACTCAATGAAGTATCCGAATCTAAACTGTTAATTAATAACTGAGTAAAATTCTTTTAAACTCTGTTAGATGCTGTGCACAGTTAGATGTTGGTTTAATTAATTCTTCCGTTTATAAATAACACAGGTTGTAGAGGTACAGTGTTAGTAGATACCGTAGTTTATATCTCTAGTTGCACATAGATTGAAGTAGAACTGAGAAACTTTTTAAATCAGCTATCAGAATCTGTCCTGCGGTCCTTCCTCAACATTGTTTTCTTACAAATTTTCTTAATCTTTACGCACAAAAAATAGATTAACTCGTCGAGTACCGGTTTTGTAGACACAATTATAGAACAATAGGTTGCGGTCACCGGTGACCGCTTGGTGTTTGACAGTTTAAAAAGTTTGTAATGTCATTACCTTAATACCTGAAATACAAGATAAAACACTGAAGCAAACATAGATATTGAATGTATGAATTTTGGCATCATCAATAATCGGGAATACACTAGTAACGCGACATGTAACACATTCGACTTGAAAGCGACTCGCACCTTGAAAGTAAAATAATCGATACGCAGAGTACGCCGCACTCGACTCACTCATATTTTTCATTTCATCTCAGGACGACTTCCAACCTTTTCTACGTGTACATCTGATTTGTCTTTGATATTGATAATGTTCTTACTGCCCCTCGATTTCCAAGTCGAACATTGATTACCGGCGCCCACCGTTGCCAGTTTCCATTAGCGCCAAATTTATCGTCGGGCGGCGTCGCGCGCTCTCGGCGCTGAGCGCTCGGCACGAGGCGAGGCGAGGCGAGGCGAGGCGCGGGCGGCCGGGCGGCGGGCGAGCGAGTGGGACGCGCCCGCTCGAGTCGCTCGGCTCCATTGATAGTCCGCGCGGGCTGCCGGCAACACGCCACCTCCATGCCCAGCGACACGCGATGCACATACCTCTTGTTCTGCCGTACAAACCCCTGCCGTCACTGAAACCCCAACTAAAATGTGACTTAAAGCATCGGTGCTATTTAATCGCGAAGTGAGCCCCTTTATTATATCTCTTACTAGTCTCTCAACAAAAACGTACCGTGCATATTTACTTGAGTGTTTGAGATTCGCGGTTGAACGGTTGGACATTGTCGAGGTCGTTCACTGATCTGACAAGTTGGCCCCGGCCGCACTGCATGCAATGCCCGAGCTTCACCAACTGCGTTTATTAATCGGTGCCAAGGATGAGGCCTAATAATTATGCATACCTTCAGATTTGAAAACTGACATTAACTTAGTTAAAGATAATAAGCTTATGTGATAATATATTTTATGTTATATAGAGGTAAATACAGAGGTTTCACTTAAATATTGCTGTCGATAAGGACATTGTGATAAAGTTATCTGAACATATGTATGTCGGAGTGATAGAATGTTTAATCCAATAAGAGATTAGCCTGAAATATTAATTATTTATATATATAAAAAGCAGACTGACGACAAACAAGAGTTTATATAATAGCGACTGAGAGTGTCATCTTACTGAGGTCGACAATAACAACAGTCATTAGTGGGCAGTATCGCGGTGGCGGCGTAGGAGACGAGCGACGCGACGTCAGCGCGATGACGATCGATCCGCGATAGGTGAATCTGTCGCGATCGCGAGCAGTCGGTGCGTAGCCGCGTGTTATGTAGTGAGTCAGTGGTGAGTGAGCAGCCACAGTGATGCAGCGGTCAGGGTCCCAGTCGGAGCGGCTGGGAGGCGCGGGCGCCGGCGTCTCCTTCATCGCCAAGAGCTCTGCCTCAGAGCACAGCATGTCTACCGGCGTGGCAGCCGGCACCAGCGGTGGCACGCTGCCTCGCACTCTCAGCACCAGCGTGCTCAGAATTAAAAACAGATCCACGTTTTGGGAGAAATTCTGGGACGAACGCACCAGGCGCGATGCGTGAGTAGCATTGTCTGTTTCCCATCGATAGACTTTGTATGGTTTCCCACAAAATCTCACTACAAGTAAGGAGAATAAAATCTGAAGTTGCTTCTGAACCTATGATGATATTGTATTGTAGAGCATACAGACATCTACACACATCTACACAAGACAATTTTATTTATTTGATAAAATCAACCAAAACGCAAAAACACCCAACACAATGATAATATAACGTAATCAACAATTCACACTTTACCAAAAGGATAACTAAAACCAGAGATTCTAAAATATACTGAACAAATAGTGTTTAGTTTATTTGATTTTCCGGTTAGTAGAACCACAAACATTATTTTTAGACAATACCGAAACCATGATATAAGAATTAGAATACTGAATAGGCAACAAATATTCGGTACTACATTCGCCATAAGAGTTGCTACATTTTAGACCGTTGAGTACATTGTAGACCGGTATAAAATTGTAAATCAATCGCAATTTGTGTTATGCCTACTGGTTTGTTATTACATTGAAAATAGCCTCGTAAATCTCATTGTTTTCTTAACACTATAATTGTTTTTGTTGTAGCTGGGTAGTACAGAGCATGTACGCAATCCGTAGACATTAGTAAACGTTAACCTTAATAAGAATTTCAATCAAGATCCTCGGTCTCAGCGCGGTACATTCATCTCTGTTTATGTTTAGAGTAATTGCGCGCTGACTATCTAAACTCTCTAGGGACCGACCACGTCAACTCACGTCCCTCTGTCCCTCCATCCGTAAAAACAAATCAACATTATTCTTCGCAACAATTAATAACACGAATGTTGTGTGGAAATATTAATTACATCATAGCGGCGAGTAAATTAATTGAAGTCAACATAGCGCGTCCATCGTGGAATATTGAAAAAGCGAACTGATATTTAATTGGCGATACAAAGTTTTCACTTCATGCATCACAGTAAGAGCTCGCTGGACGGTGAAAAAGTATCCGTCATATTTCCATAACGTAACTGACACGTGGTAAATGGATGCATTTTTATCTTGAAACTATAGCTAGTTAATAAATGGAATATTACCTGAGTGCTGTGACATTCTCTGTGGAGGTAGAAGCCAGAACATTTTTCATTAAGATAAACGACTAAGAAACCAATTACTGTCTACATAAAATCACAGCTTTATTCTTCTTGATAACTTGATATTACAAGCAAGGTCGTGGAGGTACTTACAGTGGAACTCACTGTATTTGCAAAACCTATAACATCGATTGTTTATTTGATTAATATATCTCAACTAACCAAATGGCCGGGAAGGGAGGGTCCTTGCTTTAAACCACTCAAGCGTGAAATAAGACAATCAAAGGGATGGAATGATTATTCAAATTGTACATGTATACAATTTGCACGCAGAGGCAGACATCCGCCGATGTCAGCATAAATGGTAAATATATAGCTACGTCCTGCTCTATGCAATATGCATGTAGAGGTAGAATAGATAGATGATAGCGATTTGCATTCACCTTCACTGCGGTATTTAACTGTAATAGCGTTGGAGCGAATCTCCGTGCACCTCTCAATCACTTTATACGTATAGATTACGTAGGTAGTGACACCCACTTGGGAAGGGCTTTTCTCGATAATTGCCAACTAAATTTCGAAATAAGCGCCAGTAAGTGAAGCTAATATTCTCGTCGTTATAACAGTATTAGGGAGGAACGATGAGAGAGATATTTAACTCTATAGTAACAAGTTCTACAGTACGAATACGAAACAGTTGATACATTGTATTCAGAACTTTGGCTATGCCTTAAAAATCAATTAAAATTTCCAGTGACAGTACGTCACTTGAATTCAATTTATTTGATTTGGAGAACCAAAAGCTGTCCTTTGAACTGTGGTGCCAGCCACAGTTCAAAGGTCGCTTCGATTTTGGTGGAAATTAATCCAATATTGTGAGTAAATTGTGTCAGCGCGAATTCGTACACGTGTATCTGTGCGAAACAGGCGATACAGTAAACGTTCGATTGACATCGGTTAGCACAGGAAATACATTTGATAATGAAAAAATCTCGATTCCGTTGACAAATATTGAATCGAAATACAGATGCTGTAAGGAGTGTAGGGTAAAAGGATTAGAAGAATATTTGCGCTTCTATAATAGTCATTGACGTCATAAAAATGGGCGTGTATTAGAAGGTTCTGCAAACTAAATTTTCTATTTTCACTGAAGTAATTTTTGATTCATAAATAATAAGCTAAATCCAAAAATACACTTATATATCTTATATTTTACGCCATTCGTTTCAAGTAAATCATCTTAATATTTGATGAATCTTTTAGCCTAAGTCTAACTTAGTATTCTCTCACTTTTATTCCTTTTCCGTTGGGCTCGGCAATAAAATTCTGTAAATCTATTTAGTCAATTCGAAATAGACTTAGTTCGTAGAACCGTATCTATATTGTTTTTATAAAAATGAAAGCTTAACTACTTACGTTGCCTTGTTAACAGAGTGGGCGTTAATTGGAAACACGTGGACGGTGCAACGGGCAGGGTCTAGGTGCCTACAAATAGAATGGAAGTGATGAAAGCATTCATCCTATATTTCGTTAAACTATAGTGTAAACGTCACTTCACAGGCCGACCTTTGTTTATTTGTATAATCCATTATGGAGGTTAATTGATTTTTACTACTCGTGCGCTATTCAAATTGAGTACAATTTAGCGTTCTATCCAATCCGTTCACCTCGCAGGATGATTTGTAGGGATTGTATTCATAACTCCACATAGAGGTATAACTTAACACGGGTTCGAAACGCAAACTTGTTTACTACACGTCAAAATGATAGACGCTTTGCTTGCAGTTCTTATGGAATCTTGCCAAAACTGCCTCCGATAAAGGAAACACTATTGCAATCTTCATCGTAAACATCTACTGACATCCTCATGTTTATACTTTAACACAAAGAAACTATGAGTATAGGTATCTATAGACTATATGTGTACATGGACAGGTACACGTACCACGACATTTCCATAGGATTGGCAACTAGAACCTATGCCAACAGATTTTCTATCATCCGTGCCAACTTTGATGACATTTACCTCTAAATGTGAGTAAGTTTGCGATAATAACAACAATAGATATCAGTGTATATATTATGGCTAATGATTAGATATTTAGATATTATAGAGATTACAAAATCAGTGAAGTTATAAGTTCACAGATGCTTCATATTACCATAAGATACATGATCATAAAATCGCATAATTTATCCTCCTTATGGTCATATTTATCTTTAAAACTTTATATTGTACTTCACAAACCATAATTCAACCAACGGTATAACTCTACCAACTCAATACTTCTTCGTACAAAATTCAATGAACGACGACATCAAGTCTACAACATTAATACAGAAACAACAGAAATCTTAAAACTTTCTTTATCACGTATTGTATGAGAGTGTAGGACGAATGTCTATACATGGTGTCGGCGCCGAAAATGTTCCTTCATTATTAACTTTTACCTGACTTTATGTGAAGATAAATCCTTAAGACAAGTGCTATAACTTTCTTAGTTTAATATACGAGGATACGTCAGCGCTTGAGTCTAAGTACTTGTGTCACAGATAACAAACATTATAGTTATGTCGAGGGTACGAGGTAGTCAGGGGAAATAATCACTGTCCTTCAAACTTCACGTTATACTGCGTTCTGCAAAGGAAGTTCACAGTGCATAATTGCCTGCATTGGATTTCCCATGAGTTTTAAAACAATAAAGTTTGCAATGTCGCGCGATGAATCTGTGTGGCACTGGTCGTATTTTTATCAAGCTTCGTTAGTTATGCATTAAAGTTGTGTCACTTCCCGAGATTCTTATTTTTTAATCTCTGCAACTCATATTTTCCCAATAGGATAGACATTGTGATCTGTTACTTCTGAATTTAATCATTATCTCCTCGTGTTATTGAAACAGTACAACCAATAACGTGGTAGTTCATTAATTACGTGTAATTAATACCCGAATACTGGTTTAAAAATTCTCTTCGCCATTAAAAATGGATATACTACTCAAACCGGCTTCCAAGTTATGACGTCAATGGTGCTGAGGAAACTCTAATGTTTGAGGAAAAAATTTATTATCGTCTAAAAACATTATGATATCTTACCAACGAAGATATGATATTTTATCTCTATATTCCAGACAACAGTCCTTCGGGAAGATTGTCTTTTATATAAAAATAGAATTGGACAATTTGGACATACGTCTGTGACAGTTGCCGATATCGTATGCCCTTACCTTTGTACTGATCATGTTTCCCCTCGCTGCCATTGTATGCAGAGATGTTATTCGAAGGAACGCAATATATAAGGATAAGTAAACACGAGTAGCTATCTGACTCGGAGGCCGATCGTCAATACTAAACGGGATATCGCGATTTGAATCGATCACGACGCTGCATTATCGAACCCAATGAAGTTAATAACCAACCAAAGTGCACCTGGTTGAATATCAATGAAACATTTAAATAAAATATGCAGAAATCACCCGTGACTCGGCCAATTTCGCATAAACAACTATTTCTTGGGAAACTTGTTCTCATATCCTTTATAAATAAAATAATTCTTAAAACCAGTGACTTCAGAATAATCTGCAGTCCTTTGAATGTTTAATGTTGTATGGAAAATAAATAAGATCGATGTTCAATCGTCTACTCACGGCTTTTACATTTACAAAACGATTTTTTCAATCACGCAGTTGAACGATTTTATTTGCCGCAGAGTAAATGTTATAGGCTGAAAATATAACGTTTTACTATTTACACAAGAGTGGAGTTTATGAACATATTATTTATAGAAATGCTAGCTAAAAAGGTTATAAATATTAATCTCAAAAACTTATTATTATAATTTTAAAAATATTTGCTGAAAATATTGCTAGTATCCATTGTTTAGCTGACAAACCTATTAAAAGTTTGGAACAAAGTTCAGGGCTTCTTGACGCACGATCAAACAACTCCAACAGGACAAGGGTCGGCTCGATATAGGCACCCGTAGGCTGTACGTAATTCATGTTTAATCAACTGCTTTAATGCTTTTCAAATAAATTGAATCAATAAATTCAAAACGCTTTTACCAGACGTCAATGCTTAAATATGTATGTACACATCGAGGGTTGAACAAACGATTAACAACGAGACAAGATTCTGCATACACAGAAAACTCTTCAATTTTCAGACGAACAAAGAGAAACAAATCAAAGTGAAAGGCTGTAAAAACATCGTACATTCGTACCATTTAAATTTTACTACATTGTATTATAGTAAAACGTGTGTAAAACTTTTACAACCAAAACTTGTTCGTCTGTGGAATACGTCCAATTGTACAGCACATTTACATTTTACTTTAATATTCATTAAGTTAAATATTTCGGTTCCCAGAAATACAAAGATCAAAAAGTAATACAAAATCTTTGAAAGATTGGTTTGCTGCGATCAATAACTCGGCTCTTTGAGCGAATGTATTTGTTAAAAGCTATCGATTTACTGAAATATGATGGTAGATGTTGACTTCGGGATCAGCTTTACCAAAAGACTGAATATTTTAGTTGTAGCAATTTTGTATTTAGATGTAGTAAAGGAAGATGAGAGCGTACTTGTTTCCATTTAGGTAGTCGAGTAAAGGATGTCTACGTTATTTCCTTTTCCGTTGGCCACGGCTTGAATCGTAAAACCAATTTTCTCCCTCTAGACAACCTGTTAAGAGCTTTTCAGCGTATAAATCAAAACATGGGTAATCTCACAGTACATATAAGACATATAAGATAAACCAACCTCGAAATATTGCTTCAGTTTATCTCACGTTGAATTAATTTATGATTGTTTTTTACTTACAATATGAAATACAGCTCTATCATAATTTTTCCATACATTTATTTATAGGAACAGATTAAGACCTTATCTACTGTTTTAATTTGGAAATGAATCTTGAAACGTTTCTGTCTGATTTTTGCAAAATAGTAACTTTAGATGAACGATGTTTTGTGAACAGTAATGAATTCGATGCCAATGTATGAATGAAAAATAAAAATCTGATTGAACAGCAACTGTCGAGTCAAAAAGATAAAATTATTGCCAACAAACTGCCTACTGCCTATGTTCCCGTATTTTGATACTTGAAACATAAGTAGTCCTTAAAAGCTAAATCTTGTTATACTATAAAGAATTCAAAGGGAACATTTTTAGACGTCGCCTTTGAAATTTAAAGAAATTGCACTAAACCTGATTTATAAAAATCTTTTGGACCTTCTTTATTTATACTCTTTGTATTATGAACTTTGAATGTTTATGCCTGTTTCTAAAGGACACAACCAACTATCATTTTAAGGCTTGATACAAATGCTTTGACTTGACTTTGACGAGAAATTATCAAGCAGAAGCAGATACAGTTTTCTAATCGCAATTGTTAATGAAATTATTATTTAAACCGATGTATCTAACCGAAAAACAACCATTTATGTTTATCATATTTTGCGTGAGAAATTATAAAATAATTACAAAATATTTGGGTCTACAAATAAATATTTAATACACACAAATGAATAAATAACGCAAAAATGATTGGGAGTCGAGATAAAATTGGGAATAATTTTTCACAGGCCCAACGTTATTGATTTATCATGTAATCCGATTGTTTATCGGCAAAACCCTGTTTATTTTCCGTTCTAATTTATTGCTGACTACCTGCTAGCAACCATAGCAACGAGTTTTATTTTAGATAAGTATCCAGTAACCGTTTTTATTGCTGTTTTTTATTTTCATTACAAATAATATGTTCGTACGTAACTTGTATCTTTCCCTGACCTAAGTAATCGTACAGTTATTTCACTAATTTCACCAAAAAGTTTCTACTTACAGTCATTAAATACTGACCTCTTTTTAGTTAAATGATCGGCAATAGATTTAATAAAAGTCTTTGATCAACAGTCAACTTCAAAAAGTTAACGTCATACACAAAGTAAGTACACAGTGAAGTTGGTGAAGTTAAAAATAAATTGTATTTAAGTAAATTATGAGGTAAGACAAAAGGCTCACCATACAATTTCATATGTAGTATAGGTAAACATAATAATACCTTTCCTAATCCTAATAAATTGTTCCTTAATTCGAGTGTTTATCTCAGTTACAACCGTAGCGAGTTTTTATTTATAACATTGAAACCTAATGCTAATGTATTAATCTATTATTACAAATTCCCTTCGACATTTACCCGTCATATTGATAAAAGCAGTCAGTTTCAGTAATTTTAGAAAGAATGTAAACAGGGAAGAGGAAAAAATCCCGTATTTTACAGCTTACTAGGTAATGTTGAGATAAATTCATTTCGAATTCAGATTGTGTTTGTGATATAAAATGAAACTAACAACTGGATAAGGTTTATGTTTGGTGCGAACAAATAATTCATTAATTACTCAAGACTTAATTAACTACAAAAAACGTTACTCTTGATTGTTTGATGAGCGCACTCGTTTGTGTGCAATCTGTAGGATAGAATAAATAGCGTAGTAGGTACTTTAATCTGTCTGCGTATTTCCATTTTTAAAGGAAAAGCGTTGACCTAAATCTCTAAAATTGGCGAATGGACGCACAATAATAAAATTGTTTACATGTCGTATTGTACGTAACTCAATAAGCGGTATCGTAATCTCGAAATGAGGTTTTATACAATTTACCGTCCGTACGTGATTTGGCGCGGGTCGTCCACACAGAAAATAGTACTAAATTACAAAATGTATCGGGATTATTGAAATGACTATTTGAGCATAAAGATACGGTTAAGTAAAGAATTACATAATTTTAAAACAAAAGTAAATAACCTAATCGAAAATAAACCAATAAAGAACTTGTGGAATTGTCCAGATGATAAACTTCATAATCATCTAACTTCATAATGTCTAATTCTAAAAATATCTAAGCAATGTGTCTACAATTGCTGTACAAGTATTTGTTTAAGCAGTAATTTATTAATTGAGGCCAATTGTCTTTTATCTGTAGCTACAAATAGACTGATGGACGACTGACGCTTAGATCAATATAGCTTTATGACCTAAAGTAAGCGCGTGAGCTTACAATCTTTATCTATTTTATGAGAGTTCAACGTCCTCTAGATTTTAGTTATGCTAATTTTAAATTCATCATTCATCCCGCCCTTATTTCATTTTTGTGGGATACCAGAACGCGTTTTGCGCATGAACAGAATTAAAAAAGGAGGCTTGTAATATTTTGACTAACCTCGACCACGCCTCAGAGTTTTGAAGTCGAAATTGACTGTGGTCACGAGATGACTGATGTGCGGGAGTGTTATAGCATGTTAATTTTTAATAAGTTCCAACTGAATTTTTGGTTTCGTGGACGTTAACGAGGCTGATAAAAAGACTTGATTTAATTTTTAATTTTAGCCATCATTAAAAATGAACCTCTGAATTGTAGATTTGAGAAATGATCCATTATTGTATTTGAAATCAGTAACATAACTTGCAGATTCAATAAATTGCAACTACCGACTTTTAACACTTTGTACTGCCTCCAGCAATAAATATCAAAGTATTTATTTAAATTGCGAAATGTTTACATTAAAACTTCGAGCAAAAACTTGTATTGAACATAAAAAATCAATAAAGTTCCTCGTAGAAGCCCTTGTCTAATAATAGCTATGAAAATTGAGTCTTACTGAATGATTGATAAGAAGAAGCGAGACAGACATACGCGTGCATAAAGGTAAATCAATAAGGAGGTTTTTATATTCACTGTTACTTATACCATAACGGTTTCAGTCAAGTATATTTTGCGGTCAATAATAGTTTTTGTGACCAAGAACACAGTAAACGCTAAATAACATTTTATCAAAGATTTATGAATGAAATCTTGTTATTTGTGTAAGATAACATAAACAATCTTTGGGGGTTATTCTGAAATGATTATTTATAATAAATTATGGTTTCGTGATCATTATGAGGATAGAAATTTGTTTATAAACTAATTCGAGTCTCAATCAATGAAATATTACAGAATCCGATCTTTATTGCACATGACAAAAATAATGCAACAAAAGTCGCAACAAAAATTAACGCTGCGTTATATGACTACATCCTATAAAATGCATTTTGCCCGTCTCACGGCAGTATAACTTTTATTTTATCGCATAACAAACATAAAAGGGTCACCCAAATGGCATTTAAACATATCAAACACGATCTTTCAGTCCCTTCCGACTATAGAGGTAATGTCATTTAAAGTAAATACAACCCTTCCCGATTTTATGACTAACAACGCCATAGAATTGATTCTAACTTTTCACGTAAAATAATAACCACGGAAGCTATTTACCCTGTTGGCACCAAATAAAATAGTTTCCGTTATAAAACGTGAAACCCATTCTAATAATACACACTATAGTGAATGAAGGTTTTTATTCCAAGCTATTTTGGTACTTATTGTCCAATTAGTGATACTTAAAAATAACTCCCAACAATAGAATAGGTCTGTGGTTAAAAGTATAAGACGTATAATAAAAGTGAGACATTTAATTAAAATGTTCAGTGGTTTGTTGAAGACTGAAATACACTGGGGAGTAATAAGAAAGATGTGGTCTCAGAAAACTTACAGACAGCGTGGGTGGTGGGTGAGTACAAAGCGAACTTTTCATACAATACATTGCAACCTGCAATTACTGTATATTTCTGTACATAAGTATCTAGACTACTTCGACAAGGCAGTGTGCCAGTGTTCACTAGCAATATAAGACAGGTCTTAAAAGACAACAGCAAAAGACTTGGACATCTGTTGCTATCTTGCGGTAAAATAGTTCAATCATCTTTATAAAACACTAGCAGCCGGTCCCGGCTTCACACGGGGTAGACAATTATTTATTTTTGGAAATTTGAATTGTTGTAGTGACATAACTACAATAGTTGTACATATGCTACCGCGGAGTTTTTTGTAGACATTATGATGTTCTTCAATATTGTTGTACATTATTTTGTTCTATCGCTAATAGTTTCGGCAGCGCATTCGACGAAAGACATTTTATGACTAATTTTTCTATTCTTCGGTTATTGTTCAAATAATTTTTTCAAAATGAAATGTAGCCTATGTCAAATTGGAAGAATGTAGCATTCTATTGGTGAAAGATTTTTTTAAATCGGCCCAGTACTTTTTGAGCCTATTCATTACAAACATACAAAAATAGGTACAAATCTTTCCTCTTTATAATATTATAGTATAGAAAAGCGAACACGTTGATCCAATTTGTTGCTGTGAAAGAATCAAATTAGTTGTACAGATTGCAACTGAATACGCCTCTAAATATTGAAAACAAAGAAGGTCGCCTTTGTACGAGTTTAGTTTGCGAAGACAATACAACTTTTAAGTAACTCGTACCTTTGATATCGATACCTAACCATCACTTTGTCTAGAAAACAAACCGACATCCATTCAGGCAACACATCAAGGTACTTCGAACTATAAAATCATTCTCAACATAATTACAAAAGTATAAAGTTGAAAATGCATTAAAGAAATTTGACAGTTCAGGGTAACTTGAAGTGCTGGCGCCCACATATTTTGCGGTAAGCTGTCGAAAGTATTATGGCGATGTTTGTGTAAAATAATCTTGATATGTAAAGGCCATGACCCTTCTATATCTCTTGCTCATGGTTAGACAAAGTATTAGTACTAGAGACGTGGGTGGGAATTCTTTACATGTGTTTCTCTTAAACACATGAGGTTATTGAACTCGATTGTTACGATTTACTTTCATTTATTTCATTACCTTTGGATATTTTTATTACTCGCTCTTTATTATATGGGACTCTAAACCTAAGTGGCGAAAAGTGGATATTACTTTTGATATGCACTCTCACACGTTCGGAGAATAGGGCTCGCAATTTTATGTATGTGCAACTTTTATTGATTTGAATATTATCATCGGTTGGTTGGAGTCCGGAAACTCCATCAAAGCGTCAACGTGCGCCCTCGTTACCAGGAGAACAGGAGACACGTACAGTAGAGACATGCCGCCGCCGCCGTGTCCCGATTGTCATTCGAACATCAATAACAATTGTTACAAGTAGTCACACGTCTGACAGTCTGACAATAGATTTAACTGGATAGAGAAAAGAAATTGGGCGACGTTAGAATGGATTGCTTAAAATGTATCTTGATAAAATAACTTTAGTTTATGTGCAATGCTGACAATGACATGAAGAAATTATATTTCTCGTAATTAGTAAGGTAAAACCGAAAAATTTAGCAGAGAAAAAGGAGAGATCCTTACTTAGCAGTGGGTGATCCCGAACTGAAATGATTATGATGTTGACAAATTAAATCTTTTAGTACATAATCCATCTGCCGAACTATTCTTCTTATAGTTTTTTTATTGTCTTCTGTTATATTACTACTAAAAACTACACGGACAAAGAGATGTACTCTTTGTCCGTGTAGTTTTTGTCTGAGACCCACGCTATTTAACAACTTGTAGTACCTACTTATAATGATTGAGATAATAAATATCAGTGGGCGACATGAAAGATTAATTATTTTTCTTGACAAGGTCTTTGATTCCACGTAAAAGAATATTAAAATTATTATTAAAAATTTTACCTTATAAACGTCAAATCCAGATAATTCTTTTTTCCGTGTACAGTTTTAAGTCAAATTATATATAATGATGTTTGTTGAAAACTTAGTTCGTGATGTCGCATACTAGACAGGGAAATTTTTGAGCTAGTTTTGCGCGGGCGAAGCATATAAATATGTACATAACAAGAAAATAGGAACACGAAAACTCCTCTCAATAGTACTCAAAGAACTTTGGGTCGTCCTCATTTCATACAAACGTGCATATGTACATAATGAAAACAGTAACCCTCTTTATTAGGAAAAATAATACTCCGTTTTGTTTATGAAGGTACTTCGTCTAAGTGAGTAACGTATTATTACCTATTTACTATTCCTTTCTTGTATACATATCCCAGAGTTGTTCTGACGTAATCGAGGTTATGAGCCCTATTTTGTTTTAGTGATCCAATTCGGACAAATGATGAAACGAATTCCCCCAACTCTGTTTATCGCGTAAAACAATTTAAGGCAATTAAATCTCCCACCCACATCCATAGTTCTCCTCGTAAACGGTTTTCGTTTTATTATATATCGCTTTAATGTTTTCTATTCATATCTGATAGTGTGGTCCTATTAGAGTGGCACTGCTATCATTTTATACTCCTTATAATTGAGTTAGTTCTCTTGAACAGGATGCTTTAAACGAGAAAAGTGGTCGGTCGCTAGTCGTTCGTTAAAGTTAATAGAGGATTGCTACACTAGGGAAGAGTTGAGAACTCGTCAAAACGGAGTTTGGTCCCTTACTGAAACATATGTAAATATTCATGGCATACGCATTTAGGTCCCTGGCGGCCCAAAACGGGACATTTAAATTTAAAGGTCCCATGTGATAAATGTTCCTTATTTATCGTGCGTAAACCCCTGGAAATGGTTCGAGATAACACTGCTTGAATTGCGTGGACTAAAGATATGCGTTCAACAAACGAAAGTAATTAATTCGGACATTTCATCACATAGCACAACGTTATAGTACTACGTAGTAGATTTCTGATAAATGAGCTAATAATATAATCCAAATCAATAAGGAAAACTAAAATGTATTATTTATGATATGAGCTTTCTAGTTTGGAATGCATATAAATGCGCACAATACATACCTATATAGGATGGAATAGGTATTTGAGCAATATAATCGATTCTAATCTCCACGTCGTTGCTGAGTGAACACTAGTTTCTTGCATGTTACATGCTGAGCGACACGTAAGCTTAAGTCGTATGTATCTAGAGAGGAAACAAAGTGTTCCCGGGTGTGGTTGTGAAACCTGCTTTTTATGTAGGTTTCAGTCGCCACATTCTCTCAAAATTGAGGGAACAACGACACGATTACCTGAGCAAATTTTCTAACTTACTCAAAGTTTAGAGAGCCAAATGCATAGAACATAAAATATTTTTTTATGATTAGAACAGTTGTGATCAATGGTGGACAGTAATTGACTGTATCTAAGTGTCATAACAATTGTAACATTCCACAGTAACATCTCGTTTCATACAATAACATGGAGCCCACGTACTCTGCTCGTTAGACGTCACGCACACTCGTTATATGTTACGAGCAATAAAATTACTGTCAATATTTTTTTTTCATGTTCTGTCAGATTCCTGCTAATGTAGAATAGGCAGGTTTAATAATAGAAAAACACTTGGTCAGCCCATCAGTATTCGACTGCTAAACAAAAGCCTTTTCTCACACGCTTGTTCAAAACAATTTCAAACATAGAATTTCAACCATAAATCCAGATTGCTCACGATGTTTACCTTCACCATCTCATAGCTTCGGAAAGGAAAGTTACATATTACTCGGAAATACTCACATTGATACTTCATACTTGTCAGGTTTCGAACACCCTCATGCTTTAGAAGCTGGTGCCTTAACGTCCAGGTCACCACGGTAGTCTTACTAAAAATATGTCTATCTGCAGCTAGCCTTAGTCAACACAGTAAAATGAGGCACGTGAATGACGTGACAGTACCGGGCATGCTTCCAAACCGGTTCGCCAAATACAACGCCATCCTTACCTTCACATGACTGTCAACTCACATGATTCTGAGATTGTAATAGATTCAACAAGTCAGTTAAATTATTCCTTGTATTTGTCATATTCTATTTGTATTTTCATTACAAACAAATATTTTTTAAAGTCTCATAAAGTAATTTTCAGCGAATTGCAAGTTTGTATGCCTGTATAAATAAACCTACGGAGGTATATTTGTTTTACCCTATATATAAGGAAAGTTTTCCGCGTCTACAAATGAAACTCTACCAGAGATATTGCGTTTCATACAATCGTGCTAAGAATATGTTTAGGTACATATACACAACTGTTGTATATAGGAAAGATCGATGTCCGTACGTTTTATTGACAGCCAGCTATAATATAAAAATGTATATTTACTAGTCACGCTCGGTATATGTATACGCACAAAACATGTCTGATGTACAGTTGTATCTGATGGCATAAAGATATATATTTATTTTTGCTTGAATCTCTCATTTAATCGTTTTAACAGTTTAATATTTGAGTTGAGATGTATCCATTTTGTTTACGATGTAAACACAAACGAGCTAACTCTCGGACGATCCGCACGAGCGACGCTCCAATGTTATTTCTTAATATCATCTCCCATCTCTCACAACATACTCGCCAAAGAAAACAAACTCCTATCCGACGCATCCCCTTTAATACTCGAAAATATCGCTTCATAAATATTTTACTCTCATGAATATATTGTACATTTTTGTATAATATTAACTACCCTACATTACACTCATATTTGAATGTCAAAGCGTTGTCGCAGCTATTATTTTATTAGCGATTCAAAATTGAGATAACATTCTATTGACAGTCTCAACTTTTGTTTTTCTTTTAAGAGTAATTTAAATAATGAAATTCGTAGGATAAACGTTGGATGATGCTAATTGGCATTTACGAGAAACGGGAGCAGGTCTACGTTAAGAATCTTGAGGAAAACGTTGAATTGGAAATGTTATAATACCTTCTTTGGGAGGCAGGGAAAAACAAGGTTCTTGTAAAGCGAAGAGGATCGTACCCTAATATCCTTACACAAATATGAACAAAAAGTTAGGTACACGTAAAAACGGAAACTGGACCCGCGCTTTGAATATAGTAAATACAAACAAAGATTTCATAAAGAAAGAAATGAGTTCACATAGTAAAATCGTGGTTTTTACTACCATTAACTCGTCGAGTACCGTCATTATAGACACAATTATAGAACAATAGGTTGCGGTCACCGGTGACCGCTTGGTGTTTGACAGTTTAAACTAAAACTACTTTCAACCGGATTTACTCGGGTATAATCCCTATTAAGCCGCAGCATCCGTGATTGCACGTAGACCGATGTGTTGAGCGTGTAACAGATATTTAAAAATTGTAGTATTTTATAGTCGATTTACATTGGGTATAATTTCTATTTGTGTCAATACAAAACCTTATAAAAACTAAATAAAATTAGTATGCTCAACAATATAAACGAACGACCCTTATACAATTAAATACCAACTAAGCTTGGCATTATGTGCAACATTAATTTTAAGTTGGCAACCCTAGAGTGACACACGTGTGGTAATACTAAAGTAATCCAACCTAACTTTAGTTAATATTTTAATCAAAATAAGTAGTTAAAAATAGGTAAAAGGTGAGACGTGTTAGTTATTGTACTGAATATAGTAGATGTCTGTAAAGACCTACATACCTATTAGATTTTTAACTATTTTTCAAGTCACAAAACAGAAAAACTCGAGTAAATGTTCGACAGTATTGCACCTACTTAATCCTAGCAGATTTACCGTAGTTAGCACTTGAAAACCATTACTATAAGCTGCAGTAATTTGTTAACAAGTTAAACTAACTACATAGAGATTAGCTTGCAGAAGCACGAACAAAGCAGAAGCCAGTATTAACTTTGCTTTTAAGGGTTGTTTGACTAATTTACAACAAATTAGTTTTGTAGCAAACGTTTTAGAGCAAGGCTACGTCTAAGGTAACTTTTCTGCTTTCTATTAATCTCTTTAACTGGTCATTCACGTTTAAAATTAACTCCGATTAACAACAAGCATTCACTGCGATGGTGTTACAGAAAGGCTATATACTGGATGACTTGTTATTAGAGCATCATCAAATGTGGGGTAATGTAACAAATCATTTACCAATATCACAACCCTAGATTAAGTAATCGGTATCAGCGTACTATTTACTTGTGTCACCGAATTATTGAATCTAAGAAGTAGGTATAAAATCAGAGAAATAGTTGTCATATACCAGACTCTCTTTCAGGCTTAAATATAGCTATTGGATTTTTGTAACAGCCTGTATAAGTACGTTAATACATTCCTTTATCATGAAAGTCCCACGCTATCATTTGGCCAGTTTACTGCGTAGTGATTAGTCTTACGAATGGCACTCCTATAGAGTGTTATCTATCCGTATCATGTACGTACCCTCATGATTACATAGCTTTGTTCTCGTCTTACCGTCAACAACTCTTCATTAATGGATTACATTGTTTTCTAGCGTTATTGTGACTAATATTAACAAGGTGTCTGAAGATATATCAATGTAATAGACGGTATAAATGACATACCACATTCGTTACTCTCCAACGGCAAAGGTAAACATGGCCCGCCCAATTTATAAATACTATGTGTAGAAAGCGAGTATATTGGCTAGGTACAAAACCAGACTCCATTACACTACGGAGAATTCCGAAAAAACCAATATCATCCTGATCAAATACAAGGCCTTGCCCTCGGCACTAGTCCGACCATTGCACACTAATTACATAACCTTTGAAATCCTTGAAGCTCGTCTTCGAATCGCTCGATTGCTAATGAAATCAGTATTGACTATTGTGTACACAAACAGAACAGCCCTCCGGTTTACCCAGGTATAATTCACGCCGGTTCAAACTTTGTCTACGAACCTTAGTTTGCTCGCCAGTAAAACTTTACCCACAAGTTAATCGCGACTAACTTTTAAGTACGGCCACGCAAAGTTATCTTTTCGAGAGGCTTTAAAAATTGAAATAACTTATTACCTAGGTAACTGTTTTCAAAGCAATTTTGCTATCAATTTACGGAGCATGTTCTGATGAATAGATTTGAACCTCCTTTGAGTATTAAATCAGGTTTAATGCCAATAGAAAGTGTAAGATGTCTTGATACTTGCGCTTCATTGAATTTGTCAGGTTTCCCAAGAGTTCAGGTATTAAATTGTGAAGGTATCTCACTCGTCTTGCGACCCACACCCGGCTATAAATAACTAGAAGGGTAAGCTCGAGATATTTTCTCGGAAATAATCATTTTGTTCAGATCTAGACATGAAGCTGTTACAGGTTACCTGGACATTGTTTTAGAAATAACCTTATTGCTTTAATCCAATAAATTCTGACGGACCTCTGTTAATCGGTAATACAAACAATCTTATATCATAACTTATAGTGAATTGATATTTTACTGATAGATATAGAAACATAAATTAAAACAATGTGAGATGTTTTTTTAAACATTTATTTGACCCATTTTATGAGGAAATAAATATTTGTATAACGCTAAGAATTTTTTAATAATCTGCATAATTCAACGGGTTTTAAGCTCTTTGAAAATGCCAGAACTATCCATCTATGTACATAAGGATATATGGATATAATCGTACTTGTTTGCGAGTGTTTTATTTTTAGACTATCATGTGATTTTTACGTTAAGTGTTTTGCTTTCACGATACGCTTAGTCAGTGTTTTTGCAAACATTGAAAACTTGAGGCTATCTTTCATGTTAAATATAAATAGGAAATGGCCATACAGTGCTATACTTTCATGATAAAAATATGTAAACCAAACAATGTAACACAAATATTCTTACCTAATATCAAAACTTAGTTCATGTCCTACTCCATTATGTATTCCCCTTTTAGACTCCCTGTGTATTAAGTACTAACTTGTGCCATAAAATGTAGTAAAATATTAAAGAACATTTTAGAACGATACTCAAGTATCGTAAACTTTTATATTTCGACCCTCGTCGCCTCTTACTGGAACAATATTTGAACGCTGCGACTTGGTTTTAAGGTTAACCTTGGAAACTTGACCGTTCGCAGGCGGTATTAAGTAGGTACGTTCAGGATCATTATTAGCTCAAAATATGTTCGCAGCGATATCAAATATCCAAAACAGGATCCTCTTGTCAGCCGCCTCTAGCTCCTTTCATTATAGATTTACCTCATGATTTGTTTGAACATATTCGTAGCAATTTGCAACTTGCCTTTATATTTACAAGGTTTATTTTTGTCCACAGCCACGGGGAAGACTTGATCGTGACGCCCTTCGCGCAGGTCCTGGCGAGCTTGCGCAGTGTTCGCAACAATTTCTTATGCCTCACCAACGTGCCGGTCGCCAAGTAAGTCATTCTTTTGTTTTTGTTCACGCCTCCACTTAGTACGGACGAATGAAATCTTTAGATCATCACAGTCCTCGAACAGAACAAGTAGGTGTAGCCGGAGATGTAGTCAGACGTCCATGTTCTTTCATGTTAGAGCACCGATGCGTATTATCTTGAAGAGCCGAACAAACAGCTGATGTCTTACACAAAGCTGTAACTCTCGAAATTACAAATATTTGCGCTACTATATCAGACAGGCACTCCACATTGAATTGTATAAACTACACTTTGTCATAACACAAACACGATACGACTGATAGTAAATATTCATTAAATTCGACAAAATGAATTAGTTTCACAGTTCGAGTTTGCTTCCGTCTACAGTAAATTAGTGAAGCTACGAAATTTTGATTAATTAAAATTTGAGATTACACATCGTAGCAGGCTTTGAACTAGAGTGCGATGTGTGTGCATTATACGCAAATTGGAAACAGTACCTGAAACGCGAGGAAAGCAGTTTCTCATTAATTCTCCTTCCGTATAATACTGCTGGATGGGAATACACGGCACGTAGTAGGTAATTAGTACATTCATGATTAGGTAGGTAAATAGGCTACCTCATCAATTGTTAAACAACTTTTATCTTCATTTCCGCGTACTTTTTGCTGATGACAAACACAGGTTAGGTATATGCATATTTTTTACCCCTAAAAAGATTGTCCTTGTACTTTAAATAAAGATAAATATGTGTTACATGATTCCTGTTTCTTAAACTGAGTACATTATTTAGGTAGGTAATATTGTAGATTTATTTTATTTATGTATTGGTAGATTAAGTAAATTCAGAAATGTAACGAATCAAATAATACCTACTCAATAGCTACCTGAAAATAACCTCTTCATCAAAGGTATTTACTGGAAAATACATCAATATACGTGACACATATGTTCAAGCATTTCTCGTGTAATCTGCTTTGTGTGATTGTACCAATAAACAGAGGATGGTAACATTTCTTTTTATCTACTTTTCTCGCAATTTTTCTTTCGTTTTCTTTATTTTTTTCTGACAAAAGTACATAACACGTATATAAACAGACCCTTTAAGATTTACATAGCTTATTGTTGATCTCATCTCGACAAATATTGCTGGTTTATGCGTTATTGTATCTTAGGTACAAATATATTTGACGTATTTTTTACTTAACTTTAGTTTCATTTAATACTTTTTATGCATACTATAGTTAAAGTACTTACATCTCATTTAAAGGTATATTTGATTGATTGTAATAATTTATTCGATCATTTGTTAAATGATTAATATGAGTTTATTTTTATTGAAACTATTCAATGAATCATTTTCGATTGAGTTGAACTTAATCAAAACTTTCACAAATATAGAACATTTCAATTATAAATAAAAATTCCTTTTATCATATCACCAATTTTAATACTTACATATTATATTCTATTCGATAATTTGAAATAACAAGTTGAATAACCTCTGTAAATTCAGTCAAAAGGATGTTCTAAGTAATATTATTTTATTAGGAAAATCAAGTCGTAGTTTTTGATGAAGATTCACTTGGAAAGTCCTTCACTGCACAGACTATTTATAATTATTTTATTCCTACCGTCAAGCGGCGTACGACGGCTGTCTCCCTATGAAGTTGTTTTGCCATAATTAAGAATTTTTCAATGTCTTACAGATTTATTTTCCTAACAGTTTTTAAATCCAAGGAGTTTCAATATTTTGATAAACCTGTTTTCAACAATGTTGTATATATACAAACAGTCCTGTTTTTTGTATACGTCATTTCATCCAAATCTGTTTACTAGATTCTATAGATTTACATACAAGAATAACAAACACACATCCTCAATTTTTTCTCAGAAATTTCTTTTTTTTGCAATATTGCGTGACAATTACTTACGTCAATTTAAAAACTGCGGTTTTTGTAGTTAGAGTCGAGTTTTTGTGAAACAAACCCATATTTTTCCAACCACTTAAACCACTATGACCCAATTGTAAACTGATGACCAATCGTCTTAACACTAACAATCGGTCTTGAGTCACTTAAAGAAAATCAGACTGAGTAGAAATCGCACAATATGAAACACGAATCAGCCGAGTGACTTCATTTTTGTCAAATCTTTAATTAATTTAGAACTAGCCCTAACATAATGTTTTGCTGTGCCTCCCTCCCGGCTCCTACAAATACTTCACCTTGTCACGTCCACCTGGGACAACACTACGAGTAATTACGCCCCAAACAAACACCCAGAGACCTTGTAAATAAAATAACATTTCATCGACAAACTTAAAATGTGACATTAATTAAAATACAACAATGTTGTTAGACGCAAAAAATAAGGCCGTGTTTACTACTTTTCTATAAGGCTAAAGAATAGACTAGACTACTCTATAACTTGATGACGTCACAAACTACCTGTCTCAACAATGGCAAATCTGTTATGTGATTACCACAAAGATCAACTTGTTCACGAGTTTACATTTATCACATACCCGTTTGTGTAGTATGTCCTACTTGTATCTCTACTTCGTCATCAATGTTGATATTATCTTATGCGCGTGAGCAAACCGAACTCTTCCTACTCAGATCTCATAAACTATGGATGTGCCATGTGAGCAGACTAACTGTGCACAAAGATACTCGATGTGTAATATGTAGTAATATTTTATAGTTAATAATAAACTGTTGTAATAGTAATCATTAAGTACACACTACCTGTTGTAAATTAACTGATAAGGTTAGCTTATCGCGCCACTCGATGTATGATTAAAAGCTTTCGACGGGTAGACATGATAGTACCATGATGTGGGAAAACGCAGTTGTTACAAGAAGGTGGCTTTTATTGAACGAATATGGACTTTGGCACTCTGCTTGCATGGATCAAAATTGATAATATTAAAATAACATGTTATTTTCCCTAAAAAGCCTATAAAAAACGTTATGAGTTTGCTTTCCTCTCAATTCTAAAATATTGAAAATGATGTGTAAGCATGTTTTATACTGAAATCACCTCTCATCTAGGTTGACCACAAAATCGCACAGCAGACGTTATAATTACTCATCCTTATACATAGTAACGCTAAAAAACGTCACAACAAACATGGCTTCTCCATGTATTATTGGTTCCGATGACGTCGGCGGTGACGTAGCGCTGTCGTCGTGATGACAACGCGCTCGGCAACGGCAGCTGGCAGCACGCGACCGCCGAATCAGGCGCTCGCGCGAGTTGACGTCCTCGCTCGTCACCCACGCCGCGTGCCGAACACATGACAAGCCTCATGATGAATCGATCTCAAATTTAATAAACATTATATAATAATTCTAAACTCTTACTAATTACTCTAACATTAATCATTTCCATTTCAAATAGTACATGTTAGTCAAGCGAGAATGTTCAACTCTTCACACAATAAAATGCATGAAGCATAATAACTAAGAGATTTAAAGGTTACGCTTGACGTCACCAAGGCCCTTAACCTTTATAAATATGAAGATCATATAAAAGTAACAGTTGAGTATGTAATGATATACAATTTACTGTCTACTCTTAAGATTTTATTATTGTTTTAATAACTTCTGTTTATGGAATCCAATTTTAAAACCCATCTGAGGACAATACATTACATTTAATCTTTTGTGACGACATAGTAATGATATTTTGATTTAAATCCAGAAACAGAAAATATTGCGGAACAACAGTTATGCAAAATAAAATATTAGCATACGATGCTATTAAAAACAATAACGCGACAACACGTTATATTGAATTATTTGACCAAACGAAGCTGCCAAATGCATATTAAACCTGAATTTAATACCGGCCTTAATACTGCCTGTCAAATAAAATTATTTATTTAAACTCTTCTCTAGGACGACAATTAAACTGTAGATACTATTAATAGTATAAAACCATTTACTGTCGAGACAAATATTAACTCTAAAGTGACGTTGCATATTATACCGATGAATAAAATGGACAACATCACATTTAAGAAGTAATTAACATGATGGATGGCACATCACTTTGAATTAGTTGTGGAGCCCATTTACGGTAATTAGAGACCTCGGTAATAAAAAGCCAGGCAACGTACCTAAATGTTGTGTAAAAGATAGGAAACCTCACTTTTCTTTTACGCGAAATTTTCAAAAGGTTGCTATTCAGAGAAGTATAGTATATCTGTATTATTTTATTAATAAAATAAATGGAAAATACTATTATAAAGCATACTTTTCAATATACAATGAGTAACATAGTCTACTTTAATTAGGATGATGACAGGATATGAAAATTAAAAATCTAATTAGTCCGTAAGTTACGTATTTAAAAAATATTAGACATATATTTTTTTATTTTGTCATATAATAAAACAATACTTAGATAAAACGAATCAAAGTTTAGGAAGTGCTAAAACATCATTTCTACGTATGAAATGTACATAGAAGTGACGTCACGCGACATTTCAAATCGTCATCGAAAGTAATCGTTTTTGTAAGAAAATAAAAAATACATGTCTAATGATTTAAAATAATCTACCAGATGCACATTAAAATAAAAATTAGGCATCTACCCTATTCCAGTATTACTGGATCGGGAAAATAAGCTAGTATATTATGCCTATATTCACAATGTTTTAGAGCAACATAGTTGTTTTTTCTAACGAAATAAACAGTTGTTAATCCCATCTGTCGTGTATCGGGCCTTGACATGACCTCACTAAAATTATCTAACACATGTCTCGCTCGCTAAATTTAGATTAAAACCATCGCAGACCAAACAACACTAAACGCTTGCTTTTTCTAATTATAGTTCTGTTATTGTGATTATCAGTTTACGATCTACAATGATTTTACAACTGCACCCAGGGTTGCCACTGATTACAACTCTAAATCATTCATCTGTTTCGTTTTAAACTAACAATTAAATTTTTAACTGGTTTTTTTATACGTTTATGTGTAATTAGATGTTTTATTTACGTTTGTGTTTACATAGTTTTTTATTGGTGCTATAATTTGATATAATTGTAGCTGAAGGTGGCAACCTTGTTGGTGTTGTGAACACGTTTGTAGTTATCTAGAAGTAATAATAATAACAACAGATGATCTAAGGAATTCGTACTTCTTAAAGGCACAATCAGCAAGAGGTTGGCGGTCAAAAAGTGTATCATACTGAGAAAAAAACAATGTCATCTGCTATCGTAATTAATGTTTTTTAATATACATCTAGTTCAAACCAGATTATAGTATTACATTACAAGACATCCATACAATTTCAAGTGTCTATAGTAAAATTTGAACTGGATTATGAAGAATAGAATACATATATGAATACTAAACAATTTTTATGAGATCAATGAGAATGAAGACCATTATCAAGATCAAGGGAACCCAATATCACTAATAGAAAACCTTTTTTCAAAGTCAATATGAAGGTCTTTGCCATTCGTACTTATTTATTTATGCTAATAAATTCAATATAGGTCTCAGATTTAATATAATGGACTGTAATACAGATGCAAAAGGTTTATTTTTAGCGTGTAGTATTTTTCTTGCATTAAAATAATATATATGTATATGTATAGTTCAATTTAGATCTGTATTTTTATTTATATTAAAACAACTTTTAGGCTGACTTTAAACCTAAAAATGATTTGATAATCGAGTTTAGTAATCTTATCGTAGATTTTAATTAGGTATAATAATTTTAATCGTATAGATTATATAATTAGATATATACTAAAAGCTTACGAAATGATTAGGTAGAACCTAATCACCACATAGCGCTCTCGTCATCACACACAAGGGGACAATAAAATCTACAGTTGTAAGCAAACAAACGGAGCCACTAGCGTTTTTTATTTTTAATTTATTGATAAATATTTTTAGATACAAATATTTTATTAATTGGTAACATATGTCGTATTAAAGGCAATTTAGTTACCTACAAAATGAGAACATGTTGTTGTATAAAATGAATAATTATATCTAAAGTTATAGAGGTTCTAATAAAATAAAAAAATAGCTAGTGGCTCCATTTCTTCACTACCAAGTGTAGACAATACAGATTTATAGTTTTGTAGTCACAGCTACCTAAAACTTTTACTATATACATATATAACACACACAAACTTTTGTAGGGAGCTCTATTATACGTGATTAGTTTGAAAGACACCCTGTATCTATGCGCCGATGGCATTAGTAGCGTCCGTCCTCACATAGTTACTTGTTCGTGTATCACAAATTAGTTTTCGGTAAGGTCAAAAAGGGATATTCAATGTTATATACAATTTATGTGCATTTACCTATATGATATATATGATTCCATATATGTATTAGGGTAATATATATGTATGTTGATTTTTCCTGCTCTTATTTCAGTTATGTTTTTTTTTACTATTAGTAATTAATGTCCTCCTATAAGAATAATGTATAGAGCTCCTATCGCATGCGATACAGGATTGTCCTAGTACAGGCATCTAACTTCATGAGATCAATTTTACTTACTTAAGACATATTATGTATTTTACATTTTTTAATTATGATTAAATTTATTATTTTAATGTAGGTAACATAATTTATGAAATATGTATGTATATGGTGTACGGTGTCTGACTACCTCTTCGGCGTATGAATGGTATAATTGTATGCCTTTCATGACTAATTTACAACATAGGTATTTACAATTAATATGTATTTATCGATACATAGGTGTACTAGATTAATGTCCTACTTTCTAAATCAATAAGTCTTTATCCAATGAAACCTATGAAAATACAATTTTTGCGTGAAATTACCTCTGGAAAACGGTAATTTCATTGATAAGCTAATATAATAATTTTCTTGTTAATGTTAAATTCTTACATGTATAAATAAATCTCAATAGGTATTAATATTTCTACGTTGTTCTCATTTCAGATCCCGCAGGTCATCGGGCGCAGCATCCGCTGTTACTCCACAACCTAAGAATCTAAACCCTGGAGGTAAGATATTTCATAATAAACACTCAATATTGCACGGCATACCGATTCAATTCTCGCTCGGGACAAATATGTATATGAAACTGAATGTGTTGATAAATAAAATATGGCATAATAATATGAAGACTATGATGTGTAAAAACTTTTTTATATTAATACAAAAGTCTATTATTGATATGTGCTATCTATCTTTCTTTCTGTCAATACTCTACGGCGATAAATACTCTATTTTCGAGCAAAACGGTTGTGAGTAGGGTTGCCTTTTTTTGTATTTAAAGTACATTGACGATTATAGGTAAGAAAAAAGTACACAGTACAAAAATAAAGTACAATTTATTCTTATTTAGTATTCTATTTAAAAATATATTTTTATTGCTTTTTTCAGTTTGTATTAAATTAGTATCTTTACTAAACAATTACATCTTTACTAGAAATTGTCTAAGTGGCGCTGGCGAGCGGCGAAATCGATTCAACATAAATCGATAAATATCAATATCGAATCGATAAATTTACCGAAAAATACTTACGACTTTAATTGAAATGAAATTTGCAAAAATAAAGTATTGTCGTGTACTTTATTATTCTTATAAAGTATTGAGTACAATTACCGTAACGTACAATACTTTATTATAAAGTACGGGTGGCACCCTAGTTGTGAGATACTTATAACTCTTTGCTCAATCCGGACATTGCTCCCCCTTGCTCAACAAATAGGCCTGCATTCATGAATAAAAACAAAGATTTACAATACCGATGCGTAACGAACCCAACAGCTTATATTTATATTGCTTTATTATGCTAAACGATTACCATAAACAAATTAAAATAATTACATAATATTCGTAACCTCACATAATAACTTTATATCTCATATAATGATATTATTATATCATTCATTGAAACGTGTCGAAATCAGTGGCATTGGTTGATTACGCTAGTAGTAAACTTCAATGTCGTAAGGTAACCTAGTCTATTCCTGTTTACCCATACACGTGGACCTATTAAAGTTATAAATCTTTATCTGCATAGTAGTATATTAGACTGTCTCCTGGCCGAGTGGTCGCAAGTGCGACTGCCGGGCAAGGGGTATCGGGTTCGATTCCCGGGTCGGGTAAAGTATTACTGGGTTTTTATAAAAATCTCAGTAGTAGCACGGAGTGTGGAATTGTGCCCGGTATATGGCAATAGGCTCACCCCTATAACATGAGACTCATAACATAAATAGTGAAATGTGGGTGTTAATATGCACCTCTGCCTACCCCTCCGGGGATAAAACTCATGATATCATGTTATGTAGAATATTTATTTCCGCTATTACATAGGGCTTATAATATACTGGCTTATGCCAACAATTTCAGGGTTATGCACACTGTGCTTTTCAATCAGATCCGTTCAGCCATTTTGGCGAATGACACCTATATGTTTGCCTTGTTAAATGCAAAAATATAGATGTCTTAGTTTAGATAGCTAACGAAAAGTGAATGTTTTATTCAATTTGTTTACAATTAACTCCTGTTTAAAGTAAAATGACACGTGATCATGTGTTTTTTTTTTGCTGTGTTCTCGTTATTACTGTCCCCTGTTTCTTAGAATTCTTATTCCCATCTATGGTGGTGTATGATAAGGCGTACCTACAGGAAAATAAATTCGTCCTCTCTCGTCAGTTCCATTAAACGAGCAGATAATGCACGGAAATATGGATATAGGGGATTCACTGATTTATCAAATTGCTCAAATTACAGTAATATCAGAATCTGGTATTATGGCTGCTGGAGTTTGACAATAGGTTTAACCCCTATTCCAACCGATGAAGATACAACCTCGTTTTGGCCAGTTATAATAACTGGCAGTTTAGAGGTAGGATTAATGCTTCGATTGAACTGTTTGGGGATAATAGATTTGGTGTTATGTATTCATGTATGTACTACATAACGTTAATTAATCACTCCACAGGGCCAACACCTTAGTTCCTTGATGAGAGTCACATATTACGTCAGTTTCAAATGAGTAAATACCTACTTATTACCGCATTTATAGACTTTTGTTAATAGGAATGCTGGAAAAATAACACAATAAGTAATTTATCGCTATTTAATCAAAATGTCTCTTACAGAGTCTACAAACAAACAAATCTTTAAAAGTCTGTCTGCTGTCGAATTCACGTCTTGTTCTTTATTAACTAAAATCGCGGGTTACTCACGTGAATATACTGAGAAAGCATCGCCGCGACCGCGCACGCTGCTCATGAGGAAGAACCCCTGTGTGGTTCGAAACTAGAAGAGCTTTTCTCAGTATATTCGCCTGAGTAACCCTCGATTTTAATTAGTCTTGTTCTTTCCCACACTTTCCCTCTATACGGAATGTTGAATTCATTATGTGCCAATATTTTGACCCGCCATATATACTTATACTGAAGTTATTTTCATATGTTTACACAATCGTACCGAAAGGAGGATACATTAGTTCTGGTTTGTAGACAGAGGATTTTGATGGAGATGATCCTACCCTTTCAAAGTGCGAGCAAGTGATTTTAAGTCAAGCTCTTCGCTTTAGGAAAACTCATTATAGAAGGGACAAACTGCCTTACATTCATCTTACGAGTACTTATTAATACCCAACTTAGGGATACTTTTCCAAAATGTCGTTTCGGATTCACATAAAATGTCTTTCGATAATAATGAGAACGGATTTTATACATATAAATTCCTTTTAAACTATCTCAAGACTTAAATAACTGTTCAACGTGGGTGGATAACAACCTGCACTTGAGTAATTAAACTTAGAACTTCAATCAGAGCTTAATGAATTGTTTGCAGCACAAGATAACTTTTACTATTTTTATCCAAACCATCTCCTTTGTGAAATACTTTAATAAAACACGACATTCACTTTGAAGAAGCTAGCCGAAATGCGAAGATTGAATTTATTATGTAGATACTCAAAGGAAGACATTTTTACACGCAGTAGACAGTAACGCAATCAAATTATTCCCAATCGATACGACGCAATCAAGGCTAATGCGCACTTTTATCATTTAGCAGGATACGACAGACTCGTCACGCCACAATACCACAGGGACTCATTTATATCACGTGTCACAATTGTCAACAACATGACGGCACCAGTGAAAATAAAAAAATAAAATCGTACACAATGTCGTATAAATGAGTCCCTCGGGATTTTGGGTTGTATCGTAACGTTTTAAAAGTGCCACTAGTGAAGCCCGATCTTTGCTGAGGACGTCTCATTTGTCAAGAGGGTTTTGGGCTGACTCTTTAAAATATCAAAGACAATTGTTAAATTTCAAACAGCAGCACTTCTGTGTGAAATTCGACGACGTTGCGTTGATGCCTATACCGGACAAACGTCCAGCATGACGACACTAAGTGCCACTTGAAACAACATCATTGGCATGTTGTTTTCTGTACTTTCCCTTCAGAAAAATGGAAAGTGAAAGCGTAGTCTGGTTATATACTTCCCCTACCTACTACGAATTTACGTAGCACGTGCTACGTAACACGTACCTAGTATATAATCTAAATAGGTATTTCCTGCGACAAGTCGGCTATTGCCATATACCGAGCACAATTCCAGACTCCGTGATACTACTGATAATTTTTAAAAGACTCAGTATATACTTTGCCTGACCCGGCAATCGGTCCCAAGATCCCTTGTCCGGCAGTCGCACTTGCGACCACTCGGCCAACGAGGCAGTCATTTATCTAAAATCTATCGTGTATGGATTATATTATTATATTATTATTCCAATGTAAATTCAACAACGATTGAGAAACAGGCCACTTAGACCAACATTGAATAAAGTGATTGCTATAGAGCTCCCACAGCGACAGTGCAATTATCCAAGGACGGGATTTATAAATAGAGTTTATTTTACTTTGAATTACTGATTGCAGATGTTACAGGATTGAATGTGTACTTTTGACGTCGATTTAATTAACTACGTCAGCTAGGTGTACTTAACGTGAGCAGCGAGTCTTTGAAGTAACACACAAATAGAATCATAAGTGCGGATCCTAAAGTAGAAACTTCAAAACCTTTTCGCAGCTACTTCTAATACAATATCTGCATAAATCACTTATGTATAAGATACAGTTGAGTGATTGGCTGATGGTAAACACTTGTAAAAAACAAAATAACTAATTTTGTTAAGTAGATTAGGGTCGAAACGGAAAAAACAGATACTTTCTTTCATATCCGGTCGGTCGGGGAGCCGCCCCAGTACACTGCGCGTAGCTACGCAGCTGGCACCTACCTACATGTACATGTATATGAAAGTAAGCAAACGCCCAGATATTACACATGCTTTGTTTACAATTTTATCAGCAGCGTGATCAATTCTCCGATGCGATACGAAAAGATTACGAAGAACAGTTATGTCACAAGGTAAACTGTCACATTCTTAGTAATATTTGTACCAGGAAAAGATTTATAATACAATCATCTCTTATCTTTGCACAATAACATTGCATATTCAGACGATTATTAACATTTTGTAGGAACATTATATGAATTCTTCAATCATGTTGGACTTTTTTAAGAAATACTTACAAATTCAAATAAAATTCTCAGAAAGAATGTTTACCTTGTAGGTACGCGTTTATTTATTTTGTACCTCGTAACAGAATCCATAATCCTTCGTGATTGGATTGTACGCCGCCTTTAGTAGAAGCCAGACACGCTAATCCCACAAAATTTTCCTTTCCTTTATTCAATGGAAAAAGAAAACTTGGAATAGTTTCCTCTGGAACTACAATCAGTTTTATTGAATGACTATTAAATAAAACGTATATACCTACTTTATTATAGCGTGTTGTTTTCCGCAATAAAGATAGGTATTATTTGTTTACACTTCAAAATTGGTCTGTAAAAATGGCAATTTCTCAGAAATATAATCTTAGCTCACGGCCTGAATCAACAAGTACCTAATCAATAGACTTCCGCTTTCGAATACAGATTGTCAGATTTGTAGATAAGCGTTGAAAGTAAGATGGGTAGTGAAACAGTGTTCATGTTCGGACCTAGATAATTTAAGCCAAGCTTCGGGGTAGCTGGCATTGTCCCGTTTAATTAAACCAAAGTTGACACAACCCAGTCACCGTGGAACGTGTTAAAACAATCTGATTGTGGTTTTACGTTCCACTACAACTATTATAGACTGAATTAGCATTGAAGTTTATGTGCACGAGTTTAGTATGGGTTCAGTTCTGAACTATGGTTAAATTAATTTGTAAAACTAAACTTGACTTTTAGGTACGTGGTAACGGCAGGTATTTTGTTTGTGAATTAATTATCTGCTATATTGGTGCATGTAAATGCGATTTTCTCATATAAAGGGTTAGTAAATTACAGTCTATGAGTAGGTAGCAAGCTGTACATAATTTTCCCTGATGGGATAGGTCAGTGCTGGTAAGTTTTATTTAAAATTAAACAAAAATGAAAATAGGAATAGTTTCAATACTCTGCGGTTTACAAAATTTTCTATAGGGAATAAGTCAATCGTCTTAATGAGATAGGAATTAATTCTAGAATACCGACCTTGCCCTGTGGTTTAATGACGCATCTGTTTAAACTATATAAAGCTCAGTATTGTCTTTTCCAGTCATTAGTCTTTCAACCTTTTATGTAAACACACGTTTGTGTGAAACATTTAACAAAGGTATAAATAAGGGGCATATTGTTTTTTGCCAATTGCCATTTTTGAAAATGACCAAACGTCGTGATATAGTAATTATCATCTTCGACATGTTTGTCACTTGGTTGAAGACATCTCGGCTGCTACTTCAGTGTCTACTTGACATGTTACTGCGTACGTTTGTTTCTATGTACTATATAAAAACTTGAGTGTATCGCAACTGCTGTATATAACATTGTGGTAAAGTGCTTCTAACAATCGGTAACAATGTGACTGCAAAATGTGTGATAATTTGTCAATGTTCTGTGATGTTACATATATTTATTTACTTGCGTAGTCGTGGTCGGGGCGCCATTAAATGTGAGTAGTTTTTCTAATTAATTCCAATGATAAATAATATTATTAATGGTATCCACCGCAAAGGAAAAGTTATTACCTTTGGGAAACCCTTTAGATGACCCCGATTGTAAGATGACTAGACTAGTTTATTTTACGCCGATTCGTGGATTTTCGTTTTTTGCCATTTTTATAACTAAAACCCCCAAATAGTACTACATATTTGTTTTCCTACAAAATAATAGTACCTTAATTCCCAAATAATAATTATTATCTGATGTCCTATTTTCCGTATTTTGGGAATTTAAGTTCAAACTTTCGTAGGAGATCATTCTGGATCTAATAATGTCGGTACTAATAAAACTAGGACATTGAGGGCAATGTCCTAGTTTTATATAGTCCTAGTCCTAGTCCTATACTTATCACTTATTAGTCATTGAAATAACTTAAGCAGTTCCCTACAGTCATTGTGACATCACTTGTAACTTGTAATACGTCACAACACCGGCTTTAAAGGTTCAAACCTAGTGTCATAAATTATGACGTAATAAATTCGATGTGGTAACTTGTCACGGGGGGTGTGTCATAAAAAGTCATACGTAATGAAATAAAGCCTGACACATTTATTCGACCTAACTTGAAATAATTAGACTACTTAATAACTTGTAAGCTTTATTATTCACAGAGATATTAGCATAATGAACACAGACATTAATATTTGTAATTTGAGAGCAGAAACACATGAGCATGTTATAATATTAAAAAAAATGAAATGTCTCACAAAGCTCGCGGAATTTATTAATGACAGAAACGTGCCGCTTCTATTTGGAGCGTGACAGGTACTAATGAGTGGCAATGTTGGCCCCGTCATGAATTGAATTCAGGACGCAAGCTGTCACTCGCCACTCTCTGCTTCCAGGAAAAGTGTAATGTAGGCCACTGTCGCTGTAACCGCCACTCATGTCACGGATGATACACATCCCTTACATTGCTCTTTCATAATACAGGAATAATAGGGTAGACCTAAAGCCCCAGTTCACGTCTCTCGCCCATTCTCGTGTCAGCACGTACGAAGCAATTTTTCCGTACCAGCGCGTAAATAATTCTATCAATCGATTATCGAACGGTTAAGTGATTAGAGGGAAATGTTAAATTGTTTGTTTACTATTACACTTTAAATAGCTGCCGATTATTTCGATCAAGCCGTGACCACTAATGCGGAAACAATATTGTATTTTTGTAACTGTGTCACAGTCAGTTGCCTTTTTTTCGCTTTGTTTGTCCCCTGGTCCTATTTCCAATGACTTCAAACAAACTATTTTCGTTCTTTCGATGTATTGGCATGTACTTATACGATTTAAGTTTGCTGTTTTTAAATTTTCGCTTTGACACGCTTGGCAATTACAATTAGCAAGTTGGAAGTTCTGCATTTATTTTCCAAGTGTTTTCAGTTGGTTTTATTTACTTGAGTTTGTAATGTGACACCTTGATCACAAATATATCTTTGCAGGTCCTTGTAATGTTTATTATGTAGATATATTTTCATTAGTGATTATCTTTTGCACGCTTAAGTTCTTTGATGACTTGCTGCTAGCTAATTTAGTATGCTCTAGTTTCTGCGATGGAGGCCGCAACCATGAGCTATATCACTCTGTGATATTTCACATTTTTCATCATGTTGCCGTTTGTACAAAGACAATTTTTCCCCTGTCAGTTAAATATTTGTCATGTTGTATTCAAAAGCACTCGTCACTGTGCCTGCGAAGTATTGTCAAACAAATATTTGCTTCTTCGCTAACATTTGTTAATGATAATCAACGTTTTTCACAGATTTAGAACAAAGAATGTTGTTACAATATTTTATTCGTTTCATTATAACATGTTTCCATCGGGAGTATAAGTTAACTGTAATAACGAAGGATACAGGGAGATTGAGATTGCTGGTACTTAATCTTAATAATGATCTGTTCAGTACATTATGGGTCCCGGGAGTACACGGCCCTGACAAAGAAGCCGCTCGCCTCGTTTTATGAACAAAAAGTAGGAAGGTTGTTAACCCTAGGTTAGGATCAGGGGTCAACGCTTCCTATTCTTGTTTTAATCTCGCTTCCTGCACGGCCTTGTTTGTACAAAACAATTTGCGGTGGGGCTCTAGTGTAATTCGTCTAAGCTAGGCTCATTAGGCGACTAGAGTAACGACTTCGCGTGGAACCCGCACTATCTTAAGGACCCGTAATAAACATCGTAAACATTACATAGTCTTTCTTTTGTATTTTACTTTAGTACTTTATGTGTAATATGTACGAGCATAGCGAGGTATTTTGTCTATTTAAACGAATTTAAAATAAAGCAAAATCCTCGACCTCTTGCTATCATTTTTTCCGTTTACGTATTGATAATAACATTATAAACACTCCGACGAGTATGAATGTAAAGGTCGTCAATTGATCCATTGGAATATTTTGCAGAAAATTTTACCTCTAAAGGAATATCACACAAACACCTAAACGGTTCGACCCAAATGTGTTATTAATGTAAACAATTTTCATATTCATTGTTACGGTCCTGTTTGTATCCAGAGGCACGAAAATGTTGCCATTTATTCTTGCAATATACCTATCATGCATGGAATGGAATTGTATCACAATGGAAATAATCCACTCCTGGTATACAATACACCGATTACTCCATTATTAAATTGTATTTGATTACATCCTTATATTGTTTTCCATGATAAATAATAACAATTGGTGAAATAGGTACTGAAGCTATTTAATTTATTCGACAACAAATTGAGAACTGGTAAATATTCCTTATGTGCCTGAAAGGTCGAAAACTTTTCCGTAGTTTATAGTATTATGTGTCATACTACAACTGCTTACTTATCATCTAGATACCTTTGTGTATTCACGCGTTTGTTACTACTTTGAAATTAATCTATGTCCTAGTTACAACATTTTACCAAAATGCAACTTCTACAATACAAAGTAATTACTTTATTATTGCAAAGCTTATCTATCGGAGACAAATAAGATATCTTGACATTGTTAGCAACAATTTAAAGTGACTGGTAGTTCTGTAAACCGCGCGATTAGCATTTAATAGATCCGTCTGCAGTGGTAGACTTCTATACCTAGAATTTATCATTATTTACATTAAAATAGGTCACACTCCCAGACCCCATCTGATGAGAGAGCGACGTGACGCGCGGGATCGCCGTAATGTCGTCCAAATCACACATAAACAACGTGAATGTAATCTTAACAGATCCTATCCTTCAATGAAAAACAATTATTCGTCATTTTATGTTTATTACAAGGTTTACAACAATATTATACAAATTATCCATCATTTTTATTACATTACAGAATTATAAAGAACGTTTTTATCGACATCATTAATATTATCTATTAATTATTGTTTTATATCTCACATTTAAAGTTCCGAGATCACAGATTTTGTTTTCATATTGATACCGATGTTGTTATACATGTTTCTAAGTGGTATTAAATGAAATGTTTTGTCCAGTATCGAATACGGAAGATATAATAAGCTTTTTTGATAAATTATCTTAAGTCAGAATTATTGTAAACATGATAGTAATTTGAATGACTTGTTACATTGGCTTGGTTTGAAGTTCTATGTCCCCTAGATTTACTAAAGGGTGCCCCTGGGCTTCTCGAATTGTTGCATTTTTTAAATATGTTTCTCTTTGTTTCAGACGAAGCCTACATGAAGCTAGCCTTAGAAACAGTTGAGGAGCTGGACTGGTGCTTGGACCAGTTGGAGACCATACAAACACACCGCTCCGTGTCCGATATGGCTTCACTCAAGGTCAGTAACTGCAACCTTCTCCATATTATACGGTTTCACTACAATAGTTTATCACTGAACAGTGAACATAAATACGACACTTGAAATATTTTTAACACTGATTATTATGTCAGAAGCTGAAACAACAGATTTATCTTAATATTATCCTCAAAGTATCCTGTTCCGTATCAGTGATAAACTATATGTGATTGGAAAGAAATAAATATGACTCAATAGTCACAAACTAGAAGATAATCTTAATACATGTGATAAAAAACGAACTTTGTCTCGGTTTAACTCGGTTAAGAAGCTATGAGGAATATTTATTTTTAAATATAACGTAATGTCGATCGATTGATATCTTGAATTATACAAGTTGAACCCGATAGTTAACCTCGTTAGCTTCTTAACCGGGTACCAAAAACTCGGCAACATATGCATTTCACAACAAATCCGATGCTATCGAATATTTAATGACTTTTCCATGTCATCATATTTATCAATCCAGTTAAAACTGCAATAAATATGACTTGCCACTGCGGCTTCCTAATTAAACATTTAAAGTAGACCAAAGATAACTATCTAAGATTAACATTATATTACACTGTATATAGGCTACTTTACAAATATGAATTTCTAAATATTACAATCGGCAACTGTTGTAAAATATACACAGATAGCGCCATTTATTTGAAATTTGATAAATAGACGAATCTCGGAATGGGTACACAATGTATCATGAATTGTAATGTATCTAGGTAACAGCAATGGAATTTGGAAGACAATGTACTATCATTTAGTGTCTTATCATGATTCATGATGGTAATTCGCTAGAATTATCACAGTCACTTTAGACGGTAAAGTACCCCCGAGCCGTGCCAATCTCTATTGTTCATCTTAAATTCTATAGAAACGTGCATAAAAACAAAGAACAAAAGTCTTTAGTTACTATTTATAATTTACTTACGCACTATCTATGAGGAAAACTCGAACTCCCGCAGAACCAAACGATTATAGTTTTGCAAAATTTTTAATCATCCGTCGTAAATCGACCTTAATATTTTTCAGAGATATTCCAAATTACAAAAATTAACTGTCTGCCTACAATAAAACACAGGTGTTCCTCTAAAATGTGCACTTCATCACGTATGTTATTGAATGTTGGGAATTTAGGGTGTCAAGTCGGTCGTCATATGTTATTACGACAGAGCGAGCAAACGCATCTTTTTAATTCCGTAATTAAAATAAATTAACCCTAAACTGAAAAGAAAATAAAAGAAAAACGTATCACAAAAATCAAAATACAGGATTTCGTCTCATAATAAGGCTATTTAAAGATTCGAGTTCCCGTAACAATGATTCATGGCACACCACTGCAAAAACTTGCGTAAATAAGTCAATTCTAAACTACGGGAAATATTATGGCGTGACATGACATGACATTACCAGCTGAAATTATTACGAAATAAATCTTGACCTTTGGACCTAAAACGTCAATATTTAATAATGAAATCATAATATATAACTGGAACTATAAATGAATAGATGGGTTTTATTTACTCTAAACTTGGAGCAATAATCAGTGTAATTGCCAAGCCCCGCTCACGTACACATGTTTTTATATTGCAATTTGCAATTATATAAATCATCTCAGTTATGAATGGACGGTGAATGTAATCAATGCATTATAAACGTGATAATATCATGAATTGCGATCTTTGGGATTATCCAATGACTATGGAAACTTACCGGGTTTAAAATGGTACTTGTAAATTACATACATAGGTTTTATAAATACTGTCTTTTTATGTCGTCTTATGTGTATTAGTTTAGATCAGTGATGTCCTATTAGTATTGTTTAACGTCTATAATGCTTTCTACATATAGATAATTTCCATGTGAGAGCTTTGTGATCTCGAGTGAGGTGCGCGTGTCTCGTTTGTTTGAACCGGCTGTTCCGAGTCTTCTTAACAGCTCTCTTTACCGTTTCTTTGCCTGTTAAAACAAATAAGGCCCTTATCCCTAATCATTTCTGACTGACAATACAAACGTGACAATCGTTATAAGTACTTTGATATGACTGAGGCATCGTGTATGTTATGTAAAACAGTAAAATAATATTTGGACGATTCTAATTGATTAAGGTAGACTAAATTCTATTAAGTTAACAGAAAATTAAAAATATAAAACATAAATTATCTTCCAGCCATTAATCATTTTATTCTTATTTTATGTTCCGTATAGCAACGTACTTTCAAATTGTTCGTTTATTCTCATTGACTACATCTTTTAATAATCACTTCTAGGATTTACCTGACCTCTTCACGGAACCTGTTTTTGCTCAATAGTTTACTATCAAAACAATGGAAAGTCCACTTTCAAGTATTTTAGTAAATAACACAGTTCTCTGAATATTAAAAAGGTTTGCCTTTAAAATGACCAATATTCTGACAATCAATACCAATTACCTATTTAAAATTTACATGAATGTAAATTAATTAAAGTGTCTAGGTAAAAAAGTATATATTTTTTGACCTTTTAGACTGACTGTCAAACTTGTCTTGTGATTTTGTCCTGGATGAAAGGTAGTTTCTGATTTGGTAGATCCAATGGTTTTTTTTTCTTAATATTATTTAGTTATATGGAAGCCCCATATACAAAAAATATACAAATACAATATATACAAATACAACTTCTAAATCTAAACTCGATTGATACATAAAACTAAATTATGTAAATAGAGTAGGATTCACATCTTATTGATAAATATCTACCGAAAGTTAATAATATTACCTGCCATTAAATATTAAACTGTACTTCTTAAAGTTACTTACCTTATATTTTGAATCACGTTCCAAGTTAAATATAAATTTCCGCGCCTTCGATCTCACGTCAATATTCAAAGCCTATTTTAGTCGGAAAAGTTTAAATGATTTCGAAGCCAAAAGACTTGCTATTCATAATTTCATATATACTTTTCATAATTGACGGAATTTCGGTCACTTTTATCAGGCCAATTTATTTTCTGCAAATTAATTAACGTACACCTACTTATCATTTATTTTGTGCTTAAGTCTTTGAACAATCATTGTTGAATTTATCGTAAGTAATTAATTGATTACCTGTATGAAAGGAGCTGTAATCATCTTGAACTAAATTCAGGACTTTAGTTGTATTTCACTCCAAACGAGACTACCTACATAGATTCATTAGTTCCTCAAATATTTGACGGTTTAATTTGATTCAATCCAACTATCGAGTTACTATGCCTAGAGTTTGTTTGGCCGGCAGCCATTGTGTTCTGTCCCGATTAAGTATTATTTACTGGGGCACGGTTTAACTTTTAATAGGACGCTACTTGCACTGCACCACTTTGCACCGCTTTGTATCGAGTGGAAAACAGTCAGTTCCCGGTGGATCGATGCGTTTGACGTCACAATGACGCGAACACTTTAATATTTTTCGGCTGACTACATAACGACTTTAGAACTAATATTAAAAGAGCTTGTGATTGAACACGTATGGTACTGTTGTTGACGATAACATGAGCCTTTTCACGTACGTACATCGAACTATGACTGTTATAATACGAAATAACATCTAGATTCTTCTCATCTCAGAAATATGAATTTGTTTTCATTCGAAGCGAAAGGGTAACTTTATATTCATCTCAACTCTTTGATTACCTCATTTGTAGCCATCCCGCTGTAAGCTCAAACCTCAATAAGAGAACTTTCCTCGCCTCCATGTAAATGTCAGGGTTGGTCCTGTGTGACCTTTGATAGCTTTGGTAACAAACTAATTCTGGCATATGAGTTCCTTAACGGCTGGCACAATGATTACTAAACCCTGGCTAACTTCCTCTAAGGGGTTTATAGTAATCGGCAGTTGGCTCTGTCAGTAGCATATGTGCGTGACATTGTGTCATTAAATCTGAAGGGCAGCTCCGCCATACCCTCGTGAATGACGCAAATCCCATATACGAAAAATAATGCGTAAGCCGAACACAAATCAATAGTTATTATTTTACAGATATATCGTCTATTTATGGTTGCAACAGATACATATACGTATGTACGCTTGATTCGACGTTGATATAGATTTGATTTACACCTCACGAACCGGTGTTTACTAGGTGTAACACCGTTTCATCGCTAGTTCCGTTGTTCTAAAGTATTGTTTAGCACAAACCGTTCTTAGAATGAATAAAAACACGTGCCTTTGATGTTTGCAAAAAACAATCTGATTTAAATCATGGAACCTGTAATTTCTCCTAAATATAAATCGAATTGACCGAAGAATGCGAAAATAACTTTATGTATAACAAACAGTACAAAGGGAACGTTCCTCAAGTCAATTTATGAAAGTCGTGCCTTACTTAGCATTCAAATCAGAATCAGGGGTGGCATCTGAAAAACCAGCATCGTAAAATTACATTTTAACCATTCTGCCAGTAGCCAGTAACATTGTCTTTTATTACTCAGCCAGCATCCTTGAGAAATACAAAGAAATACAAAACAGGCAGTGATTTATAAAGACGTGTCAGTAGTCTGAGAGAATATGTATCGATATTATTAATCCGTGTAAACTATTAAGGAAGGTGCTGCGTATAGTGGACTATACAATAACAAGCAATAAAATATGTCTTGCGTGCGAGTAAGGTCCATGGACGGCAGGTGTCCCCTACGCTCGCGGAGTCACGTACGCCGGAGCTGGAACCGTTCAATGTCCGCTCACCGCACCGCCCGCCTTTCAAGATTTATTGTATCATGACACTCTATTATCTTCAATACCTTATCTAAAACTGCAAATGAACTGAAAATATTGAGATTTATGTCATCTGTTCCAACTGCAATCTTGAGTGAAATAAGATAACGACTTTTATCTGGACCACTATACGTCCTTGAAATATCTTTTATTTTAATCTATGTATAGCAGATGCAGGAGCAATTACTGTTTGGCGCCGTGCAATCGGAACTTTAGCCGACGTAATATATTTACCTGAAAACTTTTCCTCCATCATATTAAATATCCACATCCTTCTCGATTCGCACGATAAATAAAATGAAAATTCGTCGAATTGCGAGCTGCCGCCTACACGTTAAAACCCGAATATTTCCCTAGAATTGTAATATTGAATGTAAAGTGCAATCTTCAAAAGCTATGTTTGCTGCAAACAAACTTCTGATGGTTTTAATGATATTTTTGTACTTTAATAAAAATCGAAAAATATCCTTGAATCGTACAATCTGTAGCTCCGTGCTACGCAATTTTCGTATGAAACGGGAGTAATCATATTTTTGTATAATAAACATATTATTATGACTTCACCTTACGAATTTGTTATCGTTGGTAAACATGATTACAGTCCTTCAATCTTACCTGCATTTCTAACAATGGCCATGTTATTTAATTACTGTCTACGTCACGATATCGAATGTTTATGTAATCGTAACTTTCCCTTGTGACTGCATCTGACTGTTTGTTACATATTTTGATATTATGTATTTATACATAACACAAGGTGAACTGCTATGCCAAGCCCTAATTGCGCCAGTTATTAACCTACTTGACGCATAATTGTTATTCAATTTATTTGAGCATTGTTTAGAATTACAAAACTGATATATGCACAATGTCAATCTCATAATTCTAGAAGATTTCATACATAAACGTGAAGATTTGCTTTGTTTATTCAAGTGAAAAGTAATATCCTGTGAAATGAAGGCTTTTGTATAAAAATGGGGCATCTGGCAATATTGTTACCTATCTAATGACCCGGTTTGTGTGTGACGTCTATTCCGACCTCAAGCTTGTGCCGACCGCCCGCCGCCCGCCCCTCGTCGGTCATGAAGGTTGACATGAGTTCCCGCCACAATACAACAATATCAGTAAACACTAACATGTTCTACTTTTAACAATTAATATTTTAATCCTTTCAATCTGGATTTGTCATATTTTTACCTAAATGCGCATATTTGCGTTGGCTTATTGACAATACCAATATTGATTTTTATCCAAAACAAAACAATTGTACCAATTTAATCTGACAATGTTTTGGGAATTATGATAAAGTGCTTTGAAGTCGTAGTTACATGTATGAATATCAATCAATACTCTATCTGTCTAGTGCGTGTCTTCTAAACAGATTGACCTAATCTTTCATAGATATACAATTGTTAAGAGCCTTGAAACGCGATATCCAAAAGCAATCAATATTTTTAATCGCGAGATAAAAGTTATTCGCAAAATAAGCTGCGTAAACAAAATGGAAATAATAATTTTGTGGATCATAATATTCCGAGGAACTGAGAACCTTCTATTTCTTGTTTAATTGAAAATTATTTAATTATTTTCCCTTGAAATTATCAGAATTTTTTTTCGATAATTTTTTTATAAATTACTTATAGTTATCAGTGATATTAATGAAGTTTAAGATGGAATAGTATTGATGCAGGTGAGAGGTAAAATTACATCACCTAATTACCGTATACAGGTAAATAATAGTAAAAATGCATTTGCATATATCAGGTGCCTACATTAATTATATTATCGCGTAATAAGGAAACAATGATAGTTAATTAATTGTTGTTACAATGTCTATGGATGCGTTATGACTAATGTGAATTGTGACGTGTTTGTCACGTCACACCATGAACAGCTCGCCTGCCAACAAGCATATTGATGCATATGTGCGTCGGGTGACCCCGTCGGTCCACTCCGACCGCAATGTTTATTTTTTTAATGCTTTGTGGTTTCGTTTATAATCAATTTAATACCAATGATTCATTGTTCATTACGGTATATAATTTGTAGTCCATGTCTTGGAAAACATGCCGGATATATAGGACTAATCAAACTAATATCATGCACGCTTTTTCAGTACAAGTCTTTAGGAAAATCATCTTAACAAGTTTCAATGATAATAAAACAAAATCAAGCAGTAATTAAATTAGACAACTCAATAGCACTTACATACGTCCATACAAACATTATCATTGAAAACTAAATTTAAATCTTCCTATTTATTTCCTAATGTCGTATGTCGTAACGTCAATGCGACGAGATTCGAACCTCGTCATGGTCAACCCTGTTCGTGAACTAGACATTACGTTGTATTTATTATGTTTCATTAAGTACATTTGATATGTACGTAAAACTGTTGGTCTTGTCGTCAAGTTTTGGCAATCTTGTCTCTCCTTCGTGTTAAAATAAAATATAAACATTTTATCGATATTTCAACTGAAATCTTAAATTACATGGATAAATAATTACTGTATTTATAATATTGAACACGATCTCTTATTTTGGAGTTTTTCCAGTTGTGTAATTCAAGTGCAATAACTGTGAAAATTGTTTAAAAACAGCGATATTAATGTACTCGGTAGTAAATATGAGATCAAGCAATTTAAATTGTAAGAAATCACTTGTTTCAATGAAATACCAAAGACATTTTTTTCATTCTTTATACTTGAGTATAATTCCTACCCGTAATGGAAACGTTAATCGCATCACAGATCATAAAACAATTATGACGTAAAGAAGTTTATACTTTATGGTCCCACGTTATCAGCTCACTGCATCGAGACTAATTCATAGAACAGTTTTATTAAATTCTCAACATCTGTTCGCAATAAATTGACCAAGGAGATCCATCTCTGCACAGTAATGTAATAAGTGAACGTTATTATATTATTTTGAATAGTTTACTACTGTATTATATTAATGTAGGCCATGGCTGACCATTTCAGAACATCTGAATATATAACTTGATTGTTTATGAGTCTGCAATCGCACATCTGTATCTAATCTAGCCACAATCAATTCTTTCTATAGCTACAATAATTGTAACAGATTGAAAAAACATGTATTTAGATAATTGCCCATAATGACTGAAATATTTTTACTGTTTTGATACACATCGTAATGGTATAAAAACGATAGGTGCAATCTAAATGCAATCTTATGTCGAAGTAAAGGAAGTTATATTGTATCCGGTCGTTTGTTTTCGTGTAAAGGTAATAAAGTCTTTATAAATGAAGTTTTTATGCGAGCCTTAGAAATTGATGGAATCGAGTGATAAACTCCTTGTTACTTTGTACCGAAACATGAACATTGTACGTCATATGTAACCGCTACGTAAGCTAAGTAAACTCCGTCTAATAAGGTAAATGTTCATTTCAGTGTGGGAATTTCCAACGCTATTTGGTAATCTCACCGTAATTCAGTTTTTCAGAACTGAGACACGTTTTCAACTTATGCTCGGTTGTGGTGACTCGTGACTTTATACAGTATGTTAGTTTAAACGAGAGACATATTCAAACCCATAATAGTGTATACTCACATGAACCTAACAAACATATAAACGAAACGAAAACACTAATAAATAACAGACAGAACCATAAAAACGCTTCCGCTTACGCTTACGGGTTACGGCTTAGCGGGCTTAAGCGCGCTCTATTCTTTTTGGTAAGATCGGCAAAGGTTTGGCAACGCGAGTTACTTTATGTAAGTACTGTTTCTGTTTACAAGTTCACTTGTTGCGCGCTCAGTGTTCATGATGATGTATTTTATTAGACAATTACCTCAAAAATTTTGGTTATAGGTTTTTTACATATTCGGGACGAGAATCGAATACTGAATACCCTCCCTCAATAAGTCCCTCGTTTAACTTAACACACTGTATAATACTTCATTCTTCTTTACCAAAGCTTTAGTACAAAGTCCAGCTTCTAAACATCGAGACTTCTCTAAATATAATAAATCTCAGAATCTGGTATAAAGCAGTAAATCCTATAACAACTTACACTAGATTTATTCACTGGAGTAGGAGTGCATATTTAGATACTAAACGAACAAAAAATTACGCAAGTTTTAAAAATATTACCTATCCTATCCAGTTATTTGTTAATGTATCTAATCGCGTATTTTAAATTACTGTACCTATACATAGTCTCATATAAACATAATATTCATGTTATACACATAAGTATATACATTGAATGATGTAAATTTTGTCAAATAGAAATCAGTAAATCAATGCAAATCCCTCAAAACAATTAATAAAATAATGTCAAGTCATGCCTCGTCAGCGTGCTTGCATTCATATAATTTACAGAGAACCATAGGTACATAATATACGTGCTCATTTTCCCAATAATTCCTCTCCATTCAATAAATAAATAATTTATAAATTAATTAATATTTCCGCTATCTATAATAAAGTACGTACCGGGTGTAGATTTGTCCATAAGTTTTCCCTAGTGACCACAAATACGTCTACAGGATTTTCTGAGTATTTAATCTAACCACGAACATTTATTAAAAAGTTCACATATTAATACAAATTTAATATTACTATAATTCTTAATCTAAACTACACTGTTAATATTTTAACTGAAAGAAAATAAAATGTTTTGTTTTATTTTTATTTAGTAATGTAGTTCCTAAAACACGATACTTAATATACCTAAATGAAGTTATTTATAGAACGCATACCAATCTTTCGATTGAAACTCATTACAAAGAGTGAAAATTTTCAAACGAAGAAAAGAAAAACAGTGGGAGCTACCGAAGCTATCCAGCTTAGCGGCGCCTGCTTTATGTTACGCGGAAAAATATTTATATTGCTACATCGTTACATTGAATGAGTTCGCGAAACTCACGGGAACACATCCAAATTACTATTTAGTTTGCATATTGTGAAGCATGCTACGAATACCTCTGACTGATCCAAGTATTATTATACACCAAACTGTTTACTTTCCAATTTTTACTACTACGTCTACAAGGTAGTCATAACAAAAATTTTTCAGACAGGAAATTATTTCTTAGAATCTTATACTTAATCTTCTAAAAGTATCTAAGGTCAATTTCAATAACGAAAATATATTTCTTATCTATAGCAATTACTATAAACTTATAATGGGAGTCATAGTTATAAATACTCCCTAATGAAGTTGCACGTAACATTCACGGTTCTCATCATACACGTTACGTGACACTATCACCCCACACCCGTCCGTTGGTGATATGGAATGGAAGCCACCAATCCACGCGACTCCATCAAATTTCGAAACTAGCTGCCAACTTAGCCGATATGATTGAGAGGTGATCTAATTGCAATGGGAGCGATCACTCCCATTCCCCCAATGACCAATTTGACATTAATTTCGATTTATAAAGTACGAGTATCGCCCGATCATCGCGTCAGATTACCGTGCCCACGCCCTAATCACGTATCTGAATGACCCATAAAATAATTATTAATTACTATGTTCATAAATGACAATCATTTATCAGTCACTTGTACAGTAACACATCGATATCGGAACACATACTTACGTCACTACAACGATTTTCAGGTAGCTTTATTAGCACCACTGTGCATCTGACGTCACATAAAGTTTGAATTAATAATTTGCGTTCTTCAAACTTCAGCCTCACCTGTTTACGGTAGATTTGATTGATGTAATGATCAAAGAAGTTTTACGAGAACGTCCATGTTATTCATATTATTTTTCCTCTTCCTCTTTCAAGAGAACCACATGTTCCTTGGAAGATAGATTGCTTACGAATTTAATGTTTTCACACTAATTCTAGAATTCATTCATGCGTGCTCCAGTACTATCATTCAACCTCGTTCTACAATTGACACCTGCTACTACATCTGCGATATAAAGACCGGCTGTAAAATACAAGTAAACACGTATCACGTGACCTCTTGACCACTCTAAAGATGTAATTGCTAAAGAAATATGAAAATGAAATAGCCAGAACATCTTACATGTCATTGATTAACTGATCCCAACGCAACAGTATGCGATCGTTACGAAATAACTTGCGTAGCGGTACTACATTTCGTCAAGCAATCGGTAAAACACGGTTACACAATGTATTACGTATTTACTTCAGTTTAAAATATATCGATATCGTACGCATGTGTCGTATCGTGCGTATACCGGTACCTATATGCGTAGGTATAATACTCGCTATCAATTAATATTATAGTATCCTGACGTAAAATATTATAATTTTTCCCCTACACCATTTTCAGCATTGAGTTTTCTACTGTAGTTAGTACGTCACGGTTTTAGCCATGAATCAATTTAAGTATTTTTACCCCATTGTTTGTTAAACACCCACACCCACGCGGTAGACGTCACAGGAAAATTGTGAAGCTAATTTCTCTATGAAAACCCTTAATAATACGATAACCTGCCAAGGAAAGGAAGTTACATTTAGGTAAGTTCTAGAAACCGACATCTTATAGACATATAGGACAACTACCATACCCACATGTTTTGTGAAATATTAAAATAAAATACAATTGCCCAAAGTGTCTGAAAACTCTGTCAAGGAAGTGAAACCATTTTATAATGTATTGATGGTTTCAAGGTAACAGGAACTCTACTTTATTCAGAATTCTAGGTCTTGTCGAAGACAGAAAAATTACCGTACCAATTTTTCGTAATAAATCGTGAAAAACATAAATTATAATGTTTTGATTTCACCCATACATTAAATTGTAACAAGTAAACACAACGTTTGAGTTTCTGAATTCCAAAATATATTAATATCGTCGAAAAGAATAAACATAAACGTAAATTGTTTTCAACACTTGAAATGTTTTCCCATTTTTCATGAATGAAGAAAGTAAAACAATGACTGAGCATCTATTAGCTTCGCAGGTGAAATAAAGCTAACTGGTTCACAAACACATTAACTTCTTTAATGCCTTATATTAATAATTCCAAGTTGAATAAGGCTTGCTTACACAGGTAAAGTGCGTAAGCGGTGTTCATTTAATATTTAGAGCTTGTACTTAACTGTTCTTTTGGCTTTCCCTTTAGTGGTGACAGCGTAGAACTTTTCAGTTAAGTAATCCATGAGTCACTGGACACGTGAACTAGTTCGTAGTGTGGCTGCTATCACTGCCATGCCACGCTCCTACACTTGGTGACCCGCTGCTCTATTCTAGTTCCCTCGCGCTTTCAGGACATGATTGTTTGAATTACATTCATATTTATACGCCTTGTCTATAAGTACTCATGTTGGTCGTGCCAGTTATCTCCAATATTTTATATCAAAACTAATGGAAATCTACGATTTATTGCTGTGTCTGTTCCTTAAAAAGGAAGATTGAATACATTACGTTCATAGGTCTAAAAGTCTTTTAAATAACTGGTACACGTTTCTGGAATGTTCCATTCAGTACGGTCAATTTAAACAATTCAACGAATTAATGGCGTTGGATATCAATGCTGGATGCTGTTTATGTAGCTAAATACTAGTCAGAATTAGTTAATACTGGTAATAATTTGCGGAATATTTTCGGTATACAAGTATCTATTGTGGATTGCAATTTATTACCCAAAATAAATAAAGTGGGTAGTTTATTTTGTAATTTAAATAAATAGATTGCACTCGTTTTGTTTGCAGGTTCTTTTATTTATACATATATAACTGCAATGTCGATGACTGATTAAACAAAAAGTGGTTTTGTTCCGGAACTGGTCAGATTTACTTTCACATACACTCATGCTCTCTATCTGATAACGTTATCTTTACTTTTGGAGTTAATCTCAAAATGATATCTAAAACAACTCTCAAAACTCTGTACAAATGTAATTTCTTTCCTCATTTCGGATGTACCAACACTGGTTAAGAATGATGTCGACTACTAGATACAAGATTAGACTTGTAAGCCGATAAGAAACTGTGTCAAGATCAATTGTCTCCAGAACTAAATGTCATTTCATGGCTGAAAAACATTTTAATTGAGCCGTTAACAACGGAGTCTCTCCAATGCCCAACCTTCTGCTAGACCCTTGCCGCTATCGTGTTACTATGTGATTTACTATTAATCTTTTGTATTTATCAAAATCTAATCACAGGCCATGTATTTTGTTTTGCGTTATTCTTGTCTTGTTAAACCATTATGACCGATACAATCGCACTAATCAATTAATTAAGGACATTTCAGCTGTCAAAAACAGCTAACATACTCGGGTTGCACCCGGATAAAAGCGACTGAAACAAAGCAAACTGCTCTGAAACTCGTTGAGTCAGTTTCATCCGAACAATTCTCATATAAATAATGAACAGTGTGCATCCAGGTGGCTTACTAATTGTTTAGTGGGAAGGCAAGTGGCTCGCGACTGTGTCAGAGGAAGCGCGAGCGACTGAACCTAGATTACATGTAAAGCACATTACTGGGAAGGCGGTATTTCTGTAGTGTGCAGAGCTGTGACGATAGTCGTGCTACGTTTAATATATACGCGGCCGCGGTGGCGCGACCGCTTCAGTCCGACGATAGCGCTCATAGATAACACACGTCTAAAGTAATATCGTGAATAAATACAAGTTTGGAACGCGAGCTTATACTAGCTTTATTTTTTGTTGTGTTGAAGTATAACTGTATTGTGTTGTGAAATGCGTGTGTGTGCGGAGAGACAAAGCGTTCGTTTCGCCCCAGCCCGGTGGCTGCGAAGTCGAGCTGTGACAATGGCCCGCTCAATGGATTTGTTGCACTTGCAGTTCAAGCGCATGCTGAACAAGGAGCTCAGCCACTTCTCCGAGTCCAGCAAGTCCGGCAACCAGATCTCAGAGTACATCTGCTCTACATTCTTGGGTAAGTGTTTCTAAACTTTTTATATCTTCAAAAACCCATAAAATATTTTTGATATTTTTAAAGTAATTATTTAGATCCATTTCGATAAATGTACTTTCCAATTTTTTTAAACCTTCAAATAAGCTTAATACTTAGTTATCGTACTGTGAATAATTGCACACATACAAGTACTTATAAGTTAGTGCAAACATAGATTACAACTCTTATCCGCTGTAAAAATGAATCACGCGTCCGTTGTATCTTGTCGACACGATTAACCGCACTTCAATCTGTCAAAATCTCACCGTGCGTCATCCATCATAGACAGTGTTCGAACACCGAGGTTACGCAATGTCACTTTTTACAATACATTCTCGTTAGAACCAACAAAAACTAGGAATACAACGTACGTATACGATTTCTCCAAGTTATAGACCTCAATTACCCACGATGATATTGCAGCATTTAGCCTCAGAACTTTACTATAATAATTCAATTCTAATTTGTATTTATATCATTGTTCGCTGCATTGTATTATAATAATGATTTGCTACGTAACTTAATTGCTATGTACCGTTGAATATAAATATTAAATACAAGTTCATATGAGTTCTATTAAGTTCCTAAATGACCCAGTTACTTTAATATAATGTGAATGTCCTCCAATACTAATTTCGGGACAATTATTTCAACCGTTATTTGAAAACTGGTCGAAAATCAATATTAAGGTACGACGTGATTGAATATCAAGGTTTAAGTTACAATTGCAGGCAGCAAATCAATTTAATTAAATTTAAAGTTACTTTTCACTTTTTGAAGTAGGATTTTTAAAAATATTGTAACGCATGTAATTGTATTCTTTTAAATAGCTACATGTAAATGAGATGACAGTCATTACTCATCATGTTGGGAGATTGACTGTGTCGCGTGACAACTTTCTTTGTGTTTACCTATTTACTTTCACAATGTATGCACCCCGGGAAAACCACACGGATTAAAGCAATAAATACGTGCAAATTATAGAAAAGCCAATATATAAGTAACACTACTTAACACAAAGATAAGTTTATTGATTAGATGTCATTGTAAAGTACGTCACAAAATGATTGTAGGTATACAAGAGACTTTATATTTGAAGTCAACAGGTAAATAAACGTAATAGGGTTATAAATGTAAATAAATATGTTATCAGTGACGATAAAATTTTGATAACCCTGCGCCACGCGCGCACACTTCCCGATCTGCAATAACAACAATATCGATTAAGGCCCAGCTTAGCTGAAACTTAAAACAACGACTCACAGGCCTCCCCATATTATTATATTCAATACTGTTGCTTTCTAAAAGTAAACATTTCATGTAGACTAGACCTTAATACATAAAACGGGTACTGTTATAATTGATGCTAATGTTTGTTGTACTGATGCGCATTTTAAATTAATACATAAGTTTCTAACACAAAATTTTGCATCAGCCTCTTAAATATTCATACCAAAGTTATTGAGGACATAAACCATTTGGGACATAATGTTTGACAATCTCAACGAGATGTTATTGAACCAATTGCCAAATGGGGACGAAGGAACTTCGTAGTACAAATTAATTTGTTTGCGCTAACCAACGACCATCACTAACAATTAGGAGAGCCAAAGAATGGACCACCGTCTTCGATAATATCTCATATAAAACTGTCTGGGATTTTAACAAAAATAGCATTGAACATTTCAATGTAATTAATTGTACCAATTCAAACTTACAATAATATTATTCAACTACAGAATTAGTAGTCATATAATATTTCAAACGTCACTGCAATCACAGCTGCAATCAATTCAACCTTCGGGTTATAGTTAACACATTTAAATTTTACATACATCCTATTTCCAATGGATCGATTAGATTTTCTTTCATCTATAAATCTATGTATAGAAAATAGTTGCGAGTGTATTTATTTGTTGATTAGATAGCCGGCGGATGCGTAGTACTATATCACATCGACAGATAACAAGGTAATCCGTTTAATGTGCTCGGATTACACTTTCATCATGGTGGACCGTTGGCCTCTTAATCGTAAAACCTCACAATTGTGTAATAAATTGTAATTAAGCTACCTCATGTAATTAAGCTACCTGTTTAATATCATCTTGATTTAAGACGGAATATAATATTACAGCCCATAAAATACTGCGTCTTTGTACAATTTATACGAAATATTATATAGGTACACTGAAAATTCAAGAACATTTTAAGTAGAAGGTACTTTCATTGTAACTTTCACATTAGCCATTATTCTTGGATTCTGTATGAAACAAGAATAGTCAAACAGTAATTCACAATAATGTGAAAAACATTAGGTATCAAAGCTCTACGTGTCATTGATTACTTATCTCGGTAATAAACAAAACTCGCTTGCTGACCTGAAAACGTATCCATCATAATATTATTATGATGTATTAATGGATACTTCACATTTTCACCCACTTTTTGGCATCGTTACCCAGTAACACAGTTACGAAACGCAATAAACCTCATATCCGAACGATAGTTTTTAGTTATTAACGTATTTATGCAGCTTCTACCATCTGCAGGATGCTTGAACAGTTAAATGTATGTTATATTCAGGTCGAACAATTGTATCAATATTTAGGCCTTACCCTGGCCATATTTTTAACAATAAGTATAATTAAACTAAGTGTTATTAATTTAATTCCAGACAAACAACAAGATATCGACCTACCATCTCTACAAGTGGATGAGGGTGCCGAGGCGCGGGCCAAGAAGAAGGACAAACCGCGTCATGCCGGACCAGCAACCACTATGTCACAAGTAAGTACAAGAATAACTAGACAGAAAAATACCTTCCTGGCTTTCTCAAAATTAGAAAAAAAAATTCTATATGTAAATATTTATATCATAAACTTGGGTTAAAATGGCTTTTATAAATGAAATGTTTTGTATGAAGTATGACGTCCGCTTATGCCCTTTGTATCAATTCCTATCATAAACTAATTTTTCACTTTTGTTGTACAGATATCTGGCGTCAAGCGAACACTGACGCACACCAACAGCTTCACTGGTGAACGTGTGCCAAGATACGGAGTAGATACTCCTCATGAAGAAGAACTGGGACGTCAGCTCGGAGAAATCGATCGGTGGGGCGTAGACATCTTCCGCATTGGCGACTTGTCTTGTGGACGACCTCTAACTGCCGTCGCTTACGCCGCGTTCACGTCCAGGGAGCTCTTGGGCACGCTGCAAATCCCAGCGCGCACTTTCCTCGCCTTCGCCATCACTCTCGAGGAACATTACGTGCGCGACAACCCGTTCCACAACTCGCTGCACGCCGCCGACGTCGCGCAGTCTACTCACGTGCTGCTCAATACGCCCGCACTCGATGCTGTCTTCACTCCCATTGAGACTTGCGCTGCTCTGTTCGCTGCGTGTGTGCATGACGTCGATCATCCTGGCCTCACCAACCAGTTCCTCGTCAATTCAAGCTCAGAACTCGCCCTGATGTATAACGACGAGTCTGTGTTAGAGAATCACCATCTTGCCGTGGCGTTCAAGCTTCTGCAGAACGAAGGATGTGACATATTCGTCAACCTTCACAAGAAACAAAGACAGACGCTGCGTAAGATGGTCATAGATATGGTTCTGTCTACGGACATGTCGAAACACATGAGTCTATTAGCAGACCTCAAAACCATGGTGGAAACAAAGAAGGTAGCTGGAAGTGGCGTGCTACTACTAGACAATTACACCGACAGAATACAAGTGTTGGAGAATCTCGTACATTGTGCCGATCTGAGTAATCCCACTAAACCGTTACCACTCTACAAGCGATGGGTAGCACTACTTATGGAAGAATTCTTCCAACAAGGAGACCGCGAGAGGGAGCAAGGAATGGATATCAGTCCAATGTGTGACAGGCACAACGCGACGATAGAAAAATCTCAAGTAGGTTTTATCGACTACATTGTCCACCCGCTGTGGGAGACATGGGCTGATCTAGTACATCCTGACGCCCAAGACATATTAGACACTCTAGAGGAGAACCGCGACTATTATCAAAGTATGATACCGCCATCACCGCCGCCAGCGCCCATTCAGACGCATTCCCTGCCCGACGACGACCGCCCCGAACAAATACGCTTTCAAGTAAGTTTAACATTCATTTTTATTTTTATATCTTTAACATTTGTACATTCATAATTTTTTAAGTAATTCCAACCTCAGATTTTTGTTCATTTTAACCACAAATACTACGCAAGTAACAGAACCACTTATGAGAGTAAAAATAGATAAGATATTAATAAGCTATTTTTTGTTAACAGGTGACGTTAGAGGAGGGTGAGGGTTCAGAGGAGTGCGAAGGGGAGGGTGATGGCGGGATGTGACGGAAACTACTGGGAATCTGCAAGAAACTCTCAGAGAAGATGCAAGTCTGGTGGAAGCTCTGGCAGTAGCACGGCGCCGGCCGGGCCGGGGCGGGTCTTGTTGATAATAGTAATACTTGTTGACGCTTACCCTCGAAATGGAACGATCCCGATGCATCGTCACATTTCGATCATGATTATTTTTATGTGATTATTACGCAATGTTGTTTAGAAAAATACCTAACGACTAAATAATTATGTCCCTCCAATGACTGTAACGTTCGATTGTCTAGTATTTTTACTATTGTTTCGTTTTGTCTAACCAAAGATATATGAAATGTTCTTTCGTTCACGGAGACGTTCGATAATCCCTGTAAGTAGTTAGTATTCGGTTCTTAATGAGTCGTGTAAGTAGTTATAGTCGTCGATGCCGCATAATATATATCGGCTCGACTAAGTAAGGACATTGAAAACGCTTATTAATTGGTATGAAAGGGTAATTTATATTGTCATATCATCCACGTTTCTCATATTTAATACGGGTTTGCGATAATGATGTTATTCACCAAAATATATTACCATAATAGATATCCTAAATATAAAATCTATTTTAAGGTAAATTTTAAAAATTGCCTTTCGGAGTTGTTGTTGTGTCTTTTCTGAATATATGATATTCGGCCAGTTTCTCACTGCGGTAGTAACCAAAGCTCCGACAGCTCCCGGCCGAACCTCGTAGAGTCCCCAGTACGGCAATACATGTCATTATCCACGTGGCCATTACTAGTTCCATGATGATACCGTCTGGCGCTGCCCAGTATACGGTATTGGTGGAAGATACAATTCATTCTTAGATCTCTCTTCGTATTTGGTCGGGGGTCCAAAAGACACTTTACCAAATTCATCCTATTAGAATGCTTTACTTGATTTTTGTGAACCTAAATGCACCTCATTACTTATGGAGGATCGCTGGCGATCCGTTTATTTTTCTCTTTAGAGTAATGTATTATTATTTTTGTAAAGCTACGTATTTTATTCTAGTTGTCTTTTACCCGAATACAAAACAAAAAAATTAGTCATGAATCTTTAAAGTTTTCGTGTACGCAACTAACGGCTTGAAGTGTTTGATTAAAATGTTAAGTACTAACAAATGAGTGGTTTGCGACTAAGTTTTATTTTGAGTGAATTCAAATATCTATTTGCTGGATAAGTCGAAAGTAATCGGTGCGCGGGCCGGGTATTGCAATAGTAGTAGGTAGGACCGAAACACTTCGCACAACTGTTTTCTACTTCACCCATTTCATGCCAGGTATGCTCCTTTCATCAACTGTGTAATCATATCAAACATTATCAGAATCGCTGTGCAGATCTGATTTCGACTATATATAACAATATTTGTGTACCTACATAGTTTTGTCTTGTAAGGAAAAGAGCGTAACTGATAACTTTTTAAATATTTAACAACCTCTGTGTAAAAGATTGTAATATAAATAAGTAGATGTCTGAAAATTGTACATTGGATGGAAAATCTAGATTTTGTCCCGTTTCATGTTGTCGTCGGTTGCAAAGTTTTCATATTTGTAACAATGTTATATCAATTAGCATGCACATAGCCACTTGAGCATTCAGCTACATACTCGTATATAAACTTCGTGTAGGTACATTTACAATACTATAATAAGGAGGGTGTAATACTTAATAAACCTGTATTATTTTTGCATTTCATCATTCATCTTTTTATGTTTAATGGACAAGTTAAGAGCTGGTCTCTATTCCTTCATGTACTCAAAAGATATTTTGTTTTAAACTGATTAAATGATTGTAGTTCCTCACACTTCACTTGTTTTATATTTATATCATTATTGAATAATGTCCCCTAGTATTATTATGAAAAGTATTTTCTAAGTCATCGTTTCTGTCATTCATCAGCATCAAGAAGGAAGGTCCAATGTACATTATTTTCGTAGATAAATTAAGATTTTATCGGCGATCAAATACTACGAGCATGTGTGCATCGCCTATCTTCGAAGTGTCTGATTTTAAAACTGCATAGTTTAGATATTTGGTACCTACGTCAACGTATATAAACATACATACCTACTACATTAAAAATTGGATACGCTTAACTACTTGTGTGTTATAAAATAGAAACATTACGCTTAGAATCATTAATTTTCTAATTAAAACATACGTATTTGTAACTAATTGTGTTGAATATGATAATCGTACTGCAGTAGATCTGTGTATAACGTACGTACCCAATCTTTGGTAATTCACATAATGTGAGCATCTGCATGTACCTGCCTTGTACCTCTACCGAATTGTCATAATCGTTACTTTTATAATAACTGTGTACAATAAACAGGTTAAATGAGCAGATTGTATAGGTATCTAGATAATGTACTCGTTGTATTATGTCTTATTTCAATGGAATTATCTAATTGCCTATCTAATGCAATAAAATGGTATAATGTATAACCATAGTGACATGTCGGATGTGTTGAAGAGTTGGTATTGTACTGAGATAATTGTATCTCGTGATTCTACTACCAAAGAACGTTCGATTGAAAGGGAAATTAAAAGCTCTGCGTACAGCTGCCTCACTACATCGGACATGTCTATATAATCAATAGTAATTGTAGGATAGGTACTTGTTTTCACCAAAGGTTTTCAGTGTTGTGTATATGTTTTATCACTATGGAGAACTATCGCTAAGATTGGATAATACCTAGTTAAATATTAATACCGAGTTAAAGTGTGCAATGCTGGTCATTTGCATTACTTATTATTTATGTTTAAAATAAAAAAAATAGCTTGTAATAGTTTAAATGAATATTTGAGTTGAATTAAAGAATATTAATGTATAAAAATATATAGAATAAAAAGATATGGGAGAAAACTCTTTAATTGTTTTATTTTGTTATACAAACTACAGTAGGAACCTACCTTCTAGCTGTCTATGAAAAAGAATGCGTTTAATATCTGAGCAGTAATATACCATAAGCACCAAGTTTTAAACATTTTAGGGTAGCCTATGTTCAGTAACGGATTTCTTGTGGCTTATTATGTCGATGATGAAAATGAAAAGCACAATTCAACAGAAAGGACCATTCCTTGTATAGCTGAAAATATTAACTTCATAACGAACCTGAAAATTTAAGTTTTTCAAGCAGGATAAAACGAATAAAATGGCACATTGAATATTATTATGAAGTTTGAATAGTAACACCTAGTACTAACGCTGTAATAAGCAGAATTTTACATTATGAAAAGAATCCTCTTTTCAGTTTCAGTTACATTATGAATCCCATCCATTATATTAGCGCATCCATGACTAGCAGTATTGTGCCCGATAACTGTTGAGTGTCACACAAAATACGAAATTACAGTTAAGTACGAAAATTTCGTCATTTTTAGCTACGATTTTATTACGTGAATCGGGCTACAGATATATCTCATTTTTCAATCAAGACTAGAATCAAAGAGTATAATAAGTATAGGGGAAACTAGAACACATCTATTTCTTGCTATCCTAATTATTCCCGAAAATTATAAAATTGTAGTAGGAAGGTACTTACTCGTCAAAATATGTTCTATATTTCAAAAACGCGTGTGTACGCCCGTTATTATTTTTTTATTTATCTGATAGGCTGACGTTTAGCACCTATCTCACCTGGTGGTAAGCGATGGTTCTATGTGTTACGAGCGACTACATTGCGTATACGTACTATAGTGACATCATACATACATTACCATAGCTTAATCACCATACCTCACACTACCTCCGTCAGAACCAGCTATTACCATTACCATACCTTCGTGAAGAACCAACCAATACCTTCATAAGTCCCAGTTATAAGAAATAATGAAGCAAACCGTCTTGAAAAAGACGTACGTGTTTGACCTCTAGAGGTATTAGAAACTAGTATTCGTCTCGCAAGAGACGTTTGGTACGTTTTGACTACTGTCCAGAAACGAGATACATGCAGCACAGCAAGCTAGCAATCAAGCAGAAGCGGACCTCGGAGAACACGAAGTCACGGTCCACAGCACAGGTGGACCCTTTTTTTAAGGGGGAAAATCATCGAATGATTTCTCCCGCCTGGGTGAGGCGGGAGGGAGTGTCAGACTCTCACTGACTAAAAACCACCCCATTCCTACTCCTGCCCTTTAATCCGGAGCCCCGGCAACCCGTTAAGTCCTCCGCGGCTCCGTATCGGCATCAGCCCTATTGGGTCCCATCTGTGGTGGGCTAATGGCTCTTTGAGGCGCGCGCGCAACGCGACGCGCCGCATGCTCGGGTCTGGTTCTGGTCGGGTGGCGAGACACTCATGTTGGCGATCAAAATTGAAGCGCGTTCCACGATCGCTCTGTGTGCTAAAGTTACAAGGTTACGTTTGAATCTCGTATGAAGCACGTATACGAGCAACATTTATAAAAATACGCCGGGTACTAATGGCCATTCGAGTGGTGTAAGTATGTAGGTATGTGTGTAAGTATATTAATATTATTTCTCTATATAGGTATGTATAGTGGACAATATTCGACGCCCATGATATAAAATGAGCCAGTTGAACTGTTGCACCTAGCGTAGCTGTACCAACTAAAAATTATCGAAAATCGAAATTAATTACAGTATAGCCTTTTATTATAAATATCTATCGATGATAAAAGATTTTTTTATGTACTTAAAATATTAAATAATGCCTAAACGAAATGGATAAAACTACACGTGTATGCGTAGTATCTATCTACACACCTGTAGTTTTTCATTCGTCCTACTTCATCATCATCATCATCATCAACAGCCTACAAATGCCCACTGCTGAGCAAAGCCTGAGATTCGTCCTACTTGATACTACTGAAGTTTACTGAGGCCTTAATACGAGATTTTTTTTTTTTTTTTTTTTTTAACACGCCAAGCTATGTAACACACACATAGCTTGGCGTGTTCCCGGTGAGAAAATGATCCATAAAAGGTTCCGAAGCTCAATACATATGACACTTAGCACCATCTATCGACAAATAACGGAACTTTATGTAAAACTTTTAACACCATGCTTTCTGAACTAAATAATACTTCGTTTATTGCGATTGGATATATTCCATAGGGAATACTTATTTGGTGTTCCCATAATCCCGCGATAATAAATAAAAGTGGTGAAAGAGAAATAAATATTTTCGTATGGAGTTGATAAGTTTACGGTTAATTGTGGTCGATTTATTCAAACTTTTATAGGGTTAATCCATAGTATAAACTACATTGCGTATACTTTACTAGCAGGAATCTTGGCTCGAATAATACTTAATTTTTTAAATGTATTCTATTTTTATTAACACCTTGCTGCAAATTTTTATTTATTCAAGTTGGCAACATTCATGTGTCCAAGGCAGAGTGGTCGAAGTTGACATTTATATGGTAGTCTCTTCCTAACAAGGGCTTTTACTATTTTCTCTCCTGCTGTCATTTACTGTCAGCTGTCACTTTATTGACTACCTATCACATCGTGTGTCTATGTGCCTCTTTAGTCGTTGAACTTTGTGATTTTGTGAAACAGAAGAGAGGTTAAAAACCGCTTACGGTCGCATGGAAATATAGTTTCCATTTTACAATCTTATATTGTTTTCTGCTTTATCGGTACAATGGCTGCCGTTAAAAAAGAGGAGGAACTAAATAAAGTTGAGGGACTTGAAAATGGTGAGGAAGAGGAACTAGATGCTGTAGAGGAAGGCGAAACTAAAGATCCCGCTAAGAAGAAGAAAAAGAAAAAGAAGAAGAAGACAGGTTAGGAGTGACAATATTTATATTCATACAAATCTGGTCATCTCCATCGTGCATTAGCCTCAACATGTCTATTTTTATCTGTAAAGCTGATAGTTGCGAGGCGCCTACGCTTAACCTGATAATATTACGCCGTTTTACACCAATTAATTATATATACACGTATATGTATGTTGTATGTTAGATATTCTTATTAAACTGTTACAATGTAGGTAAGTAATAATATGACTAGCTCCACAAGCCAAAGAAGCACTTAAAACAAGTCAATGATTTAAACATATAGGTACTTGACACCTATTAGTGTACCTATTAAAGTGTTAGTGTATTGTTATTGTTGCAGAAAATGAAGCCACAGCTGAAAATGATTCTGCTGAGGTAACAAATGCTTCAGAAAAGATTGAAGCTTTAACTGTTGATGATGCACCTGCTGAAGGTGATGAAAAAAAGAAAAAGAAAAAGAAGAACAAAAATAAATCTGGCAAGGGGCCAACTAAGGAGCAAACCAACCCACCAACCATCCCTATTGCAGAGTTATATCCTGATGGTAGGTATTCCCTGGTTGTTTATAACAGGAAATAAGTTTTAATTAGTCTAATAATAGAATTTTGTTGTCTATGTTTGTTTATTTTCCATTTTATTCATATTACAAAATCTCTGTGAATTCCTATTAGATAATCATATAAACAATTTTCTACCGTAGTATACCCCTTAACAATGGATAAACCTACATTAAATGTGCTTAATATCACCATGACATGCCTGCTTCTAATGATACCAATACATTCTTCAGGCAACTTCCCCGAGGGTGAGATAACAGAGCATGGCCCAGCTGAAGGCATTGATGAAAGAACTGCAAAGGAACGATTCTCCAGCGAGGAGAAGAGAGCTCTTGATAGACTGCACCAAGACATCTATCAGGAAATCAGACATGCTGCAGAGGCACATAGACAAGTAAGGAAATCATTTAATAATTATTACATACACTTAAACCTTAAACCCTATGCTTTAGTAGGCACCAACTAGCACCATTAACAATCCATATTCCATCATATTCATTCATTTAGTCATAGAAACATGCCAGTTAGAAGTTTTAAATAACAATTTAAAAAACATAATATCTAGCAATAAAATTCCCAGATGTATGGAAGATTTTCTGTGAGAACTATTGTTTAACCCATTTGGGACCAAACGCAAACTACACATAATTTAATAAAAAAAACTTTATTAACTCAATGAAATGACGCCCACAAACTAATATCAGCAAAAAAAATTCAAAAAATATATTTAGAAGTATTAAAAAAAATGCCGTCCTTGATTGGGGACAATGGGCTCATGTGTAGTACTTTTCGAAGTAGTAACTGTTTTCGACACATAAGGTTCTAACGCATTATTTGCATTGATATCACAGTTTTTTTATGAAGAATTGCGTGTCGGAACAGATATTAACTAAATATCTGCGGAAAATGTCTAAATCAATTTGATGTGACGCGCCTGTATTTTTTTTGCGGGTAAAAATCATGCATTGCGCATTTCACCTGGGGGACTCTTACTGGCTAAAAACCAACACGTTCCTAATTCTGCTTCAAGCCGAAGCCCCGGTGACCCACTAGGTTATTCATAGTGGTCGGGCACCTGTCCTACTGAGCCATCTCGATCTAAGGCGGTCTGATAGCACTTTGAAGAGCGCGCGTAACGCCACGCGCCTTATAGGTTCAGGTCTGGTTCTGGGCGGCGATCTGTTCTTGCTACTATGACTGATTCGCAGAAAGCGATGGTTTTCCAGTTTCCCCCTCGCTCCGCACCACCAGAACCAAAGCTGGACGTTGAAGATTATCGTCGTCGATCACTTCCCGGAGGAGACGGTGGTGCTCAATGTATACAGGGCATAATGCTACTCTATCCTCTGGGTGGACCTCGCTGTGGCGACACCAGAATACAGCTGGAGGAAATGCCCCCTACCGCTGAATTCTGATATCGAATGCGACGCCTGGTACTGTAGATGGAGTTCTGCATCGTCGATCTTGATGCCCATCAGATTTTAAATATGAACGCGTAAAGATAAGACTTGATATAGAATTGGTGATGCTTATCGTGAATTAGCATATGTAGTTACCAAGTATTAGCTATAACTAAGTTTAGCCTATAGGTGACCTTTATAAATTGGAAAACAAAATACAAATCAGGTATAAATGTTTTAAAAATATACTACAGATGTGCCCATTGTCCCCAAACGGGGACACCATAATATTTTCTAACTTTCCCCTAAGCGGAATTGAAAGTATAAGGATATTCTTCAATATTGTTTTAAATGACACTATAAGCAAGCAATAATCACAAAAAAGTTTTATAATTCTTCATAGTAACATACTATAAAACGGCTCTGCTTTCGATAATAATTCCCATTTCACTTCCTCTTGATAAAATTGTCAATATGACCCCCTTTTTGTAGGAATTTGTCAAAACTTCTAATAATTTTAGGAAAGTACACTACTTCTCATAAAAAATACTAATGAAAATTGAAGATAGCTAAACAAATGAATAACCAGCGGGTAAAAGAAGACCTGTCCCCGTATGGGGACGGCAGATCCAAATGGGTTAACAAGTTTGCTAATAAATTTTCATACATAACATTACAGAAATTATTATTGTATTCTTGTGTCAATGCTATTCAACAACATGATACAAAGTAATAATGGTACATCTATAAGACATAATGATTGGTTTCTAATAAAAAATGCTGCACAAATGATATAAAATGCGAAATTCTCAATAAATTTGTTTAAATTACAGACACGTAAATATATGCGCGATTGGATCAAGCCAGGCATGACTATGATTCAAATCTGTGAAGAACTAGAATCAACAGCAAGACGTCTGATTGGTGAAGATGGACTGAAAGCTGGTCTGGCTTTCCCCACTGGTTGCAGCCGTAATCATTGTGCGGCTCATTATACTCCCAACACTGGTATGCAACTGCCTTCTATAAGTACAAACCATAAGTAGTTTTATTTTATAAAGAGTTAATCATACTACATCTGTCGCGGAGAACCTAACATGTAACTGGGGCTCCGGCTCGACGTGCAGGAGAAGGAACGGGGTGGTTGTTAGTCAGTAAGAGTCTGACACTCCCTCCCGCCTCACCCAGGCGGGAGCAGTCATTCGATAATTTTCCCCCCTTAAAAAAAAAACATACTACCTCTGCCTCGACTGCCTCGTTGGCCGAGTGCTCGCAAGTGCGACTGCCGAGCAAGGGGTCCCGGGTTCGATTCCCGGGTGGGGCAAAGTATTACTGGGTTTTTAAAAAATTCTCAGTAGTAGCACGGAGTCTGGAATTGTGCCCGGTATATGGCAATAGGCTCACCCCCTATTACATGGGACTCGTAACATAAATAGTGAAAAGTGGGTGTTACATTGTACAGTGGCATAATGTGCACCTCTGCCTACCCCTTCGGGATAAAAGGCGTGATGTTATGTTATGTTAACCATACTATCACTATTTTTTTACATTTGTACATACCCAATAAAGAATCTTAAATATTTTGGTGGCTCCCAGGTGACACAACTGTCCTAGAATATGATGACGTCGTAAAAATCGACTTTGGTACTCACATCAATGGGCGCATCATTGATTGTGCCTTCACACTGAGCTTCAACCCGCGTTACGATCCATTGGTCAAGGGAGTACAGGAAGCTACTGAAGCAGGCATCAAGGCTTCTGGAGTTGATGTCAGGCTGTGTGACGTAGGAGCTGCTGTTCAAGAGGTAATGGCAAAACGAAAACATACGTCAACTTTTTATGTAGCTCTTCCAAACACTAATCCACATTTTTTCAATGCCAGGTTATGGAATCACATGAAGTAGAAATTGATGGCCAAGTGTATCAAGTGAAACCCATTCGTAATTTGAATGGACACTCCATTGGACCATACAGTAAGTTGTAAAACTGTTAACTTATACTTATGTTTTAAATTATCAAAATATCTAATCAGAATCCTTTTAGGGATCCACGCTGGTAAGACAGTACCAATTGTGAAGGGTGGTGAAACTACACGTATGGAAGAGAATGAATTTTATGCTATTGAGACATTCGGATCCACTGGACGTGGCCAAGTGCATGATGATATGGACTGCTCTCATTACATGAAGAACTTTGATCAACAATTTGTGCCACTGAGGTAATGTATACTGTTTGCAGATTAGATCTTGTTTCTTCACTCTTAGCTTGTGTTGATTAACATCAAAAATTAAATATTCTTTTTCAGGCTCCAATCATCAAAGCAACTCCTGAACTTGATCAACAAAAATTTCGGAACCCTGGCGTTCTGTAAGCGATGGTTAGAACGCGCAGGTGCGTCTCGTTATGCTATGGCGCTCAAGGACTTGTGTGACAAAGGCGTGGTGGACGCGTACCCTCCGCTTTGCGACATCAAAGGGTGCTACACTGCTCAATTCGAGCACACTATTCTATTAAGACCCACTTGCAAAGAAATCATATCGCGCGGAGATGATTACTAGCGATAGCTGAAGTTGCTCAGGTTGATGTCGCAGCCAGCTTATTTCTTCTCAGATAATATAATTAAACAACTCTGTCAACTGAGACTTACCAGTTTGGCAATACGAGTGTTATTGATTTGGATGGTTTCATTAAAATAGTTACTGACCAACGTAATAAACTACATTTAAAATCATATTTTTAAGAACAAGCATCGCGTAAATATCAGTTTAAGTCGTGTTTGTTAATGAGATGACATACCCATTTGTTGCTTTTTAGTATAAGATGTCGTTTTTGGAGCGTATTGTTCGTCCTCAAAGACATTTAACTCTTTGTTGTAACATTGTTATTTCTTTTACTAATCTTACTTTAAAATCGTATTTTTAATACACCCGTATTCATAGCAATTGTGTCGATATCAATATTTGAAAATAAAGTTCTTATACTGGAAATATAATCATTTTTTGTATATCCGTCCTAACCTTATATATCCTCTCCTATAGACTAGAATTGAAACTTAACACAATTTCGTTTGCAAATTAGGTCTTACGAGCCAAATTGAGTAATAGGTATATACTCCAATGAATAAGTACTTTCTTCGTACTAATTATAATTTTTTTGGACATAGTCATCTATTTAACCCTCTGCAACTGACGTGGTTAAATTGTTACAATTCAACTGAGGTGTTACCAGACCAGGTGGTACCAGACACCATTTCAACAGCAAATATTTTTGTAGAATTAAAGTATAGCGAGCACTATACAGTAAGGTACTCGCAGCAGTGATGCTCGTATTTGAAAAATGACGGTATACGCGTGATTTTGTATTTCGCGGTGTCTGTGGGACTACACGTCAGCTGCAGACGGTTAATTAAAACTTAAATAAAATATTATGTATGTTTTAAAACTTTATTTTTAGGAAAACGCTAATTACTATCGCAAATATAAACGATTACATTCATAATTTAAGTATGTATTACATAATATCAATACAAAATCTTTCGCCAATAGCGGATTTATAAAAATGTATAAAATGTAATGAAAACTGAACATCAATCACTAGCATTTACCCAATTTACTTGTCTAATTCTACAAACATCTACTCCTTTCTAACATTTGCGAATACTTAATACCTCTAAACGAGTCCTGCTGTAAATTGCTTCAGTAAAAATGACAAATAAAGGAATCAATGTTCAGTCTCTTCTAATCGGTCTACATTATTTTCAAATGTCATGCAAACACTTGAAAGGCCTCTTAATCGTTTACTAATTAGGTACGTGCCAGTAAATCTCATTAGTGCAATTCTTCAATTCATTATTACAAGTAATTGGGAAGTATTAAAATTATAAATTTAACTACTATCATTTAAAAATTGGGAGTACGTTTGCCACACTAATACATAATAATGATAATGAATAAATAATAAATACAATGTTTTGTGATCCCTATTAGTTAGGTACGAGTTACTGCCCTATTTCATTACGACACCACGACCGTATGAATCGACTTGGTTGCCTAATCAATTGGTTACCGGAGACCAAATCAACCACTGGTAAACCATTCATTTGTATCAAGATATTTATGGTACCCCAGTTAGCAACCTATTGTGAGACCAGAGATGGGATGTTGCGTCATATCATAAGTATATGAAGTTTTCGACGTCAATTTATTTTGAAGCTGACAGCATAGCAGTTTATTTTGAAATCCGTCGCTTTGTTGCTCATGGGTACATGACTGGTCGTACGGCCATGTTGTCATATTAAAATAGTGGGCACTAATTAGGACATCTAAATGCCACATGTGTGATCAGTTTTATCTGTCATGTAAATTATAGCATTATTACATAATGTAACCAATTTTAACTAACACAAACCTCATGATATAATATTATGTGAAAAACAAAATAAGTACTACCACTTCAAATATTAATGAAAACAAACATATCAACACTAAAAATATATCCTACACTCAAAAATATTCGATAGCTATTTTACACGGCAAATTAACACAAACTATAAGTGTAGTTTAATCGACAATAAAAAAGAAAAACATTTTCAAACAGGCACTAATGTACGTATTATTATAAATTTTAAATATTCGCCATATCTGACGTAGAATGACTAGATAAACGAATATAAATTTTTCGTACTACATCTGCGAGTAGCACCTAGACAACAAATATGCTATAATTTATATGATTAATAAATATTACATTAAAGTAGTTTGTTACTTTCGATATTATATTATTCATGTTTAGAAAATATTTAATCTACGTAAAAATGTCACAAATAATACGTAACCATCTGACATTGAATGAGCCAGCCTTAAGAACACTGAACATGCTAATGTTCTATCTACGCGTGTCTACGTTGGTCTCATTACGACAGCCGAAAAACCAAACTGATAATATAATATTGCCTTATACCGAATCGGTAAAGTATCACAGAAATTAACCATACCTAGCTAAACTATGACGTTTTCAATAACACACATTACGAAACACATCAAGATTTGGTCAATGTATACTAAAAAATTACGATAATGCATGCACTAGTCACAAGTGCCAAGGTAAAACAAAATTATAGTTTTAATAATACATAGACTTAGGTACCACTCAAAGCTTACCAAAGTATATGAATACGAGGCCAATTAACTTGAAATATGATTAGGCCTTGAAGTATTTAATTTTAATAATAAGCTAGAACAAATATTTACAATTTTATCAAATAATAAACACTGGTAATGGTGCAGCCATCACTGGAAAACGTCTATACCTACTTACAACTCTATCTAAGAAAAACCATGATATTTGCACCTACACTCAACAGTTTGTCAACTTACTGTACCACAACTTATTTAATCTACTAACCATTGGTATGAAATTTGATTGATGACGATGAAAATAATATTTTATGACCCTTGATGCAAATAACAAAACATAGTAATATCTTAATCAACCCAAATATGATATAAGCATTTATCATAATTTCTCTTCGACATCGAAATATAGGAAGACTAGAAACTTCATACACAAAACCTGTTTGAGTAGTCAAGTTTTATGAAGAACATTAGAAAAAGTGAGATTTAAAAAGCAATAATTCAGATGGCTTGTTTAGTTAGCTTGATGTATTTCAGTGCCATCGCCATTAGTGGCCATAGTGGCATATGCTGCAGTGCATGGCCAGTTGTTGTAAATTGACTGCAGAGGAACATGAAGTAACTCCACCAGATTTCGGTAGTGAGGTTCTGAAAAACAATTAGTAAATTGTATAAAAACAATTCATATCTTACCATGTAAGTACAGTGGTAATAAAGGACAGAGAGCAGTAATTTCAGTATTAAATGTTAATTAATAATACAGTGTAAAACTATGTTTCTTACCATTCTCTGGATTAATGTGTCCTTTACGTATCAAGAAGTCCAGAAGGACTGGTGCACTCGTTGTCTTAAATAGAGGTGTCAAAGCCCTCTGGATACACTCGTCGGCAGTCAATAACTCGAAATTCTCCACCTCACCATCAGCATTTTGGGGCATAAAGTCAAGGGGCAACTCAAGATCATACACATACTCTGTGTTTGGGAATAAGCCCCTTTCACTTTCAAAGTAAAAACTGTAAAAAAGAAAACAGTATTTAAATATTTTGTAAAACACAAATACAATATTTCATGTAGTGGGGAATAATTAATGAAGTCGTCATATTCTACCTTACACAGCCAGCTGGAACCAACTTTTTCACTAGTTCTCCTTCAACAGAAGCTTCCTCAGCAGCCTCCTTTATTGTAGTCTCCAGAATACCATAGCCAACAGCCAGGCCACCACTCACGAAACAATCCCATTTGCCTAAAAACATTCATAGTTGACAGTTTCTTTGCAAAATCATACTATTGATATGAATAAATAAAGTAGAATTGATTAACTGGACATTCAATTATCCAGAATTATATCACTATGCACTGTTCTGTTTCCTGCCTCTGAGTGTTTACGGCACTCAACTTTATTTTGACTTTAATATTTGACTGAACTTTGAAATTAATCATCATTCACTTATACAATCTTTCTTCTTTTATTTTTATTTTATGATTATATTGTTTATCAATCTCTTTTTTCTTCTTACTAACCTGGCCAAGTTTGTTTAGTAAAGCTTCTCTGCTGTAACCAAATGCAGAGGCCTTTTGTTGGATGGTTGACATAACCAGTGACACTCACGCCATAGCTCCTGATACCAAACAGACACATGGCACTTCTGTCCATTTCCAACAAACTCTCGGGATGTAATGGTGTAGTTACTCCAAAACACTGGAAGAAGTACATCATCATTAATTTATACTGGTAAAAAATTAAACATAACTATTTTCAAGATGTATCTTACTTGGAATCCTATTAGAGTGTAAAAAAATCTAATGATACAAATAATGCATTGCAATATGAAATAGCTAAATAATGATCATGCAAAAATCAGTCTACATTATAATATTCATGTTTCCTGTAAGTTTGATAACAATTCATTATAGACTTCTCTATCTTCACTGCTTATCACAGAACACTATCATTATATAATTAATTTCTATATCAGACAGTAACCTCGTGTTAGTGGTACCTAATGTGAGGTTACTGTTCCATTTCCTTCCCACCAACTCTTGTGGTTTACAACAGATAATTTTATTTTATATTTTTATATATTATTATTTTTGACATGCCAATATTGTATCCCATTTAGAAATGAAATATACATAGTATTTTTTGAAATAAAATAAGTCACATCTATGACCTGGTTGGCATTGTGTCACAATTATTATCAGTGGCGTAGCGAGCACAGGGGGGCCCCGTATAAAAATTTGTTTATGGGTTTATGGGGCCCTTGAAGGGTAAACATTTCTAATAAGAGATTTTTCAAATAAAATTACTTATAATTTGTGTGAAAACCGAAAATATTTTCAGGCAACTCCCTCTGCTCTAATTAGCAGACCTTAATTACTTTTATTTTTCTAAGTTTCTGCCAACCTTTGAACGCATGCTTTACGCGGGAAAAATTGTTTTTTTTTTACTTTTATGATTACTGAAATATAATCAGTGTTGGGCAAATCAACTAATTTATTCAATCAATTGATCAATCATGATTGATCTAATCATGATTAATTTAGTCATGACTAATTTAATCATAACTAACGAGAACAATCATTAGTCATGACTAAATTCGTTAATCGCAAATCACCAATCATTAGTTCTAATCATGAATGTATGACTAAGCTCGATGCACAGGTGTTGGTACACTACACATACAGGGTATAAGGATCAGCTGACCGAAGTCTCAGACCATTATCTTGAGTAAAGTACTGAAGGAATTAGGTACGGAAATGAAAAAAAATTTTGACTCTGCATACAAAATATTAAAGTCGGCTGCTAATAGAATATAATGTATAGAAAGGCCAAAATTTTTTCTTTTCCGAGAAAAAATTCCTTCGGTCCGTTACTTAGGATGATGATCTGAGTCCATGGTTTTACTTTGGTAAGCCATCCTTTACACCCTATATTATATAGCTTTCTTAAATATATTATTTGTGTTTATAAAGTTCAATACAGTTACACTGAGATGATTAATAAATAAATAAAATAATACAAGTGTAATTTAGTTAGTCTCATAATCGTTAAAGCAATACGATGACATCATTTACTTTTCGAAAAACAAGTAATAAATTACATGATTACAGTCAGATGAGGTACGGGACCCTAAAAACTACTAAAGTTATAGAAGGTGTTACAAAAAACCCCGTTATACTGAAAACCATTTCTCCGTATCATAAGATTTTACCAGGGCATCTATTTATCTGACCACCAAAAAATACTGAATTTTAAACTAAAACACTAAAGTCTAACCTAACCTACAGTAACGTTTTGTGTCCAATTCAGTATTTTTTTAAGAAGCAGAAAAAATATTTTACCTTACCTCGTATTAAAAAATATCAATCATAAATAAATAATCATGATTATTTGATTAAGATTAAAACTAATCAATCGTTAGTCATCACCTCGTGATTAAACTAAATAATCATTAGTCATCAATCATAACTAACACATTCAATCATTAGTCGTCAATCATTAGTTAACTAAATTTTGCCCAACACTGAATATAATAAAAATTGGGAAGTTTTTATTAATTTTTGCTTAGGCACGTTGGGGGCCCCTGTAGTCCGGGGGCCCGTATAATTGATACGGCAGATATGGCGCTAGCTACGCCCCTGATTATTATGTTACTTTTAAACTTCTTTTCATATCCTATTGCCTAATAAAATGTGTTGAACACAAGACTTTGAAATGGATCCTTCTTTTAAAAGTTGAAATAAATATCAGAATTACAAACCTCATCTCTCCAGCCTTTCAGGGCACATATATCATTTTCTTTTCTCAAGTTCTGCAACACATCGGCTACCTTTGTTGACCTCTCTTTATAGTCTCTGAATGCTGGGTTCAGCTCTACATACTTGCCAGTGATTCTGAACACCTTTAATTTGAAATGGTTTGTAATTGAAGAATTTGTTATTTGGTTCTATATAAAATAAAATAGGTACTTACATCTAATTGCATTGTTTTAAGCACATTATTGTTAATTGCATTAATATATTATGTTATGCAGTAGGAATTTAAATTAGATAATAGGTTAGGTTATATTGCACTAATATGTAAGTATAGATTTTCAGTAAGAATGTACTCATGGTGGAATGAATTCATTTCCCCAAATTTATTTGATAAAAATGTGTATTCAACCAGTTAATACTATTTTATTTATATTCTAGCAGATTCTTATTGGAATGTGATAAAAATACTATACATGTTGTAAAATACAAACCTCTGGAAATCTAATTAGATACTTCATAACATCAGGACGAATCAGGCCCACTTGATATCCGGCAACAATAAACGGTTTGCATACTCCCTGATGCAAGCCTTGAACAATGCAAAATATGTAAGCAAACAGTACAGGTAGCTTCTTCAGCAGCTTGTTATTACAAACACAGAATACACTGCCTAAACAGTCACATAAGTTCCTCTACAAATAACTCAGAAATTATACACAATCCAATTACGTACCTGATAGATAAAAACAGTTGAATTTTTTGGCTAATTTGAGTAGATCCGAAATGTTGTTCTGTGCAGATGAATACATATTTTTCATAGTACTATTCCACACAATTTGTAAGCAATAAATATGTCTATTTAAGCCTATACAAATTTGAAATAACAGCAACGAAAGCACTGAGAGCCGAAAGTCGTTAAAACGAAAAACGCTGAAGTATTGTCCTGTCCTTGTTCAGCAAAATCACAATGTCCGTCCGTCAATCAAATCACTGACGAATAGGGACTGACGACAAAAACAAATGACAGTTTTAGGGATGGGCTAGCAAAGCAAAGGTAGGGCTAGTAGAGTAGATGAATTTCAAATTTTATTTTTTAAGACCAGACAGTCCGAACTGAAGGTATGTAATTTCGTGATTTTGATATCTCATACAAAAATAGTAATGTATTGTGTTTGCTATTTATGAAGTTTTAGTTGTAAAGATTTATCTACAAGTAGCATTCAATGAATTTCCGAACGAAAGTTTTCTTTCTTATTCTGCTGTCACTGTCATTATGACAATAATAATGACGTTTGAGAGTCCGACTCGGTTTCTTCACTTTCTTCTTGCTTGTTTAATGTAATTTAATTTCATATTCATAACCATAATATTATTTGTGCGATCATATTAATTTCATACAATATTAATGTTGTTAGAAAGTTTGCTATAAGTATTTAATTTAATGATAAACTAAACCAGTCATATAGTTATCTTAGACTTTAGTACAATATAATCACTATTCCAAACAACACAGAGTGGATGTGTTAGGATTTTACAATGTCTTCAGATAGTTATGGAGTATTGAATGATTTAGCGCCAGTTTTTCGTCCTTACATTCAAAATGTTTACCAAGATTTGCAACTTGGTGGGTACATGCCTTGTTATTCTTCTAAGAAGTGTGACTTGCTGTTTCAATTAATAAAGGTTTCTAAAATTTGTAGGTTTATGCAAGACTAGAGTTGACTTCGAAAGAGTATCGGGGCGTTCGGAAGGTGGTGATTGTCAGATCAGAATAGTATTACCCTACTGCTCAAAAAAGCTAAAATGGGAGATAATATTTGACAGTTCAGCTCCATGGTTCGCACCAGATTTTAGATTTGATGACGAAAGTTTTCTTATGAATGTTGATGAAATATTTCTAGAAGAAAAATTACCTTCTCTATCCAAATGGAATGAAAATGATCCAAAAGCACTAAGTGATGTCATTTCTGAACTCATTAGTTTATATAAACTTCATCAAGTAAGGGAAATCACTTGCAATACTTTTGCTCTGAGTTATAACAAAGAGACACTGCTAAAAATATTTCTTTTTTCAGATAAAGAAGCTAAATGAAGATGACAGTTCTAGGGCATACTTTGAATACAGTGCCCTACTTGGAGATGCACTTACATCTGAGAATGATATTGAAGTGTGGGTTGGTGGCCATGTTGTGGAATTTCTGATCAGATTGAATGTTGACACTTCCAGATTGCCAGAAGTATACAGTGATGGGTAAGTTGATAATATAGAAATAGATTACTGTTTGGAGGGCAAGTTTTCTGTATGAGAATTGCAAGACAGAATAAATTCCTTTATGAATAGTTGACTTTTACAATACAGGTAAATGAAAAAGAATTTTAAAATAATATTTTCGTTTTCAGAACAGAAAAGAATCCTGGCATTGACACAGCATTATTGTTAGTAAGATATCCAAACTCAACAAATGCTGAATTGATACTCTCACCCACTCTTACTAAGTCACTTGGGAACATAACATTACCCACGTAAGTAGGCATGAAATATGGTACTGTCTCTGTGTGACTACTTGTCTAAATGACATATAGACCATTCTTCGTAGATTTTTATAATTTAACACATTAACCTCCATGTAGGTCACTGGTGACCTACATTAGCGGAGGATTTGTCTGTCAAACACCAAGCGGTCACCGGTGACCGCAACCTATTGTTCTATAATTGTGTCTATAATGACGGTACTCGACGAGTTAATTATGTCTATAATGATGGTACTCAACGAGTTAATTAATTTAAAAACAATGTTTTAGGATGCATCAATCTGGAGTTTTAATGGACTATGTTCCAATGGTAACAGACCTGTTAAACAATAAGGTAAAGAGGACATACAATAATAACCGATTTAAACCTTCCAATTTACAGTGTGCCACTAACCAGGTATTTTTTCAGATTAATGATTTACTGGACAATGAGAAATTAAAACGAGATTTACTGGCACAACTTATAGTGAAATATGAAGGTGCTATACTAGAACATGATGCTAACAGTGCAGCATTCTTGTTTGAAATGAATAATTACCACTGGATCTTACAAATTGATATTGGTATGTACATACCTATATACCACAGAATACTATCTATACATAATAGTCCTTACATGAATCTCATTGAAACCACAATGACCAAAATCAGAGTAATTCCTAAATTGGCTTAGGGCCAGAAAAATTGATGACAAAATAATTGTAGTGCATTTACTTATCCTTTCAGAGAATAAGAAATGTTTTATTAATCTTTTTTAAAATACAACAAAACTTTTCAGGTGCTAAGTTCCCAGAAAAGCCTCCAGTGTTGGCTTTGAGATCAATTTATCACTGCAATAAAGGAAAACCTATTTACAAAATACTCACAGGCTGTCCATATAAAAAATTCGAGAGCTATATTGAACAGCAAGTTGAAATTTTTAAGAATGAGTGTTTAGGTCTATACCCAAGAGACCAACATGTTTCCTTGGACAACTAATTCAGCATAGTATATGATATTGTTGTTTGTATTACTGCTATTATTATTTTCTTCCTGAAAACTAAACTTTTTAACCATCAGTCTTCATTTACTTATCTACTTATTTAATACATAAAAGAGAAAATTGGTATTTATTTTGAAAACAACTGAACCATTGATTGAGGCAATGATGTAAATAAACAAAATAAAAGATCTTTATTATTTTACAGCTTTTATTGTTTTAAACCTTATTAGTACATTTGTATCAATACAGGTGTTAATCTTAGCAAAGTTGATGATTACTTTGTAAGAAATAATATCTATGTTATACATTATGTACTGACTATAGAACACAATGCTTTTAATTACCTACATATCATGTGGGTATTCTAGCCTATAGATCATGATTGAATCACTAAAGTATACACTGAATACTTCTAATTTATATTCCTTTATGAAGTCCACATATAGACAACAGGTATGTAACTGTGAATAATTATTATTTTAAATGAAATTTAATCACAAAGAGTTTCCACAGTGACAAACTCTTGTCGACAGAAGAACCCCACAATAAAATAAATACTTAAATAGTAGTAAGTACATGCAACACGCATGATAACCTACTAGATCTAATTAGTTAATTTAGTATTTTCCTTGGATCCAATAAGTTCATAGCGATACCTCATATACATAACTTTCATTCTGTCCCAAACATTTCCAAAAGAGTCAAGAGCAGGTCTGACGTCAAGCAGTGCAAATTGGTATTGGTTGTCGACTTCACCACCGTCATAGTAGTCGATAACATAACGGACCTCTTTTCCACATCTGTCTACAATCCAGTCATGTCTGTCAAAGGGCAATTCATATCTGAAAATAAGTAACAGTAAAAATTAATCAAAAGTTTATATAAGTAACAAACAACATTTTTGTGTTAAATTTTCTATTATACATACCCAAGCCAATGCCTGATGCGAGCTCTTGGACTGTAATCTGAAGCTTTACCACCAAAGCTCTTCAGCCTTGGATGACCACACTCTTTTGCATGTAGTGCCTCCCACTTCAGGACTTCTTGCCAAGCCTATGGACATAATGTAAATTAAATTACAATCAAAGTAAGTTTTATTTTCATTACTTTTAAGTATCAATTTAAATTGAATTATTACTTTGTTTTAACCCTCTGCAACTGACGTGACTCTGCAATTGTTACAATTCAACTGAGGTGTATAGTATACCAGACACCATTTCAACAGCAAATATTTTTGTAGAATTAAAGTATAGCGAGCACTATACAGTAAGGTACTCACAGCAGTGATGCTCGTATTTGAAAAATGATGGTATAACACGTGATTTTGTATTTCGCGGTGTCTGTGGGACTACACGTCAGCCGCAGACGGTTAAACATGTAATAGTGATATCTGGGTATTATTCAAGTAATTTACCTGTTCGTTGTTAGCATTGTGTATTTTAATGATGTCCTCCATATCCTTCTGTTTAATGTCTTCATTCTTCCAACGCCAGCCTTTGCGTAACATAGCATTCCAGAACATTTGCTGGCTGGGATACACCCAGAACTCAGTGGATCCATCAGGCATAGCACGTGGAATTGAGGATACTTGGCGTTGAGTAGGGAGTTCGAATGGCTGGTCTGGAGCTGGCTGTTGATTAGCTGGTGGCATCTAGAGGAAAACAACAACAGTTAAATTAGTAAGATAGTTGAATATACATTTACAATTAACTTGTCTACTGGTAATTTGTATGACTGACTACCAAGCACCAATTTTATTATTAGTAGTTGACTTCAGTCAGGCATAATCTTGGCATTTCACTCATAATCTTTAACCATGAATAATTAGTTATCTATTTTATTGACCTATTCATTACTGCTATTTCTTCTGAACATAATATTAACGGTTCTATAATCTGTTATTATCTAAACTGATAAACAACATGTGGCACCTATTTATAATGATACAATACATTTGAAGGTTATTTAATTTTGAAACCCGGTCAACATGGTATTTTTAGATATAGTTAGACTTCTTAGGCATTCTAATATGTGGGTATCTATATTTTAGGTTTAACCTTGGCACTTACCATGTTATAGGGATTGACATCACTGTCTTTTCCATGCTGAACTGGACATTCGGATGGTCGCTTGGTTTCTACGGGTTTTGGCTCCGTTTTCTGGTGCATCGGACATTCCGGTGGTGGATTCGAATTACCAATGTTTGGCAAGTTCTCAGCTGATACTGAATTACCCATTTTATTACAGTTTTGTCTTACGTAAGATATTTATTTTAAAAGGTTAACAAGTACATTATTTTTGAACGTAATGACAGCAGTAACTACTTGTTACTGTAGATGGTAATCACATATAAATGAACATCTAAAACATATATGCGGGAACTTTAATAACTTTTTATTTTTATTTTTCTCCTCACACACCGACCACCACCCGACCACTTTCCGTCAACCACTAAAACTGAAAACCATAGAGCACACCATAAATAGAGAAATGCCTAGCTAGAGTAAAACTTACCATTTTTTTTTCAGTTACTTAAATTTGATACAGTATCTTTTTGGATCCTTTATTGTGACTAGTATGGACTAGATGTTTCATCTTAAAATAATTATTTCATAACAAACAATACAACATGATGATAAGATTTCATCTACTGTCAATTTTTGTGATTAATGTACATTTCAATGTCCTTGTGTACAATAATATCTAGAACAAGAACGTTGAAAAAGAAGCACATAAGTAAGATCAAAGGGTTCATCAGGACTACAGTAGAGTTACCCATATATTTACTTAATATACTCTTTGAAAGGGACCCAGTTGTTGATTTTATGAAGTACTATGATTTTATGTGGAATAATTCCATATTTTTATTTAAACCTTGTGTTTAAAATACAAATTCATATTTATACAATTCAAGTAATATACCTAGCAAAATTATAAAAATTTAAATTCTGTTATAATAAATTTATAATAATAAATGTGTTATAATAAATAACAGTATGAGGCTTTATATTCTTAAAAGATATTAAGCCTTTTTATAAGGCCGGCAACGCACCCTTGACTCCTCTGGTGTTGCGGGTGTCCATGGGCGGCGCTGATCGCTTACCATCAGGTGATCCGTATGCTCGCTTGCCGCCTATTCCATAAAAATAAAAAATAAATAAGTAGGTAAATAGAATATGTTGAATTTTTTTTAAGGGGGGAAAATCATGGAATGACTGCTCCCGCCTGGGTGAGGCGGAAGGGAATGTCAGACTCTTACTGACTGAAACCCACCCCGTTCCTCTCCTGCATGTCGAGTCAGAGCCCCGGTTACCCATTATGGGTAACCGGGGCTCTGACTCTGGCTCCTACTCTTCTCCGTGAGGTATTAAGTATCTTGTAGTCATAAAGGCAAATAGGGTACCTAATTTTGGATTTAATAAATGCATTTCAACAACACACTTTTTATTACTATTATTTTACTAACAATCCTATAATACCAAGTCATAAAGATCACTTTTTCTTGATATATTTTAAATATTTCTTAGCATTGTAGTCATCTTGAATATCATCAACTATTTTGACTTTCCTCTTTGGCTTTCTCTTTTCCAATCTTAATTTTCTCTCGTCTTCAGATAATTTGGACAAATCTATGGGAAGCTGTAACAAATTCTTGGTTTCAACATACTTTCATTTGAAATATAACAGTAAAATTATTTAACACTCCTTTTTTGCGTACTAAAATTAATAATTATTATTTATGATATAAGGTTAAATGTTAATTGTTTTACCGTTTCTGAAATGATTACTATATAATAAATTATAATTATAGTTTTCATAAATAAATTAAGGTTATATATAAAGAAGTCAAGTACTTCTCAACAAAATAGTACGAAGAGATCAAGAGACTGAATGATTAAACTTTTTAATTACGTTGTCAGCTTGCAACAACAATATTTATTAAATTACAATCGAACAGTATAGTTTGTATACTACTCAGTTGTTTGTTTTCGTCCTTATGTAGATCGTGAATGAAACTGAAGACATATCGTTAAATACATACATATACCAATTTATATTACCTTTATAATTTTCCTGGGTTCGTGGTATCTTATATTAATTGAAGCTCCATCAGGTAAAACAACTTTAGTAGGATACATTCTTGTGTAAAGGTCTCTGTGTATTTTAGTAACGCTGGCTACATTATTATGTAAGTAGTTTTTCATACACAAGTTAACTATCGAAGATTTTAAGTTTAAAAGAGCCTTCGTATTCATATTTCTTCAATTTATTTACTCAAAAAGTTAAAATTTTCTCTGCTTTTTCTTCAATAAGCATGCAGGTAACAATCACAGCACTCAACAGACAGTTGTTGTGACACACTGATACTGTGGCCTGTGTGGCAGTGACAATGACAAATGACAAGAGGAAAGAGTAAGAGTGCAATACCTACATGCAGAATAGAGAATAATATTTTTGTTCATAAGTGTCAGCCTCACTCTATTGGTGCAGTAGTCCAACAGTTTTTATTAATAGTATAAGTTGATTACTTTAAATTTTAATGGGGTAACAAATATTTTTATAGTTTGATTTTCATGTCGAAATTTAATTTAAATTAACTAGCGCAACTAAACGTACAATCAAATAATTCTGACATTTGACATTAAGATGAACAGACAACATGTCAACTGTCAATCGTTGTCAAATCAAAATTTTGAACAGCTAAAGTCAGAAATACGGAAAAGTTATTTTTGTTCTGAAACTCTGACTGTTTTTCAGTGTAATTATTTAATACAGTACCAAAATGTGTAGTCTTTCTTCTCGTCTATTAAAGTTTCCAGCGGAGTTTGCTGCAATACGCAAAGTTACTTGCATACCAACATCTAGAGTTCTGGCAGTAACAGCAAATCATACATTTGATTTACAGAGGAAATATTATTATACCGATAGGGATTATGAGCAGTACGGGAGTAAATATTCGTACAAACACTTTTGCTTATCTGTATTATTCGGTGCAGCAGCCTATGTCTCGTACAAGTACTGGTAAGTGTTTTTTTGGCTTTACAATACCAAAAGCGCAATATTTCATTGCATTAAACGCCGAAACCGTTTTAGTATTACCTACCTACAAAAATCGCTGCAGTGCGTATCACTGCTTATCGTAGTAAACATTGAATTATTTGTTTTGTTTTGATTACTTGAGAAATTGAATGACAGAACATCTTTTATTTTATTAACTTGTACAGAACATGATAAAAAATAGCTAATGTAAAGTAAAAACAGAACAATAGAGATGTGTTAAAGTTATGATTAGAAAAAAATATACTTAAATTAATATAAAAAAATTAAGCTAAATAAGTTTGTGAGGAGTATGTACCTATATCCGGTTCACACTAGGCACTCTATGATTTCTGCTTGCTCCTATGATCTCTGTAGGTGTAGGTACTTGTGTATATGATTAAAATAATTTTAGGACACAAAACCATTTATTACCATCAATAAATGCTGCAGAGGAAATATCTGAGAGTGATTCTGATAGTGAAGTTGACACTAAGAAGAAAAGATATAGGAAAGAAAAAATCGGTTTTCGTGACAGAAAGGTATTTTCACCACTTACATAAATATTTACTTCATACTTTTATTATAATTTTATCATTACCACATTTTTATTTTTATTTACAACAGATTATTGAATATGAAAATCGTATGAGGTCATACTCAACCCCAGATAAAATATTTAGATACTTTGCCACAGTGAAATTGACACATGGTGAACATACAGAGATATACATGACCCCTGATGACTTTTTACGAGCAATCACACCCGGCATGAAACAGCCTGATGGTATTTATTTTATTTTAATTTCATTTTATATTATATTTATTTTGATATGTATGTTATATAGGTTGTGTTAATTTTTTTTATTATCTGCACTTATAAGAAAGTACTTGGTTTCATTTCCTAGGTAAGCCATTCATGCTAACAATATTTATTTATTAAAAATCAACACATTATTTTTAGAACAAGTAATATTATAATTAAAAATTTTAAACTTAGTGTGTAAAAATTACATTTCTACTTTGGACGCTGCTGGATAGATTATTGAGTATGAAAACCGTATGCGCCAGTACTCAACTCCAGACAAAGTGTTCCGATACTTTGCCACGCTTCAAGCTCAGCATCATGACCAGCATGAGATATTCATGACACCGGATGATTTCCTGCGCTCCATGACACCTGGTGTCAAGCAACCAGATGGTAAAGTGAAATAGATATAGGAATATATAAATTTGACTGTGGGTAAATTGATTTAAAAATTGTTCAGTATAAAATCACTACTGTGTAACAACCATAAAACCACACAAATTTGAATCATTTGAAAGAGGAAAATCTGCTGATTACAATGATATAAATAATTCTATTGTGACTTATGTTAGTATTTAATACATTTAAGTATTACCATCCAAGCATCTATTTCAATTTTCCGTGAAATTAATTTATTTACTTTTACTAGGTTTGGGACTGGATCAATATAGAAGATATGACCCCAAAGTGAGTATCATTTCTAAAATAGCTTACTTAATGTTATGATATAAGAAAAAAAACCTTTTAACTGTGTAAGAATTGTAAATAATATATTGTTAAAGCAATAACATTTTGAGTAAATAATAAGTATCTAAAATTGTAGCAATAACCTGTAATATTACAAATATAATAACCACCATTTGATATGTGCACTTGCACTTTTACATCGTGATATTTTCACTTTCTAACATGGAATAAACTAATATTGTTAAATAATATTGCAAAATTATGATAGAATAGCACTATTACAGAAGATTTCTTTACGTTGTAGAGGGAGCAGATACTCTTCAAGAAGAATAAAGAAAGTTTACAAAAAGTATTTAATAACTTAATATTTTTTGTATTACTGTTTTCACTACCCAGTCTTAGGAACACATTGCCCAATCACAAATGTTGTTTAGATTACCTTTCGCTTGATAGCAACCTGTATCTAATTGTCATTGGACACTTGCACTGTCAGCACAGTCTTCTCAGCCACTCACATCACTTTCTTGTCTTTTCAGAACATCGATGAGGTACTGTCTTTCTCCTCTTCTTATTTCTCTACTACTGTCGACTTCGTAACGTTTTTTTTTATTTCAAGTGCACACTCTTGATTTATTCATGTCCCTGTTATCATCGCCGTTGGCCACGTCGTGCCTCAATCTAGTCTAGACCACCTTTTTAGATTTTAGGAGGATCGTTTTTACTCTGTTGTACCTAATCTGCTAAAGACCTAAGCTGTGCGCTATTTAAGCTAAATACTTCAAGCTAATGGGTCTTAGATCCCGCAAAACAATTGCATTCTCGCCATTCTGTTCATCGCATGCTGAGATTATCTTATTGTTTTTATTGCATCATTAAGTCTAGACTTCCTTTTTTTAGCAGTAGCAATAGCTGTTTTTTTTTGAAGTTTTTAATTTATTTACGTAGTACTTTCATACTTTTTTACTCGTACATTTTTGTCTAGTCTACATTATTGCGATAGAATTATCGAACAACATTGATAAATCGATTAAAATCTTAATTGGCAACTAACAATAATGAGGTATTTTGCCTTTTAGAGTACACGTTTTGTTTTATTTTTGAGAGCATTTAGAATTATTAGCTGTTTATCTTTTTACATTTTTTCCACTTCTAATTACATACGATTTTTTCCTGACAGAGCATCAGTCAACGTCTCAACCTCGACTTGGACGAAGATTCGATTTTCTATAAACTCGGCTCTTCCGGACTTATTACCTTCAGTGACTACATATTTCTTCTGACTGTATTGTCAAGTAAGTCCTTATATTAATTTATATTGCTTTAAACGCTTTGTTATTTTTCGCCAATTGGAATTGTCGACTGTTCACCGTAAGAGAGTAAGCCTACTATCAAATACAAGGTGCAATTCCAGACATTCAGTTTGGTACATATTGGGTTTTGTCTGGTTGTCCGTGATTAACTTGATAACTAGGTACACTCAGTTCTTTTCTCATACTTAGCCTATAACATGCCCTGAGGACACGGTGGAACACACGGTGGGAGAATGCCCTTCGTGGGCTGAGCACCGCCGTGTCCTCAGGGAAGTGGTCGGCGATGGCGACCTCTCGCGTCCGGGCCTAGTGCAGGCCATGATGCGGAGCGAGGGGGATTGGGATGCCGTCTCCTCCTTTTGCGAAGCAGTCATGCTAGCTAAGGAGGAGGCGGGACGCGTGAGGCAGCGAAGCGCTGCCTCCTCGCAACCCAGCCATCGCGAAGGACACACCGGGCGTCGGGGATCGCGGGACGATCTCCGGCCACCGTAAGCGCGGGCCTGCGGACGGCGAGATTGGGTGGCTCCCCGTCCGACCAGAAACAGACCCGAGCGTACGGCGCGTCGCGTTCCGCGCGCGCCTCAAAGAGCCATCAGACCACCACAGATGGGGCCCAATAGGGCCGATGCCGATTCGGAGTCGCGGAGAACCTAACGGGTAACCGGGGCTCCGACTCGACGTGCAGGAGAAGGAACGGGGTGGTTTTTAGTCAGTAAGAGTCTGACACTCCCTCCCGCCTCACCCAGGCGGGAGCAGTCATTCGATGATTTTCCCCCTTAAAAAAAAAGAAAAAAAAAGCCTATAACATACCTACCCACCTAACTACTTACTATATTTTTAAACTTTCATTTCGTCCTTACTCCTTACACTTATACTACTGTAAAAACCTTTCTATGCTAACGAATAACTAATATTTTAATTTATTAAAAAGTGAATTATATATCCAATAAGTAACATTCGTCAACTTCTAAAAAAATTAGGTAGTATACCTACGAAGCTACTTCAGTTGATATTTTGTGAACGAAACGTACGAAAGATATTATATATGAAAGAAAAAGAAAAATGTATAACTGAACTTTTATTTTTTAACATAACTTCTATAAACACCCGCATCATATCCGAACATTTCAAAGTCTATACCGTATATTTTTAACAAATTATCCATCATATTTTCGTCAAGTTGACCATAATAATGCATTAACAAAGATGTCGTGTTCTTCCCGTCACGAGATGTATTCATCAGACCACGATGTTTTCTCTTACGCTCACCAGCCTTTATGTTTAACACAGGGCCGAGATTTAGTTTCTGTATTACATACATTGAATCTTTTGTGAACGTTTCTACTTTCGCTATCACAGTAAAGTTGACTGCACATGGTGTACAAAACGTGTAGTACGGAGCCCAGTGTTCGTCAAACGTGTACCCCGGATGATACTCGTCTATAAGATACTGGACGAACTCACGAAATGTTGGACCAACCACTTTATTTTTCGCCTTGACTAGGGCTTCTTTCTTTCTATACTTTGTAATTATTGTCCTTGCCAATTTCCTATAATACGGCTTTATTTTCCCTTGCTGGTTGATCTCCAGTTTGTCACGATATGCTGACAATAACCTTACAAAAGGATCTCGCACAATTAAAAGCGACACAACCCCAGGTGCTTGAATTGCTTCTGTTAGTTCTTTTATTTTAGGACGGGGGAACTTTTTTCTTGCTAAAATTAACGGTATTTTTTTAGTTTCTTCCAAAAACTTTTTCTTATATCCTCCTGAAACAAAGTATGTTATGAAAAACAGCGGATAAATCTTATGCTCGATTGTTTTAAAAAACTACTTTTTAATCATTACCTAAAATATTCATATAATACATCCAAGTTGAGCTGGCAGCTTTGAAAATGTTGCACCAAACAAGTCCATGATCATGATCGACATAGAATTCTTTAGAGTTCACTTTTTGTGAGAGAAGATTCCTATGGCGACAGACATTTTGCATTGTTTTTGATCGATTCTTCAATACTATAATCGTATCATTATCTACCTCAGGCCACGTGATAAAGTCATGGTTTGATGTTTCTGAATCGTCTTTAGTTAATGGCCCGGCACCCTGTAAATTATCAACAGTATTGTTTACACTGAGCAACAAATGAACAGGGAACACTACAGAAGTGCACATTTAGTGACATTACCTGCCACCCGCTGTAGTTGTCTGGTATTATAGACCAGTCCTTCACTGACGTATCTTCGGTGCTTTTAAAAACCGTCATTTTCATAACTATCATGTAAAGAGATACCCAAAACAGAAGAGCTGCGGTCTTTGCTCCACATCTCACGCAAATGTATAGTTTTGTTGCCATTCTCGACCGAAAACGTTTCACTGAAAGGACCATTTTGACGGGTCTGTTTAGTATTTATAATGAACAGGTGAACTATCCTAAATGTATGGTATGAACATTTTCGGTACTCCTTTGTGTCGTCCGCTAGTGTGCGCAGACATATCGGGTGACAGATACTTCACGCAGCATCCGATGGAGGTGGGGGTGGACCCAGGCGGTACGGGGCATGAGCGGATCTAATGATTTTCTTGTTCCTGTGAGCGCGATGTTTAACTTCCGAAATGCGATTCTTTTTCAAGTTGAATATCAATGAATGATATAGCATTCGTGTAGTAGATCAAATAGGTACTATGTATAAATCAACTTAATTGTTTGATTTGTGAATTGATGGAAAAGAAATAAAAGCTTGTAAAATATCTACTAACTTCTGTATCTTGGATGAAATGTAGAAACTTTTTAGACATTTTAAAAGAAAACATCATAAGTATTCGTGTATAAAACGTTAGCCAATTTCATCTAGGACCTAGGAGGCAATTCATTGTGCGGTCGCGTATTTTGGAAGCGTGATGCTGGATTCGTTTACATCGGGCCGATATTTACTTGCCTATATGTTAAAAGAGAGGATCTGATTTACATACAGGGTGACCAGCAATAAATGGACAACATTTAAATGGCATATAGTTTATGGTCGAATAGGAAAAATGTACCTATAGGTGGTTATCATGTCCCTTTAGGGAACAATTCTTTTTGAGGAGTGGCTTGAGAGACGCTACGGCGTCCTCACCTACCGCCTGACGCAGGTCCTCACCGGACATGGGAGTTTCGGGAGGTACCTGTGTCTGATGGGGCGGCAGGAAACGTCTGGGTGTCACCACTGCCAGGACCGCCCTGAGCGTACGGCGCGCCCGCCTCACGCAGGCGGGAGCAGTCATTCGATGATTTTCCCCCTTTAAAAAAAAAGGAACAATTCTTTGTGTAATTCACCAATTATTGTTCCCGATCTTTATGAACATAGTCCTTCTTTTCCGATGTACAATAATGATAATCGAAGGTATATAGGGTATCTACCATGCTTCTGAATTTTAAACGGTTTTCTTCGTGGGCTAAGTTTATCTTAATCATAGATAATAAAAATGTCGTACTGCAGTGTAGTGATCTAAAGTGTATTAGTCGTAATCTATTAAAATCGTGTATCCTAATTAATAATTGTTTCCTTTACACCCGACACCTCATGGCGGCCCTGCAATAGGCGCGACTCGGGTACGCGCGAATACCTCAGTACATTCGCCATCATAAATATATGGACTTGGTTATTTTTTATTATTTTACTTTCCCCTTTCAGCATCTCGCCGCCATTTTGAAATAGCATTCCGTATGTTTGATTTGAACGGAGACGGTGACGTGGACTGTGAAGAGTTTGAGAAAGTCGCGGCTCTCATTCGACAGCAGAGTAGCATTGGATCAAGGCATCGAGATCATGCGAACACTGGCAATACTTTCAAGGTTTTTAAATGCTTAATTCCTATTTTGAAAAAACTATTACCTTCATCTAAGATTAAGTGCTGGGTTACGTTAAATTACAGTATTTGCTTTCACGATTCTATTGGTAGATCGTCGAATCTATTCACGACACAGTTTATAGAATTGGTGTCCATTGATTACAGTATTTCACATGACTCTGTATGAAAAGGAAATGTTACTGGAAGTATACATATTTAGGTATTACATAAAACAAGAAATATTCAAACTTGTATAAACTTGATCACATTTATATTTTTTACAATCGATTAGTTGACCGCTCAGTCAAATATAAGTCGTTGTATTTTTCAGGGCATAAACTCTGCTTTGACGACATACTTCTTCGGGCCTCATCTCAACCAAAAGCTCACTATCGAAAAGTTCTTAGACTTCCAACATCAACTACAAAGGGAAATATTGTCCCTTGAGTTCCAAAGAAAACAACCTGGTAAGTGGGACATTAGAAAATCGAGAAAAATACGAGTTACAGCCAGAAAAGCAAAGAGAAAACGTAACTACGCAACTTCTATTCTCACCATTTATTTTATGAGTTCCAAGTAAAGAATATTGTTGGGAACGATAGAATGTTGTTCTTTGCCATACCTTATAGTTACAGAGAGTTATTAAACAGTGTAACAGAAGTTACACAAGTTGAACTAAGTACTACTAATTCCAGGCCCGAACCGGACATAAGTACTGAGATGAGGAAATCCGGTTCATACTCGTAGGAAGATGAGGAGGCCCGATCTCCCCATACAACATACTTACAACTGCTCTGATGTTGCGGGCTGAGTAGGGCGAATTGAAATCTAACTACGACTAATTAAAGTAGTTAATAATCATTACATATTACATTAAATAATCGTAAAAAGTAGTTAAACATTTTGATTACTACCTAATAATTGTAGTTATAATCACTATTACGAGATTACGTTTCATAACTACACATTTAAAATAATATTGCGTTTTATAAAACGCTAAAGCCCATATTATTTTTTTACGTATACTTAAGTCTAATTTGAATTATTAGCCCAATCAACTTATTTTTATATTAGTTGATTCGCAAATTATTCAAATCGAGTCGAAGTTGTGAATTAAACTGAAGATTTTTTATGCAGTTAGATCCCGAATCTTACATAACAACACATTACGATGTATATTTAACTGAAAAAATATTAGACAAAAAGTCAAATAATCAGTACTTACTACTAGATTCCAGTAACCAAATGACTACTTCATGTAGTTATAACTATAAGTAGTTAACTACGCCCGATACTGGTTGCGGGCTGCATGATACTTAAGCCTTTTTTACTTATTGTTTGTAAAATATTTCAGATGAAAATGGTCGTATAACTGAGGCAGATTTTGCGGAACTTCTATTGGCCTACGCTGGCTACCCGGCTAAGAAGAAGGCGCGTATGTTGAAACGTGTCAAAAAGACGTAAGTTGCCACAACTGATACTATTATTATTATTAGTAGATATAAGACTCCGTGCTATTACTGGGATTTTTTTGAAAAATCCAGTAATACTTTGCCCGACCCGGGAATCGAACCCGAGACCCCTTGCCCGGCAGTCGCACTTGCGACCACTCGGACAATGAGGCAGTCGATGAGTGGATTTTTCAAAAAAAATCCCAGTAATAGCACGGAGTCTGGAATTGTGCCCGGTATATGGCAATAGGCTCACCCCCTATTACATGGGACTCATAACATAAATAGTGAAAGGTGGGTGTTACATTGTACAGTGGCATAATGTACACCTCTGCCTACCCCTTCGGGGATAAATGGCGTGATGTTATGTTATGTATGTTATGTATGTTAGTAGATATAACTTTACTATTTAAACTGTCAAACACCAAGCGGTCACCGGTGACCGCAACCTATTGTTCTATAATTGTGTCTATAATGACGGTACTTGACGAGTTAAGCAAGGTATAAACCCAAAGTTTTCTGAAAAATTGTTGTGGTCGGATTATAGATAGATTAATTCAGTTGTGCGTAGACTATTTTCTATAAAAAAAGAGATAGAGAGAGAGTTAGTTAACGCAATTTTCATATTAAATTTAACTAGAATAATTTACACTAAAAATGTAATTATTATTTTCCAGTTTCCGAGACCATGGCGTCGGTATAACCAAGGACGATTATCTGAAGTTCTTCCACTTCTTGAACAACATCAATGATGTAGACACAGCGCTCACGTTCTATCACATAGCGGGCGCGTCCATAGACCAGCCAACTCTACGTCACGTCGCAAGGACTGTCGCACATGTGGACCTTGACCCTCATGTCATCAATGTCGTCTTCACTATATTTGACGAAAACAGTTTGTATTCTTTATTTCAATTTATATTAAGATATACGTAGGCATGCTTAGGCTATGATTTTGGGGAAATTTGAACTCGTCGAGTACCGTCATTATAGACACAATTAAAGAACAATAGGTTGCGGTCACCGGTGACCGCTTGGTGTTTGACAGTTTAAGGGATAATCGTCATATAATATACAAACAAAACTCGATACGACCAATGTCGTTAACATTGTAATAATCTGGTCTCATTTTCACAGTGGACGGTCAGCTCAGCAACAGGGAATTCGTCGCAGTCATGAAGAACAGATTACTCCGTGGTTTAGAGAAGCCGAAAGACACAGGTTTCGTGAAATTAATGTATTCCCTTATCAAATGTGCGAGGGACACCAAACCTGCGATACTTGATTTTTAAAGGTATTCTTATACAATCCTTCTGCTAAAATACTTTGTTCACGGAGGGGATCGACGGCTAAGAAGAAATCTATGATTGTGCCTAAAGAATGTCGTGAAATGGACTTGAGTAATAGGATTTTACTTTTTAAATTGCTGTTTTTGCCATTAAATAGCAGTCAAAAACGGCAGGTTACTGATAAAATCTCGGACGGTTTCGCGCGTGGCGAAACTTTCGTGTGTTATACCAAAGTAAGCTTGTTTCTAAATTAAATCATGTATTTAAAAAATCTTAGGGTCAGATTACACTAAAGTTACTCGCGCAGTTGTTTTTGTTTTAGCGCAAGGAAGAAGTGCGCCAAATTGCGTGACCATTGTTAAAAATTACGTGAAATGTAATGTCGCGATTAACTAGAGAAGATGAAACAATAGAAACTTATTTATACCCGACTGTTAGTAAAGGTCTATACACTACATATACTTTAATTAGTAAATATTTTCTTATATCGACACGAGAAAATACAAGTATATTTTCATTATCTAACAGATGGTCTAAGTACATTCTTCTGTAATCTTCCCTACTGTAATATACTGTTACTGTTTGCCATTTTTATAATGATCGTACATAAAATTTAATACGCCTGCACTGTTTATAAAATTAATTAAAAAGCTTCCCGCACTAAATAATAATACATTATACACATTACTTAGGTAAATACCAGTTCATAAAACCTCTTTTTTTTTTCAAAAACATAAATGAAGTTCCTGATTAAAATTGCGCCTTTGTCAAATTGTTTGTGCAATTATTGCGCTAATCAAAGTTTTGTTTGCGCAAAATGCTTGTTATTTTCTTATGTAAAATGCGCATATTGTCCTGTTATTCATCCAATGATATGTATTTATATTTAATGAATGGAGTAACTTATTAGTCATGGTTTTAAAAAAAATTTAATTATTTAAGCTCTCTATTCTGGTCATATATTATAAGTTATTGATTTTATGAATAAGTGACTTGACTGAACTTTAGTTAAAATAACAACGTTTGACTTTTATAATTTTCAAATACCTATTTTGTTAGTGAAATTAGTTGGCTATGTAAAATACTATTACATTACATCATTGTAAAATAATTGTTCATAAAAATAGCATATGTATATTTATTAAAGTCCTAAATAGATATATTTTAGTTGTATCAAGTCTTAGAGTTTATAATATTGTTATGGAGTATCTTATATGTATTGTTTATCAAACAAATAATTGTTTAATTGATACCGAAATATTATTCATTTTGTAATTACTTTTAAACTATGTATTTTACGCTTTTAACTGTACAAGTACACAGCATAGTTCATATCTCATCAAGCCATGCTTTTATATTGTACTAACTTGATAAGAATAATATTTATTGCTTAATTACTTCATTATCATAATAAATGGAAAGTTGTATACGTAAGTCGCAAACTACGCGTTTTATCTTAGTTCTAGTTTACTTTAAAACACAAGAATCACAACGATTAAGGAATAAAATGATTATTGTTATATGATTACTAAGAATAAATCAGTTTTTTGCCACTCCGTTTTTATTTTTAACAGTCTAAAGTTAATATTATTACTTTAAATGTTAGCTTTAGTGTTACATAATATAATTTTGTGATGTATTTGTTGGAATTAATGTTAAACTGAAGCCTCTATGAAAATATGATTTGAATACTTTTTAATCCCACAGCTTCAGTTATTCATACCATGAAAGTATATTTCAAACATTTTTTGTGATGGTTTCTAATAAATTTTGAGGTCAACGTCCGAAAAGTCATTAGCGAATCTCGTTGTCATGTTAAAATGCCCTCATCTCCTGAAACGCGTCGATATTTGAGACAGAGACAAGTCGCGAGCATTGAACCAGTGTCGAGTGTTCCCGGCTCCCGAGTGACAGCGGCACAGCGACGTATGAGCTTTGTATTGGCCCAGAAACAGCTCGTGCGGCTCCGGCTTGTAAATCACTCGAAGTAAGCACGAGCCGTCGATCCGACGCCCGCCGCTACGCGAAAAATAGATATAGTTTGATGTTGCTCCGGAAATATTCGAGATAATAGAAAACGGCACTGCTCGAACGACTCTGAGCAAGTAACCACGCCCCGCGCCCTCTGGTGAGTCCACCCTTATATTGTGATCCCCACTACCGCGCCCACGTGGCGTCTAACGTGTATTTTTCCTGTGCTCGACTGTCCTTGTCCATAGAACAGGTGATTTATGCACAGGAATGTTGCCAAACACCTACGTTCCTACGTGTATGCATTATGAAATGTAACTGACGGTCGATTATAAAGAGATTGTGATAGTATGCACTCTCACTGCAAGTGCAGCATACTTTTGCACTGCGTCTGAATTTTAATGCGAATATTTTTGTGCCAGTTTTGCCTGGAACTGATACCGAGTGACGATGCCGATGTACGAGCGGCCACCGTTTTGGCGAGTTCCCCACCAGCGCGTGGATCCTGGAAGTGAGCCCAGGGACTTCGGACAGAGGCGACCAGTAAGTATACCTGTCATATTCAGTGAACATCTAACTACAGAACCATTTACCACCATTAGGGTTTTCATTTTGTGTGGAGATGGATAGAACAGATGTCCGACGCCATTTTGTATATCGATTTATTTGCGGTGCTCAGTCACACTCAGTGGTTTTAATTACCAATAAATTTTTGATTAAATGTACATGATTTAGTACGTTCAGTGACATTAATATAAAAGAAAATTCAAAATAAATATGCATGTTTAAATAACTTCTCTCTTATGTAATACGTAAGCGATGTTCCAAGTAAACGGGAATATGCTGTCAATATCTACCTTCATTAATTTTAGAAAGAAAATAACTAGGTGGATACCGCCTGCAGATACGTATCGAATAAAATAAAATATTTGGCTCGTTTCTAAGTAATCTAAACTCTTTTTTTTTGTATATCAACCTCCTTGGTCGTTTATTTGTGCAATTAAATCGGTATCACGTTTTTAGGACATTGGGTCTTACGGTCCCATATTTTGAAACCGAATCAAATATCATATATGATATTAACCACTTACTTAGTTGAGGAACACGATTTACTTACTAAAGACACGTGATTTTCTTTTTTAAACGACACATTCTACTATATAGTTACTTGCCAATTCTTTGTTTTAATTTTTAGAAATCATGATCAATGATCTAATTATACATCAATATCGGTAAATGATGCCAATGCAAATTCATAATGGCATAATTAATGTATGACGCAGGAAATAGTGATAAATAAATGAATGGCCTTTATAGTTCTGAGAGTTTGAACTCTTTTACTAAACGCGGTATAAAAGCTGTTTTAGATATTTACAAATAAAAGCCTTATTTTGATCACATTATTTAGTAATTTCACTTCATATCAGCCTTAATTCGATAAAAAAGTTGACCAAAATAAGTAAACTTTTTTTTGTTGTTCTGTATTGGGGAATTGCAATAAACCTCAGAGAAATTTCTTCATCCCTGTCAATGGAAGAAGTGGTATTTTCGGTATTAATTTTTCACCTGACTATTCGATACATTTCAACGATTTGACATACCAAATATATCACTCCAGTTCTGAGGTAGAAATTATTGCGATGTTAAGCGTTGATTATGGTGAAAGTAAATAAACAAGTTGAATAGGTTGCCGGAATGGATGGTCAATCAAGCATCGATATATCCCAGAGTTTCCGTAAATCGAAGTAGGTCGATTGCGAAGGCAGGGTTACATGCAGAGTGCAGAACTAGAGGGGCAGGGGGCGGTGCGAGTTTGCGGTGAGGCTAATTTAGCGCACACTACGTCCCGTGTTCCCGCCGCGCACGCATCGCGGCGCAGTGACGGCGCAGTGACGGCACAGTGACCGCGCAGTGACCGCGCAGTGACCGCGCAGTGACCACTCTCAGCATGGGCCGCCTGCACACGTTCGTGGTGACGCTGCGGCGTGACAGCCGCGAGGTCAACTGGGGCCTGCGTCTCGTCGGCGGCGCCGACCTGGCCACGCCGCTCATCGTCACCAGGGTATAGCTTACACGCCGCCCACCGTAAACACTGCCGGCGCTGTCCTCCTACCGCTCTGTTTGTAAATAAGACGCTATCCAGGTTAACAAGCGATACACGCTGCCGGCTCTAAACTGCACGCCTCACTTCCTCATCTAAACAACAAAGCTTAGCTAAGACAAAACTTCCTCAGTAAATGTGTCGTGAGATCCAACTTGGATTATTTTATCATTTGTCCGGGATACAAAAATATTTATAGCGTTGTCAGTCAGTCTGGGTCTTTACCGGCAAGCGACAATGTGAAGCACTTCAGCTATTTTTGTGATTCAAGTATCTGCTGAGCCGTTTTAAAATATCGGGAAACGTCTGTTGTTTTGAGATTATCTAGAACATCATTAAAATACATCTAGAGCGTGGACGAACTCTCTTTATAACTGATATATTCTTGGATGTATCGTGTTGTTCGTTCGACAGCTGCCGTCGGTGATGCGACATGACCCCGTTATCTTAATCTCTTACATTTAATATTTTTAGCTAGCTCCTAAATGTACATGTATATTTTGTTAGTATATGCAGTAGGTAGACTGCATGACGACTACTTCAGTATTATTGGCTGTCAAGTGCTTCGCCAGTGACCTTCGTGACGTGGAGTATGCGCAAATGTAACCAGTGTAAACCTAACACAGGAACCAAAAGCCATCGGCGTTGTTGTGTATGCATTACATATACAAAGTAGAAAACCTTGCTCCAATATTTAAGCTGATGACGCAAACGTGACGCCCGTACAACACCAACACCATAACATGTTAGTAACCACAACACACGTACTATAGTGTGGCGTGGGTCAAAAATATTTTTTTTTCCAAATACAATTTCTAATAGCGAATATTAGTTGTCATTTGATAAGACGCGTATAAAATATTATTGCAATCTTTGTCTAAATCTGTATCCGGATCAGTTTTTAAGGTTCTATATATTTTTACTTTAAAGGTTTCCAAAATGGTTGAAAACAATTATACACTATTTTAACTTCTATTTTTTTTATTTTAGACAGGTGTCTGCTATTAAAAAAGATACCGAAAACGTCAATATTTGTGGGTACTTACGTACTTACACATGACATATACCTAACCGCAAAGTGATTTGTTTAGTTGACTTGTGTTTTGATAACACAAGGTGAATTTTTGGGATTTTGAAAATTAATCGTATAGTCGAAAAACTTTTTGTGTCCGATATTTGATAATACAAATGACTTAAAATATGTTGAAATTCCGAATTACGAAGAAATAATAAAGTAGGCACTCGATATAATATAACGGGATTTAAAGTAAAAATCTCGAAAAATACTGAACGGTAATCATATTTTCAAAAATTGCTGCTATTGTCACTGTAAAATTTTAAAACTTACGAAGGAAAGCATTGCCAGCAACTGTATCAAATGTAAGAATGCAACCACCTTAATTAAAACTTATTGCCTACATGAAATTCAAAATCGTTTTTATTCACCAAAGTTGTAAAGATTAGGCATATTATTAACTGGCAAAATCAAGTTAAAGAACCACCTATCCTGATGCAACTCTCTACCCAGAAGCTAGATACCCTTATTGCTCGAGGAGTGGTTAACAAAATATATTTCTTGCGCTTACCATGTTACACCCATGCCATTGAATGCATGTTACTGAAGCTTCAGAAACTCTCTGATCAAAATGAACCCGCAAAGCCATGACAGAATCATCATCGTAAACTTATAACATACTTTTATAGAGGTAGTAATAATGATATAAATGATAAAAATGATGATAATCATAATTGAATAATTCTTTCATAAACTACGTTTAAAAAGGAAGAAGTTTAGTCAGGTAAAAGATTATCTAATTACCACAAAATTGTGTACCAGTTCTTACTACCAAAACACATATTTTTATTGTATATGATACCGGTATTGTCGCGGAGAACCTAACGGGTAACCGGGGCTCCGGCTCGACGTGCAGGAGAAGGAACGGGGTGGTTTTTAGTCAGTAAGAGTCTGACACTCCCTCCCGCCTCACCCAGGCGGGAGAAGTCATTCGATGATTTTCCCCCCTTAAAAAAAAAAAAAAAAAAAAATTGTATATGTTACAGGTATGTATATGTTACCGGTTTTCAAATCAGGATTTTTTTCCATATTGAGGTGACCCATTACTACGTACTGAAAAATCTTATTAGGCCAAAGTGGATGCTATTCCCTAATTTTAAAAACTCGTATTGAGGAGCCTCCGCAGAGTTCTGTTATCAGTTAGTTATTCATTTTGTCTTCTTAGAGAATAGCATCAAAATCTCCCACGACCATAGATGTTCAATTGCTCATTTTGCTTTTATTATTAAAAAGTGTAACTGCTCTTAATATAATATGTAAAATGCTTTTATCTGATCCAAAAGTACCTACATGAATTTTATATTAGATTTTCTTAGAAAAGAATAATAATAAGGCGGATGCTTGACCCGATTCTGTCTGTATGTGTGTTTATATCATGGCTGACGCGTGAGTGCAAGAAAGAGTGCATCCCAGTCGTATGTCTATTCGCGTGAAGTGTAGGAGGTTACTGAGTCATAGGCGTTGAGATAGCAATCTGGAAAGTTTGCCAGGTAGATACGCATTCCAAAGAGGTATTCTTTCAGAACTTACTCACATTCGCATTTCAATTATTTATTTTTGGTTACGTTCTTGTTTGTATGTAGCTAATGGGTAAGGAACATAAATACCGTTAGTAGTTTAAAAATACTCTAATACTCTCCTCTTTTGTTTAGATACACGAATACATTGTTATTTGTAACAGATTGGTAATAAATTGTACATGTATGTAGTTGATTGTTTCTAAGAGAATGCAAGATTTATTTATCACTAATGGTACCGCACCAGTCTGGTATATCCTGACTCACCCTGTGTACATACATAATATACTATTGTTTAGAACGTCAGACAGAACGAGAACTATTTTCTGTTCTATCTCCCTAGTCCTCGACTAGAGTTCGACTAGAATCGACTTGAATTTAAATGCCATTTTGTCTTGTCGTCTGATTGTGACGATGTGTGTTTTGTTTTCATTTTGTATTGCTAACTAATCAACAGCCTGCCAGGGGATGACTGGGTACTATTTCTCGATTTTTCTAATTAATTTTCCAAGTATTTCCTTAATAAAAACTTTGTCATAAATATATCAAACAACAATGATGGTAACTAACAAATCGAAACTGCCGGCATGCGTAACCAAGAGAAATTAATTATTGACTTTGATACCTAGTTAATTTTTATTTACACTTATAAGTAGATAGATATCCAACGATTTTTTTCTAATGACTTCGATCAATGAGTCAATTCGATCCTACCATCCCTTAAACTTTTGACTGCCGACACATCCTCCGCTATCGTGCGTGACCCACACGGAGTCCCCTATCCCCATGACGTTCAACATTCTAATTAACTCATTCATAAAAGTACATTGTTTGAATTAAGCATCACTTTCAATTAGAAACGCTGAAGGATCAAAATAAGACGGCTTTCTAGTCTAGTAGAATGCTGATAGGCAACCATTGCGTTAATGAAGGGTCATGGAGGTTCATTTCTTTTTTAAATATGTTAAAAGAATAAGCAATTTTGTATAAACTTAAGAGACTGCTTAATAATATTATTCTTCTCACAATTTGTGAATCACACAAAGATTTGGTTCGTACGGGAATTGAACCCAGTACATGTTGCGCGGCAGCCGGTTGCTCAGCCACCGCGCCAACCGTGCCGTCAAATAGTAGAAAATGGAAGAGGATATTGCGCAACCTTACGTAACTTGAGATAGGGAGAGGAAGTCTTCAAACCTTTATGGAAAGAACTGCATACTCCATTACTACTTTTTAAAAGACCGGCAAGGCACTTACAATTCCTCAGGTGTTGCGATTGTCCATGAGTGGCGGTGATCGCTCATCATCAGGTTACCCGTCTGCTAGTTTGTTCCCTATCTAAATGATGATATATGTTTTTACAAATCAAAAGGGAAATAATAATGGCTACGAAAAACAAATTAATCTCAAGCGATCTGCTAAGAACACAACTGAACTTCCGAACAGGACGTTCAGTTCCTACAAGTTCCTCCAAGAACCTACTACAAGATTTTAGAAGATTTCAGATAGAGTAGACTGTGCTGTATGTAACTAGACTATATAGGTAAGGTATACCACATCAACAGCCTGTAAATGCCCACTGCTGAGCAAAGGAGAAGGTTTGAGCATTATTCACCACGCTTGCTCAATGCGGGTTGGCGATTACAAACTTATAATTAGAAATTATAAGCCCAGGTTTCCTCTCGATGTTATCCTTCACCGTATGTCAGTAGTGTCTACATAATCTTAGAAAGTACATATAACTCGGAAATAGTCACATTGGTACTTGCCGTTGGTAGGTTTCGAACCCGCACCCTCATACCTCTACATGAGAAGCGAGCGTTTTAAACCTCCGGGCCACCATGACATTTAGGTAAGGTATACCGTGTGAGTAGAAATAAAAATATATGAAATGTTATTGGTACCAAATACCTCTATAATCTTGACACAGTTTATTGTAACATCGAGACGTCATATTTGGCCTACATACATTTAGGTTTGCCACATCTACATGATGTCTCACATCTGTTTTCTGCTGAACGAGAAATGCACTCAGCAAATAATCCATCCTCCCGCTGACCTTGGCTGCCATAAATCTTCAATCGCAAAAACAGCCTTGAGCTCAATTTTCTCTCTAACGGAGCCATTAAAATGCCTTCATTACTTCCTCTCCATATGGGTGGGATGAGTCAATCGATTCAATAAATACGTATCAATAGAACATTAAATAGATCGATATAGGTTTTAAAAAAACAATTTCGTTTTTTTTACACAAACAGCATTTGAGTAATTAGCACTGTCATAACTCATGTCACTTCTTGGCAAAGAGACTCAGCCCCTGTTTAATTATATGATTTCAGCAATATAATAATTTCAATGATCCAGCTCTGCTCTACATACATAACCCGATTAAATTCCTGCGTCCTGTTTTTTACTTCTAAATATATGGTTTAGAATTTATTTTATTGCAATATGTGCTCTAATTTTTAGAAGTTGTGCTTTATATCTACTAAGCTTAGAAAGTTTTTCACAAAAACAAGTTTAGCTATTCGCACTGACTTCGCAGTAGATAGTCCGCTAGAACCGTCGCCCTACATAGATGAAATATTTGAATACTTATGTAGAAAAACATTTAATTACAGTTTTCCCTAAAATTGAGTTTGCAGAAGTAGAAGAAGTAGAAGTAAAAAAACGTTTGGACTTTTGCAGTGGTTGAATAACCACTACACAATAAATAATATATTGAATATAGTCATCACATATTAACGTAATGCATCTCCTAAATCCTGGATAATTGTGTAACGTAACTGACGGATGTGTTCGCACGTCACTTGCGTATATGAGTGCTATGCGGATGGACGCTAGCCAGGCGGAAAGTTTAAAAAAATCCGTCAAAAACGAGTGAAATGAAATTGACGTCCTCACAAAAATTTAACCGCGACCCACGGTGATAGATGAAGAGTAAATATAGATGCATGTCCTCGCCATTGACTCGAGGAAGTGTGATGGATTTGCGCAGGTCGAGTCGTCGATGCGATGCGGCCTCCATCCGATCCGACGGTTGTTTTCAATAAAAAATGTCAGGTTGGCGCAGCGTCGCCGACGGACGCATTTAGCCTGGCCATCAGCCAAACTCAATGCATACGTCCCGCACCTCCACTCCCCTACCCCAGCCACAAGGTCGACCTAGTACTGTATGCAATGTAATAACCCTCCAAGCTTGTTCTATTACCTTATGCCGTGGAGAACCTAACAGGTTACCGGGGCTCCGTCTCGAAGTGCAGGAGTAGGAACGGGGTGGTTTTGATTCAGTAAGAGTCTGACACACCCTCCCGCCTCACCCAGGCGGGAGAAGTCATTCGATGATTTTCCCCCCTTAAAAAAAATTAACCTTAAATATCGGTAGGTATAACCATCGCCTCTAAACTGAATAAATTGAATCATCCATAAGCTACTCGGAATTCGTTACATTATACAAATTGTTACCACGATGAAGAAACCATTAAAAAGAACAACATAAAATATTATTTTCAGTATGAATTTATTTGAAAGTAAACAAGCTGGGTGGGATCGTCATCGTGTGACACTTACCCTTGGAGGTGACCGAACCGAATGGACGCTTGGTTCACACTTCAGAATGTCACGGCCCGTCTGTTACTCTTTCTATAAGTGTCTCATACCTGTTAATATTACAGTTATAACACGGGCAACACCTATTTAAACGTAGGTGGGTGCCAAAAACAAATCCTACATTGTTTATAGTTCGCAAACTTACATATTTATTCATAAAATATGTAAAGTTTGTTACGAAGTTGTAAAGTATCCCAGTAAAATAAAACGATCCTTTGATGCGGGGCGTTTTCCTTAGAATTCCCGTAATGGTAGACTTCAAACACCTCCATATATTCAGTTTGGATAAACATTGACGCATTGAGATTGACACACTGGCTCTTTGAACTTCGCTTTGCAGCAGCAGTATACACTTGGTTACAGAACTAAACCGGATCTCTTATAATAAATCCGAAATAAGCAATTTACCACCAGTATTTAATTTAATAGACCGCGAACAAAATAAACAATAAAATCTTATTTCAATAGAATCTTTCTTATTTATAGGTACCTACTTAAATGATTATCCAATTATTAGCAAAAGTATTCAAATTCTGATGTTGATAAATCTTTTAATTTCCAGGTGACACCGGGTACTCCCGCTGGCAAAGAGCTAGTCCGTGGAGACATCATTGCCAAAATCGACGACTACGACGCACGCGACCTGCGACACGAAGATGCACAGAATCTCTTCAGGAATGCACCCAAACAGATCAAGCTTGTAGTGCAAAGGTAACGAGTCGTACTTATATTTACTTAGATATATCGATACATTACAGAGGTACAATAAAATTCTAACCGAAAAGCTAAAAAAACACAATTTATAGTTGTGTCAACGAATGTCTGAGGGTATTTGCAAACAATACCACAATAAACGGTGTCTCTCCAACACGATTGCCATTTTCTTTCTAAAGGTATTGATTTTCTTTGTGGATATTTCCTGGTAAAAACAAGTGAGTGTACTCCAGGGGCGGCGCTAGTGCACACCTGTACTCGTTGCCTCGGTCTCCGGGCAGCTTTGTAGGCCGCGTGCCCACGCCTACCTTCTATCACGAGTTCGCTGAGTAAGAACTGCACTAGGTGTCATCCATGTTGCCCTTCACCTAGATGTTTATTAATGTTCTTGGTGATACTGAATTCCCCAAATTGTACTCCAAGAAATCACTTTAATTTTGAAATAAAACATCTCAAATGAATAGTGAGGTTGATAATATTGTAGAAACTTTTCGGCGAGCAAACAAATTAAAAGCTAGTCATAAAAATAAAGCTAAATTGATAAATATCCATGTCCAAAACCCTTTGATTCAGTATCACGTTGCATTTTGAAAGAGCTCGTCGCGAAATATTTATACTATTTGCTTGATATAATTAGCCCTTCTATTACCTATTTATTTTTGTTAATCTATTTTGAGAAATATTTAAGCATGGGTAATATCGGTGTTGTAGAAAAACTTTGCAAATAACTAAAATATTTATACACTTGAAAGACTATTTGTTGTTGGAACAGACATTCTATCCCCGTCAGTATGTACGTAACATCCTGTATGCTGTCGACGACTCTATGCATGAACTGTACCTACTATTCATATTTATGTTATACATATTTTCTATTATAATATATTGATGTTGGGAACAGAGTTGTATGTCTAGGTTGATAAGGTATATACTAAATGCACTGCATCCTTCCTTTATATGTTGATACACACATTTAGTCTTACCACTGGATTACTTCGAATATGTATAGCGATATAATTAGTAATTACATTGATCTATATCGCGGTTAAATTCGAAATAGTCTAGTGATTATAATTTGATATTTGTCGTCGTCAATACTTCATAAAGTTGGCACCAACACTGCATGGAATTAACGTGAATCCACGTTCGAGTCATATTCATTGTGCACGGTGTGTAGGGACGTGGACCGAGACGGGCCGCGCTCGACCACCCCGATGGCGCCACGATCACCGATACCCATGGCGGCTGCAGCACCATACAGGTATCATTCACTCCATTATATTATACATTTAAGACCTCTTTACAACGATTTTACAACAAGATGGATAAGAAGAACATTATTGCAGTCTTTGAAACAACTTCCATGCCATCCTTTCACTCATATCAGCACCCAATGTGACTGTCTCTAGTATAGAATAGTGATCGCAAGTGATAAATATTCGGCGGCTGCCACGTAATAAATAACGTTATATAGATACGGCAATCAATGCCAAAATAAATTATGATGCATCACTATCAAAGCTGCCAAAAATATAAAGTCAATGACACAAGGAGACTAAATTCCTTGTGTCCTAAACATTTGTGTTAAATAAGTATTAAATCAGGTCTCGGGGAACAAAACAATGAATTAAATGTCCTATGGAATAAAAAGTACATACAATAATAACGGGCTAACGGCATACCGGACTGAGAGATTGAGCCAAAGGTCAGTCTCTCATTGATTCTATTAAAAGCAAAGTTTACAAAACATTGCAGCTGTCACATAGGATTGAACTCTGTAGATGATATTTGTGTGAACTAGCTTACGAATGGAAATTTGAACTTTTACTAGATGATATATAACTTAAAAAAGGCTAATTAAACCCTAGACTTTCTTTTAAACTTATTTTTCGACAATCCTAAATATTCTTTCGCACAGAGGTATTATTGGGTTTATGAGGATAGAATTTTTTTTTAAACCTTTTTCCCCTTAAAGGCCTTTGTACAACACTGGATGTGCTTATTGGAAGGTGGAAAATCTTTTTCTCGTGATTTATAAGACATTCTGTCCAAAATGATGGAGGTTGGTAGAGAAATATGTCTAACTTTTCATCACTAGTTATGTTATCAAGTCCAAAGTCAAAGGAAATCAGCATCCTATTGCTACATGTATAATAAATTGTGTCACTCGTAGGACACCGAGCCCGCAGCCAGGCTGGCGTGGCCCCGAGTCTCTGCCCCGCACTCCGGTCCCACCGCACGGTCCCGCGGGCCCGGCCGGTCTGCCTCACTACACCTACCCGGTGCAACTGGAGGGCGAGTACAGGACACTAATGCTCTCACCGACTTCCACACGCACTGATGACACACTTGACGAGTCTATTCAAAGCCAGGTTAGTACTGTTTTTGGTATACTAGTGTTGGTAGCAATAAAGCTTGTAGGCTACAATGGCTATTCGTTACAGCTACAGTGATAGCGAGCAGTTACTGTAAACTCTGTATATCTGCAACACTACAAGTACCTATCGTAAGTATTTTGCAGACCACTAGGAACTGTTTAATACAAGCTTTTGTTCACCAGATGGAACTAATCTTTAATTCTTATCCGTCCGTCCAATAAAGGACTTAGCTAATGTCCCGCGGCAGGAGTAGGAACAGGGCCTTTATAGCCAAATGCCACTTTAGCGCTTGCTTTAAAGAGAGAGTAGAAGTCAAAATGTATGGGGATGACACTGACAAGTGTCAAAATTTACGTCAATTCCATGTAATTTGGTTTTCTATTCTCCATGTAGACAAGCGCTAAATGGCATTTGGCTACAGCTGCTGGGTTGTTTTTAGTCATAATATTTAAAAAATAAGAAATACTCAATATTTGTTTCGTGCTCTGCCGCCTTCTTATAAGTCGCTCAATTTCACGCTAAAGGTGTTAAAAAATATGACAACTTGGTTACAAAAAGCTCGTCAAAATACAAGCTTGTGCTTGTTCACTATATTGTAACACAAAACAATTTATGATATAATTTTGTAATAACAATATTTAGACGAACGGAACATTGCTTCAAGTAGATCCTGAATGAAAGAATGCCATTTATGTTTTTTATCTGTGGGACTATGGACTTTCTTTTGTACTAGCTGATCCCCGAATAGTCTTAAGAACATAAACTTGGCAATTCTACAATTATATGAAAAAATTATCATGAGTGTAGATGAGAGGAATCCGGTGGCTGCTCTATTCATGGATATGAGCAAGGCGTTTGATTTTGTAGATCGCACAGGAACAAATTTTAGTCCTGGTACTAGCATTAATACCGTAACAAACCTAGATCTTATAAACCAGTACTAAGTCGAACTTTTGTAATAAGACGGTAAGAGTCTGTCACTCCCTCCCTTCTCCTCATTCCCCATCCCTTTTCCCCCTTAAAAAAAAGCAAATGTCACGCCATTGTATGTTTAATAACAATTTGTGACAGCTATAGTGATTGGTCAATTACCGTAAAAAGTACCATCTGGTACTTACATAAACGGCTAATCTCCATTGCACATTTATTTCCACGAAGGAGGGTTACTCTAATTAAAACGATAGCACAAAAATATTTGAGTACACGAAATTGTACTTAATTGCCTGAAGAGCAAGTTTTATACGTGCTCGCGATAAAAAAAAATACGCTAATGTAGCAGTAGGTCCTTCATGTTTAGTCACTTTAACTGTCTATTAAGTTACAGATTTCAGTTCTCATTAGCGCCTCTGGCGGCAAATTCGAGCACGATAGTCCTCATGGTAAAAGTTGATACAACCAACAATGCCATAAGAAATATACAGGAAAGATAAATATTATATAGATCTTGTTACTATGGGACTCCTTTTTTGTTGTCACAAGGTTAATTAAGAAGTTTGGGGATACGATTTCCGGATCGGGCATAGTATGTAAAGTTAGGTCGCCCTTACAGTATTTTAAAAAAATAATGAAAACTAGATCATGTTTGTATGATGATACAATGATCTGATGAGATCAGTCCACACAAAAAAATACTTAATCAGTTACATAGAAGTAGAAAATCATGGCTCAAGCACTTCAAATAAAATCCAATCGAAATTTAAAATATTTATTAAACATTCGAAAGACATAATTATTTGTAATCTTAAGAATTTATGATCAATCGTTAAATTGATTACCATACTTCATCATTTTTCTTTGATACTTTGCCAAATGGTAGGCTGTTTCTTTATACTCGTAGCGTCTTTTTTTTTTAAGGGGGTAAAATCATCGAATGACTGCTCCCGCCTGGGTGAGGCGGGAGGGAGTGTCAGACTCTTACTGACTAAAAACCACCCCGTTCCTTCTCCTGCACGTCGAGCCGGAGCCCCGGTTACCAGGTAGGTTCTCCAAGACTCCGAATCGGCATCGGCCCTATTGGGCCCCATCTGACTCGTAGCGTCTAACGTCCCGTGGTGTCACTTAGAATATTTCATTTTCCTTAGCTATGCATGCCACTACTTACTTGTGAAACAAGTTATCGCTCACTATAGCAGTTTTTTGTTTTATCGGTTGTTGATATTGTTTCGCATAATTCTTCATTTTCAACACATGTATCCTTGATTTGCAACAAATAGGTTAACGGTGTTTTGCTAAACCAAACGCGTGACGTTCCGTAGTTGGAGACCCGCCAAAATGTTATGGTCTAATGATGTTAAGTTATTAATTAGAAGCACTCGGATTAGATTATTAGAACACCCGACAACATTGCCTATAAAGCAAACTTTATAAGTACACACACAAGTACACATAGCAAAGTTACTGAAATGTAGCAATAATTCATCCAAGTTTTAGAACGTTCCCGAGCTAGGCTAAATCGGTTTTCTGAATCATGAATCACAATAATAGACGATTGCTGCGGTCGTATTTCTAATACAATTTGCAATAGATGTAGGTACTGACTTTATCGACATTGAAATGTTTTGTGTACCGGAAAACACATTAAACTAAATACAGAAACGAAGTGGATAATGGCGCTGCTGGCGTAGTTTCGACAGAAACTTTTACACTGAAATCGTAAGAATTGTCTTTTCTGAATTTAAAACACAGACCACCTCCTTTTATATTTGAAAAATCGTATAAATTATTCATGTTTTATGTGGCGTAAGGCTCTGCGGCCGCGCGGGAGGTTTTCGCCCACGCCGACGCCTATTTTCCCGCCATATTTCCAAAATAGAATGCATTGAAATCGCGTTGTTTACTCGGGAGAGGACGACTGGAGCGGCAGTTCGCGATCAAACTCTGCCCGGCACACGTCCGCGCAACTAAGTGCTTCCACAATGGCCGTCAATCCTAATTTCTTCCCCAACGGGTACCAGGATCCCATGCATCCTGAGGACGAGGTCGTCACCAACTGGGTGCGTGCGACTATTACCTACTACATACAACTTCTTTTCTACTAAAACCCCTATAAATCTTCGCAATGAATATGTGTAGTGATATTAATTGATATCTGTTAAATTACAAACGATGTGTAACGTCAGCGACTGGGTCGTAACATGGGATGTTGAAGCCCAATCTAAATTTGGAGCACTTGAGACGCGCGTAGTGTTACAAAATATGTGATGTAATAACTAAGATGAAAGATTTACGATGTAATTTTCCGGAAAAATGTAAGTGAGTTTACAACAGAATATGCGTTTTATGAAGCTATGAAATTGTATATCAACAAAGTCCAATGTCGCTTTGAATAATTACACCGACGACATTATTTTTATGGATCTTGTTTTTGGATCCGGTAAAAGTTTGGTGGGCAAAGGGCCCATATTTTCTGTCTTAAAAAAAAAGGGTGTTAATATCTAACAAATACTAAGCACATGACTACATTTATATGTAGGTAGGTAACAATAGAGTTTTCTTTTAAATTACTAACCCAGATTCAAAGTCATTATAACGCTTACTCGGTGGTCAGCTTTCAGAATTCCGGCGGGGGTCGTCGGAACTTCGAGGACAAAATAACAGACTTTTTGATATTAAATCGCCAGCTGGGAAGTTATTTTAGCATCAATGTCACTTCTCTACATTTTTTACACCCACTTGATCTTTCAACACGAAAATGTGACGTGATTGTTACCATATGTAATGTGAATGTAGAGTAGTCTCCATGCCAAGATTCCAATTTCGATGGAAAACCCAAGTTACAGAACTGTAGTGGAAATGGGTACTAAAATCGTATCGTCCTTTCAATATAAAATATTTAAGCAGTTGATCCAGTGATCTTGGTATATTACATTCCTATAGGACCATAAATTGTATCATAGTAGGGACCTACTTGCCTAAAGCTCATATTTACTAAGATTGCAATCCATCCTGTAGAAAAGTCTAACAAAACTCACTTAAAGCATATATGTTTTAGCGCCATATAAAACAATCAAGACTAAATGTACCAATGTTTAGACTACGAAACGTGTAGCTCAATTTTTATCGGTTTATCTACTTTCAGTAATAATTCGGAGGCAGCTATTTATTATACCATAATAGCATGAACGAGCCAATTATTTAAAAATACTGCTCTTGGTTATGAATGAGTATTACTGAGATTATTTACATTTAGTCAAATTAAACTTGTTCGACCAACATAGAACGTTGCGTCAGTGGCGAAAGCCCCGCTTTTGTAAACATCGCCGCAAATAAACGAGGTTTGTTGTTTGCTCATTGGCACATATTCGATACTAACGGATAGCCAGCTCTCTGGAGCATAAATTATGTGCCCAAACATCATCATCATCATCATTAATCAATTAGTCATTTATGTGTTGATAGTAAACACATTAATTTCGATATTCTTTCCACGCTGTTCCTTAGTCTATCTAGTTAGTCAGCTCTGTCGATGAGAAATAGCACTGACGGTCTTGGAAGTCTTCGCACTGTTTCTACGACAACAATATTTATTCTACTAAATTCAATATCCTAGTATCTCCAACCAATCTTCGAGTATTTTCCTCTACTTAGTACGGATTTTGAATCTGAAATATGACCACGGCCCACATATCATAGATTCGTATAAATAAAACGAAATCGTGTCAGAAGTCATATCATAACCCACATGGAATAACCTCGCGTTATAATTAGACGCGACGTGAAGTACGCCACGAGGTTTAGCGGCTAATCTTTCTCGTAGATACCCAACATTTTCTAGAGAAATGGTGTCTGATTAGTGTCAGCTTCTGACAGATTTACGTACACTTTGAAGGAAAACATTGGTATTTTAATTGCAGTGCCTACGACCTTGTTAAATGTAAAAGGTCACTTAATGTGACAACCATGAGATTTTATTTGAATGTGCAAAACCTCAGTAAACTGAAGCAATAAAACAAATTACAAATTTTATGTTGAACACTGTTTGTTTTACGGTGTTATGTAGTTTATGTGCCTACTACGTGAACTATTATTAGCGTGTGATGTGAGCCAACTATTCTAGATCATGGTTGTGTATTTCATGCTAACATCATTGGCTTTCCATTTACTATTACAAGATTGGATATAAATTGCAATCCAACCAATGTTTTAAATATTACATCGTTATGTAATATTTAAAACATTGGTTGGATTACAAATACATAACAGAGCTGGAAATACATGAATAGGATTCGCATAATATATTATTTGGCTGTGAAAATGAGGCAACAATATTTAGGATGGATTTGTTAGGTTTGAAGTCAAAAACTTTATCTGATCCTCCATCTACTAAATGTATACTTTTAATTAACTTTTAGCCATACCGCACGACACCTCTGGTACTGCCCGGCGCGAAGGTACGACGTGAGCCTGGACCCACGGAGAGCTACCTGCGTCACCACCCCAACCCCGCTATGCGTGCGCCTCCCAGCCACGACTACCGCGACACCCTTATGAGACAGAAGGTAACACCAACATACTTGATTTATCATAATAAAAAGGATCGAAATTTCTCTGATCAGTCTCTAGCGTTTGATACGGTAACGTGAAGCGTTGAATATCTATACATTACTTTTCCATGTCTAATACAGAAGTTTGTATTACAAATGTCTTATCGGATGTATAGAGGTAAAGTTAAAAACCCAAAGCAAACGGATTTCTAAATAGTTTTGCGATCGACCAAAATAAGGAATGCCACAAGAAACCATTCTCGGTCTTACTACATATGAAATGAAATTTTAATTAAACCATTTATAAACATTTTTGATTCGCTGTTGAAATGTGAGTTTAAGTAGCTGGCATAGTTTCAAAACACAAATTGTAAATTACAATGTTCCAAACCATTTTCGTGAAATTTCACTGTAAATGATTCTAGCACAAACCAATATACACAGAACCAACCTTGCAGTTACTCACAGACACAGATAAGTGCCTTTTATCTTGAGAGCAGTTAAAATACTTTCTTAGAAAATAATAATAAGGAGATACCTATATAAGTATGTTGGATCCATTATAACGTTTTCCACGATCCCCGTCGCACGCGGTGGAAATATTCATGACGTTATAAATGGAATCCCACTCGTCTGTGGCGTTACACCGCTGAATCAACTTATATTTTTATACGCATTGCTAGAAATAATGTGCTATAAAATGTGAAACATATTTAATTGTCAAATGTAACGAGACAAGAAGCTTTGCCGTTTTTACAGCGATGTGTAACATTTTTGATGATATTAGACAATTTAGTATACCTATTTAGTCTCTCCAATGCTAATATAAATAATTATAAGAAATGCTTAAGTAAGCCTTCTTTACTAGTTTTAGAAACTCTCGAAAAATAATAATGCAGTTTTGTAAATACATTACTTATTAGATGTTGCACGCTACACAATACACGCACAAACATTGCACGTACACACATACAGTTCACTGTTTCATATACTAAAGCTGTCAGCAAGAAAGCAAACAGAAAATGAAATGTATATTTTACACGCACATAAAGAGAAATAAGAAGGGAGTTACTTATAACGTAAATAAAGATGTTGCAGAAGAATATAATTCCTATAAAATTGAAATTTAGAAAAAGATCTTTCTAAAATCTTCCTTAATGACTATGCTTTAAGGCTTATTTACTAATTCACGTTCATGAATATGAGTCCCTATCGTGACTTAAAACTAGTTGTAAATCACAATTAATTAAATACGTCTCGTAACAGTTATAATACAAAAGATCTTCCTTCTTGTTGACTCCACATAAAGAATTAACGACAATAATAAATGTAGCGCACGGATTGTATAGTACAACAATAGTATTTTTCATAAAAACTCAGGTGGCAGAGTCGGTGTTGCAGCGAGTGGTTGGCGAAGAAGCGAACAAGGTGGTGCAGTAATTGACTTGTGTGGACTGTGTCTGCTTCGAGCATGACAGCGACAAACTTCCGATACGAAGCCGGTCGATCAAACGATACCTTGCAATTGCATACACAAATATATTATCATTTACCCTTATTTATTTAGATAATTTTGTTATTCTACTAAATGTCTCTTGCAAAGTATCGTCAATCTCATAAACTCATGTGTCTATACGCCATCTTGTTTGAGCTTTTATGACTTGATATCGTTTTTATTCATCAATATAAGAGAGTAACTACTTACCCAAATTATTACATAAAATGTTAACCGAAATCTTTGTTTTTTTTTAAGAATTACAGTTTTCAGTACGTTTATTTAAATGTAAAAACAGCCTTGTCACGAAACGTTTGATATCGGTTTACATTTTTGTTTATTTAAAATTGAAACATTGCTGAATATTTTCCGATGAAATGTTTAACTGTGAACAATTGGTGTGTTAACTTTTTGGTATTGAGATGTTGTAGCTGCTCTCTCACACATTTAATGATTGTTATTTTGTACAGTGAAGAATTATTGGCCAGTTGTACTAATTATGGCTTCGTATCTCTTCAGATGGTGCACAAGCAGTTCAACTCGCCGATCAATCTATACTCGGAACAGAACATCGCTAACTCTATCAGGCAACAGACCTCGCCGTTGCCGTGAGTATCTGCATAGACTGACAGTTTTCTCATATTTTTATTAGAAGTTATTTCCTTTTGGCCTTATGCTAAGAGGACCCACACTGACTCCAGCTCTTATAGACTGGTTTAAAGGGCCATCTGCTCCGCACCGAGATAGTACAAGACTTACAGTTAGCTAACGTTAAGTAAATGTAGCATCAGTCATCTCAGACTACGCATATCTTGGCAATGAATTTGAACAACATGGACGATTGCCAAAACAACCGTTACATAACCAGATGTACTTGTCAAAGTGACGGAATTTCTGTAAATACGTTTTCTTTAATAATTATTTGGAATATCCCTTGCTTTGCCGCTATGCAATAGAAGCAAACAGGACTTGGTGACTATTCCAGTACTTTCAGTGTGGTGCTGCAATAAACCTAGGTACCTACATGTACAATACACATAACAAATACAAGAAACACCCCGGGGCATTGCGTGAATGTCAAATTCAATATAATAATGGAGTATTTCTTTGCTTACTTAGCGCTAACGGCCATTACGGGCGGCCGCACGTTGTCAAGAGGCAAGTGTTTTACTAGAACGCCGCCAAAACAACAGTCGACGCCCATCCTCATGATGCATTAATGCTTTCTTTATTTTTATTTTGCTCTTTTCGTATCTTGCCGTCTTGGTCTCTTTCACTTCACGCTCAGTTCTTACCGTCAAGCATGGTGACGACGTCGACATGTTGCCAGCCGTGTCGGAGCCCACGATCTACATCACGCGACTACATCGCGACCAGTGTGGCCATCACTATACACAAACTAGTCTTAAGTTATTTATACTTATTTATATACTTGAGCTAAATAATATTATTAAGGTAGAGGACTTATTCTACATAATTAATGTTAGTATTTTTATCGACCTTTCCTTCCTGAAAAATAAACAAAACTAAATTTCCGTACTCACTAATCGCTTCCGCGTCCCTCTAACGTCCTTCGAGTCGTATCTAATGTGTTCTGTCTCTGATTGTGTTGCGCCCGCTAACACTACCGCCGACTAAACCCTAACCCGGCGCGGCAGTCACAAGCCCACGGTCCAGTACGACCCCGCGCGCTCCGAGACATTCCGCGCGCTGCAGGAGGACGGCATCACCGGCGACTTGCACGAGGTGCCCACGCCCGTCACGCCCAAGGTCTTCACCGCGCCCGCCAACAAGGTACCCACTCATACTTGCCTGCCTACAACGGCTTCAGTGACTCAATAAGTTAGTCCAAACAAAACTTCTGTCTAATTTTTATCCGAAGTTGACATTGCTTCCAGTAAGTTCTTAGTATCCTCAATAATCACAACAAAATTATAAACAACAAAAAACATTTCAGAAGGCAGTTCCGAGACCAATTAAGCCTGAAGAGAAGCCGAAAGGAAAACAAACGACCTTCGTAAGTTATAACTTCTTCATAGATGTCAGCACTGTGTCTAATCAAATTCAAGAGACAGACCATAAAATCAATCGGAAGTGGCCATGCCTGGCATTCAAATTCTCTGTATTAATATTTTAATGTTACGATTGTTCCAGGTGAACTCCTTACACGAAGAGCACATTCAACAGTCGAACTCATTCAAACGCCTGATGTACAACGTGCTCGGTGACACGGAGTTCTAGCGGCGCACCGCTCGCACGCGATACACTACCGTCATAAGGCTAAGCTCCTAACCATTGTGGCAAATAAACAACTATAAAATTTTCGCCATATTTCTTAAAAGTCAAATTGAATCGAATACGACAAAACGAACCGTCCTCAGTCACTTCGCAATATTATATTCTTGCGATCCGTGTAGACTGTATTCCTAATGACCTAGTTTGTCGTCATAGTACAATGGACTGATTTTTATAATGGTTTACGGCGGTTAGCTGCAGGCGCCAGACAATATTAGACGTAATGACTTGTTGGGTTAGCAACGATAAGACTAACAAAATTAATTTTAGGAAGCTATTGTAATATGCTCCTGGCAGTGTGTAATATTATTTTTCGGTGGATTTAATTATTCTAATACTCGAGTATTAGTGATATAATTTATATTTACATTAAGTAGAAATGTAATGTTTATTTACTAAGTGTTGATTTTCTGTTTGAACAGAAATATATTGTTTATGAATACTTATGAGAAATGTTGAGTGTACAGTCTAGTCACTGCGATCAGAGCTCCGGTCGTCCCCACGACAATGAAATTCGATCAACCTTAAATAAATAATTTATTTTTATTAATTTATAATCGTTTTATTTCAAAGTACATTATATACAAACTGAAAGGTTAATAATAACAAGATTAATTTCAAAATAACTATATTCATAACCCGAAGTTTACTAACGATATTACACAACAAAATAAAATACAGTCTTACAAATTTCATGAACCATAAGTACACAGATCGAAAGGAGAAAGTAATTTTGAGCAAACAAATAACACTAATAACTTATATCACAAATCACATTATACAGACTAGGGTGGCGTCTCGTGCTAGGACACTTACATCTAGTTCAACCATTTGTTACATGTCATTCTAATGATGACCGATGTTATTGCTTTGACTCCAAAGAAAAATCAAATAGCCATTAAGTAATGTTTTTGTTACAATCTTTGAAATAAGTGCAAAGAACATCAAATAAGGCACTACTTTATTTCATTTGAAACATAACCCTGAAATAAGCATTCGTAGCACACGAGACTCATGGAGATGGACGTTTGTTACAAGCTTTGAGATCCTATATTTTCCAAGCGATTATTTACAAGAGCTTTAGAATTTAAATTTCGTTTTTATTTTATGTGATATGTAAACACAATGTAAGTACACGAAAGTAAGTGCATAATACGCATGTAACGTTAAGATTCATCCCCAAGCACCCTGCAAAGACATCTAGCATTCGTTCACTGCACACACAGCAGACTTACCATTCATCACCATACTTCAGTTATAATTAGCCATTATACAATAAATTTACAATATACAACATGAATAATTAATATGAGTAAAATATCTAATAAAGCTGAGACAAAAGAGATGATACAATTTTATTATAAACAGAAACAATAGTGTTTGGACACATGCAGTGTATATACATAATAATCAATGAAAACGACTAGTTTCAATTGTATTGTATCGAAAAGTTATACGTAAATGAAGGCATTTTTAATGTTGATACTAACAGAATGAAAATAAAGCAAAATGCAGAGGTATGGCACACTCTCATGCCGTGGAAGTAAACAGTCCGGTGTTTGAGTTACATCATCAAGAATTATGTTACGATTGTCAATTGCACAACTAATAAATATGAACGTACGTGTTTAAGTCGAACATATAAGTTTGGAATGTTCACGTCGTTATACATACCGATCTAAAGAAAACTATGACTTTACTAGGACATTTCATCAACTATTTCTTGCGTACTAAAATATATGTTACCTAATTTTGGACTGATATTCATTTTTATTTAGCACCAAAGTCCGAACTATTTTATTTAAACACTATCTACCTAAAATTCAATAGCGATGTTTACGTTTTAATTAATATATGCACTAAAATTCCAGTTAAATGTTTAATAAAAACTGATCATTCTATTTGAATTGGATGTAACTTAAATTGGTATACAAAAACACTGATACTCGGCTAACTATAGTACATAATGAAACATGAACATTAATTTGGCCAATAAATGTACGGCTTAGAAATTGAACAACTCTTACTTTTACAATTAGTATCTAAGTGAAAGTGACGGTAGTAAATTTGTATGTGATTAAAGAAATAATAAAGGAAATAAAACTTGTATTTACATAGAGGAACAAGATGATTTACTAATAAGACAAAAAAGAAGATAATAACATGGCACCATTTTAAACCTTAAGCTGAAACATATTTTAATGATTGGGAGACAACATACACTAGATGTGATGGGTGTATTTAAAACACCCTATACATGTAGTCAAGAAGAGACGCCTAGCACTGGACCGGCAGTACTCAACATTATTTTAAGAACAAATTGGGGGATGGTTTGAAACACGACAGACACCATGAGACAGTCTACAACATAAACAGATCATCAGATTGGTGTCATGGATGTGTTCTTCAAGACTATTAGAGCTGAATTAAAAACAAGTCAACATTTAAATTAACTTCTTAACTAAATGCACCAGTAGTGCAGAATATACAACACAATATTGTCAATAAAAAGTACTAGCTATTTTAGAAACATCTTACGACAATCAAATCTGTTCCTATTTCGTTTTTGTTTTTTTTTTTCTTGCTTTAGGGCCAATTAGATTTTCCTTTTTTTTTCATTATATGAGCCTCTTTTGGAAGGCTCGCTCGTATCCGTATACATAGCGAATATTGCACTTTTAATTTATAAGACGAAATAATTAAGCTTGGTGACAACAATTACAGTTTTGTTTACATATCGGCGGGACTTGAGTAAACTTAGAAAACCGATCTAAAATTATTAAAGGTTACAAAGAATTAACGATACATATGTCCATGTATAGAAACACATGTGACTTGTTTATTTTCCACCAGTTCCTTCGCAAAGCATTATACCAGCCTACAATACATGTTGTGATACAATAAATCCTATTCATACACACACGCAGGCAGCGGCAAAATAATTATGACTGGTCTAGATAAAGAAATATAGGTAGCATTTGTTGTACGGAAATATTCTAAACAGTTGAAATAGGATAAGAAAAAAACAGAAATATTAAAAAATCGAACACGCGATGATATAGCTGACTCACTAGAATTATGAAAGAGTGATCACTTGATCAGTCATAAAATAATTATTATAAAATCTTTGGACTTTATTTTATATTTTATGATATAACGTGGAAGCTGCGCGACTGTTAATTAGCTTTTGATAGTTATACATTGTTATTGAAGTTTATTTTTCAGAGAGAATAGCGGGGAGCGCGAGGGCGCCTTGAGAGCCGACTGAGTACACATTTGACAGGGCTTGGTAATTTCATAAGCACCTATATATTTAAGAAAAGAAAGTCACAAACTGGATAATAAGATGCTGGGAGGTACCCACCTATGTTGTTGCGTTGCAATATTTATTTATGATAGGCGGAAAATTGGACAGAGAACACACGATAGGTACCTAATTTTAATTGACTTAAAATAAAACCGCGAAATAATAATTTGGAATTACCAAAAGTATGTGTAGATTTACCTCATATAATTTTTTATGAAGTTAATTGAACTCCTATTTACAACATTTACCTTTAGAATAAAAATCAATCTATACTAATAATATAAAGAGAAATTATTGAATAAACACAGAAACTACTGGACCGATTTCAGAAATTATTTCACTATTGGAAAGTTTACTTCTCAGAGACTGACATAGGTTACTTTTATTCTAATATTCTTGCACTACTCGCAAAATATCTCCTAAATTCGACGCGGGAGACGCACGTCAAGTTCGTAGTTTTATAAGCTTGTTTTCTCATAATGGCAGTGTGAATACAAGTGCCACATAATTATCGAGGACGTAAGTATACTGAACAGCCCATTGTTAATTTCCTTTGATAAATCCCGATAAATGATAAGTTATCAATGTTTTAATCAATTGGGTTTAGGTTATCATTGATAACCCACACTGCGATGTTGTTGGAAAAGTCATGTGGCACAACCAATCAAGTATCGAAAACCCCAAACACAATATTAAATTTTCACAAGACTTACAAATAATACTTCCAAGTACAATATTTTAAGGGTGTTTTAAATAAAGTTGACTGAACTACGGTCCCAAATAATAATTTGAGAAAAATATATATCTAGCAATAGTTGCTAAACATTGCATTTGTAGCTCCGAAAGAACAAAATACAATAATGGAAGATTAAAGTTTAGTTTGACAAAAGTATTAAGATCTTGTATCCCGCGATGACAAAGTATTGAATAATTGATGTACTTATTAAAAGTATATGAATGTCTAATCTACACATAGAAAATACACATGCATTATCTTGTGGAATTTAATTCCAATATTTTCAAATGCAGTTGATTTGACAATACTATCAGCTCAGTATCTAGTTTCGCAAATCTAGCAGATTAATAAGGACTCTAAATACATGAAGCTTAGTAGTAAAATGTTTGACTTTAAAGTAAACGACGCTACGCATGAGTCACGAGTGTTCAAGCGATGGTACATCATTCTACACAAATCCAATATACCTTTAAACCTGAGATATCAACTTATTATAGTTTGATGTATCATTCTTCATCAAGTTTAGCGTTAAAATCTCTCATACTCGTAGCACATGCTCAGCATACTTCGCAGTATTTGCATGAAGATATTAGTATGGATTTGTAAATTATGTATCGAACGTCAGAAGCATGGTTTTTATTAAAATGGGTTTTGGAAAGTTGAAGTAAGTTTAAGAAATATTGTACGATTGGATTAAAGAATATGGACAATTTTCTACAAGGTAACTGGCAACAGTATCATACCTATTACCTACTAATTATATTTTGCAAGCGGTCTACTATCAAACCTTAATTACTTAATATTGCTATCACGAAAAACATGGAGTTAAATCTGTTTACGCTATGTATACATATGGACGTTATGGTACAAAATGCAAGGACAGGGAATAAGTATCTATCGGGGGGTCTTGCGGTGGCCTTAACGAGCGACGCCTGAACTATTATTATGATAATAAGTATTTACAAGATCCATGTCAGTATGTACACGCACCAAGCACACTTCGCACACTACGCCGCTAGTACCCGCTAGTACACCGTGTCGTCCGGGTACAGCAGGAGCGGGCCTCAGGAGGCTGCGGGGGCCGGCGCCGGGGCCCCGGCCGCGGGGGGTCCGGGTGCGGGGCCCGCGGGGCTTGGGCCGGTTGGCGCCGTGGGCAGCAACGTCTCGCGCGAGGCGCGTAGGTTGGGCAGCGAGCGCGCGGCCCGGGCGGCGCGCCGCGCCTCTAGCGCCAACAGCGAGCGGATGTCGGCCTCGAGCGGGTCCACGCTGATGTGGTAGACGCCACCGCGCTCGGGCGACACGGCGGCCTCGTCGCACGCCTGCGCCAGGCGCGTGTCGGAGTAGCGGCGCGTGTCGTCGGGGCGCGGGTCGGGCAGCGCGGACAGACGGCGGTGAGGGTTGCCGCGGTATGTCTCGAAGCCGCCGCTCTCGTCCTCCTCGTGGTAAGCGGCGGGTGGCGGCGGCGGCTCGATGTTGGCGATCACTTGCCCGCGCGCGCTTCTCTCGCGTCTCTTCACTCGCACGGGTGGAGATCCACCTCCGATTGGGATCTTCTCCGGCGCATTTTGAATTAATAGTATCCTGTCAAAAATATATTATTAAACTTCATGGTACTTCTTTAGACTTTCGTTGGTAGTGGTGAAGGTTACGCACGTGTTTTTATCGGTCATACGATATCATTTTTAGTGATCTAATTGAAATCTTTTATTTATTGTGCTGTTAAATTGTGTGTGTATTAGTTTTAGTAAGGTATTGTATTTTTAACACTTGTTTCCTCTTCCCACCTTTGCAACTTTTCCCTTTTTTTATTGTATACCATGGACGAGGAGAAGCCTCCTGACCTTCCCGACAAATCTCCAGAGTACAATCCCATTTTATGCGTCACGCTCCCCCATGACAACCAGGATCTTGAATCAATGGATTCCGAAAACAATAATAACAGGAAAAGACCTGCTGGCTCTCCCATTATATCCCATATCAATCCTCCGAAGCTAGTGAAAAGCATTAATGGTAGGCAGTGCTATACGGCTAGAGACAACCCTCCCTATATTGTCCATGTTTCGCTTAAAGACTCCCAGACAAGTGGCACTACTCTCCACCCAATCAAATTCGGGATGTTCTTGACAAAGAATAACATCAGCAATATTAAAATTGGAGGAGTGAAGCGACTCGGTAGAAACAGAGTGTCGGTTGAGTTTGTGTCTCATCAAGATGCGAATAGTTTCCTTATTAACTGCGTGGTAGCACAAAATTATATTACCTCAATCCCTCAGTTCAACATAACTAGAATGGGCATTGTAAGGGATGTTCTCATTGAATGGTCAGAGGAGGAAATTATTAGGAACATTAAGTCCCGCTGGGTGTGGAATTGCAATTAAAGCAAGACGGATGAACCGTAGAGTTTCATCAGACAATGGTACGGAATGGAAGCCTACCCAAACTGTGGTTCTCACTTTCGATGGGCAAATTTTATCAAAGAAAGTTTTTTGTTTTTATTCTGCTCTCCCTGTGGAATTGTATACATACCCTACAATACAGTGTTACAACTGTTGTCGCTTTGGGCACACCCGCACGTTATACCGCTCCAAACCACGTTGCTTCAGATGTGGTCAGGATCATCCTGGCGATAGATGCTTAGTGGCGGAAGAAGTTGCACATTGCATAAATTGCAATGGCAATCATTTTGCCAATAACAGCTCCTGTCCTGAGTTAGGACGCCAGAAAAGTATTAAGGCCTTAATGGCTGAAAAAGCGATTTCCTATGCGGAAGCAAGCCATGTGTTTCCTGCGGTCAAAAAATCTTATGCCGAGGTTTCTAAATCCAAGTCTGTCAACTACATCCAATCAACACCAAACAAAAAACCATCCCCACAAAGACAGTCTTACAAAAAAAACAGTTTTTATCAAACCCAAATCCCATGCTCCTCTTTCCCCCAGCTATGATAAGAAGGCCCATCAGGCCCTTATCCATGATTACTCCTTTTCCCCATCCCAGAACGGCAACCGTTCTGGGATGGGGGGGGCTTTCCCTGTGGAATCCGGAACCAACACTCGTAGCTCTAACATTTTAGACATAATTTCCAGCATGCTCATGGCAGTGTTATCCAACCCTGCTCAAATTGTACCTGACCACGTCGCCCATAGATTAGCTACTATCCTAGACTATATATATAAAATTCCACCCACTTACAATTCTTCAATGGAACGTGAGGAGTACTCTTCCCAGGAAGAGTGACCTGATACATTTAGTTAATAAATTCAAACCGTCGATTTGTGGACTTGCTGAGACATGGCTCCGACCGAATATCAATTTCGGGGTCCCATGTTTTAGCGTTGTCAGACAGGACAGATCTGATGGTTATGGAGGTTGTGCTTTGTTAGTTAACAACAGAGTACCCTTCACCCAGATCCCTCTACCCTTCGTCGGCGATGACATAAATGTTGTCGCTGTTAAGGCTGAGGATATAATTTTTTTTATTTTTATTTATTTATTTATTTATGATTTACCAACATTTGTTTACACCAATACAATTGTCGAGATACAAATGTGAGTTCTTAACAGTAAGTGTAACAAACACTTATAGGTAAATACAGCATTTACAAAATTATTATCCTACATCTAAAACAAACTTGATATGATTTTTTAAGAAAACTAAGTATATGAAATTAATTTTAAACACGAAAACAAGTAACAAAAGAAACAATATAAAAAAAAACAGTAAATTTTTCTCATGCGTGTGGTAACGACTTTTATACACTCGTAGATTTAGACACCATCAGTCAACTCTTTGTTGATAAGTGCTTCAACAGCGCAGACCGGAACCCAACCAACGATGACGCGTGAATATCCACTAAGTCACTGCAGTCGTTTAGCAATCTACTCAGCCTTGGTAATGGAGAATTAGCGCCCAAGACAGTCCTGCGACGAGGTGGATACAGAAGCGCGATACGGTTACGCGGGTATTTGGCAGGCACTCGGTAATTGACTTTTTTCAGAAGGGTTGGGCAATCTATTATGTTATTTATTAATTTATACATGAATAAGCAGTCAGTGATTTCCCTACGACTGCTTAGTGATATCATTCGATGTAACGTTAATTTACTTTTGTACGATATTGTTTTTTTACTATTTTTAGCCAAATGCCACATAAATCGCTTCTGTATTCTTTCCAGTCTAAGTGAGTGTGTAGCAAAATGAGGCCTCCACACAACACTACAGTAATGCAAAATACTGCGTACAAGGCTGTTAAACAGTAATATTTTTGGACGACTACTGCGAAATACCTTTGTATTTCGCAGAATAAATCCCAACATTCTGGAAGCTTTGCCTATTATCATCTCTAAATGGGGTAGAAATGTCTTTTTTTTTTATCGAAAACCACGCCTAAGTCCCTTATTTGATCCACTTCCCGGATCTTTTGCTGATCTATATGGTAGCCTGAGTCTATTGGGTGTGTTTTCCTGGTGAATTTAATGTGAAAGCACTTTTTTATATTCAATTGCATGCCATTTCGGTCACACCATTGGACCAGACTGTCAATGTCACTTTGAATACAAATACAATCTTGAAATGATTCTACTGTTCTCCGAATTTCAAATCATCCGCATACATAAATTTCTCCGAAAAATGGAAACACTTCGGTAGATCGTTAACAAAAAGGTTGAACAGGACTGGGCCCAGATGTGAGCCCTGAGGTACTCCAGATGTAATATCTCGAGAGTCAGACTCAAATCCATTGACCACAACAAAAAAACTGCGTTCTTCGAGGTATGACTGCAACCACTTTAATAACGTCCCAGAAACTCCGTATGCTGATAGCTTAAACAAAAGTACTCTATGCGACACGCGGTCAAATGCTTTGCTGAAGTCGGTGTAAATTACGTCATACTGTTTGTTGGCATCTAAGGCCTGAGTAATTGTTTCCGAGAAAGCCACCAGATTTGTGCAAGTTGATCTTGATTTAACAAAACCGTGCTGGCTCTCGTCAAGGTACAATTTCAAGTGATTTTGTATGTACGGACATAGTAATGACTCGAAAACCTTCGCGAAAGCAGACAAGATTGAGATAGGCTATTAACTATTTTGTCGCAATCACCTTTGTGAATCGGTACAACCTTAGCTACTCTCCAGTACGCTGGAAATAACCCTGTTTTAAGGGACTTGTTAAATATGAAAGAGAGAGGCGCAGCCAGTGTTTTAGCACAAGCTGCTATAAACATAGGGGGGATCCCGTCCGGACCAGCACCCTTTGTACCATCTAACTTTTTCAATTTGGCTAATAAAGTATTGTTATCAATCATTGGCGACGTCAAGCTTAGACTGTGCCTGTGCATATTCATCAAAAAGTCAGAGATGCTGTCAGTCTCCTGCTTACTAATTTGGCCATATACAGAAGAAAAATAGTTAGCAAACATTTCGGACATGCTTTGTCCATTTGAAGCTATGGTATTCCCATCGGTTAACGATACTGGAAACGAGCTTGAGCCTCCACGTTTTGTTTTTATATATGACCAGAAAAATTTGGAGTTTCTAGTTATCTTATTCTCCAGATCCTTGACGTATTGGTTATAACAAGTTCTCGCCATACCCACGCCAAACGCTTACTTATTAATTTTAATTCTAATTCGTCTAGTGGATTCTTGTATTTTTTAAAGCGACATCTCAATTTATTCTTTTCCTTCAATATTCTTATCAATTTACGATCAAACCATGGGGGATATTTACTGCGTTTATTGCTACACTTGGGTACGAATCTTTTAATACCTGTCCAAATAACATTGTAGAATATTGTTACAGTTTCATCGACATCATTCCTGTTCTTCATTTCCTGTTCCGATAGATATTTATTTACCTATATCTGCGTAATTTGCCTTATAGAAGCTATATCTTACGTTGCCAGTGTTATAAGAAAGTTTTGTATCACTCGATAATGGGATCCGTATCTCCAGTGGTGGATGCAACTTGTCTACTGTACTCAGGATAATATTGGATTCTTCAACACTACAAGATGAAAAACTCGTCAGCACCAAATCAAGTACGCGGCCTGATTTATTGGCTACCTTATTAAATTGATTCAGCCCATTTAAATTTATGAAGTCAATCAACGTCTGACTTATTGTGGGCATTTGACACTCAACAACCCCACCGCCTATCAGGCTCCAGTCTATGTTTCCCTGATTAAAATCACCGATAATACAGGTATTAGCTACATCCGAGTTCTCGAAAACTACATTACAATGATCCAGAAAATTGTTCAACATTGTTAAATTCAGTGGTGGAGGTAAGTAAATCGCGCAAAGAGCTACCCGACTCACAGTGCCAGCGGTGGGTATTTCAACTGTGACCCAAAGGTCCTCACACTTACTGTCCCATTTACACATGCGTACCGACTTAATTTTTTTGGAGATAGCAATTAAAACTCCTCCACCGTCTTTTGTATTATGAAAACCAGTGTCTTCCCTATCTCTTCTATAAACGTTATATCTGTCGTCGAATAGCTCACTACTCAAAACACCGCCATTCAGCCATGTCTCCGTTAAAACCACTATATCATAATCACAACAACCCAACTGACAGTAAAAATCATGAGTCTTAGTTCGTAAACCACGAGTGTTTTGGTAATAAATAGTAAACCAGAACCCTGATAACCCATAATACCAATACATCAAAAAGAAAAAAGAGGGAAAGTGGAGACAACATATATACTAAACAATCTTTTCCAAACTTGACATAGCCGCCGCCGCCGCCGCCGCCGCCGCCGCCTATTTCTCACCAAGATATACTCGTCTCCATCAGACTTCCTTACAAAAATCCTTCCCTTTCGCACCCAAACGTGTTTATATCCCTTCTCCTTGGCTCTCACTCTAGCAGCAGCATGCAGAGATTTATTAGCCGGAGATAGGTGTTCAGTCACGAAGATAGGAGTCGTTTTACCAGCAAGGCCCAGCAGCAAGCTGTTCACTTTGTTGGCAGGATTAGTTTTGTTGTAGTTTGTAGTCGATGCAAGGATCCGATCTCTGATTCTAGGCGACCCCAGTTGTACAACTATTGATCGAGGACGTGCCGATTTCTGGTCTTGCTTGAAAGTGCGGGTACAATTCAGGATATCTTTTTCTTGGATATCGCAACCCACTACATTACCCAGTTTGGTGACTATCTGATAGAGATTCTCCTTCTTATTCTCCGGTACGCACTGTAATTCCAAGTTACAAGACCTGGCGTGTTGTTCCAGCTGGCTCAAGCGCGTGCCAAAGTCGTCAAAAGAGGTTTTCATCTTCGAACTATCCGCTATCAGGTTCTTTATATTCCGCTTAGACTCCTCAAACTCCCTAACGATGTCCTCGCAACGTTGGTTCAAAAAACTCATGGAGGCCGCCATTTCCGACATTTCCTCCTTAATAGGCTTAAGTTGCCGGTTAATAGTCTCGGATATGGTTTTGTTAATTTTAAGGAACAGATCGTTCATATGCTTTGAAATTGCCTCTTCGATTGTTCTACCAATGTGTTCTCGTTCAATTGATAAAGTCGAGCACGGTTGCGGCGGGGACGCCAAAGCCGGTCCTTTATTTGCTCTGGTAGCACTGGTGTTACGTATGGGAGTATGATCATTTACCTTCGGCTTAGGCTTGAGGATCGTGCATGCTGGGCAAATCCATGACTTCTGTTTATCCACAGACATTGAATTTTCTTCAATTAACAGGCAGACATAATGAAAAGCTTTGCGGCATTTAGAACACTTTATAAAGTGTTCTTCTAAAAGGTCTTCTCCGCAACACCCCCACGAAATGGTTTTATTCAACTCTTCAGTCATTGCAGTCGTTAATAATCGTTAAGTTGTTGTTATTAAATCTTTGCACGTCCACTCAATCAATCCAAGCTTGTGCCGCCGTTCGGAACTAAATAATTATAAGAATCCAGTTTATTGCCGCCGTTGTCGCTTGTCCAGCGCGGGTTGCCCTAGGTCAGTGCCGATTTTAATTTATGTAGGTGTTATGATTTAATCCTCATTCACTTTTATATTATCTTCGGTAATTAATATAACGAATCGTTCGCTTTCACTTAAGTTTACATTGTACATGAAGCAGACAAGCACACACAAGAACAGTTCACTTTCCCAGCCTTAATGTTTATTTTAGCGCAAGATTATGAATTAATTTGTGAGAACGCTAGTAAAACACGTCTGTAATACTATACCGTCCGATGCACGATGTATGTTTTATATTGCGCACCCTCTTGTTACTCATTTGGCTTTAATTAAAAATTTATGAATGTCAGTAAGTGGTCCATTATTCGTAATGGGTGACTTCAACTGTCATCATTATAGAGGTAGATGGGGTTCGGATTCCTGCGACAACATAGGCAGCGAGCTCGTTGAAATTATGGATGAGCTCAACCTATGTAACATTAATGACGGCAGCCCGACCCGTAGATCTGCATTTGGACAAAGAAGCAGTTGTGTGGATTTAACCTTCTGCTCATCTAATTTGGCAAGCGTGCTGAACTGGAGCTGTTTGAATATGACTTATGGTAGTGATCATTATCCCATCATAATCAAAAATCCTTCCAAATCCACTCCCGATAAATCCCTCCCCCCTCTATTAAAATATCGATTAGAAAAAGCAGATTGGGACCAGTATTCAAAATTATTAGACTTCCGCATTTCTTCTCTCCCACCCATTGATAATCAGAATGCTTTGGAGTGTTTTTCAAAGTTTTCAGAGTTGATAGCTTCCACAGCTGAAGATTGCTTCCCAGTGAAAAGCACACCAAAAGGCAAAATCCCTCCCCCTCCTTGGTGGGATAGTGAATGTACTGCCATGATAAGAGCCAGGAATGAGGCTGAAAAGGCATATAACCACGACATGAGCCTGGAAAATCTCCTTAATTTCAAGCAGATATTGGCTAAGTCAAGGAAACTGTTTAAAAAGAAGAAGAGGCAGGGGTGGCAGAGATTCTGTGGTTCCCTAAGCCCATCCACGCCGGTGGCAACAGTGTGGCGGAGGGTAAAGAGCTTCAGAAATTCTTCAAAGCCAATTTCAATTTCCATCTTGCCTGAACGTCTGAGCCACAACTTCTTCACCAACATTGCTCCATTGTATGTCCCTGGCGAGGATGAATGTTGTCTTGGTCAACATGTAGATTCACTGGACCCACTCGATAAAAACTTCTCCATTGATGAGCTCCAAATGGTCCTTAATCATGTAAAGGACTCCGCACCAGGCATTGATGGGTTCCCTTACTCGTTCTTGGTTAAAGCAGGAGCCAAAACCAAGCAGTACTACCTTGACTTAGTCAATTTCTGTTTTACTTTCGGCTATATTCCTCCTATCTGGAAGGTTCAGATTATCATGCCGCTGTTAAAAGCTGGCAAGGATCCTGGTGATCATTCGTCTTACAGACCTATTGCCCTATCGTCCATACTTATCAAAATCCTGGAACACCTAATAAAGACCCGGTTGGAATGGTCGATGGAAAGCCGGGGGCTGTTTCCGGCGGCTCAGTTCGGCTTCAGAAAAGGTCTGGGTACGGCTGATAGTGTGGGTACCCTCACGTCAGCCATCCGACTGGCCCTTAGCAGGAATGAGTCGTTGGTGGCGGTCTTTCTGGACGTCTCGTCGGCCTATGACTCTGTCCTCCTACCCCTTCTCAGGCAGAAATTGCAGGAGCTGAGAATCCCGAGTAGGATTTGCCAAATTATAGGCTGCATCCTTTCCAACCGTACCCTTCAACTGAGGACTCCTGAGGAAGACCCTACACAGAGAACCGCCTGGAGGGGTTTACCTCAGGGGTCGGTCCTTAGTCCCATCCTATATAATATCTATACCCACGACCTCCCTTCTTGTCTAAATTATGATTGCAAAGTCCTTCAGTATGCTGACGATATCGCATTAATGGTCACTAGCTGCTCTATAACAGACGCTACCGCCTCCATGAATGTCTCTTTGACCTCATTATACCAATGGCTTCTTAATCATGGGTTATCTTTAAGCGCTCCAAAAAGCTCAGCTGTCATCTTTTCACGCAGACGTCGCCTTCCAGACACTCTTATTGAGATAGACGGCCAGCCTATTCCAGTTGAGAGGAAGGCTAGGTTCCTGGGCGTTGTCCTCGATTCTAGGATGTCGGGGGTTGATCATGTGGAAGCAGTAGTTAGAAGGTGCGAACGGTCAGTGTGTGTACTCAGAGCATTAGCTGGGGTATGGTGGGGTGCTCACCCCTACACATTAAAGCTCATATATAATGCGTTGGTCAGAAGTGTGATAGACTATTGCTGCTTCCTTACGGCACCTTGCAATAAGGAAGCACTTAAAAAGTTAGACTCCATTCAGGCCAAATGCCTAAGAATAATTATTGGAGCTATGAAGTCATCTCCCATAAACGCTCTCCAGGTTGAGTGTGCAGAACCCCCCTTTGACCTTCGAAGACAATACCTGGCAGACCGTTTCGTTTCTAAAGTCCTTACCCGCTCTTCTCATCCCCTCCTTCCTATCCTTGAGCAAATCCACTGTTCCTATGACTCCTCTCCATATTGGAATAATAAACCTGTCCCACCTGCGATTGCTAGATATAGGGAGCTTAAAAACCTCTCTGCACCTATCAGTCAATTCCCTATTCTTCCGGTTTGTTCTTCCGCATACGAGATCATCCACTTTAGGCCAAAGCTAGTTCTGAGGTTGGGCATTTCATAGACATCAGTGGACGCCAAAGGTGATTTTGAACGCGCGCTGAGCAATTACTGGAACGGCTGGAATGTGTTTTACACGGACGCATCCAAATTGTCCCGAAACGGATGCACAGGAGTGGCAACATATTACCAGAACTCAAGAATTGCTCTGCGCTCCAAGTGTCCCCCTGAAGCCTCTGTCTTCACTGGGGAATGTGTCGGCATTCTGGAGTCCATTAAATTTATTGAATCGCACAACCTCAGTAACTCAGTTATTTTCTCAGACTCTCTAAGTAGTCTACAAGCGCTCGGTCAAGACCAGCTTTATTCCCGAACTCATAGTAGTCTGATAATACAGATAAAATCCTTACTTTTCTCCTGCCAAAACGACGGACTAAATATTGAGATCGCCTGGATCCCTGGCCATTCTGGTATATGCGGTTACGAGTGTGCTGACAGATTGGCAAAGTTTGCGGCTGTGAATAATGTTGAACGTGACCACTACATTGTGTATGGGTATGACATACGCGCGGATACCAAACTCAAGCTCTTCGACTCGTGGGCTGCAGTGTGGGTGGACTCCTCCAAGCGTAAAGGAGCTTACTACGCAAGTATCCAGCCCGACATCCGGCGGAAACCTTGGTTTTCTAGAGGTAAATATAAGAAGCTTCCCAGACATACTATTTCGTCCTTGTGCAGACTCAGACTCGGCCACTGTACTAGTCCGGTATTCCTTGCCAAGATCCGTGTACGTGACAGTTCACTGTGCGAATGCGGTCTTGATGAGGGTACTTTAGAGCACATATTTTTCTCTTGCCCTTTAAATTCCCAGTCCCTTGATTTATATGGAAACCTTCCCAAATTCCAAATCCCTCTTCCAACCAACTTCCATTCCCTCCTAAGTAATTTTTCTAATAAATTAATTAAGTGTTTATCCAAATTTATAAATGAAAATAATATTAAAATATAACGGTGTGTAATAATGTAAATATTGTGTGTTATAATTATTATTTCTCTGTTAATTTATTATTATCTAATTATATATTATATGTTAGACAATGTAATGTATTGGTGATTTATGTTTACTAACCCAAGTGTTTTGTCCTTTACAGTTACTAACAACTAAAACTACCACAAAGTTCAGTTCGACGGCCCAATAATCTGCCGTCACCACTCGACACTGGCAGTATAGTCGACAACACTATTGGAGACTCCGTTGCCAAAAAGAAAAAAAAAAAATGGTACTTCAAAAGTATCTAATGTGAAAGAATATTAGTTGTAAAAAATTACCTGTTGTGTGCTCGCCAACGATTACAAAGGTGCAGATATTGCCGACATTGTATGTACATAAAGACAGCGCCGCCAGTAAATCCTACAGCCACAACTACCAATTTTGTCCAAAAAGGCCAAGCTGGAACAAGTTAGTTTAATCATAAAATTGAACATTATAATATTTTATTAGTCTATCTAGTTAATAACTATCGAATTCCTAGCCTGAATGACCTGGAAATCGAAAATCGAAAGTGTGATGAGAATGGATCTTGACAACAAAACTGTTGAGTTGTTTAAATATGTAAGAGTGTAATTAAAATATGTTAGTATAATTCCATACCAATCATCCCACGGTTGACCTCTTCTACGGCTCGTTCAATAAGTACAAAGAGGGACCACATGACGCAGAGTGCAGCGACACAGTGGAACAGTACAGCACAGCACAGTCTACGGCGCTCCACACCGGACATCTCTAACAAACGCCACTAGAATACAAAAACAAAACAATGGCATTTTACTATAGCAAAAATTTCTTAATTGTCTCTTGCCTAAATATCAACTGGTTCAATTATAGACCAAATATATTATTATTATGTTGATTTTATTTAATCACACTAAAACTCAAATATTTTGTTTACATCTATTGATAGACTTCTAAATACCTTGTTATTGTCTATTGTAAGATACATCATTTAAATAGTTACTTATTTTTAAGCTAAATAAAACCTCCAATTTATATCTGTCTGAATATTTTTAACTGCAGTTATTCATAATTCTCCTTACCGACTCGTAGTCACACCAGATTATCACACCAGTATGACAAACAGGATTTTTTTTCTCGTTTGTCACACCACTTATTTTTCTACACCATTTATTCTTAACTAGTGCTGTCCTAGAGCTAAATTAAAAATCATCAAATTATCAAGTTTTTATTAAATTGATGCCTTTATTTAATTAAATGTGTAACATAAAGTAATAATAAACTAACTATGTATAGTAATAATATGTACAAACAGGTAGTAAAAAAAAAATCATAGGACGTCAATTATTATAATTAAGTTTATGGCGAAAAGAGAAATCAATTGGTTTGAAAAGTAACCTACCTACATAAAAGAATCCATCCCTATCTATATCAATGGGAAAGGTGCCCAGAACGCTGGCAGCATTGCCACATTGGATGGCAATGCTGATTCGTTGACAAAAGAAAAGCCCGGCCCTCTGGTCACGCGAAGAGTCGATCAGCCGTTTGGTTTGCAACATGTGTCGATACCCTTCGCCATCTCATCTTCTGACTACGGCAGGTTGTGCTGGGGCGGCTGCCGCAAGTGCAGAAACCCTCAGCAGCACAAATAATAACCTTGTCGGAAATTACATGCGCTCATCGTGTTGTTCGAGATATCAGTAAACGGCTGGTCGACTCTTCGCGTGACCAGAGGGCCGGGCTTTTCTTTTGTCAACGAATCAGCATAGATAGGGATGGATTCTTTTATGTAGTTTACTTTTCAAACCAATTGATTTCTCTTTTCGCCATAAACTTAATTATAATAATTGACGCCCTATGATTTTTTTTTTACTATAGATGCAAGTTGTAATTTCTATTGTTGCATTTTTGTATCTACATAATATATGAGAAATTGGTTTGATGACTTTATTCTAATGAACTAAGTCCTGAAAAATTTAAGGACATGGGGAAGCACCAAATTAAAAACTATACACTGACAAATTATTTGCAATTAACATTGCCTAACTTATAACTTTGAAGAGGCCTGATGATGAATATTGTGTAAATTAATATTTCACTATTAAATAATACAACAAAGGTTTACAAAAACTTATAAACAACATTGCATACCTCATTAAATGGCTTTATTTTGGTATGCATGATGAAATTGAATTTGCAGAGTTCACAAGACCTCGTCTCTGATGCAGTCAGCCACTGTTGTAAACAGCTTTGATGAACATATTTTAAACTTCCTGTAACAACATACAATAATAAAGTTATAATTACTGACCAAGTATGTAAACACCTAAGTTATGTAACTAGTTGATTTGTCTCAATGTCATCTCTACAATCATGCATGTAAATATATAGACCATATATTGAATATGATTTGCATAACTTAACATCTAGGAAAAATGTTGTATAACAAAAATGAAATGCAAGCATTAAAATAATTTTCACTGTGAATGTAATTGGGTAAACAAAAGACTATTTTGCAATAATGTTATCAGACCATGTCAATGCCATTTTCAGCTTACTTGACAATACAACATTTTCGCAAGCAGTAAGTAGGACCTTCAATTCAATATTTGTTTACTGTATACATGTAATTGTTTACACAACTCATGAGCAACATTCATCCCACAGAAACTCGAAATATTGTAATACCTATTATTACTTAACATTTGACACCTCTTTTTACATTAAACTTTAGTATTGTTAATAATATCTAGAACTAGATTGTTCTTTTTTATTTTTATGTTTTAATATGTTGATATTCCACTATTACATTAGGTGTGTCAATTATTGTTTGATTAAAATAGTCATGTTTATTTATAGATTGGTCTTTTTTCCTCAAAGATATATGTTTACATTCCAACGTGTATTACATTTTAAAAAGTAAATTATAGTATCATACAATTTTATCAACATGACTTAATTATGTTGAGTTAACTAAAACAGGCATTACTCATAGCCTAGTTTTCAAATTACATATTGAATACTATAGATGATTCATATGGTAATAAGTTTTATGAAACCAAGCCCTTTTATGTCCTGTAACCTCATTTCACTAAATTATCACAAAGCTAGATGTACACAAAAATGTTACAATTAAATAAATTATACTTAAACATGAAGCAAATTAATTGTTTCAATAACACAAATAACATTTCAAAGATAGAAAACAATAGGTATAAATATTATTACAGTAGAAAGGGCTTCATTGAATTTACATACATACATAACATCACGCCTTTTATCCCCAAAGGGGTAGGCAGAGGTGCACATTCTACCACAGTACAATGTAATTTTTGATTTCTTGCTTGCTTGCTTCATTGAATTTAATGAATTATTATTGTATTGACAAAATTCAATTATTGTGTAACTAATTACCAAAACAGTAGGAAAATAGGTTTCTTCAATGAAATTGTAGGTATTGTAATATTAAGGGCTGTTTCACAATGTCTGATTAGTTTTCTATTTTGAAATAGCAAATAATTTGATGTAGGTATTTTCCATAACAACTGTATCAAAATATGGTAAGTTAGTAAGTAAGTAAGGTCAGCTGAAAGTAACTTAATCAGCCATTTGAAACAGGTCCTAAGTAATTTATTAACACTGTACCTATTGCTTATTATTAATTAAATCATATGTATCCAGGGATAATGTATATGATTTGGAATATTCAGCTTTATTATTCATACAATTTAACTAACTGGATACCTATTGTGATATTACAACTTACAAGTTTTCCTTAATGCAACTAAATAATAATACAATAGGTTTCCTGATCACTAATGGTTTTCCTTACCTTCATAACTGTCTATAATAATTATGTACAATGTGAGACCAATATTCCAACAATAAGTGCAGACTCCAACATGAACTCACATTGTACAAAACTATTGCTACACTACACTAACATGGCATCATATTCGATTAGATGATAAAGGTAAATATTATCTCTCAAATGCAGTATGTTTATCTCACTTAATTCAACTGTATTGATTTTTACACTTTCAACATTTGCCCTTCAAAGTACTGGGCTATGTTCTTGGCTTAAAAATTATATTTAACTGTGTCAAATAACATTATGTAAACAGAGAACAGCTGTGTACTACGCTTAATTCTTACGACGTGTAAGACTGCTGGATAAGCTAGTTACATGAACAATGGCATCAAAACTACTACTGACCTGAACAATAACATGGTGCTAGGAGAGGATTGTGAGGCTCGCTCTCACAATGGCATATGCGGCATATATCACCGCTGGAGTTGCTACATGACGTGCGGCTGCTCCCTGACCCCGTACGAATCACTTCTCTACCACATCCTCCTCCCCATTCCCAACTCTCAATATCCGAAGAGTTCTTCACACTAATTTGCTGAACAGGCATTATGGTATCGTATATTTTTAATGCTCAACCGAGCCTACATAACATTCAGAGATTTTCTTCGCGATCACATTGAACATCGACAAAGCAAACATATAAAAACATGTCACCTCACATCTCAATCTATTAAGTAACTTCTACTAAGTACTAATTTAATAAGTATGTACACTGTTGATGATGATTTGTTTTTCACATTACATCTCTTACTTAATACACTGCGATTATGAAATAGAGTAGATACAAAAATCATAAAATAAATCGTCAACCAAAGTTATCGGTACTGCTAGCTACTTGTCATCACATAAATATAATACACACACTACAGCATGAGCACTACATAGATAATACAAAATTTATTACGGAATGCGAATGTCATGACAGGACCAGAAACGCCATCTGACCGATATTGACTGAATCAACGTATTGAATCCGGTATAAAAAGAAAAGTTCAACAAAATAATAAAAGTGTTCCTGAAAAAATGTTCCTGAATATTAATATTTTTTGAGTTTTTGAGAGGGTAAAAACTTATTTAAGACCATATTCACTCACAATATAGAAAATTTACAGAGTGAAATTCGTACGGAATTATATTCCGTACCGTTCTGCATCGAGTCACATTTGCATGAAAATACTTATCACAGAATTTTTATTCTCTGCTCGACACCAATTGACCGTAGCGTTATGTTGTTTATTATTTGCCTTTCTCGATAAATGCTCGATAAATCCAACATAAAAATGTTTTTTCAAATCAGTCCAGTCGTTTTTGAAATAAGCGCGTTCAAACAAACAAACTACGTATTATGTAAGTAACAAACTAAGTAAAGTAACTAATAGGTAAGTATAAGATTACTCAATTTCTCAACAGTAGGTAGCATGGTAGGATGGACATTCAGATAAATATTCGTTTTTGTGATCCGTCTCTCTGTTTGTCTACTCCAGTCTTCCCATTTTCCTAATCTTTGATCTCCTCTCTGGTCTCTGGCCTGCACTCTGCCTGTCTATCTCATTCATTCATTGATCATTTTCATTCATTCCAAAGACTACTGTAGTATACTGGCTAATTCATTCGTTCATTAGTGACAAGCGGCGGCGCTGCGTAGCCGTGCGATTAAAGTTTTAAAAAAATCTCAAAAATGGGGGTCCCTGCAGAATTACAAACAGAAGCTATTTCTATAGTACATCAATTCCTACAAAATATTGACAAGTCGCTGGCTCAAGAGTTTTTGAAGAAAACAAAAGCGGTAAGTGCTTGCAATGTCGAAAAACCACGTGTGACCGGTCACCACACGTGCTCGAAACATTATAATACCGTTGCTATTATTGCTATTCCAAGTTAAAGTAGTAAATAAATCTAGGGTTTGGACTGTTTCAACATCTACATTTAAGGATATATTCTCCAAAGTGCTTTCTATTCATTGCGGTGTACATACATAGTATAATACACCATTATGGTGTCCAGTATTTCACAGCACTGACCGAAGTTTCGTCAAAATTCTCATTTTTATTACCAAATAAAGTGTGATATTGGCCTTAACATTGTTAAGATATAATTAGGCAATAAAAATCTGTATTCAAATTGTTCAACATGTCGTAATTGACTCACAATGTTATTTACAGTTTTTTTTTTGTAAATATTAATAGGTTATTTTCTTAATTATAGAAACCGCGTGTCAAGGGTCTACCTTCGCTCACAGACATATTAACAGAATACAACAAACACAACAAGCCCCAAAAAGCTGCTGAGAGGTAAATCTAGTTTATAAATTTTTAAGGTTATGTTCACATTGTTTAACAAACTACTTAAAACCAAGAAAAAAGGAAAAGTATTATACTACATGCTTTGGTGTACCACAATATTCTGTGGTACTATTGTGGGTTTGGCTGTACAACATAATGAAATAAGTCATAACTTAAAGGTTAAAATATATTTTAACTCAATCTATTATTTCTCTATAATAGTTCTGATGACGACTCTAGTGAAGATGAAGCGCCACAGAAAAAACCCATTGCTCAAGTCAATGGCAAGGCTGCTGCTCCTAAAAAAGGTCAAGATTCTTCTGACTCCGACAACTCTGAAGATGAGAACCCCAAGACACAAGTATGTTCATTAAAAATATTTTGTTTAAACAATTTTTGTAATGATTTTAATGATGAGAACTGTTGAATGAAAGCCTATGATTTTAAACTAAACTTATTCGTCACTACCTCTGATTTATAAAATATTAATTATGTACCAGATATAAATTGATCAGAACTCCACAAAAAAATATTTGTTTTTAGGCCAAACCAAAATTAGCAGCTACACCGGTTAAAAAGGCAGAGTCATCCGATGATAGTGATAGTGAAGATAATGCCACAGCTAAGCCAACAAAGCAACCAGTGAAGCCCAGTAATGCTACACCTAAAGTAGTTAAAAAACAAGAATCATCAGATGATAGTAGTAGTGAAGATGAAAAACCTAAACCTCAACAAAAACCTCAGGCTAAGGCAGTTCCTCCAAAAGCAACTCCTGCTTTTTTAGCCAATGAAGAAGCAGGCTTTTTCCCTGCTTCTTCATCAGATAGTGATGACAGTAGTGAAGATGAAAAACCAAAAGCCACAGCAAAACCTGCACCCAAACCTCAAGCTAAACCAACTCCAGCTAAGAAACAAGAATCGTCTTCAGATGATAGTGATGACAGTGAAGATGAAAAACCAGCTCAAAAGAAGGCTGCACCTACACCTGCAAAGACTCCAGTCAAGGCAGCTCCAGCCAAAAAACAAGAATCATCCTCTGATGACAGTGATGACAGTGAAGATGAAAAACCAGCTCAAAAGAAGGCTGCACCTACACCTGCCAAGGTTCCAGCTAAAGCAACCCCAGCCAAAAAACAGGAATCATCTTCGGATGACAGTGACGATAGTGAGAAGGAAAAACCAGCTCCAAAGAAGGCTACACCTACACCTGCAAAGCCTCCAGTCAAAGCAGTTCCAGCAAAAAAACAGGAATCATCCTCTGATGACAGTGATGACAGTGAAGATGAAAAACCTAAAGCACCTTTGAAAGGTACTCCTGCTAAGCCAGCAGCCAAAGCCACACCTGCTAAAAAACAAGAATCATCATCAGATGATTCCAGTGACGAAGATTCTAACCCCAAGAAGACGCAACCTCCAAAACCTGCTGTAACCCCTGCCAAACCTAAAGCAACACCAGCTAAAAAGCAAGAGTCCTCGGATGACAGTGATGACAGCGATGAAGATGAAAAGCCCCAAAAGGCTCTCCAGAAACCTCAACCCACTCCCGTTAAACCAGCTATTAAAGCATCAGCTAAAAAGGATTCTTCCTCAGATAGTGATGACAGTAGTGAAGATGAGAAACCTAAAGCAGCTGCGAAGACTCCAGCTAAAACTCCTGTAAAGGCGGCAGGTAAAAAAGCATCATCATCAGATGACAGTGATGATAGTGATGAAGAACCTTCAAAACCTGCTCCTAAAACACCTGTCAGTGTTACTAAACCAAAACCTGCAGCAAAGAAACAAGAGTCGTCAGATGATGATTCAAGTGATGATGATGAACAAAAACAGAAACCAGCACAAAAAGCTGCTCCTGCCAAGAAAGCTGAATCGTCTGATGACAGTGACGACAGTAATGACGATGCTCCTCCTGCTAAAATATCGAAAAAAGATTCCAATAATCAGGTAAAATTATACATAGTACAATATCAATACTTTTAACAACACTAATTATTATTCTTTGTTCTGTTTTAACCCGGCGAGGATGTGGTGAAAATAGTAACGTGGAGGTTGTGGAGGGTCTTATTGACCCTGTATATAATTGGCTTTAAAACACCTAAATTCATATTAATGTTCCAAATATCAATCAATATTATTTATGTTACATGTTATTTTTACGGTTTTATCGAAATAAAACGCAGATAAGAGTACAAAATAATACAATTAAATCACTTTTAACAAAATACTACAAAATAATCAACTTTTACATAAACTTTCTAAACTTACACTAAAAACAACAAAAAGAAACTTCCTTCTTAGATGATTAACTTTTAATGTGGTACATACGTAAAGGTCAATTAATTGCACTTACAATCTTATCATCAAATTATGAATTACAAATCATTATTGTCTATGATTGCAACACAACCTCGGCAGAATGAAATAGTGTGTTCTGGACAAATATACTTATGGCAATCTTCACAAACGTTGGCTGTCTTGCGATGGCGGGCATAAGGACATACTTGGCACCTTTTTCGTACACCTGGAACCCTAACAGGACCTTCTTGTTCTGAGTGCCAAGCACGAATAACTATCGCATTCGTAACGTAATAGTATCGAGCGCGTTCGGCGCTCTGATTGGCCGGCTCAAGTGAACTAACCAATCAGAACGCTTAACTCGCTCGATACTGTTACGATACGAATGCGATAGTTATTCGTGCTTGGCCCTCAGGTTCTCCGATGAATTCTCTGAGTCTCTTGCGTAGCTGTCTCGGCAATTGAGGTGTTTCTTTGCGGCCTTGCAAGTGTTCAGTAACCTGGGTATCCGATTCCTCTTCTTCTGACATATGTGGATTCTGATGTTGCAATTCAAATAGTGGTACGTTATCCTCGCCATCACTTCTTGCATTTTGCTCAGTATCACTATTTTGACTTCGCGTACGCAAATGATCTTCCTTTTCGCTACCGTCGGATAACTAGTCATCTTCACTGTCAGACTGCATTAAAACAAGACGTATGCGTTCATCCTCAAGCTCCGGGCTATTCATTGTGTACGAAAAAACTAAAATTAATTAAAAAATATAATTGAAACCATACATAAAAATGTTACATCGCGGTTGTCGCAGGGTCATATTTACCCTATTTGACTGCACGCACGTGTTGCTCCCGTCGCAGGTGGAGGCGATCTGAACAGGGGTGCGGGGCGTGCGCGCCGGTCCCTTAGCAATAGCTATTGTGACGTTCATTTCTCTTCGATCCCAGAATAAAAAGCTACACACGATTAAAAATTGACAGGGTCAAAATGACCCCTCCACATCCTCGAAGGGTTAAACAACTCAAATGAGGGATAGACTTGAGTGATACAAATTTTTTTCCAGGGTGCTGAAAATGGAGTTCAAACTGGAAAAAAAAGGAAAGCATCAGAAGGTGATTCAAATGCTCCAGCTAAAAAACCCTACAGTAACTTCGTAAAGGTGAAATAATTGTTTAAACTACAACAATTGTATAAAAAATGCATAGACAGTGAAGTCCCTGTACTATTAACAGTTATGAATGAATACTAGTACCATTACCATAATTATTACCAACCAATACTTAATTATGGAATCCTTTTATTTGCAACTCTATGTTGGTAAAAATAATTAAATTTAATGAATAATAACTTTTAGGGTACAGTTAGTGTATCAACTCCCAAAGAAAAAAGTAATGAAGTGAGTAAGCCAGCTCCCTTCCGAAGAGTGGCGTCGCAACCTATAGAAGTGGATCCTAGACTTAAGGATAACTCGTTCGACGCCAAGGTAAATGCCCCAAAGTTTGAGAAGCCAAGGCAACTCAATGTTATGTCTGACTTGGACATTTTGGCCCAAGGCTTCATTGCCAGTGGCTTGCTATAACATTTTGGGCATTTACTTTTCTGAAAACACTTCATCAGCATCACATAGGGTTGTCTTGGTTATAATAAGCGCTTCTATCTATCAGGAGGGTGAAAGCCATGAAGGCGAAGAAAACGACGAGGAAGAAGAAAACCAATCTGGAGGTTGGAACCAGCGTGGACGTGGCGGATTCAACCGCGGGGGTCGGGGTTTCAATGATAGGGGTAGAGGAGGATTTAGAGGTCGCGGGGGCGATAGGGGTGGACGCGGCGGTTTCAATGACAGAGGTGGACGTGGAGGCGATAGGGGTGGACGCGGCGGTTTCAATGACAGAGGTGGACGTGGAGGCAGAGGTGGCCGTGGTGGTTTTGACAGAGGGGGTCGTGGTGGGTTCGATAGGGGAGGTCGCGGTGGTTTCGATAGGGGAGGCCGCGGAGGCGGAGATCGTCGTGGCCGTGGCGGTCGTGGTGACCGTCACTCCTGGGGTGGAGATAGGGGAGGATTCAACAAAGGAGGTTTTAACGACCGAAAAAGTTTTGAGGGAGGGGATAATGCTCAAAACAAAAAAATAACATTTGATTAAGTAAATAGGTGAGATTATTTTAATATAATGTGCAATCAGATTACCTCATCATTTTAATTCACCACAATATGTTTTGTATTAGACAACTATTAAAGTATTGGATGGGTAAATTTATTATTCTAAAGAAACATAATGTTAAATTCCCAAATTGATAACCAGTGCTAGAAATTTAAATTTTTACAAACCCCTCTTCACTATGTTTATATTTAGTTTTGCCATGAATACATAACATAACATCACGCCTTTTTATCCCAGAAGGGGTAGGTAGAGGTGCACATTACGGCACTTAATGCCACTGTACAATGTAACACTCACTTTTCACTATTTATGTTACGAGTCCCATGTAATAGGGGGTGAGCCTATTGCCATATACCGGGCACATTTCCAGACTCCGTGCTATTACTGAGAATTTTTAAAAACCCAGTAATACTTTGCCCGACCCGGGATTCGAACCCGAGACCCCTTGCCCGGCAGTCGCACTTGCGACCACTCGGACAACGAGGCAGTCTGCCATGAATCCCATGATATATATATAGTAAAGGTTAAAACTATTAGAATTAAACACAAGACCCTGTGCTGGATAGTCGCGCTTGCGGACTACACCAACGAAGTGTTGTTGGTCAATTAACATAATAACCTTTTTTTCAGAGTGGTTCACGTGGGTCATGGGGTGAGCGTGCTAATCAAGACTTAAAACATACACGTGGCAAGTCATTCAAGCATGAGAAGACGAAGAAAAAGAGGGGTTCATATCGCGGTGGCGCAATCGATACAGGTGTACACTCCATAAAATTTGAAGACTAGATTAATTTAATTGCTTTCATGGGCCATAATAGTTGTGTGCTTGTGATAAGCACCATAATTACTTGGCTGTCGATATTACTGGCTTAGCTCGTAGTTTTATCGATACAGCTTCGCATTCCGCCACATAGTGATGGTATTTATTTTTATTGCCACCTGTACTTGTATTATTTCTGTATTACATAACTTCATACAATAGTTAATTCAGAAACTAATCTGTAATGTCTACTGTTTATCAAATTTGTTAGAGTGTTGACTATTGTGTCCTAGATATGAATGTGTGAGTGGGTTTGGCTCCACTGAATCTTTGTAAAATGGGCAATTAATTGTTTATGAGGTTTTGAAAACTTATTTGCGTTCTATTTTACACTGACATTTTATTAGACGTAATTATTAATTTAGTCAATCAGTAAGTATAACTTCCTTAGGCTTTTACTTAATTTTTACTGACCTAGTTGGTTTTTAGGACCTAAGTAGGTTCCGATGCTGTACTGACTTATTATTTTTGATTATTTGCACACTACATACTGGATTGATATATGCTCCGACTTGTGTTGATTTTTTTTATTCAAACAAACTATTGAATTTCTGATTAAATCCAGTTTTTGTTGGGGCCAAAATTTTGTTATATTTAAATGATACTTATTTACTGAAAACTTTATAATTCTGAATGATTTATTTTCATAAGTGTTGATGTAAATAGATGTGTATTTTACGTACTATACTGTGTACATAAGCTAAATATAAGATTAATTGATAAATGAATATAGACTTACACTTGTAGTAATACGAACAGGTGCGAAAACATACAATAACATGTATTTTTAACAGCTATGTACCTGTATTGTTTTGTTAGTTTGATAAGCCCGCCTTTTGAATATAAAACTTAAGAACATTATGTATGATTTTTATTTTTAACGGTAGGTTTTTGTTGACTCATAAAAGTAACAACACTTCCTTTTTCAAAAACTTATTCATAATATTTCCTATATACACTCAAAATGAATCCAAAGTTTACGTAGTATCAAAATTTATCAAAAAAAACTCCCATCTTTTGCACGTCGTTTTATCATCCCCAAAGAGGAAATATCACCTTCAAGGCAACTACATTGCTTAAAGTACTACCATAAATAGAAGCTAAGTGCATACAATTTGTTACCCCCCCCCTATACTTATATACAGAGAAAGGAGAAACAAAAAAGAAATAAGTATAGGGGTTGGTACCTACTTAACTGCCTTTTTTTTTTACGGGGGGAAGAAAGAAAGAAAGAAAAAACATTTATTTAGCACCAGGCACGATGCAGCATAAATAAAAAAAAAAAAAGACAGTCAAGGTGTGACAGTGGAAGTAATAAAAATATAACAGTTGAAAAATTGAAACAGAAGAATTAGAAAAGAGACGCTGACAACATGCCTATGCTAAAAGGGTCACCCACTCAGTGTAAGCCAGGCATACAGGTTACCCAGCACTGATTTTCAGTGGGCACCCATGCAGTGACGCACGGATGGTAGCAACGTTGAATGGTTAGACAAAGACAACAAGAAAATATATATACACATATATAATAATGCATCTGCACACCCACCACACACACATATACATACATATACATACACACACACATACATATACACACATATATATGCAATAAGTATGCAGATACAACAATGGTATACTTATCAATGTAATAAATTTAAAAGTAATGTAAAATAAAAAAAGTAAAATGTTAATAAATAGTAGGTACACATGACAGAATGAAGGACATAGAACAGCCAGTATGTCTGCGTTCTGTATCATTCACACACTAAACTGGCTAGAGTTAAATGATAGACAGATCAACATTAATTGCAGCTTTGTCTTTTTGTGAGGTTAAAATAAACATTTTAAGATTGTATTTGAAACTATTTATACTTGGTGAGTCTCTGATTGGTGGAGGTATATTGTTCCAACATTTGGACGCTGCGTACCGAAAACTGCCTCGAAATGCTGCTGTTTTATGTTGAGGGATAGCTAGATGCTGTGCACACTGCCTAGCCTCCCGCTTTCGGTGAGCACCAACCCAGGATTATTTTGAGTGCAAGTACGAGGGACACTTATTTTTGATTACGCCAAAAAGAAGACAAGCTAGGTGGAGCTTACGACGTGACTTCATTTTTAGGAGGTTGTGATTGTTAAGATAAGGTGTAACGTGACCCCTCGGTGGTATATTAAAGCAAAAACGGGCACATGCGTTTTGAACCCGTTGAATCAGCCTCTTTGTTCGTGATAAGAGTCTAGTCAGGGAAAATCATCGAATGACTGCTCCCGCCTGGGTGAGGCGGGAGGGAGTGTCAGACTCTTACTGACTAAAAACCACCCCGTTCCTTCTCCTGCACGCCGAGCCGGTGCCTCGGTTACCCGTTAGGTTCTCCGCGACTCCGAATCGGCATCGGCCGTATTGGGCCCCATCTGTGGTGGTCTGATGGCTCTTTGAGGCGCGCGCGGAACGCGACGCGCCGTACGCTCGGGTCTGTTTCTGGTCGGACGGGGAGCCACCCATGCTCGCCGTACGCAGGCCCGCGCTTACGGTGGCCGGAGATCGTCTCGCGATCCCCGACGCCCGGTGTGTCCTTCGCGATGGCTGGGTTGCGAGGAGGCAGCGCTTCGCTGCCTCACGCGTCCCGCCTCCTCCTTAGCTAGCATGACTGCTTCGCAAAAGGAGGAGACGACATCCCAGTCCCCCTCGCTCCGCATCATGGCTTGCACTAGGCCCGGACGCGAGAGGTCGCCATCGCCGATCACTTCCCTGAGGACACGGCGGTGCCTGGTTTCCTCCCGCCCCATCAGACACAGGTACCTCCCGAAACTTCCATGTCCGGTCACATGCGGACCGGACCTGCGTCAGGCGGTAGGTGAGGACGCCGTAGCGTCTCTCAAGCCACTCCACAAAGAGGGGACTTACCGCTGCGATGGCAGCGAGCCCATGGGGAAAGCATTAGGTATTGTATTTGTCTTTTACAAATTAAAATAATAATAGCACGGTGTTTGGGATTGTTCATACCATATTTCTTTGAGGCTGTAGTATCACTCCAGTCGAACCGGCCCATTTGTACCGAAGCATGGCATTCTCACACTGATTAATGTAAATCCCTGCCTACCTACCCCTTCGAGGATGTCGCGGAGTACCTAACGGGTTACCGGGACTCCGGCTCGAAGTGCAGGAGAAGGAACAGGGTGGTTTTTAGTCAGTAAGAGTCTGACACTCTCTCCCACCTCACCCAAGCGGGAGCAATCATTTGATGATTTTCAGCCCTTAAAAAAAACAACGAAAATACTTCGAGGGTACAAAAATATTTGAGAAGTCTAACAGACCATTTTCCTATCATCTCTGAACCGAACTTCTGAACGCACTCTATATAACTTTGACAGTTGACGTATACTGTACATGTGAAATCTGTCAAATTCAAGTAAGCCTTCAGTCTGTGTGTTTAGGTTATAATTCTGTTTACAAAGTAAAAAGCTATATTACAATAATTTCGATATGTTGCGACATTTTAAACCGGTTACTATAATAAGTCAAAGATCATTTAAAAATTTTGGACATAAGAGACAACCTATACCTGCTATTACCACACTTTGGCATGGTTTCCTAACATTTTCTTTCATAGGTTTAGGAATCGAATGGAAAAGGTAAGAGATTTTACATAATTTTAAGTTTATTATAACTTGTAAGTTAAGTCAAATATGTTTATTGCAGAGCAAGCTTTTCAGGTTTGTTGATCCTAAAACTAAATTTATTGCTATTTAATCCATTTAGATTGCACTGCATTTGTAAAAGAAACTTCTGTAATATTTACCGCTATGCATAACCGATCTAATATGTGGGTGACAGCAAAGTAGAATCCTTTTACCAGTGGGAGTGTATACTCTTAAGAGTTCACTAAGGGGTTACACATTTAGCAAAGACTGGGCGGCAACTCTGAAATTGATAAATCTGAACCTTTCACCAACCTGCTTGTTAAGTGTGGATTTAGTGGCATAAAAGGAAGCCCTCCCCTCTACTTCAGCAAGTCCTTTAGTTGTGCAGCAAGGCCCATAGTCCAGTAGTGAGTTGCCACAGGCCACAAGCTTGCAATGATGACTGAACTAAATAAAACATTCTGATTTCTCATTTTCAGGATAAAAACCTTCTTGTTTGGAGCTGATGGAGAAAGTGTTTTTGTGAAAGACCCGAACTCTGTGACAGAAGATAGTTGACAATAGAACCTTTTCATGTAAACATCTGACTATAGGTAATAAAACTATGTACCTTGATAATACTACTATTATTTATTATTGTACTACTACAATATCTATATTTTTGAAGACTTTTGTTGACTTCTATTATTAACCTCTTGTAGGCTGGTATATGAGACACAAAAGAAAACACATTGATCTTGCATAGGTCTGTGTTCCGGCATACCACAGGTTAACAATTTTTAGTAGTAGATAGTAAAGTCTTGATTATAAATAATGTAAATTGTAAATATTAGGTAGTCATTAGAAAATATTATTTGTAATAAATATTTAATTACGTGTAGTAAGAATTAAAAATGTTTAAATATATTCTTATTTATTTTTACTGATTATGATTACTGTACATATCTCTTAATTATTTTGGGGTAAGGTAAGGCAACCAATCTTAGCTGAAAGTAACGAACTATAGTAAAGTTATTTTCAATTTGAACTGAACATTGGTGTGATGTACACTTTGTTCCGTCATTAATACTCTCATGGCATACAAATCTAATTAAAAAAGTTTATGGCTGTGTCTGATGGTCAACATGCTGTCTAAAGTCAAGATCTGCCATTCTCACGACCTGGACACATGCATTTCGTATTCACACGAACATTTCTACATTACGCAACTTTCGCGCGCAATTTTCGCAAGTGATGCATTCACCCGATTTTTATTTTTTTTAAGGGGGGAAAATCATCGAATGACTGCACCCACCTGGGTGAGACGGGAGGGAGTGTCAGACTCTTACTGACTAAAAACCACCCCGTTCCTTCTCCTGCACGTCGAGCCGGAGCGCTGCTTGCTACTATAGCCTGTAACGTTTTATGGTCTTCCTTGATAAACAGACTATCCAACACAAAAGTACTTCTTTTAATTCGAATGGTTGGATGTGCTAATTTCCGAAACAAACAACTACCTACTTACACAATTAATTGGTAAAGGTAATTTTCGATTCCAGTCTAAATGAACAACCTAACACCTACCTACATAATTATAAAGGCTACATATATAGGCATTTATAACAGTTAACCATTACTATCTATGTTCGTACGTACACACCGTGGACTAATAATATATACCTTATTGACTAAAATATATGCGTGGCCTACTGCCCGCGATATAGCCGCGACCGCGCATGCTGTTCACGAGGAAGAGCCCCCTCTGTGGCTCGAAACTAGTAGAGCTTTTCTCAGTATATTCACGTAAGTAACCCGGCGATTTTTAGTTAATTTAGGACCTACGTCTTACGATAGTTATTATGAAAAATAACTTATTGGTTTATGTTACCATCTAAGATCTATAGGATAAGGCAGATGAGGAACTACATGGTCCTTGTAAGATTATAACAAGACTGGTAAAAACGGATGTTACATTTTGCTACATTATGTTATTTTCTGGCTTTATTCTGGTATAATCTTTAGGGTTTTTGTTATTGTTGTTTAGCTATTTACAGTTTTATTGTATCAATCGAGATTCAAGTCTGCAACCTTCCTAAGGTCTAGATTTGTTCCTAATTTTTCTAATTTAGGTAGTCGTGTTTTCTCATATCTTATTTAATAACTATTCGAATATGGGGTAAATCGAAGCCACGAAACTTTGTCATTCGTCAATCTGGCCCTTCGATCTTCGGCGAATTGTCCATCGAGTATAGGACGTTTGCAATCATACAGAAAAACCAGCTTTCTTCTACGTAGAAAATGTAAAAAAAAAACTATATTAAATATAACACGTTAAATTGTAAAGGGTAATAAAAGGATAAGTTCATAAAATAAAATACTTTATTTGCCCACATAAAGTTTATGTGTTACGCTAATTGCAATAAAGTAAGTCTAAATAAATAGTTCTTAATATTAATATTATTACCAACTGTAAAATATAAGATTGCGAAAATTTTATTCATCTACCATAATATTATTACAAATAGCAGGTTAAAAAAGTACTTAAACAAATTAATGCATGAATATAATATTAAAATTTCATATAAAGTTTATGAGTACATTTAATATACTATTCTAAATAAGTTGTATGTTGGTGCACCAATCATTTAATTAAAATTTCAATTGTATTATATTATTTCCGATATCCGCTTTGTGGATTTCAAAGTTTAAGGACTACTGTTAATGTTAGTAACAGTTTACTGCAACATTCCGGAAGCTGTATACAAAGCCTTATTTAATAATGTGAAATATCACAAATACTGCCAGCAATTTATAGAATAGTAGTGAAAAGCACCAAATTGTTAATTATAAAGTAGGTATTATTGATACAAAAAATACGCGAGAAATACTTGTTACCTGTAACTATTTACACCTTATAAAATCAAATTGGTAAATATATGTATAGAAACAAAATGTCCCTGAACTCAATGACTAGTTTAGTATGCATATATTTTTGTCCAATTTCACTCAATTTTATTTTTACTACCATAACAGTTTTGTTTTACGTATTGATATATGAGATTGTATATAATTAATAAGAAACACAGTATGGCTGCGTGATAATGTATTGGCATGTTATAAATAGCACTCAGCACACCAGGATGTTTTGCACTGTTTAATTTGGACACATTGGTTTTGCTATGCTCCACAGAATAAGGTTCTGGTGTTGTTTTGTCACGACGATAAAGAGGTTCGTCTTCGCCCTCACTGGAGCTTAGTTTATTTTCTTCTGAAGAGAAGCGTACTTCTTGTTGTTTATAATTTTCTTTAACACAAGAAACCATTTCTGCATTGTCAACCGATCCCAATTTTTCTCCTTCGATAATAATTGGTATTGGAGTATAGCGATCTTTAACTCCAGAACACACCTCTAAACTCTCTTGTAAGTAACTGTCTATTTTAGTTAATTGTTCCGAAATGAAAAGATTTGCGAGTGGACTTGGAGCTCTCTTTATTGGCTCAAAAGTATCTAAGCTGGTAGTAATTTTCTCCTCAACATTTAAATCTGATACGAAACTGTCTCTTTCGTATACATTTTCTTTGAGTATGGTGTTTGCAAAGGTGTCATGGTTTTCGAAGATCCCACCGTCATTTAATACTGGCTTCAAGTTTTCCTTTTCTAGCAATTTTTCTTTTACAACAGAACTTACAATTTTGTAGCTGTGTAAGTCTTCAAAGTTGTCCTTGATATATTCAACTGGAGTTTTTTGTCGGGTTTTGTACATCTGAGACGGTGTTAGCAATCTCGGAGAGTCAAGTTCTGGCGGCACGGGAGTGAATTTCACCGTGATGACGTTTTCATTTGTTATAGTTTCAGTTTTTACCATGTCATCCACATAATTTTTGCCATCGGTGAAAACACTCGGTGAGTCGGAGATGTCATGTCGTGACGACTGTTGAACTCGATCTACGGTTACTTTGCTGAGTAGCTTGCCGTCTGTACTTCTTATGTCGGAAAACAGTCCTCCATCGAAGTGGAGGGGTGTTTCCAACTTCCTTGTTCTTTGCAGAGAAGGCGTGTTTAGAGGAGGAGTGATGGGAGAAGGAGAAACGGGACGAAAAGTGGTAGTCGTATAAACAGTGTCGGAATTATACATCATTTGCTGAGGACTTCTAGCGGGCGTGTGTCTTACAAAAAGGTCGCCCTCCCTTGGCGAAGAAACTCTGTCCTTCGAGGTTCTTTTTGCACACCTGTAAATAACACAATATTGATAATATTAAATAATTCACTGCAGTTACAATGAAAGTATTTTCTGAATCGTATTATTTGTCACAATTTAATTCTAGATTTCATTGCATTTAAACGTATTTATGGAAGTATCCAACAACTTATATAACTCAAACAAAAACTACTTACAAACAAAACATAACAACACGAATACTATTATCAGAACATAAAACATAAATAATATAAATGAAATACATAAAATAGCCAAAACTACTCAAACCGTTTCATGAAAGCATTTCTACAAGCAGATTATGTAAGGTTGATACTACATGGATCAAAACACGCTATGATAAACTTCCTGAACTTTGGGAAGTTGGGTATAAATATATTAAATTGGTATATATGTACATGTCTCAGTTACAAAACAGAACATACAGATATGATAATATAATTTAATTAACGCACACACAAGGTCACTGTTATTGGTAAAAAGGGAGCAGACTGGCAGCGTATGACGAGCTTTGTATATTGACGTGGTAATCGAATTCAACTTTAATGCTTTAGTAAATTTTGCGTCATCATTCCCGAATTTGAATAAAATATTATTTAGAATAATCCAAATGAAGTGTCAGTAAAACCTTCAAAACGGGTTTCAAAGTTATGAGTATAATAATTATAGTAACTCGGTTTATTTATATATGGAATGGTTATAGGGCAAATGCTATAAAATATATGCTGTAAAATGAATAAGGTAACTCGCTTGAAAAATGCAATTTAAACTCGATACAGGAATAATAAATTGCGTCAGCTATTTTAATCTTGAAAAGATTATTTGTAATTTTCTAGTGATTTGGGTCCATGTATGCCAAATTATACCTGTTTCTGCGCTATGGTAAAAAGCATTGCGCGTTATTAGAGATTTGGACTATTTTATGTATTTAAAAAAGTATATCGGTATTGAGTAATTGAATTGTGTGTGTGTTTATGTGTATTTTAGTAGGAGTCTCATCATACGCACCGTGCAGTTGAAGCACTGACTGTGGTAGTTATTGTTGAGCGCCTCGACCCACCTGTCGCCTGCCTCCACCGGGAAGCCGCAAGCGAAACATTTTGTCGTGAACAGGTCATTCCAATCTGAGAAAACCAAGTAAGTCCCTTTATAAAATCTCCTTCACAAACACAGTAAAATATAGTAGGTACGCCGATTTAGGATAAACAAAAAAATAATTATTGCCATAGCATACCAGCTTCACAATACGGAAGACCGTCTTCTAAGAAGAAGGGATTGTTTCCGAAGAGCTTTCCACAGTAGACGCAGTTGAAGCATTCAGGGTGGTAGTGCTTGCCGATAGCATTTAAGCAATCCTGGAATCACGACAAGATATGAATTATAACTGACTAACTTGTAAATTCGTAGAAAACATTCATAAAATATTATCTATCAACTTACGCCCTTAATTTTGGCGTGGCACTTATCGCAAGCAGGCGCAATGTACTGCTCGAAGCAGAATTCGCAGTAGAGTTGACCATTTTCTTCAACGAAACCAATATCTTGTAGGGGACGCCTACACGTTGCATTTACGCAGATGAAGTGCTCTGGACACCAGATGCGACCCAAAGCCGTAATGAACGGCCCCCTGTATAAATATATGAATTGTTATTAGTCTTTTATCAATCACAAAATTATTGTGAACTAAATAATCTCAATAACACGTGGTTAATCTGGTTAAAAAAAAACAACATCCGTGCTTTTTTACAGAGAAAAACAAACATTTTCTACCTTAACTTACTTGGCAAATAATTTGTGGAATACGTTATACCTCTAAGTTTCCATTAAAAAAATTACGTTACCTCGTTATAGCCTTGTCACATTTGTGACATACTGGATAAAGTCCTTCAGCAACATCTGCGCATTGTATTGTACTCAAAGGACGTGCAATTATATGTGAATCTCTTCTGCCATCATCATTTCTAATATTTTTCTTTTGCCTACGTCTGACAACAACCTCTTCCTCGGTATTTTGTTTTTCATCACTGTCCGATATACTTTTAATTTCTTCAACTTTATCGACACAATCATTACTTTGTTCATTGCCATTTGTATTTATTTTATTGTTTGTAGGGGATTTGTACGTATAAAGTGAATTGTTATATAACTGTCCAGAAACTTCTTTGCTTTTGATGAGTTCGTCATCTTGATGGACTCCATTCTCACTCTTTGAAGTATGGTCAAAATTATTAATTTTCTGCGAAACATTTAACTCACTAGCATTGTTAATTTTGTCGTTAACTTTATTGTTCGGTATCAAGTTGTCTGATTTCTCAAATAATTTTCGTTTGTTTAAGGTATTAGAATAAGGGGTATCAAATTTTAGTTCAGGTTTTGTATCAGAATTTGTATTAGCAACATTTGAACCGTTCATGCTGTTAAGAAATGAAGATTTCTCTATCCCAGTTTTTCGTAATGTACCCAAATAGTTGTTTTCAATTTTATCCTTTTGCAAGTCTTCAGTGCTGGAGTAACCACTACCATTGTGAGACTTGTCATTATTGTTTATCAAACGTTCATCCGAAAACAGACTTGCATTTAATATTCTGGGTATAGTATCATATTTCTTTTTCTCGCCATTTGTATTTATTGAATGACCAAGTGGAGTACTGTGAACATTAAATGTAGGTACTGGGGTGGTAGGCAGTGGTGGCGGTATCAAGACGTTAGGCTTAGTGATGGATTCATTTGCGGGATGGTTATTTCTAATTGTGTCTTTGATTTTGTCGCCAATGCTTTGAATATTCTCATGTGTCTTGTAACCTCGTTCTAGAGTTTTTATAGTGTTGTTTTCAACAGGTGGTATACTATCGGAATTGAGTGGATGTTTGGTTACGACAGTGTCTTGAATTTTATCTGCCATTGACTGAATGTGATCTGCTGGTTTTATTTTTCTTTGAATACCGATTTCATAACCATTCAGAGCCATTTTAGCCATTTTTCTGATAAGTCTTTCTTCTGCTGGACTTTTGAACTCCGTTTTGTGAGGACTGCTCGTAGTCAGCGGTTCATTAGCTGTTAGAAAATCAAAACAACACTTATACAAACAGTTAAAAGCAGAATTATTATACGATTAAATTAGTGCATAACTAGGAAAATTACGTCAGTTTCTAAATACTAATAAAAGAACATACAAACCAATAACACTACAATAATTATTGTATACCCATAACAAACTCATTCACAACTTCACACAGTTAGTTCATGCAGCACTCAAAACAGTAACACACTTTATACGTCTAAATCACCTAATATTCCCATTACAGGAAGCACATAGTGGCACACGGGAGCCGGGCAGCGCAGCCTTATTCAAAACTCCCCTTCCTCGTTTAGGGGCAGAAGACACACCGAAAGTTTTGCCACGAGCGGCAGCTCCTACACTCGAACCTGTCGATGGGGTAGGATCACACACTGGACCTTGGTTAGCACCAGAAATCGAAGGCTTTGGATCGTAATTGTCTATTGTTCTACTAGCGGACGTCATATTTTGATTAGTAAGGTTAAGTGATGAACTTTGTTGTGTTGATGGCAAACTCATCATTGGAGGCGGAAAGACTTGCTTTGGGTTAAGATTAGAAGGCCGAATGTTACAGTCCATATTTTGCTCATATGCCCCAGTAATTGATGAACCTTCCTTTCTGATTTCTACAACTTTAGCAGATTGTGTCCTTTCAAATTCTTCAAATGTTTTTCTGGTTGTTTGAACAGTGGTATTGCCTTGTGCAATAACGTTTTGTGATTGCATTTGTCTTTGGCCATAATTTTCTTGTATTAAAGAATCTTCTTTGATTTTCATGTCGCCTTTGGTATAATTTTCGCTCTTGTATCCCACGTTTGAATGTCTCTGTTCTTTGACTACTGGTGCTTGTGTTGCCCAGTTTTTATTACCACCACTTGTATTATATATCTCTGCAGCCGTCTGGAATTCTTTTTGGTCCCTCTCGTGCTGCTTTCGCCAATTAGAAGCATCTTGTGAGGCAAACGAGTCCATTGAATAATTTTGTGAAGCAGGTTCCTTAATACGTGGAGCATGTGCTTTTAATGGATTTGGAGGAGGACCTTGAGCTGGTGAGCGGGATCGTGGTTTTGGTGTTGGAGATCTGCTACCTTCCCGACTAGATGGCTCAAATAGGTGACTCTCGGGTGCCAAATGCTCTACTGTTACTAAGTTCATCTGATAATGAGGAATAATGGGTGCTGGTTTGTTTATTAAACTATTTGGTGTAACAGGACGACTACTACGTGATGGTGAAGAAACTCTCATAAAATTATCATCAGTCACAGGCTGAAATGTCATAGTAATAGGAGTATCTTTATGGAATTGTACAGGAGGCTGTTGTACTGGTGTTCTAATTTGTGGGAACTTTGGAGTCGATGCCTGAGGAGTAGTGTAATTTGGATGTGGTTCAACGGATTTTTCTTTTGGTCTAGTTGGTGTACCAGTTGACGGAGTGACGGGTCTTTGTAAAACTGCCGGTGCATTATATATTTCCGGAGAAATTCCTCGCTGAGAAGGTAATTGCTCGAAATTTCTCTGATACGGCGGAATATTGTCTGGTTTATGTAATCCAGATTTTGATCTAACTGCGGTAGAAGTAAGAGATTCTTTTTTGTCTAATTGTTCAAAATAATTTTGAGCTGTTTTAACAGATGAATAGCCTTGGGTGGCCATACTGGTGGACAAAGACGACTGCTGGACCATCATTGATTCCGAAAATGTCGTTTCTTGCTTTGTTTTAGTAGCCTGTGTAAAACTGGTTTTCAGTTCATTACTAATGGGTGGAAAGTTTGTTAATTTACAAAATTCTTCAGGCTGTGGTGGAGGAAATATTTGTTTTGGAACGGGCCTGAATGCAGACATTTCTGAAGACGATTGTAATTTGCACGTATTTTGCATAGTGGAAAATTCTGAATGCAACTGGTTAGATGTTTGAGTTAGCGTTTGTGTGGCGATAGGCTTTACAATTTCGGTCAAGTTTGTTTCAGTTACGTGTGTGGTACTTGTCATATATTGGTTGGATTGAGTAACACCAGGAGCACCAAAAGGACTGTAAGGCCTATCTGGAGCGATAGTTAAAGCCTCTCTTAGAGATCCTCTGCCTATTGATTGAGTCTGATCATAAGGCCCATTACTCATTGTTTGATTTTGATCGTAAGATTCTCTACTTATTGCTTGATTTTGATCATAAGTAGTAACGGGTGTAAATGGCCTATCAGGTGCAATCGTTAAAGCTTCTATTAAAGGCGTCGAGGTTGTTTCACGAGGTTCCTTAGGTTCTATGACTATTTTAAAATCAGGTGGTATGTACGGTTTTGTTTCTTCAGGCATTGGTACGGGTGGGGCAACCTTTTCAGGAGGATTATAAGTTTTTATAGGTGGTATTGGTGTTATACCCCGCTTCTCTTGCAAGAACATTGGTGATGGTTGTGCTGGCAATTGCACGTTCTTTATTTCGGCACACTCTTTTAATTCCGATTTTTCGTCTATTTCATGTGGGGTGTGTTTTTCGTCCGTCACTGTTTGTCCAACAAAATTAATAGGCTGCTGTGGTGTAGGCAAGGGCGAATACGGACGATCAGGTGCAGTTGTCAATGCATCTACCATAGAGCCCTTTGCATTTGGATTTAACGTAGAAGGATTCATGGTTGTTTGCATGGTTTCCTTGGCTCTCAAGTCATTATTTGCAGTTGGTTGTTCTGTATATGGTATTTCTGTACTGGTTTTGATTTGTGTGTCATGTGAAATATTTTGTTGATTTAGCACAACTTCTTCACTGTTATTTTGCATCGACGCCTCATTACAAACTGGATTGTTTTCTTTTGTGTTAACATGTGTAGGTTCTTGCATGGTAGTACTGTTATCGCTTTCCATTTTCATGTCTGACTTTTGTGATACCTGTGTTTTAACTTGATCTTTTGGAGGTTCTGGTATATTGATAGATTCTACTTCTTTAGCTGATTTTGACTGAATATTTTCTTTGGATTGGATCATTTGTGTTTTAATATTTTCAATAGCATCGCTAGGATTTTCAAAAGATTTTGGTGGACACATTTGTGTCTGGTAAACAGTTGTACTCTGGCATTCAGAAGATTCCTGCGAAAAAGACTGAATAGTTCGACTAGTTGATTCTTGTACGACTTGTGATTGTTTACTCTGAACTACAGATTCAGATTTAGATGTTGCTGTCATAGAAGACATAGCAGCAGACGCATATGAAACACTAGAAGAAGTGAATTCTTCTCTTTGTTTCGAAGACGCTATGAATTTTTCCATAGATTGTTGTTGAACATCCGCAATCTTTGAATCAGAGTTCGGGTTAATTTTGTTTAACACCCGAGTCCCTTGTTCTTTGACACACGCGGGGGCTCCGGGTTTCATAGTTGGATCATACTTTGGTGGTTCATCATCAGAAGGATTTGCTGGAGGGGGCCACACAATGCTTTTAACGTTTTGTGCTGTTAGTCGGTTACAGAGTTAGAAAGATTGTTTAAGGGGAGAAAGAGATGAAAGTAAATATTAATATTACAGTAGATTGATGTAAGCTAATCAACTAATAACAAAATCGTTTTAAAGAAGCAAGAAAGTTAAAGATTGAATTGAGAGTAGTACTATGATTAATTTTATTAAGTGACGTAGAATACAGTGCCAGGACAGCAGTTATTGTAATGCGGCGGCTGCTATTGATATCGGCTTCCCGCGTAGCGCATTCACACTATGATTGCATATTATATACATATCCATTAATAGCTAAAATAAGCTGTACTCCACCTAATTATAAATTACCTTTAAAAAGGGAAACTGGGGTCTCTGTCGAAAATAAATAATATCCTTGAATAACATGTTTCTAAATTATAACATAGTTTTAAATTATATTTTTCATGTTAAAATGCGTAGCGACGATATTTAGCTTATAATTGCTGAGTAATTGCATAATAAATGTCAAACAGTTACTATAAACATACAAAACTAAGGTTACTTAATTAAAATAGTATTACTCTAAAAATCTATTGTTAATACTGAAAATGTTGACTAGATATAGGATTTCATGACTATGAAGTAGAGGAGTTGATCTCATCTTTCTAGAGATCTATTAAATGACGTTTGGTATCATATTATTCAATAGAATGATATGAATTCATGAAATCGTATGAATGTAAATACTTCGATGCGTATTCTTAACTAGTAACTGGTGTAAATATAAAAAAGTAAAATATAAAAGCATAAAAAGTTAAATACCATGATTATAAAAATATTTTGGTCTAAAGTCTGATTTTTAATTCGAGTCAGTAAAATGACAGGGGCAACTGTCACTTTCACAAAAAAGGGTGACAATTTTTTGTGAAAGTGACAGTTGCCCCTGTCATTGGATTTTACAATCTCTATTAATTCAGCTTTTATCATCCTAGGTTGAAATTGAATATTTTTTTCATTCAACCATTGAATTATATCATTGGGGATACGCTCGACTTTTCTAGAATGATACGGTGCGTTATCTAGTACCAGCACCGCATTTGGCCTTAAATTTGGCAAAATAGTTTTAAGCCAGTCCTCGAAATACTTTGAGTTCATTTCTTGAAATAAATATGAATAATATATATTTTATTTAAATAAATTAATGTAATCTAGACTAACTTTTAATTCTCGATTTAAAAATCTCGATTTTCCACATCACTATTTATTTGAGACCCTATTTTTTTAAAACCGTGCAACACTGGAAATGTCATTTTACTGACTCGAATTAAAAATCAGACTATAAAAATATAAATAGGTACCTACATTTTTTTCAGATATGGTTACATAGACTAGACTTTACTCACGTAGATTACTGTGCAACCGTATTTTAACACCCAAAACTATCACAATATCGTTGCAAAAACATAGATGCCCTGTGGTAAATAAATAATGAAACCCACTAGAAAGAGATAAAGAGGATCTCTAATTAAACGTCTATTTTTGAATTTCTAGCTATCATTAGATCATAGCAAGATGCTAACAGCTTTTTAGCATAACTAGGCATAAGCTCCAGAATAAACATCATTTGATACTTTTTGTTTCAAAATGATAAAACCAAAACAGTCGGTAAATGCGTCACTATGAGAGTAGACAAATCTTCCGATTGAGTCTAATTTGACTGGCTTTTAACGGTAGTCGTTAATACGGATGTAGCTCAATTGTGATAGTTTTAGATGACGTACTTTAGAGTACGAATGACTAGGATTATACAGCAAAAGTGACTCTCTTACTGGGCGCGAATGGTGCCGCTGGTTGAGGCGCGGAGATAGGAGCCGCTAAAGGCGCGGGCGCAGGGGCAGGCGCTACTACTGGCCTCGCGGGCGACATCGGGGCCGAGCGAGGAGACAGTGATGGCGAGTAAGCAGATCCAATCGATGATCCGAAAGGTTTCGGGCCCGACAAGTTGCTTGAAGGCTGCCAAAATTAACATCAATCATTATGAGGTTCACAGACAAAAAATACAACTATGTATTCTAGAAGTGCTGAAGTGTAATATAAAGGTTTAAGAAGAAAAAATACTTACGCTAAAAAGCGATGATGATCCATTTGTGTAGTTGTTGGTAGCCAGAGGAGGCAGAGGCGTCGAGTAAGTGTTGGTAGGGATTCGGCCACCACTGTATATGAAAACCAATAAATAAGATACAAAAACCAATAGATAAGATACAAAAGTCATCACGATCTTAAAATATTGCTCATAATAGATACCAAGTACGACAAAGAACGACAACAAGTTTAACTTACGGTGGAACGGTGACTGGTTCAAGATTGGGCGCTGGTGGGTTGTTGCGAGCAACAAGCTTAGCGTGGATGTCACAGTACAATTTCCCGTTCAGGTTGTAGTAGCCCTGGTTCTTCAGAGAAGTACCGCAAGTCGAGCACTTGAAGCATTCCACGTGCAAGTTCTTGTCCTTGATGCGCACGAACACACCGCTGTTGCATATAGAATTACTCGTCAGAAGACAGCCAGGGTATATGCATCAATCAGATTTGATGCAACTTAAGCACAATGATTAAAATGTCATCAATATTTCTACATCATTCAATCCCATTTTGGAATATACAGTGTGTTAGGTTAAACGAGGGACTTATTGAGGGAGGGTATTCAGTATTCGATTCTCGTCCCGAATATGTAAAAAACCTATAACCAAAATTTTTGAGGTAATTGTCTAATAAAATACATCATCATGAACACTGAGCGCGCAACAAGTGAACTTGTAAACAGAAACAGTACTTACATAAAGTAACTCGCGTTGCAAATCATGCGCCGATCTTGCCAAAAAGAATAGAGCGCGCTTAAACCCGTAAGCGTAAGCGGAAGCGTTTTTATGGTTCTGTCTGTTATTTATTAGTGTTTTCGTTTCGTTTATATGTTTGTTAGGTTCATGTGAGTATTCACATGAACCTAACAGTGTATACACTATTATGGGTTTGAATATGTCCCTCGTTTAACCTAACATACTGTATACCTACAGATACACATGTAACAAAGAGCTATAGATATTTGCTACTTTCTACAAACATGCTCACCGACTTGCTCGTGCTTATCCACCAATCTGCCACGCAAAATTACACTGGTGCTCATCTAAATAATATGGATAGCGAAGTGAGGACATGCTGCGTGAAGATATATAGTGGCGTTGATACATCATATCATTCTGCCTAACTACTAAAAGAATGAAGGTAGAGATAGATGAAGACAATTAATTAATGAATAATGATTTGAGCTTTTTAGCACAAATATCGTGACGATAACGGATAATGAAATGGAAAGTGTCGTTTCGTAAAAACACGATAAATGTACTAACTTACATGTCACATCTCCCAACGAGGCCGTTTTGTATTTACAACATAAATAAAGGGAGGAGCAACACGAAGGGATCACATCGAATTATTTATCTACACGATAGAACTAGTGCACAGGTCGACACGGTCGCAAACACGGCAAGACATTCAGTGGGACGTCGCTTACATAATGTAGCGATTACAGTCGGAGCAATAGGGCGTGTCGTTGACGACAGGAAGTGCATCACGCGGCTGCGGGAGCGCGGGCGCGCCCAGCGCTATGCGGCCGTCCGGCAACACCTCATGACAGCCCATGGGGATGCTGGGCCGGTGTGGCGGCTCCGGCGCCAGCTGCTCCTGCGGCGTCTGCGTGCCGGCGCAGGCGCGCGCCACCGGTGGCGCGGGCTGCGGCGTGCTCACCACGCGCGGCGTGCGCGAGCGTGAGCGGTGCGTGCGGTGCAGGCTGCACGGCGTGCCCGCGCGCGCCACGCTCGCTCGAGAGTAAAAGTGAGAAGGCTCTGCTGGCCCGCAATATCGGGTTATTTTCCATTCTCAACACGACCATACAACTTACCTACGTTGCCCAACAATAAGAGTCCGAGAAATATTGGCAGATCGTATGAGAACTGTGCGCGATCATACCTAGGTAACTATATATCCTACCGAAACCTTTTATCGACGCCCTAAATAGTCTAAAATCCTTAACGGAAATCAAATTTGGCTTGCGATATGTGCTACCGTGTCGGCCCGCGCCCATCGTCCGACTTACGTGATGAGCCTTTCGCACTCCTCGCAAATGTTCTGTCCAGGGGGCAAGCCTCCAGTATTGTTGATGGGGGCATCAGGCCGCGTGACGGGCGCTTGCACGTGACGGAGACCGCTCACTGGAGCAGCCTGGGCGGCTGTCGGACCCACTGGCTCGGCTATTTATGCCAATTCATAAATTTATTAATTTAGACAACTAAGAAGTGCTCTTAATTTCATTGACTAATTTTATCAGCTCTATACCCTATAATTTACGTTATTAATTTAAAAATTATCGTTTTTAATGTATTTCCCGTATTACCTGATCGATCATGATGTCGATTATGTAGACACGTTAAGCTTTATGTAATGTAATTATAATGACTAGGCTTTATACCTGGCTCAGGGTCGTTTTGTTCTTCTTGCAGAACCTTGAAAACAGCGCTTTTTTCAGCGTCGTATGTCTTCTCGTTCTTCTTAAAGTTTACTCTGTCAATCATAAATAAACCTCGTCAATTTAAAATATCTTTATACGACTCATTACTTCGATATAATTATTATAAGTATGGATACGGATAATATCGATACTCAATCGTTTAACAGCCGGCTAAAGGATTAACTAAAACAGAAGTTAGCAATGTTATCATTAACATGGGACATCAGAGGACCGTTCCATTCAAATATGCTTTATAGAGTGCTTTTAAACGTATTATACAAGTCTCGTTTAGTAGCAATATCGATCTGATGTGTCAATTTACTAGTTTGTAAATTAGACTGACATAAATAACAACTAGTTCGTAGTTTTCTTGGAAAGTCAAATAGATTTGTTTAAAGTCTTATTTACCCGAGTACGCCGCCCGCAAGAACTTCAGTTTGGGCTGAGAGAGTTTCCGCAATCGTTTTGTCGCTGTACATGTTTACTGGTGTGTTGTACTGCTTGTTGACTATGCTCTTCACAGAGTCGTTACCGTTCATCTACAATCAAAATCATTAATGTCACTAACATAAGTGTTAAAAGAGGTGTTAGGTAATTTAATATTGACTTAGGATAATCTGGCATTTTATGGCCCCTTGGAGAAATGAAGTGAGACGTGGATAAACCTCTCACTCTATTCAAATTTATATGTGAGGAATTTTCTTTTGTCTCGTTAGTAAAACGTGAAAAAATGTGAGCCATTCAGAATTTTGTATGTTCATTCATGTTGTCACATTAAGGACTGACATTTTATGGTAATACTTACGTAACCAAAAGGTTTAGCAACGTTGTTGTGACCAGAGCCGAATGTACGTGAAGGTTGTGGTGTGGCTTTCAGGGAAGTGTTGGTGACGAGTGTTGGAGTGCCACCAATAGGCCTGGAGCCGGGTCTCGGTAGGCTGCCGGTTGGTGTCACAGTAGGACGCCAAGTGCCACCGCCACTAAAGACAAAAGAAGAAAGTTATTGAGCCCTAAAATAATAATTCAAGATTGGTTGGTTTATGGAACAGTGTTCGGTGATCTTATATATTTTACTTACATCTGAACTACTTTTGGAACTCATTTGTACTCGATTAGGGTTAAGAGTCATGTTTAGGTCTAATTTGCTCAAATAAATACCGTTGTACGGTGAGTTCAAGGTTGCCTCCGGCTGCGCGGATAGTATCTTGTGCCTCCTGGTGACGCAGCAGATACACGTCCGTGTTGTTTACTCGGATCAGCGCATCACCCGCCTGGAGACCAGCACGCTCGGCTGCACTGCCACCGTTCACCTGATAAACAAACAAAAAATATATTTAATTAGATAGTCACTTGGCAGATAGTTGATTGAGTTTTAGGAATTATGTTTTAATAGGCCTTTTTATACATATTGGTGCGGTTAAGATGTTCTGTAGTAACTTATAAATATTCTAATCATAGCTTAATGTTATTTTAATATCCAACCAATCAAATCGATGATATCGATGTAATAAACATTTAACGTAGCACTAGATGATCATAGCAACGTAATATGCGATTATTACTCAACATAACATCTTCAGAGTTTGTACTGAGATCAATTTATGTACATAGGTACTCATGTATTCGTATAATAATCGTGAATAAAAAGTGTTATTTTCAATGCGGGGCCGGGGTGCGGAAGGATGCTCTAATGACGTCACCCTCAGCATGAGATCAGCGCGAGCGCCGAGTGCTTGTCTGGATCGTCTCATAAAATAAATGGCAACTTTTTGTACTCATTTCTTTGAATTTAAAATACTTATGTAAGAAAAAATTATTTAATGTTATGGAGGAATTTCGTTATTTACAATGTACATTGTACATTCGTTTAACAGCTGTATGAGTACTAGTGCCAGGTTCGCGCGTTTGTTTTAAAATACCGGTGCGGCTATAATAATTATTATGGAGAAGGATACTTGTTCTTCAGGTAAAATTAATCTAATATTAGCGTCTTGGTTTTGTTCTATTTACATAAGAACTGCTGTTGTATGAAAGAAAGGTCAAAATTCTTAGATGCGTGACCCCAAACAAAAATGAGTAACAAAGAATAGCCCACAGTCCTCCATGTGTCGGTTCTATATCTTCTAACTATGACAATCCTCATATGAAATTATAGAATTTCAATATTTTCCAACAGCTTATGTAGTTAGTATTTGTATGTATGTACTATGACGTCTCGCCTTCAAAGTTAAGATTTATTACACAGCTGCTTTATATATTAGTTTTAGTTTTGTGTGTCGAATACGTGGCACAGTTTGACCAATGTCAAGTGTATAAATAACTGCATACAACTAGGCTAAATTCCAGTTCGGGTGTGTTTATACATTCCAGAGAAATTGTATACATAAGAGATAGCCAATAGATATGAACCTGTGTAAATATTATATTGTAGGTATATAGCTGTAGGTGCTTACCTAGTTATTTCGTATTTATGTACTTGCTTTCTTATCTTTGCTGTTAAATAGAATTAATCAGTAATTTGTTTATTAAATGTGTTTATTTATTCCATAAATAAATATAAGATAAAATACAATTAGGTACTACTATATTCCATGTAGGTACACTTAGGTTCCTAGATGGACATGTGTCGACAGACTGGCGATAACATATATTAAAGTAGGGCTAAATTACAAGTATCATTAATTAAAGTATTGCCCGTCGGGGGCATGCATGAAAAGACTGATGACTGTTCAGATATTCTCTGGCGTTCTATAGTCTCTGCCTACTCCCATGGGAGACAGGCGTGGGGTTATGTATGTATGTTTGTATGTATTCCACAAAAGTCATTTATTATTATAATCAGTTTTTCCTCACGCTCTTTCATATTTTAGTTTTAGTGTGTTTTTTTTTTAGACACTGTCAGGGTAACTATAGATTTTCCTTGTGGTTTATCCTATAGATTACAGCTAGTCTTTCGCATGAAGTGGCCAGAACGTCAAATCGAATCACTGCGTCGCTCAAATTCGGAGAAAAAGGAATTGATAGGAATAGGCAATAGTTCTATGACGACTAAAAGGTGAAAAAGTCGCAAAAATCTAATAAATTTTAAGGTGACTGATCGATGAACGGAAAGCACTTTAAAATACGATAAATTATTCTCGTCTCGTAACAAACTAATGTAATGGCCCACTTTGTCAACCAGACATGTTATTTACTGTAGATACACCCAGACGGTAGACACCTAATGATGACAATCCCAAAATTAGGCAATAGATACCACTAGCTGTCGAACTATTAGTCAAAATAATTTGACGCGTAAAAACCATTGTATTTACCAACATAGATAGCTATTATATACTCACGTTGTTATTTACTCAACCATGGATTTATGACTCATCGAAACCATTCTTGTTATCAGTTTTTAACTCGTCGAGTACCGTCATTATAGACACAATTATAGAATAATAGGTTGCGGTCACCGGTGACCGCTTGGTGTTTTTACAGTTTAAGTAGATATTTAACTACTGAGAATCAATCGTCATTTTAATGGGACAACGTAGTTCCTTAAAACCACTAAAATATTTTAAAAGGGTTTTCTGTAGAAATGTTTACTTTACTTGTTGGTGTTATGTAACGAAGAACCATCCGTTTCGTCTGTCGCCTCGATAACAAAACAATTCAATACACGATATGCACTATCACAAACTAAATTTGATAGGTACGATCCACAATCACTCAAGTGCAAACCACAGCCGTAACTGGTTGAAAATGACACATCTGAGTATTTATGTTGACAGTCCATTTTACTGATTACCTCCCCCCACCCCTCGCCAAGCCTGTTTCCTTCCGGTTCGGTCACTACCGGTAATTGGTTACTTGACCCTACCTGCCAAGGAATTAATTTTTATAGATCGACTTCGTAAATGGCTATGATGGCGAGACACATGCCTTGCAATAATTTGCGCGCGCAAAAACTGGCATTCCAAGAGGGTCGCCAGCCAGGTGGAACTGCATACCACATTGCCATTGTCCGGCCTATATATTTTTTGTTTCCTCTCGTAACGAATATATGTAATCATTATGTCAATTTATGTCATCTGAATTAATACGTGGAAAATTATTGAGTCCTAGAAATGCGAAGTCGAATGAGGAAAATGAATTAATATCTGATGGATATTATATTATTACAATCATGCCGTTATCTTTATCTGCTTATATTAATGTATCAAAGTAAGGAAAGGACGTTATTTTGACGTTATTGATATAATTTTGCAAATTAATTATCTACGTAATCAGTATCAACGAAACAACAAATAATTTCCGAGAATTCAATGAAGTCATGAAATGTATAATTGAGTGCTACTCCTAACGAGCCATTTCTCCTCAAATAAGAACACAACCGCTTAATTAGGATAGGACCTTATGATTATGATGACTGATATTAATTTTGGTACATTTTTACCATATAAACACACGTGCAATGTATGTGTGTCCTCGGACCGGCGCCGCACGCGCGCCTCCATAAACGGCAACAGAAGTACAAGAACAAGAAATTAAATACAGCTCTGCCGCTCCGACCCCAGCCGAGGCCGCGTCGTATTATGTTTTCTTTATTGTCTTCCATTATTCTCTCGAAATACGTAGCCGGTGAACACCACGACTTGCACGATTATCATCCTTTCATTTTTTGTTAGCCAACTTTTAGCCGACCTCATTGATACTAAACTTCTGTGTTAGAGGTCTAGTCTAGAACCTTATTTGGTAGTCAGCCGTAATTTGTTAAGGAGTTAAAATGGATTTCATCAGATGGTAAGACTTAAAAGTAACTGATTGAAGTATAACAATAGACGTAAAATACCCACTCTAGCACATTTACATGTTACTGTTGTCACGGGATTTACTTCAGAGATTTCGTTACTGAAAATATTATAATGGCAGTCGCCCAAGTTTTAGCAACTGACATGTTTTTCTGCCCGTCACCTTCCCACCCGCCTCCGATCTCATCATTGCACTTGACACTCCCAATTTCTAAGAGAACGTGTCAGTAGACAGGCGCCTGTCAGTACTCGTAAATGTATTTAACATAAAATCTTCTTAAATATGACTGTACCTAGTAATAGGCAACGAAGAGTTTACTTTGAGATACTTCCATTTATTTGTATTCACGATTTATGTAAGTCAGTCATTCATTAGACAAGCGAAAACCGAAAACTTTAAGAGAAGTTTTCCAGAGACCTATTTAAAAAAAAATTGAATTACTTATCTCCCCACACGTTTCAATGTACCTAACCAGTGTGGTATGTGTGTAATTAGAATAGACAAATAGCGATAATCCACAGAAGGCGTTGTTGTCGCTGGTTGCCGTTCCAATTTCAAAACAAATCCCTGCCAGTACGTGACTCAGATTGTGTTCCATATAAACGACAGAACCCGAATAGTTACGCAACAACCAATGGCCGGCAAGCTGTACGCTATTCCGGTTAATAAGAGTGAAACTGGTACGTGGCCGTGGACACAAACACATCAGCAAAAAGTCGGGATTGCTGTCTTAATACAGGCTTTGCTCTAATGCAAGCACGCTTTTTAAACTAACAATTTAAACATCAAACAAAGCTATCATGTTTCAGATTTGTGAACGTTCAAATGTTCCTAATTTGGCTGCTTATTTAGACAATAGGTTTTACGAGCTTTTGTTGAAACTGTATTAGGCTTGTTTCGGTAGTGATATACCAAAATTATTTTCATAAGCGAAATGCTTTGCTTGACTTGTCCAGTTGTCCTACTTCAGCAAAATACTTATGTAGCAAGAAATCTCTTATTTTATTGGAATACTGAGAACTCCGTCCTTAATCAGTGCATATCCAATTTCAGTTTAAACCTTTAGCACGTTAATCGAAGGTCATAACGGGAACTAAATAATTTTCTTTCTTTGCATTCAAACGTAAACAAAATGCAGGAAAACAAACAATAAACGTTACACGGTTATACCTTTATGACCGGCTTTAAAGGATGGAGGTCAATATTATTTTTAACTCTGCATAAAATGAATATCCTCGTAAGTAAACAATAATGTTACGCTGGCCTGAAAATTGTTTCGGAGCACTAACATTTCGTTTGGTCATAAAAAGTATGTAAAATTATGGATCGTGAAATATTTTAAATGTAAAGTTTACGTAAGTTTAGTACAGACAGCAACGGTAACTACAGCAATTTAAAGAAGCATCTCTTGGTTTTCAAATTAGTTTCAGTTTTGTATAAAGCTGGACAATTAATAAGACTATTTCCAGTGTCTAAAGAAACACTCAAAGTTAAAGTACCTAACATCGTGGAAAACAGCCTCAGATCAGTTCATCAGTTTTTTATAATAAATTGACCTAATCAATTTGAATAATCCGACATACATGATTTGCTTGACATTTATTTAGCTAAACACAATCACGGAACATCATAAGAGTAACGCATGTTCATTGAAAATACCGTTGCCATCGGCCAATATCATCGTTTGCTGTTCCACTATTGACATTGCTAAACGTCATACCCGATATAGCCAAACGGTTCATGGCAGAGATAAAAAAAATCAACAACGATTCGCTATTTACTATGAGTTCCATATACCTCGAGTGGGTACACTTTGAAAGTTGAAATAAGTATATTCGATAGATAAGTAATTCTGACGCTACTTACATTTTATAAACGTTTTTCGTTTTTGTTACATCCTATAGGTACTTATTTGTCCTCAGTCGTAGTTATGCGTTATTCTTTGCAGGCAAAACAGTTAATTTTTATTTGTAAAGAACTATAATCTTACTGACAATACAAATGCAAAAGATTATGTGTATGTTTGTTACTGAATTACGTCAAAACATCTGAAGAGATTGGGATGAAACTTTGAACAGGGATAGGTAGATATGGTCTGTAATACATTTTATCCCACGGGAACGCTAGCGAAGTCGCTGACGGAATCTAGTCACCTAATAAATATGCAATTCGAAAATGTTTAAAAAAAGAAATAAAACAAATTCTTTCACATTTTGCACATAACAAGGACATGACTTCATGTGATTTACGACGTCATTCATACGGGTTCATTAACATTTCATATTTGCATGTAGGTTAGGTTAATTTTATCTCATTCTTCAATCTATTGACTGAATCATTCCATTTACTTGCAGATCTATTGTTCAACGACTATTATTTATTCTCAAAATTGCAGTTCAATTTCAAATTAGCGGGTATGGAGTCTAGATGACTGTAATTAGAGTCTAATAGAAAGGAGCAAAAACTCGTTTCTTTATTTTTGACTCTGTTTAACTAAACTTAAAGATCTTTATAGCTTTGAACACTCTCGTCAAATAAATTTCGACATGTTTACATAAGGAAAGAACATACTGTGATTTAGTATTTTCTTAATTTTTTTTGTTACTTAGTGACGAGTGTCAAACACGAGCTACAACGGGGTCAGGTAACAGTTAATGAGCTGGTAAAAGCTCCTTCGGATAACTAATCGTGCATTAACAACGTACCTTGTACCGACATGTAGATGATGTAGACATACATAAGTGCCTAGGTAGATACTTACGTCTACATATGTAAACTTAGAGACAGTTGCTAACCTATCTACGATGCCTAGTACGTATATAGAATTTACATGTTTTTTTATTACAAGTACCTACAATGACCTACATGTTTTATGTTGTAAATAGTATTCGTAACCCTCATCTAACTAACAAGGTGATTTTTAGTCAGTAATAGTCTGACACTCCCTCTTAGAAGTCATTCAATGATTTTCCCCCTTAAAAAAAATCCTCATCTACCTACTTATCTACTAAGGACAGTGTAGCAAAACTAGCAGATTCACTTTATGTAGCTAAAATAGCCATATAAAAGTAGACATAAAATGTTAACTATAATGTTCATTTGATTTGATATTCCACAATCATCTAAAAATAGGATGAATTCAAATGCACAACTATATTAACAGGAAGCTTATGTAGGACAAAACTATGAACTCTGTAGTATGGACGTTACGCAAGATAATTGTATATGTTTATTTGAAAAAGCTTTTTACGTGAGTATACTTGTTATATTTACTGTCTATTTATTCTTGTAGCAGTCTGGTGTCGATGTCGCCTGGTTATCGCCTCTTCAAAGCTGCCTGCGTTCGACAAACGCGTGGGTGGACCAGAGTAAATATCTATACTTGTTTGTGGACGCTGAGGCTATAATCTCTTATTGTTATATTAAAACGAGATTAAGCATGTAATCTTGTCGACTTTCATTTAAAGTAGGTAAGAGTTCATTAAAATGTATAAGCTTTTTTGTTAATCGAAGTCTTTGATCTTTCAAATAAGTGATTGCTAGAATGTTTTATGACTAACATAGCTTACGAATTTCGCAATTTGCTCAGACAGATTTGCCGACATCCAATTACAAGGCGCTTTAAACACCATAGCTTAATTACAAGTTTATAGGCAATATTTTCAACGATACGCAAGTCGGCAACTTAATTTGGTTTCTAAATGTTCGTTAACAAATTCCTTCAAATTCGTTTCTTGACTCCTTTTATTTTGGACAATGACTGGAGCGTTAGACTATTATCTGCATAAAGAATCTAAAGCGGGGACTTCACTAGGTGGACACCATGGTCATGTCTAACAGCAAGTTGTGGCTACGTATCATCTAGTGAATTTTCCTACTTAATAAGTAGTAGTAATAAGTATGTACAAACCTTCTGAACGACGAGAGGTGTGCCAAAGTCCTTGCCGCCCTGCAGACGGAAGCCCAAGGGCTGCGAATCGGATTTGTTCAACCGCACAGTTATCAACTGTGCCATCTGTCAACAATAAAAACGAAACATTAGTATTAATTCAGTCATTAAATAAAATTAGCCGATGTTCTGGTCTATTAGGAATTAAGACATTTATTCAAAACATAAAAATAATTTGTATGTGAATGCGAATAAATCTTCCTCTTATCTGCATCTTCTATCTTATGTATAACATCAGCATACAACATAAACAGTTTGATCCTCTAATTATTTTGTATTTTGGCTCTTGGCGAAGCTCTGACAGTAATTAGTACATCTTCATATGCTGCCAGATAGAATAATCGATCCCAAAAGAGCGAAATTGGAAAGTGCGTACAAATAATGATTAAGTAATGCGCGGTAAGTACCATTAGCCTGGCATTTGATTGACCCAATTGAAGATTTATTTTCTGTCGGGCCCAGCTTCACTGACCGGACCGCGCTGTAAGTATGCAGACATCTTGCGATCTATTTTATCTTCGATCAAGATCTAAGTGCAAACCAAAAGACATCAGTGAAAGGAGGCTGAGAGCGAAACTCGTTTATTTATACAAGGAATAAACAATAATCAAATCATTTATCGGTTTTCGGAGGCCTTAGATTTCTCTTCGTGATATTTTAAATTTGATTAAAAAAAGTACTGATAGCATCGCTGTTCTCTAATGCTACATTCCTGCTCATGTTGTGTGAATATCAATCGATGAACTATACACGTCTGTACACTGACTAAAGGTACCGTAACGTTTATAGAAGATTTTTTATTGCATTATAAAAATAATCCCGCAAGTAGGTACGATTTATTTATGACTCAACATAACATAACATCACGCCTTTTATCCCCGAAGGGGTAGGCAGAGGTGCACATTCTACCACAGTACAATGTAACACCCACTTTTCACTAGTTGTTATGAGTCCCATGTAATAGGGGGTGAGCCTATTGCCATATACCGGGCACATTTCCAGACTCCGTACTACTACTGAGAATTTTAAAAAACCCAGTAATACTTTGCCCGACCCGGGAATCGAACCCGAGACCCCTTGCCCGGCAGTCGCACTTGCGACTACTCGGCCAACGAGGCAGTCTATGTATATTTATGACTCAAATAAAAATATTACCAAGTAAATATTAATACCTACGCGTAGATATCTATTTGTATTTACCATAATGAACCTACCACATAGTGTTTTAAAACTAACAGGATTAATTTATTGGATACCTATACCTACTAGTCTGAATATCAGACGATAAAAGGTTATACTGTACTGATAGGTACTTGTAGATAAGTAAGAAGAAATGCTGACCTATCTAATCACCTTTAAACCTTTTGCCCTCGACTCGCAATTTAATTAAAAGATAAGTGACGGCGAAGATGCTTTATGAGTAATACTGTCGCAAATATTCCATAAATCAAATGCCCTATCTATGTGCAATATTTGGTTTGGCACAATAGCAATTACCTGACTTTAACCATCTGTACAGGAATTAGTCCAAAATCAACCATCTTAAATATTCAGTCAAAAATCTTGGCCTGATTACGGCCATGTTTACAGGTTGAAAATAACACTAATAATGTAATTAAAGAGTTATCTGGCGCGATTTAAAAAACAAAGCAATTGGGCCTGAAATAAAATGTAATGTAATCCTTTTTTTATACTCTGTGCGCTTGTTGTGGCATTCCTCAACCTTGTCGTTGCATTGGCGCCAATCAAAAGGTCGCGACACTCTTCAGCGGACACTTTACGTCTTCATCAATTCATTGCAATACACAATAAAAAGTGGTAACGAACCAAACAAATTGATTGTTAATGAAGTGACATTCAGCCGCTGATTTCGCAATTGAACAAAAATGTTTGGCATTCTTCTTATTTTGCAAGATTTTAACACGGCCTTAACTCGTCGAGTACCGTCATTATAGACACAATTATAGAACAATAGGTTGCGGTCACCGGTGACCGCTTGGTGTTTGACAGTTTCATATTTGGTACTTGTGTACCGAACTGATGTTTCAATATTATTCTGACAGTTTAGAACTAGGTAGGTACTAAGACAAAAATTAAAATCTAGAAGTACCTAGGTAATGCATTGTTCTATCGACGTATGGTTAACTTATATTAAGGATCTGTGAAAATTCTGAGTTTTTGTTTTAGGCATTAGGCCCATATACCTAGTTGGCGCTAGTGTGAAATGAAGTCTTGTTATTCCAATTGCACCAAATTAGAGTAGGTCCCACTACAATTGTAACATCTGCCAAAAGGTGAGTGACCATTTGACCAATAGCTTGTCAATAGCCAATAATAATCTACACGTGAAGAGACACTTCTAGACGTGAAAAACATCATTCAAATATTCAGACATAATTGCAATAGGTATAACTAGGTACTAACATTTCGTTGGTAGAGACCTGAGTAAGTACTTAGTTGATGACTAATGAAATAAGCTATAAAATTAAATATTCCATCCACGATTCTAATAGAAAGATAATGTTCAATTAGATATGTCAATTCAATAATATAAAACAGTCGCTTCTCTCATTATAATTTCAAATAAGTTTGTTTTGTATTGATTTTCCTGCAATAACCCTCGCAGCTTCACATAATTTTTGTTGCGTTTACAATGTCATCTTCAAGTCTTTGTTCGTGATTGAACGTAGTTTACAGGGGACTGCCTTATCTCAGGAATGCTGTGCATGATAATTATTATAGCTTCTTTACGACTCAGACTTAATGTGTTTTTACATTCGATTTTACATTCTATGAGCCATACAAAATATGAATGGTACCTAAAGGAAAGGCTCTTTCCATGTCTACATAAATATTTTATTTCTAACCGATGTGTGATGCTATTGTTAATTGCGGTTAGTACTTAGGTAAATCTTACTAGTTCAGGTAACTAGCTTACTTTATTGTTGGTATACCTTCCATTCGTATCTGACATTCGTTGTTTACTTACTGATTTTAGTAAAACCGATACTTTCAGTAGGTACGGGTGATACATTACGTCATCGTTTATATTGGGCAGCTCATTCAAGATATTTGTAACGGAATAAACATTTTTGACCTACAGGTAATTCCGTGACCTTTAATTTAAATAAACAAAATAGTGACCGTTGGTAAATGGATGGATGAGTCAGGATAAAACAAATTGATTAGAAGAAAAAGAATATTAAGTTTTCGTTGATGAATTCATGAATCGATCGATTAACAGATAAGATTGTAAATACACCTTGTATTTTTATATCTAAGTAAATTACATCTAGGTTTTATCTCCTAAGCATTTCAAGGAACAATGCTACCTTATACGGATTCTGATAAAACTGTGCTGTATTTCCAAGAATTATCAATGTAAACATTATTGTTCAATATTTCACGTTTGATTTTTTCTTTGGATTGTTAGTCACGCGTTAATCAATGACGTCAGCGGTGAGTAACCACGAAAGCCCGCGTCCGCTGTCGGTCACAAAAGCGATTACCTCGGTATTTAGGTGAAATTGAGACTTTATGACATAACACAATTTCATCTCCGGTGACCCTAATCCGATTGTGTATGATTAACACTTAACACGTTTTAAAGAAAATATTTCAACTATTCCTCTTCATTTATACCGTCCACCGTCATACAAAAATTGACCACCGCAATAGCTATTAAGGAACAACATAATTTATCAAAAAATATTTACATACATTATCTCAGCCTAAACTAAGTGAAAATGTAGAAAGCAGGCATTGGTTAAACTGTAAATCATTATGTTCGACAAGTAATCAGAACCAGTTTCTTTTTTACTAACTTCTTGGGTCAATAAATTTTATACGATTGTTGATATTATACAAAGTATAGCTACATTGCCGGACATTAATGCCATTGTTAATTTAAACGTTCTAAACCATGTTGGCGGATGACGATCTTTAGTTCGAAGCCTATTATAAAAAGCCTATTTTTTCATGTTTGGACCCTAGTCTTGGGTGATAGGGTTGATAGGGTTGATGAGGGATGTTTTCTGTCAAGAAAACCATTAACTATCTGAATGGCAAGGGGAACACTCCGTGACTAAATCGGTCAGTTACGGTTGTCATTCAAAGACAAGAGGTGCCACGGACAAGAAAAAGCAGTAGTATGATACTTGACTCAAACTAAGGGTCATATGACTTAACACAGAGGTTTAAAAAGGCACCAATTGAATCAAATCCACCTTACGTTACGAGTTTAAAAATTGGCAATCTAGCGTCGTTAACAGTGATAAAATGACAATTAGATACCCACTGTTCTCACACTTGCAATAGGATAGCGGGAACTAATGTGGGATGCGTGGGAGCTTCATTCCACAATATAGAGTATAAATCTACCGTTACGTGGAATATTCGTAGATTGCAGATCAATGAAGAGACACTAGAAAGCGAAGCAACATGTTCCTTGGATACGACGTAGGCACCTATCTTGGAAAGTGATGCCATTTTGTATTGTAGCATAATTACAAAACACATACGTGTTTCCAACGTTATTTACTCAGCTGTGGCCTTGAGAGGTCGCGCTGTCGACGATGCTTCAAAGGCTAAAAAATCGATCGATACTGTTAATAAGTGCGAAACGATAATGTCGAGAGCGTGATCAATAAAACGCGTAGGAGTACCGGCGCAGCTTGTGCATCGAGTTGCGTATGAGACAAACGCATATTGCATGCCAGAGCAGAGTCCGGTCAGGCTCAGGCCGAGTCGAGGTGCCGAGGTGTCGCAACTTTGGCGTCTGCTGAACTATTCGAACCAACTGACGCGGTATGGCGCCGTCAAACCGTTCATGCTCCACTCACCGCTAACCGAAGAATGATGTAGCATATTTTATTCATTTAGGGTACACTATTTTTACTTGTTATTTTGGCTTACAGCCCTCACGTTCACATTGTTGTGCCAGATTATAATTGTATTTTCATCCATATTTAGACTAGACAAAGAATTAAAATTGAAAGTGCCATGAACTCATGTAGGTACTATGTATTCTTATTTATTAGCGTACATATTTCCATCCAGACACTTCGATCTCTTTCATATTCCCATGCAGTTTGTACTGCCTTTACAAAGTCTACAACCTTTCATTTATCAGTCATGCGGGTTGCTTTTATTATGCAGAAACGTATATTTGGTTTAGCCAAATATTACCTTTATAGCCAGTATAAAACTGTATACTTTGCGTACAACTCTCAGTTATGGCAAAGAAAGGCATTTTATGGGATGTCTATAACACATATTCGATAAAAATTATAGACGCATTCTCCTTCTTAGTTACAAACACCGTTTTACTTAGACAGTAAATATTGATATATTATAATAGTACTCGTTAACTGTTTAGTTTGTTATGTAGTGAAATTTTCGGTATTTTTCTTTTAGCATTTATATATAGTTTAGCCTCGCGTTATTTCTGTAAGCATGGTGTCGGTTGCGCCGCGCTCTGGCGTAAACTTGGCACTTACACTGCCGGTGCCGGTCGGCTGTCAACGTCGCCGTAGCACTCCAAGATTTGAAGTCTTACAGCTAAATATGTGGTAACGTGTTGTATAACTGTGTATTAATGTCAATAACCCCCAAACTGCAATGTAAAAACCTTGGTGCGTAAATATAGAGCGGTTGCGAAAGAGTTGGCGATCAGCCATCGCGTCGTTCGGACGCCTCACTGATAACGTGGCTAGGCACAAACAACTAATCATAATAATTCGCCCACTTATTTAACTACAACAAGATAAGCTGGGTGGTCCTCCAGTCGGTAACTCAGTGCTCTGGCTCACTAGTAGCAAATACTTCGGTACATAAAATTACAGTGGCACTAACCGGCTTATATAGATTGGTCTAGCAAATCTTAATCTCAATATGGTTACCTACAAAAAATCAATTAAGTATTCAGTGAAGTTAATTAGAAAAGCTACGCCTACTTATACATATTTCTGCGTAAGCACATGTTACAGATTTACTGTTTTGGCACAGAGTATTCCAAAAAATCTAAATGTGTTCTTGGCACTGGCATAACTGCCGAATAGTGGGCGTGGACAAGTTATGTGAGAATCCCATTGATCCACGATTCACTAAGGTTTAGTAGAAAGTGAACACGTTTTATTGTTTATCATGAAGGCTTTATTGCCTTCATTCACTGTATATCCAATTTATTCCCAGGATGAGCAAAAATAACCGATTTATTTCTGCCTAATATATAATTACATGGTTCTGGATGGAAATATGCGGATATTTTTAAGTACTTAAGAAACATGTCTAAAAGGTATATTATCCTGACCGTAGAACTGAAATCCGTCAACAGTTGCTAAAGGATTGTACATGATCCTACTTTATACCTAATACAAGAGTTGCGGGATATTGAGAATGATCTATCCCATTGATAGACGTCTTATAAAAACTTAGTCTTATTTACATATTTAATATTTCTTCCTTTTAATTTAGATTCAGTACGAAAGGCTCGAAAAATATTAATATAACTTCAACGACTTTTAAGCCAACATTAAATACGTAAGCAAATCATCTGTTAGAAGTACGATGACATAAACCGCGACTCCTGACGTGGCGCCTTCCACTTAAGTGACGCGCAATTTGAAATACGTAATAAAATAACATTCATTGATGCGAAGAGTCGAACACCAAGTTCAATGTTATTGTGCTTAAAATACTTTACGCACAACATTTCTACGAAATTACTTTGTCATTGAAAATACCTGCTTAGCGTAACGCGAACGAAAATTTTTAGAATAGCTCCGGGTCGTACGTATGAATATAAAGTGTCAAGATAAAGCGAAGTTTTGGCAAACCACCAACAATATTAAACTATCTCTATCCAAGAATTTACGAAATTAGATGAGACCGTAACCATGAAATGAATTTACCTACGGTCATTACACGTCTACTGTGTCCCCGTCCCCGTGAGTCTTCTTTGAAACACCTTTTGTCTCTTTATCATCCCATAATGAGCATCAAGGACAACAATTAGGGGCAAGGGAGGCAAATACTATGTGTTATAATAATTTTGATACCTTATAGGAAAAAAAACTGGTAAGTTCTTACAACCAAACATATTAAGTATGTATGTATTCACCTTAAAATCTTTATTCAGAAACTGCCAATAATTTGCACTTCTGAAGATTGCCGCCATTTTCATATATTTGCATTCATGATCTTGACATAGCATAGGTGGCGACACAGATTCATTGCAATGTATTTTGCACATATCTCGTTACGGGCATTTTGTGGTCATTCTCAGAAGTTACATACAAGTATGGTCTGATGTTGACGTCACCCCGTTCGACGCATATGAGTAACGAACAAAATAAATAGCAGCGTTATTGTTCTGGACCAATTCATATATCGTCAAAGTATGTATGAATTATACAAAACGGATGTGCACCACTGATCCCGGTGCCTTATTGACATCTTTACGAATGACACAGTTCAGTCTGTATCTAACTGAACGACGACTTTTAATATACATAGATTGTTATACCTACGTCTCCCACTGATCTGAGAATTGATATGTAGGTACCAGTGACAGACAGGTTTCCGTTTATTTTTAGCAACAAACAATAGACTAACAATATAATAATAACACGGATAAAATATGCTAGATAGGTATTGTATGCTATGACTGGTTTGAAATATAGTGCTAACCATTGTTACATGCAGCTTGATGTAGAACATCAGTCATTCAAAAATATTGTGGCAACATTATTTTTAACAGGGGGCAACCCATTAAAATTTAAAGTGCATTTGAATTGCCAATATAAAAGTAGCGATTAAACAACGGATATTGAAAAATATTTCTTAAGTTCAAAGGTTAATTGAGGCTAATTGTGTATCGATACGAACAAGTTTTGTTTTGTTTATGATGACCCACTTCAAAGGAAGAACAGCTAGTTGCGCTTTTTCAACAGTTTAGTCAAAGAACAAAAGAAAATAAGGTTGCCGGTTGAGTGATAGACATTAATTAGTGATCATGATATTATCTTTGAATATATTAAGCACACCTTAATTAGTAAATACGCCAGACACATTTTACAATACTACCTACATAAAAATTTTGAGAAAAATCTGTTTGAGATTAAACATTAGACGGCTTCATTTCCATATGTAGGTATGAAGCACATCAAATTACGTCGCGGTCGTTATCTAAATGATACAGAATTTTCAAAACACCACCAGAACAACTACAAAAACAAAAACCTTTCTTCACCTGAACCTGAACGATGAGTTCATCACAAATATTTGTACAAAGTATAAAAGAATACTTTGGCCAACAAATAAAAATGAAAATATGCAATATGTAAATATCGCATACGTAAAAGTGCAACAGAACACACAATGATGTCGAAGAAATAAGGCGCGATCGACTATGAGTAATCTAAACCGTACCCAGACAGACGACCCTTATGATTCATCGTTTAAGACCCAAGGATTAAGAATAACATGAAAATAAAAACTCGATGCATGGAATGTCAGACAAAAAGAGGATGAGAACAAAGTGCCGAATATCTTCTAATATATAACCGTTTGACCTCCATCGTGTAAACGAATAGATAAACTCCATTTAATTTAAAACTCCGATAACAATTAAGCAAATTGCACCCACTTGGTAATACTTCCTCTAAAACGTCAATATAAACAAAACTATCCTAGAGATAAACACACAATAATTCCTTTCCTGGCAATATTTGCTCTGCGTATATTTCTCAGTTTTGATAAAGAAATAATTATCTACGTTGTAGTTCAAATAGAAAACAAGTTGCACTATCGACACATGTGAACTTGACATTTACATACAAATTGTTATGCATTTATAAATGTAAACAGACGGTGTGGTGTGTGATACTGATGAGTATGGAAACATTAAGAAAATTATGGAAAGATACGGCGTTTATCATGTGATAGGTATGTACCTATGCTCTACCTACTGCTACTCTATAACTGCATCAATCTTATGAGTATTGAGTATGTAGGTTAACAACGCTAGTTGGCGCCAATTTATATTTTAACTTTACTTACCTAATTGTATGGATGGATAGTATAAATAACTTAGTACTAGTTATGTATTTGACATAAATTACATCCATAAATTCATAAATATTGTATATACCAATTTAGTCACTGGATTAATCATGAAATTGAAAATTTCATTCTCACTAATCGACGTACAAGTAAGTATGTTAAGTTAATAGGCAGTTTAAATATTATTTCGCTTAAATATTTATAATGGAGATGACGTCGCGTCGTGGTTTAAATAAATGAGTTTTGAATATTACTCATTAAGTCTTGAATCTTATTAGCTTTGTTTATGTTTTTGTCTTCGTCTGTATTTTAATTTCCTTCAATAGTCAACACGTTAGCATTTTCCTTTGAATTTATTAGTCAATGTCTGGGTACGCAAATTAGTCGGAAATCGGTTGATTCGTAAGTTGGTCAAGTAGGACTGGTAATAGGTATATCGCAAACAAGTTATTTGTAACAGGAAAAATTAAACTGAAAAAGGTATTTATAAACATTTACGTTATTGTGTTCAGAGCCTGACTGATGATTTCATGCAAATTGTAGGGGAAAAATATCACTATAATAATGTAGGTAGGGCCTATATTTAATCTTTTGTTTTTAATTTAAATCCAAATATTAGTAGGTAGGTATACGTAGATCCTGCATACGTAACATTGAACATATGAGTTTGTATTAGCTTTTAGGGAACAGTTTATAATCTACGACAGACGATAGCAAATCATCTTCAAAGTGATTCAAATCAATTAAAAGTTGAGAAGATGTAAATTGCAGGGAAAATTTGGAAAGAAAAAATATTGATGAAGCTTGCAGTATAAAATCAAAGGGCTTGCAAGTATGAACGTTTTAAAATTCCCTTAGTTTGGGCCGTTGCACTCTGGCTGCGGGACTCGTCTAACCGGCCCGCTATCAGTCCGCGGTTCGATTCATCGCGCGCACGCCCGTGCCCAATGTGCTAGGATATCACCAATCGTAACTGCAGGCCATATTCAAACTCATTGCCTTGGAAATCACTATACTGGCTAGAAACTTCTTGTAAAAAGACGGCAGTCAAAATATCTAAGACATTCTCAACGATATCACTTTCAATTGATTTGTTGTCCTAATTAGTTGAATAGTAAACAGTCTAATATTTACCCATCTTTACGAACCTAAGGACTTAGGTATACTTAATAACTCCCTTCATGCTTGTGTTAGCACGACTGAGATCCACTAGCTAGGTCATAGTTTTGGCAGAATGAGTAAATCTCATAAAACTATTTGTACCCAACTTTGTAATATGTGATTAGATAGACAAGTTCAGTTTTAGCCAATACATAAATTTAGCTAAATCCACTGCTCTAGGATGAGACGCATACATCACACTACACTGCTCTTTCTTGGATTCTCAACATAAACTACCCACGTACATACCTACTATCATAGGATAAAATAAACATTTTCAAGGCTATCGCGTTACCAACGTTACTTCCTTTTTAAATAGACCAATATTTTCAGGCTATTTCTGCAATAGGATGTTTATCATGAAATATCAATCTTAACCACCTGGTGTCGGCCATAACAACCGCACTGGATGCTAAGGGAAGCCGTTTTAAAAATACATAATAGCACGTAACATGTAAATATTCATGAGATGCACATGATTGTATTTAGATGTGAAGGTAGATTTAATTTTATGATACATCCAAACTAAATTGCACTTCACGATTGTTGTTAAGTGTACAGGAAATCGAATCGTGTTTTCTGAGATGTAGATAATTACTCTGACAATGAAGCAAAAATGCGGTAATGCTATAAGGTCCAGTACCTCATGTGGTTTCTAGCAATAACTCTAATGTTTTTCGCTTACACTCTTCTGTGTAATTGGCAATTAGTTTTGCAGTGGCTGCCAACAACTGTTAGTAAGTTTTTATCGACAATCGCACACCACCCTGACTCACTGGCCGCGACACCCGGCCAACAATATTGGCGCTTATGCAATTGACCAGCTTCCAACGCTCGTAGCACTGTAAGCTCAATTTGGGTCTCCATTTTAAACTTGCGAAATCGGTTTACTTAGGTTCTCATAAACAGTCCTATATGAAATTTCCCTTTGAACATCGGATTTTAATTACTTATAAAATTATTATTGTTTATCGGTTAATTATTTTGCGGACAGTATTTAATATATTAGATCTATATGAAGTTAATAATTATCATAATTATCCTGAACCTTTGCCTATTACATATTTAATTTGACCTTTGGTCAGTGTTTTCATACATGTTGGCTCATTCACATCATGTGACAGTAGCCGAAACTACTCCTTGAACTTTCACGCTAATTTTATAAATAGCAAACAACGAGGCGAACATCCTTTGACACCTGAGATTAGTTGGGTGCGAACCCGCACATTAGTCCGATAAGTGTCTGTCAATATTAATAAATGACCAACATTTCCAATTTCCCACATCCTCGGCTGAAAGCGTACTCCCGATTTAGCATGTTACCAGCACCATAGATTCTGAGAACAGCTGTTTATTTTAAAACCGCGATGCTGTAACACAATATACGTAGGGACGTCTCGCCCTCTGAAAGTCTAGACTACTTCAGGGGATACTCACTTCGGCGGCGGATAGTTCGACGGTCGGGGTAGTTTTCTTCACTTAGCACTGTCAATCACTGGTTCAAAACAAGGCGCGCGACTGTTTCTAAATTGGCGATCGCGCTCGCGGGTTATATTTAGAGCGGTAATACGACACCGGGCGCGGGCGAGAGTCGTTCGGTCGTGGAGCTGCGGCGAGCGGTGGCGCGCGAGTGTCGCGGCGCGCGCCGTCCGCCGCCGGCCCGCCCCGCCCCCGCGCCCCACCCTGCCCGCGCCCGCGCAGCCTGCGAGGAGCGAGGACGATACCCTCGCAAACCAGCTACGCTAACATCCCTTTGTGCAGCAACACTGCGCTACATGTAACATTGTACCACTGTACTGACACCCGACTTACTACAGGCCCACGTACTGGCAGGACCCTTGACTTCAAACCTAATGGGGTCCGCACAGATTTAGACTTTATTTCGAGTGCAACAAGACATAATACTTACCGAGCATTTTCTTGAAGGCTTCGTCCTATAATCCTCCAACACTAAGTAAACTGGTCTGGATATGTTTTATATGGATATGAATTTGAAATGTGTTCAGTTGTGTTCTGACTTCCCTAGGTAATACCTCCGTAAACCTGCCTCCTCATACTCTTTGCATCCTGCAGAGAAATAGATACCTTTGTAGGATATAACTTTCTATCTTGGAAATGGGATTTACAGGTAAATTCAAGGATACCAGGAAAAATAAAATACTTGCTTACATTTGGATATAAAACATTATATTCACTCGCTCACCGACCATACAACAACCTATGCGCAATCACCTCATTAATAAACTCTATAAAAATAACTTAGTTCATTTTCGACTACTCTTCTTCTACCTCGTCGTCTGTCGTGAATTCACTTTCATTGCCTCCCTGCGAAAAAAAAAAATAAATTAAAAATTACAATATGCAAACTTTTTAAAGCACATAGGAGCATTGTATACTTTAGGTTAATTTTATCTAAACTCTAAATTCTCGGTTAAGTACTGGACTTTAAAAATCTTCCTCTTCATAATGTCACGGGCTGCTTGCTAATGATGATATTTATTTTTATATTCTTATAGCAAGCAGACGGATCACCAATCGGTAAGCAATCGGCGCCGCCAATGATCATGCACAACAGGGATGGGGGGACCACGGAAGGCGCCCAAAAGGGCTGATGGCCGATACGGAGCCGCGGAGAACGTAAAAAGTTAAGTTAAGTTAGCTCCGGCTTGAAGTGCAGGAATAGGAACGGGGTGGTTTTTAGTTTTGAGTCTGACACTCCCTCCCGCCTCACCCAGGCAGGATAAGTCATTCGATAATTTTCCCCTCATAAAATAAGGGATGGGGGAGTGTGACGATTTGACTGAACTCACCTGATCATTGTTATCAGTATCAGAGTCGCTGAGGTCCCACTGTGGGTGCTCGGCGGGCACTGCGGCCGCCTCCTTCACGTCCAGCTTCATGTCTTGTTGCTGGTCCATACCGATGTACGAGTCTGTTGAATATAAGCACGTATTAGTATTTTTCATGAGGCTATTTAGTTGTCGAACAAGAAAGGTTAGCTAGATTCGCAAATGTATAATGGCCATTTAGGTTAAAATTTACTTCCGGTCGCGGAGAACCTAACGGGTAACCGGGGCTCCGGCTCGACGTTCAGGAGAAGGAACGGGGTGGTTTTTAGTTAGTAAGAGTCTGACACTCCCTCCCGCCTCACCCAGGCGGGAGCAGACATTCGATGATTTTCCCCCTTAAAAAAAGTCCCGAGCAAGGACTTTTTCATTTCTGCTTTAATAACCATTGAGTCTAAAATCCTGACTGGCGATTTATAATAGGCAAACCCTTATAACAGAGCTGGAAAAAATATAGATGTTATCTTTTTCGGGACAGAATGATGGATTGCATAGTCACCTAATTATTTACAGGTCAACATAGTCCCACATATCGTAAATGTTGTGTGGGTGACAATAAGAAGCATTCAGGAACATAATAGATCTAGCTAACTTGTCTATACGTATACTTCTATACACTGCATACATTAGGCATTATAGATTATTATCTATTCAATTGTATACAGCTGTATTCTAAAGGCGTTACTGCAAAAACACTTCATCTGCACCGAACAGCGTGACATGCATTAATTTATGTTAAGAAATGTCTGGCAAGGTGTTCTTTTCCATACAATCGTAATCCTTGGCACAAAAGGACGTCAGATAAAAACATATGTTAGAGGAAACTTATCTAATAATCAACTTTATAAATACTAGTAACTACAATATTGAGAGGAAGTCCCAATGTTTGACAAATTACAAAAAGAAATAATATTCATGTCACAGCGATTACTACTATTTCAGTAAATACCAAATAATAATATTATTAATTTGTAGTTATGCTTGTGGCCACTCAGCACAGTCGAATCACCAATGATATAGATCTGCCTAATCATTCCAATTACGTACAAAGCGGCCAGTTATAGGCCAGTCATACATCATCATTATCAACAGCCTGTTTTCATTCACTGCTGGACATAAGCCTCTCTAAGGGTACGCCACTGAGCAGCACCAGCTACTTTACGTATATCGTCACTCCACCTAGCTGGAGGGCGCCCTACACTAGCCTAGCGTGGTCTCCACTCCAGAACATAGACGTGTTCTGCGTCATCGGTTCTTCAACAAATGTGACCGGCCTACTGCCATTTCAGCTTGCTAATCCTTTGGGCTACATCGGTAACTTTAGTTCTCTGTCGGATCACCTCGTTACGGATCCTATCCTTCAGAGATACTCCGAGCATAGCCCTCTCCATAGCCCACTGCGCTACCTTAAATTGTCCAGTCCCATGTACCAGTCATACACAGACCCCAAAATTTAGTAACTTACACATCTGAAAGATAAGTTTTACATCGAGGGTGGCCATAACTTTCGTAGGTGTCGCGGAGTTTGCCACTAAGCGCTAGTGTAGGGTAAGATCTCTTGCGCTAATATAACCTTTTAATCTTTTCAACTGTGACAGTAATTGGGCCAACATGACCTAAACCTTCAATAGCGCCATCTAAATTGGCCCTCATATGTGGAATATTCTAATGGAAATATATTAAAGATGGCAAACGAGTATAAAGGTAAGATCTCTAACTTACCTGATCGTAGGCAGCAAGCAAGGGTGTAGAGCCCCGGCCAGCGGGGCGCGGTGAAGCGAAGTTGTAGCTCGTGCGTGTCGACCAGCGCCGTCACATGCGCCGGCGCCGTCAGCAACGTGTGCGACTTGCGGTCGCAGATGTAACACCACCAGTACTCTTGTTTCTCCTAACACACAATACATAACATTTTTAAGAATATGGTAAAGTAGAAAACTAATTGAATGACAACTTTTTTAAAAGTCTGCGAAAACATCAGCAAACCTCTAAAACAAATATTAAAAATTATTTTGGATAAACATGTTCATCAATAAAAAAAAACAAACGTATTCTTAGTTTTGTAGCCCTACCTTATTAATTTTGCTCTGATTAAATTGTTATTGTACCTAAGTAGATTAATGTCAATCAAAAATTTAATTTATATTATTTTTATCACCTCTATAATTTGTTTACTTTCATTTATTTTGTGTAACTTAATCTGGTTGACCTATAGGGTCGTGTGATTAATTTTGTAACTCGCTCCGTGTCGATAAAACTTAATTAATATTTTTTGAAAGGGAGAAAAATAAATACGTGGAACGCACCCATTGCCAGTGGCGTGCAGTCCATATAGACGAAAAGGCTTTGCCTACCTATAAATATCGTGAATATATAACATACATAAAATGTACAAACGCGTTTATTAAAATTCAATAATATAATAAAAGTTTGTAAAAAAACGGCTAACATAAATACGCGCCTTTGTAAAGCAATGAATGCGCCCCGCACGCACCACGCATGCGCTGCTATTCCTTAAATCTTGGCTGCTAGTTGTGACGTCACGAAAGTAATGTACCAAAAGTATGCACCGCGCATGCGTGAAGTTCACGACCATGGTCACGGTACAGAATAACCATTCATAATTATATTACACGATTCCTTTTGCTTGACAAAATGTTTGCAACTAAAAAATTAGAGGACCGTTCGTTCATCACTTGGAAAACGATCGTATTTTATTAAGAATTGTAAAACAATAAAACAGCAACAAGTTATTGTATTTTTAAAAACAATTCAATCATAAAAGGTTTGAAATTGATAAAATCTGTATATCGTAAAGTACTGATGAATGGAGTACACCAGCGCCATCTATTGAATTTTTTGTTGAAACTTCTGAACTCGTTCGATATAATGCGAATGTATTTTTATAAATGCGTATTTAACAAATATGTTTCAAGAGTTTTAATTAAAGTCTAACATTTTTACGCGTTGTCGGTTTATAGAAATTTTAAACGAGGAGTTGACTTTATTATTATAAAAGTTAAAAGGAAGTTATTGAAACGTCAAGATGGCGCCATTTACAACGTTTCAAATTATATGAATGAATGTTTTTTAGTATGAAATATTGGTTTAAGACGATGATGCAATTTCATTTGTCTTGATAAATTAACCTTTGTTTTTTTTTAAATTAAACGCTGTATTACCTTAATTTTTAAGCTACATTTTTTTTTATATTAAACACTCAATTGACTTTGGTAATGACTTCAATTCATTTCCAATGTTTTCGGCCATATTGTTTTCATGTGATGTGCGATCGCTTTGTTTATGTTTTTGTTAAAATTATTAGGAATTAGTTTTAAACATAAAGTTGCATAAATGTGTAGTAGTAGTTAAATATATTATGTGTAGGTTTTTCAAATAGTGTATTTGTTTATCAGTTTCTAGTACCTACAAGTACCTATATTATTCGATTGTGAAGTTTGTGTGAATAATAGGTAATTTTATGTGTTTGTTGAAAGTAAAAACAGTAAGATTTCGCTAGAAAATGTCCTTTATCGGACTAGATTCAGGTAATGACCATAGGCAGAGGTGTACTCGAGTTACGAGAATTGAACCAAGTAAAAGGTAGGTAATGTAAATATGTACTATAATGGATCTTTTATTTGATTTTCTGGTTTTTGTTTGATAATTCTTAAAAATATCAACTTAGACTTCGGGTTGTACTGATTCACATATTAATTTATTATTAATAATTATGTAATGTAGTAATAACAAATGTACCGCATAGACTCGCCCGGCTCGGCCACAGCCGGCCGCGCTTGTTATTGTTTTGTTTGTTGACATAATGTAGGTACCTAGGCTTGATTAAACTTAACAATTCCATAATGAAATTGGGTTCATCAAATTTATGCTTCATTATTAAAATAAATAATAGATCCTTCATTATTTGTAAGATTTGTTGGCTTATTCAATAGCTGATGAAGTACTTCACAAAAAATACGCGAGATGTCAGTGTATGTAATTTGGCGAAAGAATACACCACAATATCCTTGAACGCACTTTTAGAAATGTATTATGTACATGTACCTGTCTTGTGTGAGCATGATTGTATGACCAGCGGGGGGGGGGGTTTAATCATACGATATTTAGTTGCCTACCCTGTCTCGAAAACCTGTGCACGCCACTGCCCATTGCCAATGCGTCACTCAATTACATAACGACTGTCTACTTACACCTGACGCACAAATGTCATGTCGTAATTGAGGTCAACAAAATAACGGAAGTATGTGCACAAGAAGGTCGGGCCAAGGTCGGACTCACTCGTCACCATTCACAGATGCTCCTACGGGAAAATATTTAAAATGTCTGACGACAATCATAATTTACGCAGTAACGAATGCGACTGTGTCTAACATTGAAACGAATTTATGTTTCGAAGTAGATGTGTTAATAAATTATATTGATTGGTATTGTGGATGACGCGGGCATATGAAGTATGAAGAATTCTTGTAATACTATTGATAGCCCTTCTAATATAATATTACAAATGGGAGTCTTTGGATGTTTATCACTCTTTCACGTAAAAGCTACTGAATGGAATTGATTGGAATTTGCCAATAAGTTTTTTTCTGAAATAACACAGGCTAGTTTTCTATTAATGTGGTGAAAGTTGCCGACAGAAGTTAGTATTTATAATACATCAACCACACTGTTTAATCATCAACTCATGCAAGGAAAAGCCCAAGAACTTATAATATTTTAACTTCCGGAATTATGACTAAAAAAAAACCACTAGAAACTATTCTTAAGAAGTTTTCTATTAGACCTAGAAATAGATAAGATTAAAATCCTACGTTACTTTGCGAGTTATCATACGTTTTGCAACTGCATCGGGGTAGTGTCACGTCTTGTTGATTACTCACATTTCGGCCGTAGAATAAAAAACATGTTTTACCTTTACGCGATTGCATCAAAATCACTGCATGCGTCGATTAGTCACCAATGTTATGTAAGCAGCACGCTTACTGTTATTTTGCATTTAAACGATATGATTAGACTAGTAAACGCGTCACTATGGGTTAATAAATAAACATTTACTTGTGGGTGGAGCCGGAAGATTCGAGATAACAGTATAAATCTAGTTTTCTGTAGAATATGCTAATGATTTAGGTTTTTTTTTGTTATAAATGTAACGTAAAGAATAATAACCTAATTTTTCATTAGAGCGAAAGGAAGTCCGTTCTAGAATGTTGTTCCATGTTCCCATTTCTAATCAAATAAATGTAAAATTTTACAACACTTATCAAACATTTTATATTACATTGCAGTGGCAGTGACCATGTAGTGAAACATAACAAACATACAGACATAAACATCCGAACTGAAAACAATCTGCAACGCCATAACATGTGATATTGTGTCGAAAGCAAAATGCAGAAAGGATCACAAGAGCACAACACAAAATATAATTAAATATTATTCTGACTATTGTCTGCACTCGAATTCCTATATCCTGAAACTTAAACTTTAGACCAGAAAAAGTGGGAGTGCAGCAGGGGTCTCTAAGCCGCTTTTCAACATGAGAATATGGCAATCAAACCTCTTTAAGGAGGCCTTTGTTCAGTAGTGGACGTATTCCGGCTGACTAATGGTGGCTACAATAAACAATCTAACAAGCAATTTTTGTACTGATGAATATTACTGTCGCGATGTCAAAGTGTAATTTCCAAAAAGTTTTCCTTGATGCTATGAATCATATCAATCATTTGGTACAAAGTAGGTTCTAATATTGTGATCACAATAATAGCATGGATAAGCTACAAACACTTCCGTGATAGCTTTCAACTAATAAAAAAATACAAACGTTTTATTTATTATAGTGAAGTGACGCATCGCGGAAATAAATATCAGCGTGTACTGATTGAAAGATTTCCTCATCTAAGCAACAATTTAATAAATTACTCTATTCTGCAACAATTGATGTTTCTATTGTACCTATAGTAGTTTATTTTTTTATTTTGTTTAATTAATTCTTCTTTTATCATAAGTAGGTTAGGGTCGACGATGTTAACAAATGAAATTGAATGTCTGTATTTAAGGAGTATGATCGGTTGTTTACATTTCTGTTCAAGGACTTAATCGTTACTATAAATGACATTAACCTTCCTACATCTGCCTTGAAAAAACAATTGGTAGATAAGTGAAGCATAGACTGCACGATTGGCGCATTGAGTGGGCGAACTTTTATTCCTCGACGGTGAAACGTCGGGTTCAATAAAATTCTCCCAAGTAACAACTATTTGTGGATCACACTAATAATCCAGAGATGATCAAACCCATTTACACATACACATCAGTCTATGTCTAAATTCGTGTTGATAAATGCATCACATGACAAAATAGTTTGTTTTACACTCAGATTTTCTCCTGTATTTTCTTTTTAAAGACAGTATAAAAAATATATTTACCTGTGGGAAGTAAGGACAATGTACAGGATGCGAGCTCTTGGACCGTCCCTCCAATCGTTCACGTTTCTGTATCCTCTTCTGGAACTTCTCCCATTGGTCATCGTCGTCCTCGGCCGCCGACGACTTGTCGCGCGATTCGTCTTCCGACGCATCGCTGTGAGAGCCAGACTCGTCAGAGCTGCCCACTTCCGAATCTTCACCTAGGTACGAAAAAAAAACGGCATTATAGTTACGAATTTTTAGTGAAAAATTTAACCTCATGTATTACAAGTTTTTATTGGTTTTTAAAGATACAAATAACTTGTATTAGCCAAGAACTCTTCGATTAAACACGATCTCATTACGAAATTTTAACCCCTATGGGATTGAAAATTATTATTTTTACGATTATTATTATGAAACATGATCACAGGAATAAAATAAGTCGATTCGGCGACCTCTGACATCCGGAAACTTCTTCGTCTTTATATTCATTTTTATTAGTACGCGTCATATTTCAAAAATAAATTATATTATATTAGTCAGTCTCCATGATTTATAAGATTGATTAAATAATTATGGATGGCGGTTAAACAACGGCGTTGGAATAAATTATGTACCGCCCACATTACAAAGAGCAACGGCCCGTACGTCTATATGTAGAAAGATTTCTCAAAAAATATCTATGATTACTGTGCTTGGTATTCGCTATTCCTGATTCCCGAATATAAGCGCAGACAACCGATAAAATTAGCACCAATGCGTCTATCAATAAATCGCAGCTCTTCCGTTGAGTAGGTATTGGTATTTATCATAAATATCGCGAAGTGAAATGTTTGAAATGGCCAGTTTTGAAGATCTGCTTATTATAATATTGAAGCGTTCTTAGACATTTTAAAACTTATTGTGAACGAAATAAAATTCTCTTTTTTATTTCCGCAGAAAAAATTGAGTCATGGAAGTATGGAACTCGTCACTTGAATATCAAGAAACTTTGCAGTTCAAATAACGTAACATGTATTGAAGGGACTATTATGAATACATCAACATACGCCAGCACATTAAGCTGACGTGCTGACCACTACATACATTGAAAAATTATAACACATTTAATTACCTTCTTCATCCTTCTTCTTTGGTTCTTTAGTTTTCTTGGTTTCGTTATTTGGTGGTGGTGGCGTTGAGGTGGCGGCGGCCGGAGCGGCGGGCGCGGCTGCAGGTTTGGCCTGAGCTTTAGCTGCAACTGGCTTCTTGGACTTCTTAGACTGAGGGTGCTTCTTAGCTTGTTTCATCCATACAGGCCTCTTGAACGTCTCCTTCTTGTCGTTCTTGTCATTCTTGTCATTCTCCCCCTTCTCTCCGTTGTCCCCAGTACCACCTTCCTCATCGTCCCTAGGTAAGAAGATGAATTGCGTGAATATTTGTTGGAAATACATCCTTATGTATTCCCATACATCCTTATGTATTTCCAACAAATATTCAGTTCCTTAGCTGAACTTAATTACTTACATAAAGTAAGTAAATAAAGTTTGGCAATTTGCAGGTGTTATCATGAAAGATATAATCATCTCTTAAGTAGTAAGTGTCAACTCTAATAAAATACAACAATATTTTAACTCCAAAATTATTATGACTGATTTTAAATGTAGATAAGACACAATCACTACAAATTAACACAGCAAATCAGCCTTAGAAAAAAAGTAACACTTGATTGATTCAATAACAATGTAACCTAATAAACGATATGCAAGAATAAACTTAGCAGGTAAGTAGGCTAAAATAAATAAACACATCATAATCTTGAACAAGGTGTTCACTCACTTGCAAAATTTTAAAGTAGGAAAGCACTTTATAATCATCTTTAAAATTCATGACTCCAAATTAAGATCGCAGCGCGTCACACGTGTAAAATGTAAATTAATGTAATGGTGTCACTGATATAAATTAATGGTATAAAAGTGGCACAATGTACTGCAATGTCAATGCCGCGTAGGTGTACTCACGACAAACTTCTTAAATGTGTACTTTTATACTAACAGAGGTACATAAAAAGAGGAAGTTTTTTTATGGGACTTAGGCAAATGTAAGGGACAAATACCGCCGCCCATGGACACCCGCAACACCAGAATGTGTTGTCACCCTTTAGACTATTCCTTTTTAATACTTGGTAGGTGTGAAAAATTAGTATATTTGATTGATAATACTTGTTTGATTTGCTGTTATTTATAAATAACGTTGCAATATGGTAGAATTTTCTCTTGCATTTTAGGTGCCTTTACCTAAAACGTGTGGGTGATACTAATAATCGTTCAGTTTTCGTTTATTACAGTGTTACAGAGTGCTGTTTTAGACTTTAGTTCATGCAAACTGATGGCACTATTAACATCTAAACGAGGCTTAAGTAGCACAATTTAGATTTTCCTTATTTTAAATACTAACACTGGCTAATAATAGACTAATTAACCAAACAGGATAAATAAATCTTTTGTATCCTTCCTCAATATTATCGGGTCAACGTTTTTTACATACATAAATACATAACATCACGCTTTTTATAAATTCCGAAGGGGTTAGCAGCGCGTACGTATTTATGCTAATAACACTCTTTTTTAAATTAATTATTGTTATTTTTTGGCTTACTCACTTAATAGTTTGACGAGGAACGCGACTAGTTTTAAGCCATTACAGAGGCTCATATTCATGAGCAGCATTCAGCGACGCACATTTGTTTACTAGTAATATATAATAAATTAACTGATAATTATCTCGGAATAAAAATGTCTGAATAGGGCAGTCGCCAGGGGGTGAACGTTATATTATACATCAAATTAGTCCGTCAGTTACATAATGAAAATTAGACACGTATTTTTTTATTTTCTCGTATAAAGTTACAATACTTACATAAAATGGTGTAAGTTTAGGAGTGGGAGGTCGTTGCGTCACAAAGTACCACAAAATGTAGCACGTTGTGACGTCACATGATATTTCAAATTAATATATCGTCGAAAATATCTTGTGAGAAAAGAAAAAATACGTGTTAATGTTCAAAAGTAAGCTACCAGACGGACACTAAAATAAAATTTAGGCAACTACCCTATTGCATTCAGTCGTTCTGTGAGTTAGTCAGCTTACGTTTTGTGAGTTCTCTAAAGTTCCAAATGTTGGTATAAGATTAAGTAAAATTGTATTTACACGTAATATAATATAAAAGTGTCATGTGCAGTTAATTTCTTGCTGCGAGTGTCATATGAGCAGACTAAGGGAAAACACATTGAACAGAGACCAGAGGGCTTACTCTTGAATCCAATTCCGATCGATCAACATTGGTAATGTGAACTTTCGTACTCTCGAGTTACAACACTAGCGCCCATTGCATCCGTATTACGTGGATATTGAATGAACTAAATGGTATTATTGAGTTTGGCTTTATATTCCGTACTCTGAATGCTATTTCAACGTAGCTGTTGAGTAGGTAAGGGGTTGGTAGGGGTTGTAATGTTTTAGTAATAAGTTAAAATCACAATAAAATTTAATATTATGTCAAGTATTTTTTATTACAGACCAAGAAGTAATGTCGAGATTTCACTAAACAATTTATTTAGTATTTTATTTAGTCAAGGTAGTAAGTTGGCGATAAGAAGTTTCTATCCAACTATGTATAATGATGTAACGCAAGTAGGTAAACTCAGAAACCTTAGTTTGAATTTGCATCTAAAATAATACAATAATTAATTTGTTTTCATTTGAATATGGTGTGTGTTCCTATATTCATGATCAGATCATGGATATCAAGTCGCGGGCAGCAGACATTACGTACTTATCTTACTTCTTATTTTTAAACTGTCTAACACCAAGCGGTCACCGGTGACCGCAACCTATTGTTCTTTAATTGTGTCTATAATGACGGTACTCAACGAGTACGGGCACAACGAGAACTCAACGGTATTATAAAGGCGTGTTTGTGTATGTTTGTTACTCATTCACGCCAAAACACCTGAAAGCTGAAATTTTGGACAGGGGTAGATTATAGTGTGGAATAACATATAGACTACGCGACTTCTATCTCACAGGTACGCGGGCAAACCCGCAGATAGTTGTGCCATAAAAGAAAAAAAAAACAACTTACTTAATAATTTCTTTCTCTTTGATAGTAGTGTCTCCGAAGAGTTCCTTCATATTGGTTCGACGCAGCAGAACAGTCACTGTCACTATGGCACCCGCTGTCACTACCGTCGAGTTCTCATCGTCAATTACTAAAACAATAATTTTAGTGAAGGTTACAATATCTTTACACAGTGGGCAATAGACAGTATTAAGTATGGTTAATAATTATTTAAATAGATGGCACTTGTTTGTCTTCCAACTATAATTAATAATGAAAACAAAACATTCAGTTCAAACATTGTTGAATAATCAAAACCTGTTCTGTAAAATTATGTGTGATTAGTGATCATAGAACATAAGAAATATACGCGTCGATTTGACAATTTCTACTTTTTTGTAAAACGAAATCGACATCCAAAACTAAATGCGGTAAGAATGTCTTAAACAATAACATTAATAAGTAAACATAATGCATTACCTTCAGTGTTAACCTGGAAGTGTATATAGGGCATGTTGCCGAGCACTTTCATGAGGTCTTCATATTGCTTATCATTCAAAAACCTTAGCACTTGTCTCCTCTCTTCACCAGGTAACTGGGCGAGTTGCAGTAGTGACTTAATGTGCTTCTTCCTATTTGTGAAATACTTCAGGTGATCCTCAGTGATGTATGGCAGTTGTAGCAGTGGTGACTTGTACTCCCACAAGCCTTGGACTATCATTGGAGACAGCTTCATACAATTTTCTATTGTTTCGATAGTCGGCAGGCGTGGAACTGGAAGGAAAATGTGACAATTAGATACGATATTAAATACTTAGTAGTTATAAAGACGTTGAATTGTAAATCAGAAGCTATTAAATGAAATTAAACTTTACAATCAACATTCTTTCAATATTATCACGTACGAATTTTTTATTGTCTTACGAGGCGTTAGCCATGCATTCACCGGATGCGAGCGCGAATTCATTGGTGTAATGACACTAACAAAAAATAGTTCCATACGAGAATCAGACCCGCAACTAGTGGCGTAACATTTTCCAACCACTTCGCCATATATTCAGTCAGAGCTCTACTTCATCAAATACATTCACTATTTGTACTTACTTCTCCTAGCATAAGCTAAAGCAATGAGTTGGTTGACGCAATTGACCATTTCTACGATGAGGTCTGGGCAGCGCGACACTATGTACCGACGGTCACACTCCAAGGTCTCGGGCGGCAGGCGCATGCGTGACAGGTGCGCGTGGAGTAGTGCTCGCGCCTTAATACTGTATGGTCGACATAATGGCTGCTCTTTGTTCTTTTCTCCCAAGTTTGGTAACTCACGTAGCAACTGAAATTGATATCAAGAACATAATTTAATATTCTATGTCAACAGCATAAAAAAAAATTACAGAATCCGTATAGTGGTTTTCATCCATTAAAAACTAAAACAATAATCTGTAAAAAACATTCACAAGTTGGTGACGTAAGTCAACGAAAACATATTAATATTTTTATACATACCATAGGAACCTCCTCATTATCAGTAATCCTCTCAATAATTTCTGAATTATGCCGTTTATCAAACTCGCAGGAAGCTGCAAGGATCATGAGAGCTCTCTTCAATGGCATAGATGGTGTCTTATGACAGAAATAGAAGTACATTTGTGTAGTATCTAACAAGACTTGCTCCCCAGAAAAGCGTATAGAACGGTACCACCAAGTACCAACCTGAAAATAAACAAGGACATATATTATGTTAATAATAATAATAATATCTTTATTTGCCAGAAACACGGTAGGTACAGTTGTTTAATCATAAAATAGGTCAACATGTTTCGCCGTCATAGCGGCATGCAAATTACTTAAAAACTAATTTTCTTAACAGCTAATATGTTATACAGTTATAAACTTTACTTTTGACATATCACCCAAACACAATACACCATTTAATAACAGATGCCTATAAGACTAAATAACAAACAATAAATAAATCTTTTATCTTAGGCTACTACAGAATAGGAACATGAGGAACCTTTTAAATGGACTAGCTTATTTAGGCTTATATCTAGAAGCTAAATGTATACTAAAATTTTTGCATGGGTATTTATAAAAAAATTCGTTAATTGAATAAAAGCATTCATGTAACAACCATTTACGTAACTGATTACAGAATTTTTTAAAGGGAAGTTCTGTTATACACTTTGGCAGTGCATTATATACCAGAGGAGCCATGTAAACACAGTTTTTTCGAAACATTTCTAGTTTAGGAACAGGTATTTCATATGGTAAATGTGTAACCTCTCTTTTATTTCTGTTGTCTTTCGGTTGGAAGAGCATAGGATAAGATCTCAAGAACTTAGCAACTTCGTAGATGTATATGCAGGGCACCGTTAAAAGACCCTGTGACTTGAAAACAGGCTTACAGGATTCGGACCATCGCATGTTAAAAATTGTCCGAATGCATTTTTTTTGAGCAATGAAAATTCTTTCTATATCGGAAGAGTTTCCCCACACCACAATACCATATCGGATTACAGAGCAGATGTAGGCGTGATACACCATCAAGGAAGTATGTTGGGATGTAGCATCTTTTACTTTACGTAATGCAAATACGAATTGGTTAATTTTTTTACAAATGTTATTAATGTGGTTCTTCCAAGTGAAGCACTCATCTAACGTAACTCCAAGAAATTTTGATGAATTGACCTGATTAATTATACTATTATTATATACTACATTAAAGCGTATAGGTTTGCTTTGGCATGTCTTAAAATGTAGTAAGTTAGTTTTAGAAATATTTATTTTTAGTTTATTAACATCTAGCCATTGTATTACGTCATTCAAAGTTTGATTAATTTCCATATCAAAGTTTTGAGGATTATTACATTTAATGATTATTGTTGTGTCGTCAGCAAATAGGACACATTGATGCTTTATTGAACTTGGTAGGTCATTAATGTAGAGTAGAAATAGTAAAGGTCCTAAAATGCTGCCTTGCGGAACACCACAGTCGTTGGTATCCGGATTAGAATCAAAGTATTCCAGGCTGTTAGTTAATTGATTGAATTTGGTTATTCTAGTAATCTGTTTTCGGTTACATAGATATGACTGAAACCAATCCTTGGCTGGGCCCCTGACACCATACTTTTCCATTTTTTCTATGAGTCTATCATGGTTAACTAAATCAAAGGCCTTACTTAGATCCAGAAATAAAGCACATGTAGGTATTTTTTCATTAATATTGCTGATTATTGTTTTAATTAATGTGTAGATTGCTAGTGTAGTTGACTTGTTCTGCCTAAATCCGTATTGTTGACTAACTAGTATATTATATCTATCTAAAAATTTTAGGACACGGCTATACATAACTTTCTCGAATATTTTCGAGATTACTGGAGTCAGTGCAATAGGTCTGTAGTTATCCAAGTTTAATTTTGATCCCTTTTTAAACAATGGTTTGATTAATGCTTTTTTTAGCCTTTCTGGAAAACATCCTTGTTGTAGAGATAAATTAATAATATGAGCTAAAGGCGAAGAAATATATTTAGATACAGATTTAAGAAGTTCTGTAGTTATATTGTCATACCCTGCTGACTTTGAATTTTTCAATGACATTATGATACGACAGACTTCTAATGCATTCGTAGGTTGAAGGAATATACTATTATTTTGAATATCAATGTTATGCATATAATTTTGGCTATCAAAAGAAGTTGGGGAATGATTCTTTGCTACCTCAATGAAAAATTTATTAAACCTATTTGCGATGTCAGATCCTGAAGTCAATGTTATGCAATTATCAACGATTTTATTAATATATTCTCTAACTGTCTCGTTCCCCATATTGCGTCTTACTACATCCCATGTGCTTTTAACTTTATTTTGAGAGTTAGTGATATGCTTGTGGTTGCATAATGACTGTAAGTTGTTCATGCAATTTCTTAACAATTTTGAATATGTTTTATACTTAATTTTATCTACGCTATTTCTATTCTTATAATATCTATGTCTTAACAATCTTTTAGTACAACAGCTATTTTTAATCCCTTTTGTTATCCATTTGTGTTTAATATTAGTATATTTCTTTTTTATTTTTATACTTGGAAAGCATAGTTTGAAGAAGAGATTTAATAGTTCATGAAACTCATCAAAGGCTTCATTAGTATTCTCTAAATCATAGACTTCACTAAAACTTAAGCTACCTATACATTCAATAAATTTACTTATATTACATTTATTCAAGTCATTGATAACAATAAAATAGTAGTCTAATGGGTGTTTTTCTTCTATTTTTATAGTAACAATTTGAGCTGTGTTATGATCAGATAGATGAAAATTAAATGTTTCACCAGATGCATTTGTGACATTACTGATAATATTGTCTATACACTTGTTGAGCCTAGTTGGTTGATGTATTAGATATTGCATTCCATAATTAGAAAGTAGTTCCTTAAAATTCGTAGTATTTGAATCGGATGCTAATAGGTCTATATTAAAATCGCCACAAACCACTATTTTATGTTTTTTATGTTGAAGTCTTGATAGAGTTCTATTAAAATTTTCAAAAAATATTTTTATATCTGAATTAGGTGTTCTATATATGCATATTATGATTAGTTTTAATTGTTTTATTTCTATACAGCATATTTCAAAATGTTTTTCTACTGCAAGATCTTTAGTTATGTCTAACTTGTTACTTTCATAACCTCGTCTACACAGAATACATGTACCTCCACGCCTTTGAACTTGCCGTGAGAAGATTGCTGCTAGATAAAAATTGTTTAAGTTAAGATATTTTTCCTCACCATCTTTTATGAAATGTTCGCTAAGACATAAAAAATCAATATTGTTATCACTTCATTTCAATCAATCAGTCTTGACTTAGCATTTATAAGTACATCACTTCACCGTTTATTTTTATTGGTTCCAAATCAAAAGGATTTCATGGTACAAAATCCATGAATTAAATATTTTAGGTTGAGTGTTTTTTTTTTCTATACATTATTTATTATGATTTAATTCTTCCTATACAATGAGCTTTTGTCCTGTATAGCAAGCAAAACATACATTGATTGCCACTACCATGTAACATGCATGTGCATTGCATGTAACATTTAGACTAGCAAGTATCATAATTATTATTTTTACCACATAATCTTAACCCGTTGAAATCCACCACCTAAATTTGGTCATACAAAAGTAATCTCTAATCATTAGAAAAAAGGTCTATAATGTAATGTAATATTAGTGGAAAGCGGTCACCGGTGACCGCTTGGTGATTGAGAAGTTAAACACACAATTTAACTCGTCGAGTACCGTCATTATAGACACAATTATAGAACAATAGGTTGAGGTCACCGGTGACCGCTTGGTGTTTGACGTTTAATAGTAATCGATCAAATATAAAAAAAACAATTGCCATGTTCTCATGAGAGACTTATTATTTTATTAAGTTATATGCCAATCTATTTTTTATCTTATCCCTAAATATGCATGTCATTAAAATTTTATTTTTTTTCTGTTCTAAAATGAATAATGTTTATATCATTCTTTAAATATTTATAAATATTTTATGTCAGTTGTAGTAATCAGCTACCTTCTGTTTTATTGATACAGCATAATCATGACCAATTTCAAGCACTGCAACTTGACTTTGATTAATAAGAGCACTGCTGGTGTGCACTCAGATAATTCAAACAAGTAAAGCTATAAGAAAGATTAAAAACTTACAGCAGTTGGCAATGCCACCATGAACACTAAGGCATAGAGACCAAGCACCCAGACACTATTCTCTTTTTCCACAATCCAACTCGGCAAGGCAATACCAAAGCTCATAGCACCAGGGCCATCAGGGTTACCATACTTCTCCCAATTCCGGCGAGCTTCATCATCAGTAAGTGCCTGAAATTATCATTCGTTTTAAGTTACAACATTCTACAAATAAGTTAACTTTAATTTAACTTTTTTAAAATGTCTTATTAGTAATTTTTGAAGTTATTGACCAGTAGGAATGCTTACCTGATAAGCTTTCGTAAGCCTCATGAAGGCCTTTTCATCACCAGTCTCTTTGTCAGGATGGAGGATCAGTGATTGTTTGCGGTATGATTTCTTTATCTCAGCTTGGGTGGCACCAGGTGGCAGGCCCAGTATATCATAAGGATCAAAGTTGGACATTTCATAGTCAAATTGTGACACTTTGTATGCCAAGAATCCAAGTAGCACCCATCCCGATATTATTGCTAATTTTATAAAGAAGTTTTTTACACCCTTGTAAGGCTGTGATTGTTCTATTATGATCTGTTTGTTTACACAATTTGGACATTGACATAATTCCGCTCGTTTTGCCGGATCTAAAAAAGTAATAACTCATTAAGTATTCCGTCAAGTTGTTTTTCATATAGGGTTTTACCACAGGCGATACTGCCGCATCGTCATCAGTGAATTACTAACATAACGGTATCTAAGTTATTACACATATGTGTGGTTAATATGGGTGAATAAACATTCAAGTTATAATAACACGCAATATTCTTACAATTTATTAATATTTTCACACAAAACAATATTTTATCGCTGCGAAACATGAATATCTTACCTTCTTTCCTTTTCCTTGGCCAGTAATAAAATGTTGCAGGTACAAGAATCAGAGCAAGAAAAGAAAGAACAAAGTAAAAGAATGTAGATCCACTTTCATCATATTCGAATTTTTGGCCACCCATTGTTAATTTTTAATACATTGAGAATGAAAAATCATTACACGCTATACAAGTATGATTGGTAGGTAGAAGACGTGTCATGTAGCGATGGGTTGTCTTAAACTTTGACATTTCTGAAACGAATGTTGCAGGAAATAAAAAAGGCTACTTTTTTAGTTTTTAACGTTTTATTATACCTATAATAACAGTAACAGTCACATAAAAATTGGTATATTGCATACATACATTCATGGCATAAAAAAATATCGAAGATAGTATGTAACACTTTGTTTGTACGTTTTGGCTGTACTTTTTAATGATATTTTTACTCTTGTGAATATTGCTATCAACCATACAACACTAGCTACCTGTCATCTGTCAAGCTGTCACATGATTTTTTATCTGTAGAACTTGCCATTCACAATCCAGCGGCAAGTCCGATATTTAGAATGCACATTCCGCTGAACAATATTATATGTCTCTAAAAACCAAAATAAAGAGTAATATTATATGAACGTTTCATCTAAATATCAAAACGATAACGATACTATATCGTCCAAAATCGATAACCAATTTTATTTTTAATAATGACTATGATTGTGACTACCGTGACTAGTTGACCACGACTACCGATTTTTATCGTTTTTTTTTTCTTCTTTGGCAACGATTTATAACATTATGGTAATGTCGAGATTTTTGACATATTTGACATTGAAATTTTCAATTTTAATTTTGACAATGACAAAAATTAAGTTGGCAGCCAAAATCGCAGTTCGCAGTTATGAAATACTGAATTATTAGTATTTATATTTCAATGAACAATAAAAACAACAACTGCGCGTGAAACAAATTACGGTATGAGTTTATAGTAAAAAGCTGCTTCTTTACTTCATCACAAAATGAAGCAATCGTGCAGAATCTGTGCTTCAATTTGCAAAAAACCTTAATTTTTTTTTGGAAAATTTTCAGATGGCCACTAAAACTATTGCGAGTGCTACTGTAAGGGCAGTTAAGAAAAGATTACTGCCTTCTCGAGCTGCTCTAGTCTTGACTCCTTCCGCAGTGAACAAAATCAAAGAGATTATGTCGAAAGATGATGCAAAAGGCTTTATAGGTTTAAAAGTTGGTGTTCGTCAGAGAGGCTGTAATGGATTATCATACACATTGGACTATGCGAAGGGTAAAGATAAACTAGACGAAGAAGTCAAACAGGATGGAGTTACCATAATTATCGACCGAAAAGCACAATTAACATTGTTAGGTAAGTCAATAAAAACAAAAGATCTGCTGGACTAGAATAATCAGTTTTCTTGTAGGTCTTTCCTAGTTTACAGTTCATTTCCAAATTATGCAATGTGTTTGTTAATAATAGACTTCAAATGGGTAATTATGTAACAATTAAATTAATAAAATTGATCAGCGCATCACAAAAAATATTATTTCATTCCGTTATTATAATAAAAACTCTGTTGGTTGCCAAATTTGCCCACAAATGTAGTACAAACAAACACCTTGTTTACTGAATAAATTACTTAAATAGATACCCTACATCATTTGCAGAGCATATGATCATAACTTTTTATGCCATTTCACTATTTTAATGATTTATTATTTTTCTTTACAGGCACTGAAATGGATTTTGTTGAGAGTAAACTTTCAGCGGAGTTTGTATTCAATAATCCAAACATAAAGGGCACATGTGGCTGTGGAGAATCTTTTAGTATATAAAATTATGTAGTATTTGCTGACTAGTCTATATTTTAATTGCATAGAGGTTACTATCAACCTAAACAATTTTAACATAATTATTGCTGAATACAATACTATTTTATTGCACTTGTGCAAATACATGAATTTGGTAATATTTGCTTAAACAATAATGTATTGGAAAACACAGTTGGATTCTTCTATCTTACTTTTAGATATAGTTAAATTGAAAATGTATATTTTCTGTACCTGTTGATATTAGTGTAAAATGAAAAATAAATTTGAAAAATAAAAAAATAGCAAATGATGTGTGTATAGTTTTGTAAATCATGTAAGGTTATTGTGTACTTAGTAGTATCATACATGGCTATGATTATTTATATTATTTTGAAGCAATTATAAAAGATTTTATCTCTCCTCTTGAAGTTTTCATAACTTATTATACATTCACAATAAATGACAAAGTAATTAGTAAGATGTCAATTTTGTTTGCCATGAGAATCAGTTGTACCATGTCTTTTGTCAGTACCTATTTACCTTCTGCATTTATAAATAATATGTACAAGATCTGAATTTAGTAGTTTTAGTAAAGCTAAATTTTAATTCGTTTAATTTACTGGTATTCATTATGGGAATATATTTTGTATATAATACTAGTTAAATATTGCGGTTTTGCCCTTTGGTTGGATCCTATCGATCGCAAGGTGATGATTGGTAGTCTTTTTTAATTAATACGACTATTTATCATAAAGAGAATTTTCGAGCTCGAACCCATAGTTCCAGTGATTTTAACAAACAATTTCGGCGTTATAATATTATTGAGTTGAACAAACAGTGAAGTGTTTAAATAAAGTACTAAACAAATTATGAGCTAATTTAATTTTCCTCTAAATTATTAAGTGACAAATGATTCTTTTGTTATTAGTTTAATTTATTATCTTAAAAATCATTGTTCCTAAAAAATATTTGGCTGTATGGATTAAATACCTTTGCGTCAATACAACCAAAGTTGCTAAAAAAAATCTATCTATCTCCTTCGTTCAAAAGTAACATGGAGGTTGTGCCGTGAAATTAGTAGCGAAGTATATTTTTCTTTGTTTACGTGTCGAATCTGTCGAAACTATACAAAAAGAACTAGATTTAGATTTATATTTTAGTGACTTATGGATAGAAGTCAGAGAACGCAATATATCGAATCGTTGTTGTGAAATCTGCATTGAAATGAATAACGGTGACATCGGAGGGTCTAGAAGCAGAGGCCGCGGATGGCAGCAACCCGATAATCAGCCACGGGAGCTCCGTAGGCCAAAGATCGTTGCAGAGGAATCCGCTTCCGAGGAATCAAAAGGTACAACCAAAACAACGAATTTGATAAATACCACACTTTCCCACACCGATCTTGTGCCGTGTGACGTCGTCATACTTGGCCAGTTTATAACTGCGTTCTTCGTAATTATAATACTTCAGGTGAAAGTAAGGATTTTCATTTCTAATGACGTCGCCGTGGTTTGACAAAGTCTGCTAGCCGTGCTTATACCTAATCGATTACGAAGCTATAATTCGTTTTTGGGTCAACTAGTTTTGGTATGCAACTGTATTTTTTTATATAATCGAACATGTTTAACTCATCATAACACTTTGCTTTTAGTTGAACCTTCCAAATCAAAATTGTCGGCTGATGCCAAGGAATGGTACCCGCCTAACTACACCCGGCATGTACCAACATACACACCGGATCCTGCATCTTATAGACCTCAACGGTTCTCTGTGCAAGGTCGGCTTCGTCAAGCTCAGGATCAAAATCCCTACAATTTAGAAGAAATGTCTTATTCACTTGATGAAGCTGAGAATATGGATTTAAGGGTTTGTATTAAAAAATTATAAATTTTGTGAAATTGTTTTGTGTTGAAATATGACAAAAATATTAACCCCATTTTATTGAGCAGTCTGCCGTTCCGCAGGAGAACATAGCCAACCTGATAACAGTGATGTGTGAGATAACATTTGATCCTGGCAAGTTTGACACCCTGTGTGGACCTTTGGTTGATGCCTTTGCAACAACCCTACATGATGTGAACTACACTAGACCTCTAGTTGAAGCTATTGTAAATCAGGTATAATTTGATATAAGTCACCATTTTGTAATAATATTTGTTGCTAACTTATCTGTAATGTTTATAACTAATAAGCATGTCACATGTTATTGATTTGGTAAAACTAATAAACCTAGCATAAGCAAGAGATTAGATAAATATTTTATTGATGTGTAGGGAATCTTAGACTGTTCTAACTTTTCCATTATGCTTACTTGACATGAAGATCTGATAATATCCATTTACACCTGCTTTTTGTAACCTATCTTTACATTTGCTTGCTAGAGGTAAATTTTGACTTGAATGGATCTTAGGGTAAATGAGTAAGAATACTCACTGCCTCTAAATTTTATAGCTCTAATAAACAAATCTAAAGATACATTGGAACCAATTGCTAGTTTTTGTGGTTATTCATATCATTTCAATCTATAACATATAATTTTATTTAGAAGAAAGATATTAAACTAATGCTCTAATTAAGCTACCTCCTTGTGATAATTTGGTGAAAGCACATATACAAGATTTCAGCATGATCACTACTACTTGAAAAAGTAATTAAAGAATTAATTATGAAAATATGAATCATTTCTCATATAATAGATGCTGAAAAGAAATATTATTTACAGTTTGTAGTATATCATATTATAGATAGCAAAATATATTATGTATCAGCTTTTTAAAAACCTGTTTTTTTTGGAGCAATATGTATATTCTCATTTTTATTATGGCAGTCGATAGCTGAACCCAACTTCCGTTATAATGGAGCAAGACTCTGTTCGATGTACGATTCCGTATCGCCGCCGGAAGAGTCCACCTTCCGCGCATGTCTGTTGGAGAGGTGTTCCACTGAGGAGAACAAGATCATCAGCGGGTTGGAGACATCAGAGGAGAACATGCGCGGGTTCGCAATGTTCCTAGCTGAGATCTACACGCAACTGGAAGATAGCCAGGTTGGTATTCCCTCTCATCATAATTACAAGGAAAAATATTTTTATGCACAGGTAATTTAAATCAATTGAAATTGTTTGGAGTTGACCTGTATAGGTAAGTTTAGATTGCGAGTAAATATTTCAGTTTCCAATATAAATTTGTATTCTATTCACAGGGAGGAAGAATCAAGACTCTAGGAGAAAGTTTGTGCAAAGTATTGCTGCATTTGCTTGACACGGACAAGGAAGTGAACATCAAAGCTGTCTGTCAACTGCTCAAAGTAAGTGTATTTAGCTGTTGATGTACTAGGTATTCTCTTGTAGGTTTGTTAACTCACAAAATAGGTACCTATTCCTTGGGGAAATTAACTCGTCGAGTACCGGTTTTGTAGACACAATTATAGAACAATAGGTTGCGGTCACCGGTGACCGCTTGGTGTTTGACAGTTTAAGTCACGACGCCACTATTGCATTAGATGGGCTGATAATCTTCAATTAAAATCATTGAATGATTTATTATTTCATTACATCTAAAACTTGTAGAATGCTGAAGACTTCATCAAAGTATTATTTACACATCAAAACCTAGGGATGTGTGATGATACTAAGCAACTGTTGCTATTATTATTGGCGTCAATTAACCAATTTTCTATCAACTAAATACTAAATGATTAACATTATTATTGATTCTAGAACATGCCAATAATTCCCGTATTCATGCACTATTTGAAAGCGATTTTATAAATTGTAAAAACGAATAAAACGCTGATTGCCGTCGAAAACTGATGTTTGTGTAACACGCAATAAAGACAGGACGAAGTGAAATTAGAACAACTTGTACATTTGGTGTATTGACATTTTTCACGGCTCGTTTCGTGCGAATTAAATCAACAATGAAACTGACTTGTTCATCAAGAAGCAAAAGCAACATTCTCGAAATCACAACAGGAAATTGAAAATAGCTATCTATCTACGTATATAGCTATAGTATATTATGTTGGTCAAATCACAATTTATGAAATAGCAATATTTCTGTTGAAAACTGATCAAAATATCTTCAATTCAATGACTCAGCAGTGCTCAGATTTGTCTAGTCATTTGCATTTTTGTCGCAACGGCTATAATTTTTGTAGTCAGGAACGATACATTATACTTGAACATTACGACTAGTTTTATTAACAAACTTATTTTTAATCATTATTCACGTAAAACATATTCAAAGACAAACAGTTATCGTCATAGCAATCGTAGTGGGGTCAGTCAACTTTAATATCAAGTAGATAATAATTATGTGGAATAATAAAATATCAACAGGTGGCCTTGAAAGTTCTTTGTCATACCTTCCGCAAGATATTCTGCGATTCGCGGTGATACTAGTTTTCGATGCACCTTTGTATGAATTTTAGGTAGAAACTATATTAAAGCTATGTTAAGTATAGCAAAATTTTAATGCATATTATGGGTACTAGGTTGCGGGTCGGTAAACTTAAATATAAGTCTAAATATAATTCTTCTTTTTTGTTATTTTTGTACTCAATAATCGGGATTCTTTAAAGAAAAAACCCTGTAATTAAATAAAGATAAAACAAAAATTTTATGCAAATCAAAATTGATGATGGTGACTAATAAAATAAGCCGTTTTAGAAACCAATAATATTTAGCTGTGATTGAACTCATGATGATAAAGTTATTGCCAATGAAATGGGCTTGTCATTCCTAACATGTACGGCTAGATTTAGATACCAACCTCATGTCCTAAGTTTGCGCAAATATACACTCGATAGCTGAGCACTAGGTGCGTTATCTATTTGCCGGGTCAACAAAACTCATGCTTGCAAATGAAGCCAGTACCAATCCAGTTTTGAAAAACAAATACATTATTGATTTTGAATAGGCCGCCCAAGGAAACCATGTTATGTAGATCTCTTCGGATATGTTATTGTCAAAAGAAGCTAGGTGCATGAGTGTAATTGACTATGAGAGTCAAGAACTACTATAGTGAGTATTCTATAGTTTCTTCCTACAAAGACGTTAGTTTATGTATGAGTAAATAAATAAATCATGGAAACAAACTCTGTAATTTAATTGTATGTTTCAGTTGTCAGGCATAGCACTGGATGCGGATTGTCAGTCGGGTATGCACGCGGCGTTTGAGCGGCTGAAGCGGCGCTCGTCCCTGGCGTGCGTGCGCGGCGTGGTGGAGCTGCGCGCGGCGCGGTGGGGCACGGCGGAGCCCGAGCCCGTGCCCGTGCCGCAGCCAGACTTGCGCCGCCGGTACAACTACCCCGGTGAGGAGATGCAGCACTAACTTATTGTTTCCAGTTTTTCGTCTGATAGTTCAATGTAAAATAGGGACAAGAATATGCTTAGTTCCATGCATTGACTTTTCTGTGTTGTTCTCGAGACAAGTTATGGCACGAATGCTAGTTGAATTGAGTGAAAAATAAATGTTCATCAACAACTTATTGTATTCAAGTTGTCGAAAAATACAGTAATATGCTGATTGTTCAATATTTGTTATATATTTTTCCTTGTGACGATTGTTTATGTATTGAAAATGCGGAAAATAGTTTTCTGAATTCTTATTCCTGGTATCTTGTCTATGAATTGTTTACTGTTTTCTGTTGTATTTAGGCACCTTCGTTACGACGCGACGTTGAACATGCAAATTTTATTCAGTTCAATTTAAATACTTAGGTCAATGTCTCTTTTAAATTTTCAAATTGATATTTCAAGTTTATTACTTTTGGTACAATAGTTTATATGTAAAGCAGTTTCCTTCAGGACCTAAATTAATTGCGTGGGTAGTGTTCACGTTTACATTGAGTACGGCTTGAGTCACGTGTCTTTTCATTTCGATAGCACTCGCCACGTGCTCCGTTCCCGTCGACTGTAACGGGCGACACAAACTATGCACGTGATTGAAGCCGTACCGTAAAACAAACTTAGGGAAAGCGAATCGACACCATGTTAATTAATCATATTCAGATGTACACGCACATTTCCATTTTCTATTTAATTGAATACGATATGTTCAACATTTTACACACAATTGAGTATCAGTCGAAAGTATTGTATGTAATGTTATTGTGTAATATAAAATCAGAATACTTTTAAGCTTAAATTGTCCCCGACTTTGGTAGCTTAAGTTGTATTCTGACAGCAATTAATGGTGAAGTAGAGAGCGGTCCGAGCGACGGTGGTTATCTGGCGGACGGGCACACCCTGACAGCGGAGGAACGAGCCTTCCTGCAGAGCAACCTGCCGCCCGGCAAGAACGTCGCGCTCGACGAGGATATACTGTGAGTAGCCCGTTTATACAACACAATAAATACTTCATTATTAGAACATTTCCCTTTAAATATTTTAATGTAAATTTTAGTAGAAGTACCATTTTGAATAGGTCTAGCATATATTATACCAAAAATTGGTTTATTGTAGCGAGGAGCTCGAAAACGACGCGTGGGACACCGGCATGGACGCTGAAATGCAGGCTGGCTTCTTGGAGTTCCTCAAGATGTCTAATCAAATCAAACGATAACCGCACGTCGCGACGCGCCCCTTCCCTCGCGGGGCACAGACCAAATTGCGTCTACTATGCTAGGACAATGGTGAAAAACTATAAAAAAAATATAAAATATATAAAAGTATAAAAAAGATTTAATGGGAGCGATCAATTTCGTAGCCATCTATCAATGATTTAAATGAGATTGATGTAAGAGCTTGGCGCGTACGACTACACCGCGGGCGGCCAGAGGTCGCGGCGGTGTCTCAGCACGACAGACTACGCGACTGTTATCAATACTCCTGCTAACAGTTTTCCACCTTACCTACTTAAGGGCCACAAACACTTACTTTTAGGTGCTCCATCGTAGTGATTTAAGTATCAGGATATGTACCGACTTAAAGCTTTCTTTTTTTATTTTAGATACGCTTTTGTGTATGACCAAACTAGAATAATTAAAAAAAACAGTCTTATAATTTTTACTTTTAGTGTGATATTTTAATCTTTTGGTCTGTTGTTCCGGAGGGTCTTGTGTTTACGTACAGGCGAAATACAACGTTTTTTTATTAGAATAATGAGTTATTGAGTATATATATTGCATCTTAAATTGCCCAGTTATTACAATTCAATGTTATACGTAAACACATTCGACTTGTATCACATGGACTAAATGTAAACAAGTATAGGTAACTAAGTGTTTTATTTAATGAAAATGATGCTGTTGTTTTCTTGTATTGTTAAGCTGCTAATATATTTTATATATACTAGTTCCCACCACTAAATTTGACGGCCATATGTTAGAGCCATTTTCTTGTTTACATTTCGTCTATTACCTAATGTTTAGTGATCTCATTATTTCTCCATATTTTTTTCTATTTCATATTATAGAAGAAAACATTGCATTAATTTTGGGGTTTCTTCACATTTCCTCAAAAATACAGAAAATGTTGAAATAAACCTAAGTAAAATAAATATACCTTCTTTATGCAAAAAATAAGGCTAATTACTTCCATTCCATTGTAAGCAATGCCAACTGGAGAAAAATGTTACATAATAATATTGCATAAGTTAGAAGGCTGAAATTTTTTTATTTACTTAAATGACATTTTGTCCATTTTACTGATGAATTACTTATTATGATTTAATGAAATTATTAATTGATTAACCCACTTTAGGTGGGATGCATTCAAAAATACAATCAAGACTTGCTTAATACATTGTTTGGCACAAATTTCTTTAGTTTAGATTATTATTTCACTTTGTATCTATCATTATTTCCATTCAATATGAATACTGAGTCATTTGGAACATGACTTGTTTGCATTTTACATAATTTGTCACTTTACTCTTTAAAGACGATCTATGTAAGTAACTAGACTACAACTAGCATTTGAATTTTGTTCTATCGATACTTCCAGTTGCATTTCCTCCTAACTTTTAATGGTTTATCGATGTGGTGTAGAACAATATGTTTTGCCAAATTCGTTACACTAATGTCGTGTGTTGTAATTATATTTGCCTATTTGAAGTGAGTGAGATGGTGTGTCAGTTGCCTTGAGTGTAGATTTAAACCCGAATACCTAATTGCCGATCGATAGACTACAGTGATCTATAGAGTTAAATAATTTACAAAGCAATAATATCTAATAGCTACCTGCTAAACTAAACCATTTGTGCTGATTATATTGAACCTTTTTCGAATATATTTATGGAATAAAACATTTATTTATTTGAAGCAATTAGGAAAATGTTTATAATATTCCATTGTATTTTTGTTGCAGTGATATTATGGATGTTATAAGAATAAATGGATATTTTAATAAAAGTCATTTAAATAATATTTGTTTTGTTTTATTCGTATCTTTAGGTATGTCGTTATCAGCGCGACTTGCACTTATGTGTTATGGCATATTACGCAACCCTGTTATCTTTATTATTGTAATGTACTTAAGATATGCTTTTGAATGACATTCTAAACTAAATATGATCAGGCAAGACCTTGTAAGGGTTAAGTATTCCATTAGGGTCCATCAGCTGTTTGAGGTCCTTCATTAGTCCTAACGAGGATTGGTCCTTGCTGTAATGTATGTACTTTGGTTTTCTGAAGCCGATGCCGTGTTCTGCACTGATGGAGCCGTTCAGTTTGCTCACCTCTTCAAAGATGAAGGGCTCTAGCATAGATGACACTTCTTTGGTATATTGTGGTACCGTTACATTGATGTGTATGTTTCCGTCACCTGGAATACGAAATGCAATTAGTTTAAGCATTGCCCAGTTGAGCACCCCTATGTTGTTTGTGACTAACGATTGTCTTAAACGTTCGTAGACAAATAAATGATAGTTAATTATGCCAAGTTAATTGACACAAACACATTGTTTACCTTAAACTTTATAGTCATTTATAGTTTCAGATAAACATACAATTATTGTAAATTCATAGTCATTAAAATATGTAAGCAATTAGCAAGGAGTATTTTACAAAATGTACGACTATTCGGATTTAGTTACTAACCAACGTGTCCGTAGCCGAAAACTTTTGTGGCCTTATCTCCAAGTCGCTTTTTCAATATGGGCACCAGATCGTAATAATTCTTCAACGGTATAGACACATCATATTTAAATACATAACCACCGACTAACCCCGCTGCTGCGATGCTTTCACGTAGGTTCCAGATTGTCTGCAAAGATATTAGGTGACAATAGCATTTTTAGTTCAAAGTAACGTCACGCCTTTTATTCCCCGAAGGCAAACACAATGGTACCCATAAACAGTGTAGCACCCCCAATAATAATACTTTACCTGACCTGGAAATCCAACAATAGACTTTCTCCTTTGCTGGTCAATTGCACTCGATTAATAAGACAGTCAAATTTTACCTGACTACAGGGAGGGAGTTGGGCGTGGTGTAAAGAGTAATTCTGTCGTATAGGTACTTACAACACCTTAATGCAATAGATGAAAGCTTATATGTTTGTTTCGCGGGAATATTACCTGCATCTTAGCGGGCTCCGATGTGACTGTTCCGTCCAAAATAAGCCCTGACTCCATTTCATTTGTTAGGAACCTCGTCAACTTCTCACCGTCATGAGTTTCTTCGCTTCCGTGTGTTTCTACCAATACATAAAATGGATAATCTGAGATAGGGTTTCTGTAAAAGAAAGAACGACTGTTAAATAACGCCCTATTTTGACATTTATTGGGTATCGAAGCATCGTTACTTACGGTAGCTTAAGATTTTTAGCAGTGAAGTTTATCGAGTCAAAATCGGCCATTTCAAAAGCCGATAGGATTTCACCCAACTTAGATTTGGCGCTCTTGTATAATTTTAGCACATTTTCAAAGTTTTTCACACCTGTAAGATTTTAAATAAGCATGGGTACATTTAATAAGATCAACCAATACCCAAGTAGGAAGGCATCTTATTTACTATTGAAAATGATAACTTACCAAAGAAACCCAAATTAACAGACTTAGGAAGCACAGGGCAGTGTATAGCAACTTTGGTAACCAGCCCTAAGGTCCCTTCAGACCCTATGAAGAGATGTTTCAAATGATATCCAGTGTTATCTTTCTTTAGAGATCTGAGACAATCTATGGCTGTGCCGTCAGCTTTTACCTGGAATATCGATAAATATTTATTTATCGGGACACGTGAGAGGGTACCTAAGTTGGTACCTATTGGATTGCAAAAGATGGTCTGTTCCTACCTGTTGTAGAAAGTAGCTGCTACCATAAAAATACATCTTGTTTATTGACAGAAATTCCACACGATAAAAAAATGTACCTACACATTCTTTTTCCGATTTTAATGCAAAATCTATAGTGTAATTTGGTCATCTCAAATTATCCCAAAGGGCATTTTTCTTTCAACCGATTGACGCTCAAATATTTGAGGGAGTCACGTTTCTTATCTTACATCTGCCTTTCACATTAGGTCACTCGATACACGACACGACAGTAATGGTTTTAGAATTTGTTATAAAACCGGTTTAATACTTCACACTGAGAACTTTACTGAGCCATTACAATCAAACTTGTGGAAAATAACCGGTGGTTTTGATAACAGAAGACGACACATACCTGGGTAACTTTATTTATTAAATAATTACCTATCATTTAGAAGGTACGGTACAAGAGTAGGTAAGTTGTACCAATAGTATGTTATGAAGATTTTTCAAGACCATACTAACGCGTTACTAGAAGTTACGATTTAGCTGTTAGTGGATATCCACCACCATCCACCTCTCTACAAAACATCGGTCAATTATTTTATTTTAAATAAAAGTAGATAAGTATCTAGGCAGTTAAACTTAGTACTGTTTCTCTCTAAAAGAGGTTGCCGTACGTAAGCAATAAAATAAACCAGTTTACTATTACACTCCTATGTCTACCTACCTACCTACCTACCTATGTAATTTAGGTGTAATTCTCCGCGGATCTCCGAAGTCGACATAACAGCTTGCACCGACCGAGGTGGTTTACGTCATCGCTATACTTATGCATGTACTTAGTTGGTAAATTAAAGTGTTTTGTAATGATTATGTTACCTACCTAAATATATACCAATTTTTCGTAATAATAGAAGTACCTACTTACTTACAGCAAACACTACCTAGATTTCGCGGTCAGAAAAGGTGTAGGTAACTAACTTTATTTTTTAAAGCACTTAAGTCAATAGGATAGTGGTAGTCCTGCTGTGAAGTTACGGTGTCTTATCTCCTAAAGCCCTAACACCGACACGGTGAGTTGAAGCAATTGGTTGACGATTGACTGGTAATTCGACTAGGACGACTAATTTACATCATAAAAATATTTAAGCAGATCTCTTACTTACAGCTTCCACACCCAAAATGGATCCATGCAGGTTACCATATCGCAGTAACCTCAATCCACCTGCATTGGTGCTGGCATTCCCACCGATGTGGCATGTCCCTTTTGCGCCTAAATCCAAAGGCATTATAAGACCTCGTTCGCGAACATAGTTGTCTAAATTCTCAAGAACACAACCAGCTTCACAGACTAAGGCTCCTGCAAAATTGATTAAACATTGGGTGACAATGGATTGGTAGCATCACGGAATATACAATTCTATATTCCGTGGGTAGCATACATTGTAGAGGCTAGCAGTTAGGGAATTATTTGAACAAACTGTTAGGGCAATGTCATTATTACCCTTCAGAGTATAGCCAGTATTCGTATTGTTTCTAATATTATTGACCCGGCTTATCGAGCCGAGGAACTCGTGTTCAACAACCCCGTTACGCTTACAACTACCCGCTTAAAAGAGAAGCCTGCTGTAAAATTGATAATTAAGTAAAAGGTGTACTTCAGTAAAATATAATATTATTATGATAAGTAGGTAGGTACCTGAAAGATCATCGAGGTCGATGATTTTGTTCATCAATGAAAAGCTTATCACAATTTCGTCGAATACGGGCACAGATCCACCAACGAGCCCAGTGTTGCCACCCTGCGGGCATACTGCCAGTTTTCTCTCGTTGCAATACTTAAGTATCGTTGAAACCTCTTCTGTACTTTTCGGTTTTAGGACAGCTTTTGATTGACCTAAAAATTTAGCTTAAATAAGTCAGTACATACGATATCTACTTAAGTAAAAAAGTACCCCTTAAATTGACATCCCTCTGCCCCCGGGGCCTCTTAGGCCTCCGGCAGTGCAGGACTTAATGAAGGCAGAGTTATTACCTAGTTTAATCAAAGGAGTAATAGTAAGAATGACATTATAATTTATGGCTATCGGGCATTATTTAAGTATAGATATATAGGTACTTTGTTTATCGTAGATAAATAACACCTTCAGCTTATGCACACGGCGATATTTAATAAAAGAACGTCCTGACGACGCAATTTTTGCACAAATTCCAGCAAATTTGTGCTTGTCAGCGCTGCTTTGCTCTATAGAGCGTGTGCAAAAAGTTTTCGTTTACGGCAATACTGATCATCTTATCAATCAACGGTAGTCGTTAAACGCTGTCGTGTTAATTAATTTAAGAAAAATAGACTGCATATACTCTAGGACCTTATATACTCGGTAACTGAACCTGAGAGCTCTTATTCGGTAGTCACTATCTCGATTAACGAGGCAGTCAAATTATGAAAACATAATCTTATAACAACGTACTTACCTCTGCAATTTTTAATCCAATCTACATTGTAAGGTAAAACATCACATTCTTCAGTCAGCACTCGATCTTGGCCAAGTACGGATCGGAAGTAATCTACATCTGATGACTCGATTCTACCGAAGTCTTTTCTATGAATGTTGTATTTTTCCTATAAAAAGGGTCAATTTTAAACTGGCCTGAAAACTAGTTAACTTCTTAATGTGCGATTGGGAAAATCCGCAATATTTGTTCTTAATAACATCCTCCGTTAAGGTCATTCACTGATATCACCCACCACTCAAAATGGATTCTGTCTTATTTTATATTTTTCTATAGGATAAAGTATCTTTCCCGGTTGTTAGTTCCGACTCCTGAATAATTGAAACTCCATGCTAACTATTTGGTAGGTAGGTACTGAAAATATGCTAAGTAAGTAAACCGGAAACCGACCTATTCATCCAAATCAAGAATCGAATTCAAGACCTTGTTTGTCTCTCGACTCTTGCTACTGCGAATTGAGCAACGGGGTAGGTAGTCAACTTAATAAATCTAGATTAGATATATATAGAAGGTGCTCATCTCATGACCACTAAATATTTTATTCGTAAAGAAACTGCATACACATTTTTAGTACGGCACCTACTTAAAAATTATCAGAATATGTATTAGTAAAGCTATGTAAGTTAACTGATAACTGCGTACATGAATTCAATGTTAATTATGTATTCGCTACACAGTAGGTAAATAGTTAAGTAGCCTATCTATACCTAAATTCCCCGTAGCATATCTAAGTATCTGCAAAAATGCTCATTTTGAACACATTATTTTGGTACCTACTCGAAATTCATAGATACAATATACAAACATTAAACATTCGTAGTAAATAACTATCTATCTATTAATGCAGTGTCTCCAAAAATGTTAATGCTAATAGGCTTATTTGAAATAACAATAAATTAACTCTTACCGAAGATAACTGTGGCAGTGCTTGTGACGCATATCTAACTTGTTCCAAAAACACATTATTTTTGTTTACTAACTTCACAAACGATGCCAATGATTTTATCATTTCGAAATAAATTAATTCACACCACGCACAAAGCGACAGTAGTGCCTCACGCCGAATTAAAAGTGATACTGATAAATAAACTTTGTAGATTTCAAACCTGCATAGACTGTATGATATTAGATAACGAAGAGCTCATTTAGATACGTAAACATTGTTTTGTTTGTTACGAGTATACATATAGGTAGGTAGTTTTACAACCAAGTTTTGACAGTAAAGATAGTATTGATTAGAATTTTACAAGTCCAACAGAATATACGAATGTAAAATAGTTAAACATGACTCGCTAGTCCTGAAGTCAAATCATTTAGATTACCTACATAGAGTTACGTAATCGGATAAACAGTCTGCAGTCGTGCTGCGGCGTAATAGGTCTGTCTGGTACGCATTACTGCTCTACTCTACAACTACAAATAAATTAGATATAGAAGATTCACTATACTAAATAGTGAACCTTCATATTATTAATTATTATGTTTAGCAATTTAACAATATGTTTTCTGCTGTTAGTTTAACAGCAAAGGTTATCTCCAGAACGATAATGATTACATTACAAAAATAATTTAACATACAAATGGATTTCTTCATAACAGTTTAATTTCATGACGTCATAAAAATAAGAAAACAAACGCTGTACTTAGATGAACGGTACACTGGTACACATAAAATATAATTAATTCTGGCCATGCATCGTCCAATAAGTCGGACAACCTATTAATTTTAGTTAAGTCAAAATATAATATTGAATACAAAATTACATGTTATGTTGACTTTACCATTGAAAATTATGTAATAAAATTGTTTTTTACAAGTTTTTTACTACCTTCCGTTTTACTTCCATGTTTTTTTACAAAATATTTTCGTTCTGGATAAGCCTTGTATTATCTGTGAGACAAATGACGTTTATGTGTCAGATTTTCTTAGTTAGTCTGTGGTTCAGTTTGACATTTTCGATTGACAAGTGCTGTTGTGTTTTTTTAATTTTAAAAGTTCAACACGTGTTTTTAGTTTTTTAACATGGTGAAATTAAAGGCAAAAAGTGGAAAGAAGAAAGTACCTGTAGTACTTCAAAATAAGAAAGATGAACAAAATGACGTAGTTTTGCCTCCGGTTCGAATGTCTGATGATCCGGCACCAAAACAGGTTATAACTGAAATTTCATGTTCTATCAGAATTTTACAGATAAAATTAGGTTTATATATTGACTTAGAGCTGTATACTTGAATAAATATTAATATATTAGAGCTACATTGAGGCAACAAACATTATCGAAGCAGCTCACAGTGTTATAATCTGAACCTCTTACATTTTTAGGTGAAATGGATCAACCGGCAAAGGGTTTTAGTGTTCGCTGCACGTGGGATTAATCATCGTCATCGACATTTGATGGAAGATATCAAAAAAATAATGCCACAGCACAAAACAGAATCCAAGATGGAAAGAAGTAAAAACTTGTATGTGGTTAACGAGATTAGTGAAATGAAGAACTGTAACAAGTGCATTCTCTTTGAGGGCAGGAAGATGAGAGACCTCTATTTGTGGATGTCTAACATACCTAATGGGCCCAGTGTTAAATTCTTGGTTGAAAACAGTATGTTTCTTTACTTGAACTACCACAACACACTTTTTGATACTTAGTACCAAATTACCTAATTCTATGCTTTCTTTTCAGTTTACACAATGGGTGAACTTAAAATGACTGGAAACTGTCTAAGGGGATCCCGGCCTCTGTTATCCTTTGACCCACAGTTTACTAAAGACCCTCATTATGCATTATTGAAGGAATTACTAACACAGACATTTGGTGTTCCTAATCATCACCCCAAGAGTCAGCCATTCTTTGATCATGTATACACTTTCATGATCTTAGATAATAGGATTTGGTTTAGGAATTACCAAATCCTTTCTGAAGATGGTGCATTAGCTGAAATCGGACCAAGATTTGTGTTAAATCCAGTAAGTTTCAATTATAATTGTATAATCAACAATTTCTTTAAATGCAGATTACTTATTTCTTGATGTCTTTCCAGGTTAAAATATTTTCTGGATCTTTTGGTGGTACAACACTATGGGAAAATCCGAAATACATAAGCCCTGCAAAATTAAGACAAGCTGCATCTAAAAAGGCTGGCAGCAAATATGAGAGGAGAATTGAAAAGAAGGCTGTCTATGAAGCTACTAAACCTGAAACTGGTTATCCTGATATAGAGGGTGCTGACTTCTTCAAAGGTGATCCTATGGAAAAGGCTAAAGAAGTTGTTGTCAAAGGTGAGTGGATGAAAATGAAAGTGTATTTTTGCAATTATTCTTAACTGCTACTATACATATGAGAGACAATAGAAAATACATTGTTTGTCATTTAGACCTATGTTCTGGCAATCAATGGAATATCTTCTTAATTTATTCAAACTATTATTCATATTGTATGATGTTGTTTACAGAAGAGGTAGAAGAACAAGAAAATTCTACGCAAGAAGATGACGAGGAAGGAGGAGAAGAAAGTGAACAGGAAGCAATGAAACCTGCTTTCAGTATGTTGATGAAAAAATCTAAAACAAATCCTGATAAGACAATAAGACGTAAACAACTGAAAGCTAAAAGCAAGGCGATATCTGATCAGATCAAAAAGAGGAAGCAGTTTAAAAAGAAAAAGCCTGGTAAATCATAATAATAAAACTTTATTTTCCACACAATGATTTTTATTTTGTGTATGTATTATGGATAGGTAGAACGGAATTCCTTACATTCTATTACGGAAGAACAAAATTGGTAAACAAATTTTATAATTATGGCATACAATCAAGGGTATTTTTTTTTTTTTTTTTTTTAAGGGGGAAAATCATCGAATGACTTCTCCCGCCTGGGTGAGGCGGGAGGGAGTGTCAGACTCTTACTGACTAAAAACCACCCCGTTCCTTCTCCTGCACGTCGAGCCGGAGCCCCGGTTACCCGTTAGGTTCTCCGCGACTCCGAATCGGCATCGGCCGTATTGGGCCCCATCTGTGGTGGTCTGATGGCTCTTTGAGGCGCGCGCGGAACGCGACGCGCCGTACGCTCGGGTCTGTTTCTGGTCGGACGGGGAGCCACCCATGCTCGCCGTCCGCAGGCCCGCGCTTACGGTGGCCGGAGATCGTCTCGCGATCCCCGACGCCCGGTGTGTCCTTCGCGATGGCTGGGTTGCGAGGAGGCAGCGCTTCGCTGCCTCACGCGTCCCGCCTCCTCCTTAGCTAGCATGACTGCTTCGCAAAAGGAGGAGACGGCATCCCAGTCCCCCTCGCTCCGCATCATGGCCTGCACTAGGCCCGGACGCGAGAGGTCGCCATCGCCGATCACTTCCCTGAGGACACGGCGGTGCTCAGCCCACGAAGGGCATTCTCCCACCGTGTCCTCAGGGCGGTCCTCGCAGTGATGACACCCGGGCGTTTCCTCCCGCCCCATCAGACACAGGTACCTCCCGAAACTTCCATGTCCGGTGAGGACCTGCGTCAGGCGGTAGGTGAGGACGCCGTAGCGTCTCTCAAGCCACTCCTCAAAGAGGGGACTTACCGCTGCGATGGCAGCGAGCCCACAATCAAGGGTATAGCTTTCGTCTTAGTACGAGTTTGTTTTACGTTTAAAGTAATCGTAACGAGTACTCATTCGGCACTGTGATTGGTTGGTTCATTGGCGCCGGCCAATCATTGCGCCGAACGCGTACTCGTTTCGAATACTTTAAACGTAAATCAAACTCGTACTAAGGCTTCCAGATCCCCGAATAGTCTTAGTTTTATAATTGGAACAAATTTTAGTCCTGGTACTAGCTTTAATACCGTAACAAACCTAGACCTTATAGTCCGGGTTTAAGGTGGATGGATGATGATCTCAACTGCCATTTTGTCGCTAGATGGCGTAACATCCACAATTTGGAACATTTTCAATTTTTACGGCTAAGTTAGAAATCTTTAATAGATAACACTATTGTTTGCGACACCTAGGGCATTAACTTGATTTTTTCAGATAGTCACTGTGCTTGTTATCTGGTTTCATACAAAGATTACTACAAAATAAAGATTTTGCCGCTTGACTTTACTTTTTACACACACATGCAAAGTAAATAGTAGTAACTTTCGACACCACTAGATGTCGTTATACTATAAAAATATTAATTTAAATACTTGAAATTATGTCCCTATTTCTTATTAGTTTATTAGTATAATAATTGGTCTAAGTATACTTTTGTTTCTAGACTCGATATCTTTTCAACTTAGCAAATTATTCATATAAATTATTTTAGGTAATAAAGGTACACTGTACTTATATCCCCTACTACAGTACGTACAGGTAGTAGTTAGTAGTAGTAGTAAGGTAGTAATATACCCTATACCTAATAAGTTGGTGATATGTGAATGAACCTAAATTGTAATGTATAAATAGCGACTTTACTAAATAAATAAATGAAAGACTATTTATTCCATTGTAAAGCTTTTTATTGTACCTTACTATAAATTAATAAGATTTATTTAGTAAAACAGGGTTAATATTTTCATAAAAATAATCACACCTAATGTGCACCTCTGCCTACCCCTTCGGGGATAAAAAGGCGTGATGTTATGTTATGTAAAAATAATCGTTTTATTTACTCTCACTACATTAACTTAGATAGTTTCCATTTGGATTCAAACCATCGAGTCATACCACCACACGAATATAACATCACGCCTTTTATCCCCGAAGGGGTAGGCAGAAGTGCACATTATGCCACTGTACAACGTAACACCCACTTTTCAGTATTTATGTTATGAGTCCCATGTAATAGGGGGTGAGCCTATTGCCATATACCGGGCACAATTCCGGACTCCGTGCTACTATTTTTAAAAACCCAGTAATACTTTGCCTGACCCGGGATTCGAACCCGAGACCCCTTGCCCGGCGACTGCCGGCGTGCGACTGCACTTGCGACCACTCGGCAACGAGGCAGAATATAACATAATTTTTTAAATATTTAGATATTTACAATTATGATTTTGAATTTAGTATTAGAAAGAATTATGTATGTACATTACAATATCAATAACATCATACGTAAGATTGTAAGAATCTTACATAACAACACACAAGTGGTTGCTAGCTAACTATAACATTTATTTATCTTTCAAGAATACCTATTTATTATACAATTTTGAACTTCAATAAATATGAAATAAATATAAAATGTTTTACAATTGAATTGTTAGGCTGGTACCTAAATTAACTACACAATAAAATCTTATGGACTAACAAAATAACAAACTATACATCGCTACGTGCAAAAATAGCTTATTAATTATTCTATAATGTTCCCACTGCTGAGACTCAGGCCTCCTCTGAACTGTGGTGCTGAAATAATTTACACAAAGCAAAGTGTCGGCTTGGATTCGAACCATAGACTCGTACCACCATACAAAGATACTTAAAAATATTATAAAAAAAAGTCTTCTTTTCTACGCGCTACTTTTTGCAGTCGCCGCCGCCGCCGCCGCCACCGCGCCATATCAGTCTTCTGCTTGTCACTTTTTACTTCCATTTATGTAATTTCCGTGCAATCTGAATCAAATGCTGGAAGACGTAGTTTTCGCTGCAATAAATGAATTTACAGTTTTGTTAGATTATTCTTACTAAAGCTACACCTCAGAGACCTGCAGAATAAGTTAGGAAATGAGTAAGACTTATATTTTTATACCTTTCAATTACTTGATATCTAGACATTTAGCATTTTTCTCAACTCTTCTCAAAATAATTTCCGGCAGTACACATGTTTTAAAAAATGTCACCAACTTAGGCATCATAGCACTGATAAATTCCTCATCCCGGTTAACTTCTATGACAGTCAATGGTTGGGTGACAGATATAAAGCAAATGAAGTAACATTTATTCATTTTGGTAACTCGCAATTGACCCTGGACCTAGAATCAAAATAATAATAGCTGTTAAAAAGAAACAATCCAAGAACTAAATTATTTTTATACATAAATACCAAGAAATATATGATATTTGATACTTACTTGATAATAATAATTATGCTTTTTGTTCATAACTAAAACATCATTTTCCAAATGAATAGGAAAATTTCTATTTTCTGATGCTTCTCGAATATTTTGAGATTTCCTTCCCAAGGAGGGAAAACATTTTATTTCCACTATAGTATTTTCTGCTTCTATAATACCTGTAAAAAAGAAAAGTTTTTAGTCCTACGCTACTGAACCACATTTATAAAATTCACGCAACACAGGCAAAAACTAGTTATTTGTATATTTTTATTATTGATGAATTTTACCATCAGGGCTAGCTGCTAAGAATCCAAATTCTTCATCAATGAAAAGTCCTGATGGCCTGACAGTTTTGCCATATTGTTGGATAAACATGCTCCTTGCAACATGTTCATTTTGTTGTCCATACATCATATCTTTAGTACAAATATTATTTTTGTAGAGAATGCATTTCACATGATTGTGACATGGTGTGGCATTACGACGTTTGCAAACCTAAAATGAACAAAGTGACAATCATTATTCTTGTGCTGGCTTGTGCTGTGGCTTCTTAGAAAGTAAGAAACAATAAAGGAGCGTTAAAGTATTACGTAACGCAATTTGAAGATTTTAGGCTCTCCCTCCTCCCATGTAACGCAGCGTAACGTTTTTCTGCACCCCCCTTCCCCTCCCTAAACGTTACGTAACATTTAAGTGACCATTAAAGTCACAATTATGTTGAATAAAGTATAATATATAGAATTTGAAAGATTCTAATTCTCTAGCTTTTTTATTAAAATAAAAAAATGTTACGTAACGCGTTTATTAAATACTCCTCTCGCCCTTGTAATGCACCGTAAGGCGTAACGTTCGGCAAGACCCCCCTCCCCCCAAATATCGTTACGCTTGAATGCTCCCTAAGAGGATGGCTGATAATATAGCTTACCATTCCAAACTGGCTTGCTGCGAGACGGTCAGATCTGTATGAGAGATACTTTTCATTATCATGTTGACCCACAGTCTGCTTTTCAATTAGTACTACTTTTTGTGTATCTTCTTGAAATTTAAGCAATCTCACTTCACAGAGCCGTTTTAATTCTAGATCATTAATATCGACAGGGTCACTTGCTGCTGGGCCGTAGTCCTTATCAGGTTGAGTTTTATTTTTTTCAGTAAAAAGCCGTTTTCGAGTCATTTTCTGTTGGCGCAATCTACTTCTCTCTTTTTGATGGACATATTTTTTAAAATATTGTCCAGGGCTCTCTGTTGTCTTTTTTTTCCATGCAGTTTGATGCCATTTATGTCCTACAGAATGAGACAATCCTGAAAAGCCAAATCATAGTCACATACATGTCTGTTTGCAACCTAAGTTTTTATTAATGACCATTGAAAGTTCCGTATTAAGTAATCAAAAGTTGAGAAAAACTTCTTTATAAAGGAGAGAAGAATACATAGATCATGTAGGTTGCTAGAGATATCATATAATTATTGTTTTAAAATATCAATGAAAAAACTCATTTACCTGCTACATGAACACGCCGCTGATAGGAGCCTCCTTTTCCAAGGCTGAGACGTTTTCCACAGATAAATTTATTAATGACACTCATAAAATTTTCTGCAACATTTGTCGTTTCGTTAGACAACCGCCTGGCTTTCAAAGCGATTCTTTCATTTGCAGCATAAATAAGAGCCCAGACCTCTGGTGCTGTATTTCTTAGGATTTCTACTTGGTTGTCTTGCTGTTTATTCTCGTCAGGTGGTAATTGCTTCACTGAACAGTAATATTCCTTACATTTTTCATGCTGTCCAAATACATGAAGTGGACTATTCCTTAAATCATCAGCCATTGAACCTGACTCATTGCTGTTGTGAACAATAATCTTTCTCGCTACCAGTGTCAATTTCATCAATTTAGGCTTCAAAATATTTCGTCCATACAAAGGGAGCTTCGTATTACCTAAAATCTTTAAAAAAATATTAAAACATAGGAAGATAAAAATCTTTTTGAAAATAATATCTGACTTCTAAAACAAATACAACAAAAAATCTGGGATTCCATTATCAAATCCTTATTTGACCACTTCAGATGTATACTCTTTCAAATAAAAAAACAATTTTGAAAACCAGTGGGCAATTCGTGGAGTTCGGTGGACAAACATAAAAAATACAGTCGAATTAATAACCTCCTCCTTTTTGGAAGTCGGTTGAAATCCTACTGTAAGTGAAAAATTTATCAAATATGTATATATGAAATATGTACAGAAAAATGACTAAACGGATATGGATGAAATTAGACACAAAGATATTTTATAACTACGACATAGATTTACTATACAGTTTAACACGTGCAGACTGCCTCGTTGGCCGAGTGGTCGTAAGTGCGACTGCCGGGCAAGGGGTCTCGGGTTCGATTCCCGGGTCGGGCAAAGTATTACTGGGTTTTTAAAAAATCCTCAGTAGTAGCACGGAGTCTGGAAATGTGCCCGGTATATGGCAATAGGCTCACCCCCTATTACATGGGACTCATAACATAAATAGTGAAAAGTGGGTGTTACTTCTGTGTGCACCTCTGCCTACCCCTTCGGGGACAAAAGGCGTGATGTTATGTTATGTTATGTTTAACACGTGCAGAGCCGTAAGTAAAAGCTAGTGTAAAATCATTATTTATAACTCTAAGGAGTGGTTGTTTACCTTGTAAAGTGCACCTCGTGTAGTTTTTTATAACATGATTCTTGCATTCAATTTTCTTTATTTGGTTTCCATAAGACACCTTTTCTTTCAAATTAGCAAACACTGAAGAATCGCCATCTCCTATAAAACTTAGGTACCGAAGATTATGCATATTCTCACTCTGTTGAAATCCTTCAACAATAATATCAGATTCCATTGCAGTAGATGGCCCAGTAAAGTTTTTGCAGCAGCCATGACTCTTAGCATCTGAACCTGTTCGCTCATAATACTGGCATGTATAACAATATTTGTTCCTGACACCAAGATAAATACATTTCTTGGTTTCCTTTCCAATAATGCAGGCCTAAAATTAAAGTTCTTAGTTCAAAAATTGTAACACATTATAAATCAAAACACTGAACATTGAATATGTTGTAATTTCGTATTGTCAAACATAAATTTTATCACTACAAACATGCAAACGCGTAGTAATGTAATGAACTCAAAAATATGGTATCAAGTTGGAAGTTACCATTCCAGATGACGAATCAAAGTTGTGACCATATGACCTTTTCAACCATCCGCCATCTACATATACAGTAATGTATGGAATACCATCTGAAGAAACATTTCCTTTATCAATAGCAATAGACCTTTCTTGCTCACCAGCTTTCTTTATTTCTTCGGCCAAATGTTCATGCCATACATTGCCTAATTGTTTTTCTATTAAACGGAACGTTTGTCCGGTCATTGTTGGTATATCCATTAGACTTGTGATGTGTGCTGCCTGAGTGTAATAACTTCCAGCAGTCACAGTTGCCCATACAAATGCCGTGTTAATTTTCTGTTTCTTCTCTGTGCTTTGCTGCCATATTTTATTACATATGCTACATTTAAATGTTAATAAACTGTGAAATCCTTTCCGTTGTTCACTAATATACTCTATTTGAGATGACTCACAAGACTGTCGGTGGTTTTCCATTTGAAATGCCCATTGGATCACATGTTTCAAATCAACAATACGGTACCCTTCCAAACCTGATAAGTTGTCACTTGATGTTCTTTCCACGGTTAGTTGATAAGCTTCAGTCTCTGAATCGGGTTGTGGCCAATCAAAATCCACAGTCTTTGCTTGCTCTGTAACAGATTCAACTGTATTGGAGCTAGAGCTGCAGGCTATGGCTTCGTATCGAATTTCTGGTATACCACGCGAATAGGTTTTGGGCGTATCGTCAGCTATCGAAAGGTTGGACAGCTGATGATCTTGAGTTGTATGTGAACTGAAATAAAAGATAAATAAATGAAATAGGTACACAATGTTGAGAGGCAGAAGAATATTGATAGATCTGTAGGTACCTAATTACAACAGAGCAGTCCACGGTTCTTTCCACTATCTTCTGTTTCTTGTTACGCCATGCTTCCACCCGGCTGCAATTTATTAAAACTTGCTCAATACATATTACTAGTTGTAACTAACCTTATCGAGCATACAACCAATACGATCTTTTCTTTTTTTTCATAGTAAAGGAAAAATGGCGGTAAACGAAGACTAGAACATGAACTAATGAGTATCAAATAAACTCCACTCACGTAAATCTGATTAGAAATCTTATGGGAATCTGATTTACTCACTATAAATCACTAGAAGAACTTTCATGATGTCTTTTGAATGCGGCTTGCACCTTTTTCCGTGATTTTCGCGGCCCTGAATACTTATGTCGTATATACGCAAGTTTATTAGTCAGGTTCATCTTAGGCAGTTCAGTTGCAATTCAATCTGTAATCAAAAAGAATAATTAAAAACAACAGCAAATGTATCTTATTTATAAAATGTTTCAAGAAATTTGTATTATTCAGAAAAAACACCACCATCAAGCAAGCTGTCAAGTGCAGTCAAGAGTCAGTTAAGCTCTTGTAGGTTGCAAACAGACATGTATGTGACTATGATTTGGCTTTTCAGGATTGTCTCATTCTGTAGGACATAAATGGCATCAAACTGCATGGAAAAAAAAGACAACAGAGAGCCCTGGACAATATTTTAAAAAATATGTCCATCAAAAAGAGAGAAGTAGATTGCGCCAACAGAAAATGACTCGAAAACGGCTTTTTACTGAAAAAAATAAAACTCAACCTGATAAGGACTACGGCCCAGCAGCAAGTGACCCTGTCGATATTAATGATCTAGAATTAAAACGGCTCTGTGAAGTGAGATTGCTTAAATTTCAAGAAGATACACAAAAAGTAGTACTAATTGAAAAGCAGACTGTGGGTCAACATGATAATGAAAAGTATCTCTCATACAGATCTGACCGTCTCACAGCAAGCCAGTTTGGAATGGTAAGCTATATTATCAGCCATCCTCTTAGGGAGCATTCAAGCGTAACGATATTTGGGGGGAGGGGGGTCTTGCCGAACGTTACGCCTTACGGTGCATTACAACGGCGAGAGGAGTATTTAATAAACGCGTTACGTAACATTTTTTTATTTTAATAAAAAAGCTAGAGAATTAGAATCTTTCAAATTCTATATATTATACTTTATTCAACATAATTGTGACTTTAATGGTCACTTAAATGTTACGTAACGTTTAGGGAGGGGAAGGGGGGTGCAGAAAAACGTTACGCTGCGTTACATGGGAGGAGGGAGAGCCTAAAATCTTCAAATTGCGTTACGTAATACTTTAACGCTCCTTTATTGTTTCTTACTTTCTAAGAAGCCACAGCACAAGCCAGCACAAGAATAATGATTGTCACTTTGTTCATTTTAGGTTTGCAAACGTCGTAATGCCACACCATGTCACAATCATGTGAAATGCATTCTCTACAAAAATAATATTTGTACTAAAGATATGATGTATGGACAACAAAATGAACATGTTGCAAGGAGCATGTTTATCCAACAATATGGCTATGAACGTATAGCCATACATAAGTCAACAAATAAGCAAAATCAAAATTTATCCATTAAAAACAGAAGTAAGATGACCATACCACGAGATTACATTACTCAAATTAATATTGACGGAAAAATTATAACAAACCCTATTGACATAGCTCATAAATTCAATGACTTCTACGTTGACCAAGTAAAACCTTTAACAGTTAATGCTAATAATACTTTTAAATGTAAAATGACACATAAATACAATAACAATAATAATTCAATATTTATTAATCCTGTTACTCCCTCTGACATACTCAAAACAATTAAATCACTGAAGAATACAAATAGCACAGGTTATGATGGAATCTCAACAAAGATATTAAAGGAGGTTAATGATGTCATAAGTCCGGTTCTATGTCATGTTTACAATCTTTGTTTGTATCACGGATATTTTCCGAAATTACTAAAAAAACTATTGTTAAGCCACTTCGAACTACCCGCTAGCTCCAGCACAAAACGACAGAGAGGCGCAGTTAAAAGGTTAGTTCAAACCCACCACAAGTGCGATAATTAGTGAAAAACTAGTATTTACAAATTTGAGAAATTTGTTTTAAAAACTGCAAATCATATTAGAAATTTCACGTCACAATAACGTGTCAACGCCATCTATGAACGAATAGCGGAGACACGAGTTAGCGATCAATACTAATATTACGCTTCTGTTAGTTGTGCTACCAACCACTAGAGGTCGCTGATCACAAATAATTCCAGAATAATGGATGAGTTAAAGAAAATGCTACAAAATATACAAAAAGAACTTACACAGCAGAAACAAGATATAAAAAATATGGAGCAAAATATAAAAGAGGCAATAAATAAAAATATCGATGATAAATTTAGCCGTTTCGAAACAAAAACAAATGAACTTGAACAAAAAACCGAAAAGCATCAAAAATCTATTGATTTTTTAGATAAACAAATGAGAAAGAAAAATTTAGTATTCTTCGGAGTCCCAGAAAAAGAAAATAGCTATGAAGATCTGCTTAAGTCTATCCTAGATATTATTAACACAACAATGAGAATTACATGCCCAAAATGGGAAATTGAAACAGTTACTAGACTGGGGAAAAATAAGAATAAAACAAGACCAGTTGTAGTTACAATCACAACTACAAGTAGAAAATTAGAAATCTTGAAACAGAAGAAAAATCTACAAAATACTGATATCTACATAAAGGAAGACTACACACCAGCTGTTTTAATAAAACGACAAGAGCTCCAAGAGGAATTACAAAGAAGACGTATATCCGGAGAAAAGGTAATGTTGCGTTACGACAAAATAGTACAAATAAAACTTAGAGACAAACAAACATATTCAAACAAAAGTACGAACTATAATAAAAGATGTCTGTCAGAGTCTCCTGAAACTGCACATAACGAAAAAGTTCCAAACAACGACGAACGACTGAAACAAATACCCAAGAAAAACAAATCTCAAAACATAACGAGCTTCCTGAAACCCTCACAGTCAACCCCAACGATTAAAGCCTCATCAAGCCGAGATTATGAAGAATCTCAAAAAAACTAAGCCGCACCCCCTCATCTCCAACTCTCCCAACACGGCTGGTCCCCGTGGGAGATGTAGACCAAAACCCTCTAGAGAAAAAATATTATACAGAATGTAATAGTAGTAATGTAGATAATAATAACAACCATAATCAACTCTATATAGCAACTTTTAACATTAAAACGCTATCATCTTATTCTCGTCTTCTGGAGTTCGGCGAAGCCCTGAAAAATATAAAATATGATGTCATCGGGCTCGCCGAAATCAGACGCTTGGGTAACTCTATAGAAGAATACGAAGACTTCATTCTATACTACATAGGGCAAACACCAGGCTTGTATGGAGTGGGGTTTCTTGTGCATAAACGTCACAGGGCGAACATTATATATTTCAAAGGAATTTCAGAACGAGTCGCTCTACTTCAGATAAATGTCGACAATACAGTTATAAGCATAATACAATGTTATGCTCCAACAGAATCAGCTAAAGAAAAAGAGGTCGAGCTATTTTATAAAAACGTAAACAAAGCACTAAAAACAACTGGAAAACATTTAATAGTTATGGGCGACTTCAACGCAAAAATTGGCCAGCCAAAACAGGCGGAAAACTTAATCACGAAAAGCTATGGCTATGGCCATAGAAATAGAAGAGGAGAAAAACTTATACAATTTGCATGTGAAAATAAATTGGCAATTTTAAACACCTTTTTTAAAAAGAAAAATTATAGAAGATGGACTTGGAGATCACCGAACGGCAAGGTAAAGAACGAAATCGACTACATACTAACTAATCTCGAAAAATATGCTCAAGATATACAGGTGATCAATATTAAATATCCTAGTGACCATAGATTGGTTAGAGCTACATTCACACTGCAGTCTAAAAGGAAGAACAGAAAATCGTATGGAGGTAATGTAAAAAATACTTTGAAAAATGAACAGCAAATACAATCATATAAAGACTCGCTTTATGACAATTTGGCAGAGCTAGCTAACAAACAACATAGTTATACAGTACAAGAATTATACAACAAAATTGCTCTCTCAATTAACATTAGCCTCAAAACAGCTCAAGAAGTATCTAAACACAAGGATACAGACTCTATTATATCAGCTCGCACTAGACACTTAATGTTACGGCGACAATACCTCCAAAATACTAAACCGAAGACACGAACTATGAAAAATGAGCTTAAAGCCCTCTACAAACTTATAAGCAAATATATCAGAAATGATTATGACACACATCGTAAAAAGACAATTGAAAAACATATTAAACAATACGGAAGTTTAAAGAGAGCTAATAAAGAATTAAGATCACATAAAACCTGGATAGAGGGACTAAAAGCTTCGAATAAAACAACTTACGAGAGGAAAGAAATACTAAAAGTTGCAACAAATTTCTATAGAGAATTATATGATTATGAAAATAAGGAGCCGCCATCAATATCAACTATAATAAGTGGAATACAATCAAATATACAAGATGTAGACGAAACAGAAGTAATGAATGGAATTGCTAGTTTGAAGTTGGATAAAAGCCCGGGACCTGATAAGATTACCAATGAAGCCCTGAAACTAGGAAGTCCTTACCTAAAGAGCCCTTTAACACAGCTCTTTAATATGGTGCTGAAAACGGCAAATGTACCTAAACAGTGGACGGAATCTGACATTATTTTGCTATACAAGAAAGGAGATCCAAATGATATTAGTAATTACAGACCAATAAGTCTGCTGTCCTCAATATACAAATTATTCTCTACAATTCTAGAAAAAAGAATTAAAAGCACAATTGAAAAACACCAACCAGTGGAACAGGCAGGCTTTAGAAGAGGTTTCTCTACTGTAGACCATATCCACTCTATCGAAATGATTATAGACAGATATCAAGAATACCACAGGCCGCTCTACCTTGTATTCGTCGACTATCAAAAAGCTTTCGACACTTTATATCATCACGCAATATGGGAGTCTCTACAACAGCAAAATGTGGAAACAACATATCTGAAAGTACTACAAGACATATATCAAAACTGTAACAGCAGAATTAAACTAGAGACAACAGGGCCTGCTATACCAATCAAAAGAGGAGTAAGACAGGGAGATGCAATCTCTCCTACATTATTCATAGCAGTGTTACAACAAGTAATGGGACAGCTAAATTGGGAGAAGGCCGGATTGAATATAAACAACAAGTACATCAGTCACTTAAGATTTGCTGACGACATCGTTCTATTCTCTGAAAACTCCACTGAGATACAGTCAATGGTAAGCGCCCTCGACACTGTAAGCAGACTGGTAGGTCTAAGGATAAATCGCAATAAAACAAATATTATGACAAACTACACTAAACATCCTGTATACCTTGAAAATGACGCACTGGAGTATGTAGACACATATATCTATTTAGGCAAACAAATTTCATTTAAAGTACATAGAAATGAACACGAAATCGAAAGAAGAGTTACGAATGCGTGGAAAAAATTTTGGAGCATGAAAGAAGTGATGAAAAGTGAAATGCCAATTGTAATTAAACAAAAGATCATGGACTCGTGTATACTACCATCCTTAACCTATGCTTGCCAAACTTGGAAACTCACACAACGCGTAAAATCAAAAATTAGATCGTGTCAGAGAGCCATGGAAAGGACTTTATTAAAAATTAGAAAAATCCAAAAAGTGCCACACAAAAATATAAGAAAAATTACAAAAGTTACTGATGCCTTGTTCCACTGCAAAAAACTGAAATGGCGTTGGGCTGGTCACATAGCCAGGTTAACAGACAACAGATGGACCCACCGCATTACGTGTTGGAACGGTCCATCCGGAAATAGAAAGAGAGGGAGACCAGCTGCTCGCTGGGCAGACGATATAATGCAAGTTGCTGGTCAACAGTGGATGGAAATAGCAAAAGACAGAGATAGTTGGAAATCTCTAGAGGAGGCCTTCACCTTCGAGAACGAGGGGTTCTTACTAAGATATTAAGTTAAGAAATATTATGTGTTTATTGTTTTATATTTTTAGTTCTAATAACGTTAAGTTCATAAGTTGATTAGCATACCTAGTAAATAAGCATATACCTTGTAAATTTTTGAAGTAAGAAATAAAAGGCTTTTTTATTTTTATTTATTTATTAAGCCACTATTTAAAAAAAACGACAAAGAAAATATGTCATGTTACAGACCAATTGCACTTATTCCAATATTGTCAAAGGTCTTAGAAAAAATTATTTATAATAATTTTAACAACTTTTTTGAAAAATATAATCTTTTAGCGAACGAACAAATGGGATTCAGGAAAAGCAAAAATATTAACAGAGCAATTTACGAATTCCTAAAAATGGTAACTGTCAGTGTTGATAATAAAACACCTGTTTGTGCCTTATTTATGGACTTAACCAAAGCCTTTGACTATGTTGATCATGACATATTAAAACATAAACTCTATGCCTATGGGATTAGGGGTAATGCTCTAAGTCTTATAACGTCATATCTAAGTAATAGGAAACAAGCCACTGTGATAACAAAATTCGATTGGATTACAAAAAAGAAGTTGAATTTATTTCGGGCTATAGAGAATTGACGTATGGTGTACCCCAGGGAAGTGTCTTAGGGCCGCTCTTATTTCTTTTATATATAAATGACTTTCCAAACGCTATGACTTTTCCAATGATTCTTTTCGCAGACGACAGCACCGCTATATTTTCTAATAAAAAATATACATTACTTGAGGGCGAAGTAAATTCTGCTCTAAATTCTATTGTCAATTGGCTTACATCTAATAATCTTTTAATAAATTTGGAAAAAACTAACCTAATGATATTCAGAAATACAGCTGTACCATCTTCAGATTTACATATCAAATACTTAACAAAGACAATTAGTGAAGTTAAAGTAGCAAAGTTTTTGGGATTAATGGTCGATCACAATTTAAATTGGAAAGCGCATGTAGAAAATGTGTGTGCCAGGTTGAATACGTTCTCATACATGCTATACATGCTTCGTAAAACTGTGGTTATGCCAACCGCTGTGACTGCCTATCATGCTTACGTATCATCTACGTTAAGATATGGCATAATTTTTTGGGGCAACGCAACCGAATGTGAGGCCGCATTTAAGTGTCAAAAAAAGTGTATACGAGCAATATGCAAACTAAAGGTAACGGATAGTTGTCAGCCATACTTTCGGAAGCTGAAAATTTTAACCCTGCCATGTCTATATATATTCGAAATTGCTGTTTTTGTTAAAAGTAATATGCAGATGTTTGATAAGCTTACTAGTACCAGATATAGAGGCAAAATTAGAAGTATTCCTAGTAAGTCTGCCTTAATGAGTAAGAGTGTTTTTTGCATGTTATCCAAGATATACAACAAGCTGCCATGTTGTATTTCAGAAATTGGGAACCTCAACTTGTTTAAACTGAAATTAAAAGAATTTCTTAATGACAAAGTGTACTATACTGTAAAAGATTATCTTGAGGGGAATCCTTATGGTCAATAATTAATTTAATTTATTTGACATTGCTTGTGTGACATTCTATAATATAATTGACAATTACTTTTTTACATTATATATCTAATTTGACATTAATTTTTTGACTTCAGTGGTATGAATAATGTTACTATCTTTGACATTATTGTATTCTAACAACATTACAAATAATTCAATTCAATGGACCTAATTCTATTATATAATTATTTTTATAACATATCTTTGCATGCCCTGTTAAGGCAAAATATGGAGAAACTATAAACTTTGTTAACACCTTTATATTATGTACCCATGTTTGCAAATGATTAAATGAATATGAATATGAAAAAATCTGAGACACTATAATAACATTTTTGACACAGTAATTGTTTTAAAGATTTTTTAAAAGATTATTAACTTTAGATTAGCTTGTTTTAGCTTTTTTGGTAATTTATTATAGATAGCTGGAGCCATACGAAAGATACTTTTATGCAATAATGCGGTATTCGTTCTGGGTATACATAGACGACTTTCATCCCTTTGTGGCCGATTATAAGCTTCAGATAATAAAATAAAGCGTTGAGGATTTTTCCTTATAAACACCGCGGTTTCATAAATGTATAGTGATGGTAAGGTCATAAGATTGTGTCTTTTGAAGAAAGGTACACAGCTGTCAGTTGCCTTCAAACCAAACATAGCCCGGACGCACCTTTTCTGTGCCCTAAAGACAAGAATTTTGTTGGTCGACATACATACATACATAACATCACGCCTTTTATCCCCGAAGGGGTAGGCAGAGGTGCACATTCTACCACAGTACAATGTAACACCCACTTTTCACTAGTTGTTATGAGTCCCATGTAATAGGGGGTGAGCCTATTGCCATATACCGGGCACATTTCCAGACTCCGTGCTACTACTGAGAATTTTAAAAAACCCAGTAATACTTTGCCCGACCCGGGAATCGAACCCGAGACCCCTTGCCCAGCAGTCGCACTTGCGACTACTCGGCCAACGAGGCAGTCCCCCAAAATATTATGCCATACCTAAGAACAGATGCTACCAGCCCATGATAAGCGATTATTAGTGTATTGCAATTAATTTTATGTGCGAGTTCATGTAGGACATAAGCTGATTTACTCATACGTTTGCATAGTTGTTCAGTAGGTATGCTGTTTCCAAGAAATTTTATCATCAATATGCAAACCGAGAAATTTTGTACTATTTGTTTCATTAATGGCTTGTGCGTTATAATTTTCATTCAAATTGTTCGGTGAAGGTAAGCGTTGCTTGAAATGCATTAATTGCGTTTTAGTTAAGTTTGCTTTTAGATTATTGACATTAAGCCAGTTCATGATAGAACTCAAGGTGTTATTTATATCATGTTCATAGTTGATTTTATTTGTGCATTTTACTGTAACTGTACTATCATCCGCAAACAGAGCTATAGGATTGTGAGTGGCATTAGGTAGGTAAGTCATTAATGTACAGTATAAATAGTGTTGGACCCAGAACGCTACCTTGGGGGACACCGTATTTCAGTTTTCGTTTGCATGATCGAAACGTTTCTTCTTTTTTTGTCAAAATATTAATTGTAGTCAATTCAGTGTATTGATTGCGTCCTTTAAGATACGATTCGATTAAGTTCAAAATATTACCTCTTATTCCGTAATGATAAAGTTTCCCGACTAATATATCATGGTCAACGTAGTCAAAAGCCTGCGTCATATCCATAAAGATTGAGCATACAGGTATTCTATTGTCGACATCAGCCATAACTATTTTCAGAAAACCATATATTGCCATGTTAATAGTTTTATTGTGTCTAAATCCCTTTTGTTCATTTGCCAAAATATTTTTACATTCCAAATAGTTGTTGAGTTCTTTACATATGTGTTTCTCAAATATCTTTGATATAACTGAATTAAAGCAATGGGTCTATAGTTTTCTAGATATTCTCTATTATCTTTCTTGAAAATTGGTTTATTAATAGAAGTTTTTAATTTGTCAGGGTATATCCCTGCTTCAATACATAAATTTATATTCGTGGCTGTATATTTCAGAACTTTAGTACAAATACCATCGTTACCTACACTATTTGTTGTTTTTAAGTTTCTAATAATTCGTAAGACGTCATTTGGTAGACATGGTTTCATAAACATAGAATTTTGTCTAGTGGTCATGTATGATTTATACTGCATTTTTAATGATTCATTTTGAGGCACTATTTTATCGATAAAATAATTATTGAAGGCATTGGATATGTCATAAGGGTCAGTTATCATTTTGTTATTTACTTTAATACTACTTATTGTATTTTGTGGTAAGTTTAGTTTTGTTTTATTTATAATGTTCCAAGCCGATTTGCTCTTATTATCTGAATTGTTAATTAAATTATTGTTTTGAGCGCGTTGTGTTAATTTTATTACTCTTTTATACCTTTTTGAGAATTCTTTTAATTTTGTTTTATTCGCGTGTGTAGCCAATTTTCTGTATTGCCACAAGAGAATGCGCTTTTTGACACTACAGACTTTTAAGCCTCGTGTTATCCAGTTGGCTTTACGGTGCGTGTGTATCGTGATACGTCTGAACGGGAAGCAAAGATCATAGAATAGTTTGAATAAGTCAATGAAGTTATTATCAGCCACATTTGGATCAACAGCCGCATACATCTCTGAGAAAGACAGTTTATCTATACAAGCATCAAACTTTTTAAGATTTTCCTCACTATAATCTCTACGCTTAATTTTCCAGCTATTAATCAGGCACACTTTTTGGACTTGGCACTTCAATATCTGAGCTGTGTGATCTGATAGACCGAAGTCAATTACTTCCGCTTTACACTTGTTGCGATAATTATGAGCAAAATTGTCAATACATGTATTGCTAATTATTCTGGTTGGCTCAGCTATTGCAAGTTTTAAATTATAAGATAAAAGTAAACATTTAAATTCCGATGTAATGTTGTTTTCTTTTAAAATATTTATGTTAAAATCTCCAGCTAATACTACATTATACTTGTTATAAGTTTTGTTAACATATTGGAGCCACTTTTCTAATCTTGTTAGGAAATTATTTAGGTTACTAGCAGAAGGAACTCTATACAGACATATAATAATAATTTTATGGTCTAACATTTCTACCGCAGAACATTCAAAAGTTAAGCACTCTGTGTGCGACGCCAATTTCGGAACAACTTTCCAACGGTAACCTTTTCTTACAAAAATACACGATCCTCCTCTGCAAGAATTACTTCTGCCAAAGAAGGCAGCCAACGAGTAATTAGGAATCATGCAGATATCCTCGTGGCCTGACATAATAAAATGTTCAGTAAGACAGATAACATCTACATCAGGTTTGTTATCCAAAATTTCTTGTAAGCAGATTGTTAGTGCATCTGACTTGCTCCTTATGCCTGCAATATTTTGATGGAAAATGGTAATATATTTATGTACGAAAAAGCTTCTGAGAAACAGATTTAATTTCAGATGCTACTGTAGCCGCACCGCACGACTACATACCTACCAGTTACCAGTACCACCGAATACCTTACCATATACCTTCCACAATACCTTTACCAAAGTTTTAGACTTACTTCGTTTTAGAAACAAGAAACCAATTGTCTTGAAAAAGACAGTTTACGACTCTCTCGCATAGAAACAATAATAATCACTGCGGCAACAGCGTTATCACACCGTGGCGCGAGCGATCGCTTCGAAAGAAGCGGTTTGGTTAAGCAAGCAGCCAAGCAGCGCAAGCGGAGCCGGAGCCGGAGCACTTGCATTCGTCGTATATTCTTCATTGTTCATCTGTAGGTAGTCTTCAGTCTTCACTCGACGCCGGCGCTCGGAGAAATGCGCGCGCTCGCGCCGCGCGGTCATACTTATACGGAAGGAACCGATAGTGCCGTGTGCAAAGTGGCGCCCCGCACCCCGCGCGCCCCGCGCACGCCGGCGCGCCGCTATTGGTCGAAACTATCACCTAACTATATCTGATATTGTCTAATTGTAAATATGTAAATAGAAATATAAATAGCGTAGTTTGGCGAATTAAATCATTCTAGTCCACACCTCTCATCGGAGTTTCACTACTACTGGAAGAAAAGAAGAAACCTCCTCTAGGACACTAGGCTCTCCTACCTAGCTCCTAAACTACTATACTATCATTGTTATAATATTTATGTTCCAGATTTATGTACATTTTTATATTTTTGAATATATTTGTCATGCCCTTATTATTGAGAGAACCATTAGTCTTTGAAAACATTCTATAGTCATAAGTTAAATCCAAATTAGAGTCAATTACTTTTACATAGTCATAGTTACATATATGTACACATGTCTAGATAAAGGAGATTACAGAAAGTTTCTATCCTGCCATTGTGCATAATAGAACAGTCATTGATTTTATAGGTAGGTAGACAGAGGACAATATTAGTGTGTTGTATTTGTGTCAATTTTTCGCGGATGTCAATTATTATGTCAACATAGTGTAAGTAACTAGAGTACGACAACTAGCATTTGAAGTTGTTCTATCGATACTTCCAGTTCCATTTCCTCCTAACTTTTAATGGTTTATCGATGTGGTGTAGAACAATACGTTTTGCCAAATTCGTTACACTAATGTCGTGTGTTGTAATTATATTTGCCTATTTGAAGTGAGTGAGATGGTGTGTCAGTTGCCTTGAGTGTGGATTAAAAACCCGAATACCTAATTGCCGATCGATAGACTACAGTGATCTATAGAGTTAAATAATTTACAAAGCAATAATAAGCTACCTGCTAAACTAAACCATTTGTGCTGGGTTTTTTAAAATTCTCAGTAGTAGCACGGAGTCTGGAAATGTGCCCGGTATATGGCAATAGGCTCACACCCTATTACATGGGACTCATAACAACTAGTGAAAAGTGGGTGTTACATTGTACTGTGGTAGAATGTGCACCTCTGCCTACCCCTTCGGGGATAAAAGGCGTGATGTTATGATATTATGGATGTTATAAGAATAAATGGTTACTTTAATAAAAGTCATTTTAAAATAATATTTGTTTTGTTTTATTCGTATCTTTAGGTATGTCGTTATCAGCGCGACTTGCACTTAGGTATGTGTTATTGGCATATTACGCAACCCTGTTATCTTTATTATTGTAATGTACTTAAGATATGCTTTTGAATGACATTCTAAACTAAATATGATCAGGCAAGACCTTGTAAGGGTTCAGTATTCCATTAGGGTCCATCAGCTGTTTCAGGTCCTTCATTAGTCCTAACGCGGATTGGTCCTTGCTGTAATGTATGTACTTGGGTTTTCTGAAGCCGATGCCGTGTTCTGCACTGATGGAGCCATTCAGTTTGCTCACCTCTTCAAAGATGAAGGGCTCTAGCATAGATGACACTTCTTTGGTATATTGTGGTACAATTACAAAGATGTGTATATTTCCGTCACCTGGAATACGAAATGCAATTAGTTCAAGCGTTGCCCAGTTGAGCACCCCTATATTGTTTGCGACTAATTATTGTCTTAAACGTTCGTAGACATTTAAATGATAGTTAAATTATGCCAACTTGATTGACACAAACACATTGTTTACCTTAAACTTTATAGTCATTTATAGTTTCAGATAAACATACAATTATTATAAATTCATAGTCATTAAAATATGTAATCGGATCTATTTATTCGGATTTAGTTACTAACCAACATGTCCGAAGCCGAAAACTTTTGTGGCCTTATCTCCAAGTCGCTTTTTCAATATGGGCACCAGATCGTAATAATTCTTCAACGGTATAGATACATCATATGTTAATACATAACCACCTACTAACCCCGCTGCTGCGATGCTTTCACGTAGGTTCCAGATTGTCTGCAAAGATATTAGGTGACGATAGCATTTTTGGTTCAAAATAACGTCACGCCTTTTATTCCCCGAAGGCAAACACAATGGTGCCCATAAACAGTGTAACACCCCCAATAATAATACTTTACCTGACCTGGAAATCAAACAATTTTTTTTTTTAAGGGGGGAAAATCATCGAATGACTGCTCCCGCCTGGGTGAGGCGGGAGGGAGTGTCAGACTCTTACTGACTAAAAACCACCCCGTTCCTTCTGCACGTCGAGCCGGAGCCCCGGTTACCCGTTAGGTTCTTCGCGACTCCGAATCGGCATCGGCCGTATTGGGCCCCATCTGTGGTGGTCTGATGGCTCTTTGAGGCGCGCGCGGTACGCGACGCGCCGTACGCTCGGGTCTGTTTCTGGTCAGACGGGGAGCCACCCATGCTCGCCGTCCGCAGCCCCGCGCTTACGGTGGCCGGAGATCGTCCCGCGATCCCCGACGCCCGGTGTGTCCTTCGCGATGGCTGGGTTGCGAGGAGGCAGCACTTCGCTGCCTCACGCATCCCGCGCTTCTCCTTAGCTAGCATGACTGCTTCGCAAAAGGAGGAGACGGCATCCCAGTCCCCCTCGCTCCGCATCATGGCCTGCACTAGGCCCGGACGCGAGAGGTCGCCATCGCCGATCACTTCCCTGAGGGCACGGCGGTGCTCAGCCCGCGCAGGGCATTCTCCCACTGTGTGTTCCACCATGTCCTCAGGGCGGTCCTCGCAGTGATGACACCCGGGCGTTTCCTCCCGCCCCATCAGACACAGGTACCTCCCGAAACTTCCATGTCCGGTGAGGACCTGCGTCAGGCGGTAGGTGAGGACGCCGTAGCGTCTCTCAAGCCACTCCTCAAAGAGGGGACTTTCTCCTTTGCTGGTCAGTTGCACTAGATCAATAAGACAGTCAAATATTTACCTGATTGCAGGGAGGGTGTTGGGCGTGGTGTAAAGAATAATAATGTCCTATAGGTACACCACCTTAATGCAATAGATGAAACCTTTTATGTCTGTTTCGCGGAAATATTACCTGCATCTTAGCGGGCTCCGATGTGACTGTTCCGTCCAAAATAAGCCCTGACTCCATTTCATTTGTTAGGAACCTCGTCAACTTCTCACCGTCATGAGTTTCTTCGCTTCCGTGTGTTTCTACCATTACATAAAATGGATAATCTGAGATAGGGTTTCTGTAAAAGAAAAAAACGACTAAAATAACGCCCTATTTTGACATTTATTGGGTATCGTATCGTTACTTACGGTAGCTTAAGATTTTTAGCAGTAAAGTTTATCGAGTCAAAATCGGCCATTTCAAAAGCCGATATAATTTCACCCAACTTATATTTGGCGCTCTTGTATAATTTTAGCACATTTTCGACGTTTTTCACACCTGTAAGGTTTCAAATAAGCATAGGTACTTTTAATAAGGTCGACCAATACCCAAATAAGTAGGTAGGTGTCTTATTTCCTAAAATAAATAAATAAAATAAAATCTATTTTCAAACATAATAGTCTAGAATTATGCAGTTTTGCTTAAAGCTATATAAAGTTCAGTTACTATTTCCTTAAATTGGGAAAATTGATTACTTACCAAAGAAACCCAAATTGACAGACTTAGGAAGCACAGGGCAGTGTATAGCAACTTTGGTAACCAGCCCTAAGGTCCCTTCAGACCCTATGAAGAGATGTTTCAAATGATATCCAGTGTTATCTTTCTTTAGAGATCTGAGACAATCTATGACTGTGCCGTCAGCTTTTACCTGGAATATCGATAAATATTTATTTATCGGGACACGTGTGAGGGTACCTACGTTGGTACCTAGTTTTTTCCTAACTGTTGGATTGCAAAAGATGGTCTGTTCCTAGCTATAGTAGAAAGTAGCTGCTACCATAAAAATACATCTTGTTTATTGACAGAAACTCCAAACGATAAAAAAAATTACAAATTCTTTTTCCGCCCGATTTTAATGCAAAATCTATAGTGTAATTTGGTCATCTCAAATTATCCCTAAGGGCATTTTTCTTTCAACCGATTGACGCTCAAATATTTGAGGGAGTCACGTTTCTTATCTTACATCTGCCTTTCACATTAGGTTACTCGATACACGACACGACAGTAATGGTTTTAGAATTTGTTATAAAACCGGTTTAATACTTCACACTGAGAACTTTACTGAGCCATTACAATCAAACTTGTGGAAAATAACCGGTGGTTTTGACAACAGAAGACGACACATACCTGAGTAACTTTATTTAAGTTAACAGGTTAGTGAATATCCACCTCTCTACAAAACATCGGTCCATTAATTTATTTTCAATAAAAGTAGATATCTAGGCAGTTAAACTTAGTACTGTTATCTCTAAAAAGGGTTGCCGTACGGTTTTTTTTAAGGAAAAATCATCGAATTACTGCTCCCGCCTGGGTGAGGCGGGAAGGAGTGTCAGACTCTTACTGACTAAAAACCACCCCGTGCCTTCTCCTGCACGTCGAGCCGGAGCCCCCCGGTTACCCGTTAGGTTATGTTGCCGTCCGGTAGCAATAAAATAAACAAGTTTACTATTAAACTCCTTTGTCTACCTACCTACCTACCTACCTATGTAATTTAGGTGTAATTCTCCGCGGATCTCCGAAGTCGACATAACAGCTTGCACCGACCGACGTGGATTACGTCATCGCTATACTTATGCATGTACTTAGTTGGTAAATTAAAATGTTTTGTAATGATTATGTTACCTACCTACTTATATACCAATTTTTTTTTAATATTAGAAATACTTACACCAAATACTACCTAGATTTCACGGTCAGAAAAAGGTGTAAGTAGGTAACTAACTTTATTTTTTCAAAGCACTTAAGTCAATAGGATAGTGGTAGTCCTGCTGCGAAGTTACGGTGCCTTATCTCCTAAAGCCCTAACACTGACTCGGTGAGTTGAAGCAATTGGTTGACGATTGACTGGTAACTCGACTAGGACGACTAATTTACATCATAAAAATATTTAAGCAGATCTCTTACTTACAGCTTCCACACCCAAAATGGATCCATGCAGGTTACCATATCGCAGTAACCTCAATCCACCTGCATTGGTGCTGGCATTCCCACCGATTTGGCATGTCCCTTTTGCGCCTAAATCCAAAGGCATTATAAGACCTCGTTCGCGAACAAAGTTGTCTAAATTCTCAAGAACACAACCAGCTTCACAGACTAAGGCTCCTGCAAAATTGATGAAACATTGGGTGATAAAGGATTGGTAGCATACATTGTAGAGGCTAGCAGTTAGGGAATTATTTGAAGTAGTTTGTTAGGGCAATATCATTATTACCCTTCAGAGTATAGCCAGTATTCGTATTGTTTCTAATATTATTGACCCGGCTACCGAACCCAGGAACTCGTGTTCAACAACCCCGTTACGCTTATAACTACCCGCTTAAAAGAGAAGCCTGCTCAGCCTGCTGTATAATTGATAGTTAAGTAAAAGATGTACTTCAGTAAAATATAATATTAGGTACTAGCTTTTACCTGCGGGCTTCGCTCGCGTCACAAAAAGATAAAAAGAAGCCTATGTGACTATCCATTCCTTCAACTACCTTTAGTTAAAAAATCACGTAAAGTACCTCCGTTTTGCCGTTTAAGACAGGCAAACAAACAAATAGCTGTTCGCTCGCGTGGAAACCAAACCAAATTTCTTCAAAATCCGTTCGGCCGTTTAGCGTGAAAGAACAACAGAAGGAGTGTAACGTTGGGCTTTATATTGCAGCCTCTACGTCAGGGGGTGAGATGGAAATTAGGTTCGAATGCACGAAAACTATAGGGAAAACGTTTATTAACTGAACAGGTGTCTATAAAATTATACAAACAGGGGTTAACTTAAAATTAGTTAATGTAACCTGGTGCCTCGCGGAATAGCGGCTATGCGCTCTCGCGGCTAGTTGTGCACTGTCGTTGGCGGGGTTCGCTTTCACTCCGTTAAGGGTGCGTCCGAGCAAAGACAATAAAGGACCCTTGCGCCACATCTGGGCCGCAGCTGGGCGGTGATATGTCTCGCCGCCACGAGGCATGCGCCCAAACCTAAGTATTAACCCCCGTGTTACAGGAGTTATTTCACAAATACCATCCTCCTATTTTAATTTAAAAGACTTCTATCCCCTATAAGGGTTTCATTTGCAATGTTAAACTAAAACTGAGTGGTAAGCTATATTATACGTTTTATTATCGAAAATCTAACTGTTTTATACATCTACTTAGAAATAAACCACTACACTAATCTAACCTAACTAATATATAGCTACTGTATCAATCAACGTAAACAATGAACAAAGCGACTTAAAACGACGAAAAAAAAATTACTTTAGATAATAATAGGTATCTACCTAGATAAAAAAAAAATAACATTTGACTAATCAAAATCAAATCAATAATGGTGCTAGATGCGAAATATAATTGTTACGGAAGCTCGGAACCCATACATTCGCCGGTAACGCAAAGATAGCGCCATCTTATCGATCCTAACGCCATCTACGAGCGTTGAAACAACAGCGTACAATATATTTGCTAATTGTTGAGTATTGTTGCCACTATGATTTCGTGTACCTTAACACCTAAAAAACTCCATAAAACTCCATAAACAACTCTATAAAATACGCAATTTAATGTAAAATGGTTGGAACCAAAATTTAAAAGCGAAAAATACATAAAAAACACAACGCTACCCCGTTTTAAAAAAACGTCGCGCGTCAGCGCCATCTATCGTCAAGTAGCATAACTACTACACAACGTTATCACGTTGTGTTTTACTGTCAAACACCAAGCCTATAATGACTATAATCTTTTGTCTATAATGACGGTACTCGACGAGTTAAGTATTTTTACATATAACACAGCAAATAAATGAGTTGAAAAATGCACCGAATAAGTGTAGATTAACACCAAATAAGCGCTATAGATTAAAGCGTGAAATTTCCAATTAGTAGGTAATTAGTTGAATTGTTTTAAAGGCATACAGCGCCATCTATACGAATGCACACAGCGCCATCTATAATAATATTTTTGTTTTCTCTCTGGAATATCATATTTTTCCGGGATATAAAGTACCCTATTAGACTTAATCTGGACTTCTAACTTTACGTCTGCAAAATTTCAAAGCAATCGTTTTAGTAGTTACGGCGTGAAAGCAAAACAAACAAACAAACTCACTTTCAGATTTATAATATTAGTAAGGATTATCTATACTACCTCTATAATATTATAAAGAGGAAAGATTTGTTTGTTTGTTTGTTTGTAATGAATAGGCTCCGAAACTACTGGACCGATTTCAAAAATTCTTTCACCTCTGGAAAGCTACATTATCCCCGAATAACATCTTAGGCTATATTATATTTTAAAAATAATTAGGGATCTTTCCTAAAATTCCAATAATGTAACCCAAGGTGTAAAAAAATGACCTGAAAAAATCCTTACGTCGCGTGCGCTGCGAAAACTATTGATGATAGAACAAAATCATTTACTACGGACTTTGCAGAACTCATCATTATCTACAAAAAGTGTCGCGACAGCATGTCTAAATATTATAGTTATGTAAACGGTTTTTTATTCTAAAAATTTAATTTATATGCCGCCGCTTGAAAAGGCTCTTTATTTGTACCTTGGTATTAATCCATATCAAAATAAATTACCTTATATTCAAGAAGACGGCTTCAATACCTTTTTATTCAATTCGGACATTTCATTCGGAAGATATCACGTGTTTAAAAATGCAAGTATGAGAAAAAAAGTCGCGTGGTTGCCGCTCACCGCGCTCAGCTAGCCAGCATGCGATGTAGGCTCCATGTAAGCGTCACTGCCACTCACTGGGGTACGGTGGGGGGGGGGGCTGAGTCAATGTAATAAAATAACGTGCCGGCTGGTCAACTAGCTCATATACCGATGATACCGATGATCCCAACTGATCTGCCAATCCCTTTTAAACGACTTCGGTTTCCGGTCAAATCATCTTTCGCGTTAACTATTAACAAGTCCCAAGGCCAAACCTTCGAATTATTAGGGATCGATCTACGAAAAGAATGTTTCACTCATGGCCAACAACCATATGTTGGCCTATCACCACTCCTGAAAATCAATTTACCTCTATTTTGCTGCCACAAAATAAAACTACTTCAAATATCGTTTACAGGGAAGCTCTGACTCACTAAAACTAGTGGCTTTTGTTATTTTGTAGATAATATGATATTTGTAAAAAAATTAAAATAAAAAAAAATCAAAAAATAAACATTAATAAAAAATATGAATAAAAAAAATTCATTAAAAAAAAATTCTAACTTCCTTTATAATTTTACTTCTTTTTTTTTGAAACCCGACGCACAAAGAAGGGTGTAAGTGTGTGTGTGTGTGTGTATGTACCCGTGCGAAGCCGGGGCGGGCCGCTAGTGATAAGTAAATAGGAACCTACCTGAAAGATCATCGAGGTCGATGATTTTGTTCATCAATGAAAAACTTATCACAATTTCGTCGAATACGGGCACAGATCCACCAACGACCCCAGTGTTGCCACCCTGCGGGCATACTGCCAGTTTTCTCTCGTTGCAATACTTAAGTATCGTTGAAACCTCTTCTGTACTTTTAGGTTTTAGGACAGCTTTTGATTGACCTAAAATTGAGCTTAAATAAGTCAGTACCTGCCTACATACGATATCTACTTAAGTAAGAAAGTACCCCTTAAATTGACATCACTCTCCCCCGGGGTCTCTTAGGCCTCTGGCAGTGCAGGACTTAATGAAGGCTGAGTTATTATCTAGTTTAATCAAATGAGTAAAAGTAAGAATGACATTATAATTTATGACTATCGGGCATTATTTAAGTGTATATAGGTACTTTGTTTATCGTAGATAAATACCTCTAACACCTTCAGCTTATGCACACGGCATTATTTAATAAAGATACGTCCTGACGACGCAATTTTTGCACAAATTCCAGCACATTTGTGTTTGTCAGCGCTGTTTTGCTCTATAGAGCGTGTGCAAAAAGTTTTCCATTACGACAATACTGATCATCTTATCAATATCAACGATAGTCGTTAAACGCTGTTAATAAATCTAAGAGGAATAGACGACATAAGCTCTAGGACCTTTACTCGGTAACTGAATCTGAGATCCCTTGTTCGCTTGTTCGGTAGTCACTCTCTCGACTAATGAGGCAGTCAAAATATGAAAACATAATCTTATAACAACGTACTTACCTCTGCAATTTTTAATCCAATCTACATTGTAAGGTAAAACATCACTTTCTTCAGTCAGCACTCGATCTTGGCCAAGTACGGATCGGAAGTAATCTACATCTGATGACTCGATTCTACCGAAGTCTTTTCTATGAATGTTGTATTTTTCCTAAAAAATAAGGGACAATTTTAAACTGGCCTGAAAACTAGTTATCTTCTTAATGTGCGATTGGGAAAATCCGCAATATTTGTTCTTAATAACATCCTCCGTTAAGGTCATTCACTGATATCACCCACCACTCAAAATGGATTCTGTCTTATTTTCCTATATATTTTTCTATAGGATAAAGTATCTTTCCCCGGTTGTTAGTTCCGACTCCTGAATAATTGAAACTCCATGCTAACTATTTGGTAGGTAGGTACTGAAAATATGCTAAGTAAGTAAACCGGAAACCGACCTATTCATCCAAATCAAGAATCGAATTCAAGACCTTGTTTGTCTCTCGACTCTTGCTACTGCGAATTAAGCAACGGGGTAGGTAGTCAACTTAATAAATCTAGATTAGATATATATAGAAGGTGCTCATCTCATGACCACTAAATATTTTATTCGTAAAGAAACTGCATACACATTTTTAGTACGGCACCTACTTAAAAATTATCAGAATATGTATTAGTAAAGCTATGTAAGTTAACTGATAACTGCGTACATGAATTCAATGTTAATTATGTATTCGCTACACAGTAGGTAAATAGTTAAGTAGCCTATCTATACCTAAATTCCCCGTAGCATATCTAAGTACCAACCTCGTCGCCAGTTATCTGCAAAAATGCTCATTACGAACACATTATTTTGGTACCTACTTGAAATTCATAGATACAATAATATACAAACATTAAACATTCGTAGTAAATAACTATCTATCTATTAATGCAGTGTCTCCAAAAATGTTAATGCTAATAGGCTTATTTGAAATAACAATAAATTAACTCTTACCGAAGATAACTGTGGCAGTGCTTGTGACGCATATCTAACTTGTTCCAAAAACACATTATTTTTGTTTACTAACTTCACAAACGATGCCAATGATTTTATCATTTCGAAATAAATTAATTCACACCACGCACAAAGCGACAGTAGTGCCTCACGCCGAATTAAAAGTGATACTGATAAATAAACTTTGTAGATTTCAAACCTGCATAGTATTGTATATTGTATGATATTAGATAACGAAGAGCTCATTTAGATACCTACGTAAACATTGTTTTGTTTGTTACGAGTATACATATAGGTAGGTAGTTTTACAACCAAGTTTTGACAGTAAAGATAGTATTGATTAGAATTTTACAAGTCCAACATATATTGTTTGTCGCTTAGACCTACGTTCTGGCAATCAATGGGATTGTTTACAGAAGAGGTAGAAGAACAAGAAAATTCTATGCAAGAAGATGAAGACGAAGGAGGAGAAGAAAGTGAACAGGAAGCACCAAAACCTGCTTTCAGTATGTTGATGAAAAAATCTAAAACAAATCCTGATAAGACAATAAGATGTAAACAACTTAAAGCTAAAAGCAAGGCGATATCTGATCAGATCAAAAAGAGGAAGCAGTTTAAAAAGAAAAAACCTGGTAAATCATAATAATAAAACTTTATTTTCCACACAATGATTTTTATTTTGTGTATGTATTATGGATAGGTAGAACGGAATTCCTTACATTCTATTACGGAAGAACAAGATTGGTAAATAAATTTAATATAATTATGGCATACAATCAAGGGTATGGCTTTCGTCGATTGATTAGATCTTCTGAAATTCGAGACAACACTACTTACCTATCTTCTAAATACATATTTTTGTGCAAACAGCATGTAATGTACTTAATACAAAGACCTTGCAAGAGAATCACTAAATACACATTATAATCTCTTATTATGTAAAATTATTATGCTGGATTGGAGAATTATTGTTTTAAATAATGGACGGTTAAATTCATTTCAAAAAATGAAACTTAGTCAAATTATGCTAAAATACTATGATAAAAGTTGATAAGAAATTGAGCACCCTATTAAAAAAATCGGTAAAATCTGAATGTAATAAAACTATGCATTTAACATAATTATCTGTCGCAACATGATTATACCATTCATTATAAATGTATTTGTTATTATAAAGTATTGTTAAAAACGTAACATTATTACTTACTATGTAGGTACTAGAAAAATATTATATCAAAATTGTACTTTATATTAGCCTTAGTTGCAAAACATGTATAAAAAAGCAATAAACTATTTGATTCCAAGACAATAGTCAAAATTAATAAATAAAAAATGCAAAAACATACAGTAAGATCTAAGCACTGGAATTCAAAGTCCAACAAACAAACATTGAAGTGAAACTCTTATTTATTTTGTGCTATCCAAATCATTTGTGCTAAAATTTACACTCAAAAGTGTAAGTACTGTGTACTTCGAGATTCTTACATTTACGAACAAAATATCGATTTATTCAACATTCATACTCTTCTAAAATCTGCGTCGATAATATGATTGATCCGCCTACAATTATTATGCATAATAAAATATCAAGACACAAATATGTAGTTCACAACATTAGATACACAAAAATAATATTTATAGCACTTTATAAACTTTTCTAAAATTCATGTAAACATTCATAAAACACATATTTTATATAATAGTACGTATCAATATTCTATATTTAGTATAAGAAAAATTTTATGCCAAAATAGCTTATCATATCTACTAGCATTGCACCGAACATTATTATGAAAGTTTTCAATAGTCACAAAAGGTGATCCACACAAATAATGTGCAGTCAAATCACGGTGTCAATGTGCTTATAAAATATTAATTATTAATTATAAATAATAAAAATGCAAATACTGAGTCTAAGTAAAAGCGTAAAAGATTCTTCTTATTTCTAATTCAACTGCAATTTACCTGAAAATAAAATTACATTATAAATATAATGTCAAAGGAAGTCAAACAGTTTGATAGATTTCCGCCAGTTATTATCTCTAGTCAACTGAACATTACCACTTGTTAAAAACGTTATTTTGCATTCATGACATGACAATATGCTGAATTGAAACAATTCTAACAGCTGAAAAGAAAATCTAAAAACGATGACAAACAAAACTCAAACACCTTTTAATTTTTCCCATGCTACATGCCATTATGAAAGGACAGAAAGTTATAAAAACCAATAAAGTAGGTACACAGTAATTTTAAGGGCTGCCACCATATATCTATATCTTTCTACACAAAAAAGCAGTTTTACACAGACATCTTCACATAATAGGACATAGTGCCTCCTCCTAAACACCGCATTAACAAACGATTTAGTAATCAAAACCAAATTGCAACTAACCTAGACATTAACCACAGTAAAATATATTCTACTTACAAGGTATAAAGAATAAATGCCACAGATACTGATTTACGCCATGAAATAGTCTAAACAGTAAAAGGATTTGTTATAGTAACTTGTCTAGATGACCCGCAACCGCCGATCGTTTCGGAGTCTATGGAAAGTACTTTTTTTTATTTCCAAAAGTAACCTAGTCCTAACCTGCACCTTCAGGTGTTGCATTTATTCTGACACCTTATGTAACAACAAATAAAGCAAGATAAATTACATAGTCTGCAGCCAGCATCCACAATAAGGCACTGATAGGACATGCAAAGCCCCAAGGACAACAGGCGTCGAGTTAGTACTTGTCTGGCACGTCTTGGAGCTCGGCGCCATCTTGTTCGTCATATTTGTTCCCCTTATGTCCGCCGAGTTCCGCCAAACGAGAGTTCTTCCATCTGCCGTCGTCACCATTCATATTGCGATCTTCACAAACGCACAGGAACAGTGAATCGACTACCATCTGTGGATTTTATAAATGATTTTTGTTATGGATAGTTAGTTCCAGAAAGAAATGTGTAGATAATAGAACTCAAAAATGGTCTAACCTAATCTACCAATTATTTTTTTCAAATAACTAATTGTATGGTGAGATAGGATCACACGAAGAGTAGAATTGGAAAACTTTTAAGAACAAAAACACTATATATAAAACAGAAATTACATAAAATAAACTAAAAACATAATTATATAAACAAACCTCGTAAAGAGAAAGGATACAGTGTGCAATGAAGAACGAGTAGATACAGATAACTAATGTGGGTACAGCAAAGAAGTGGAGGTCAGAGTTTCGCTTGAGGAGCAGTAGGCCAATGATGCCGGTGACCGCGGTCACTATGCACTTGCCAAGGAACAAGATGAAGTCGCCCACACTGTTAATAGTCGCCACTTGCAGTGCGTTGTTTACTATCGTGCTGAATGCCTGAAATAATTAATTATCAAATATTTAACGGTCTAGAAGCAATTCCAGGTAAACAGTTACTACGTTTCCGATTTCAATGTTTGGATTAGGGCCAGCCCTTAATCCTTTACAAATAATTATTGTACTTTCGTGTAGGGTCTGTTTCAGGAATTTATTTACAAACTGAGTGCACTATTTACAACTGCTTACCCCTAGTTTATACTAAGAAAACTATGCTACATTAAGCCCTATTTGAGAATACAGTATTTAAAAAAATATATATAAATTTTGCTGTGATAACAGCAAGTAATAAATTTATAGCAACAAAGAATATATACACTTTTTATGCTGAACAAACATTTTACTGGAATTCATTTGTAATGGCTAAAGTGTTAACAATAAATAATAATTGCAATAATCAGCATTTGGATTTGTATAATATACGAGTAACTCATAGTCTGATGATAAAATAAAATGGTCTCCTGGATTCCGGTTATGGCGAAGATAGGCGAATTATAGTGTACAATTATTTGTGCAAACAGAGGTGCACTCTCTGTTCTTGCACTGTCATGAACGACGGTATACGGTATTTTTTTTTTTTTTTTTTTAAGGGGGGAAAATCATCGAATGACTGCCCCCGCCTGGGTGAGGCGGGAGGGAGTGTCAGACTCTTACTGACTAAAAACCACCCCGTTCCTTCTCCTGCACGTCGAGCCGGAGCCCCGGTTACCCGTTAGGTTCTCCGCGACTCCGAATCGGCATCGGCCCTATTGGGCCCCATCTGTGGTGGTCTGATGGCTCTTTGAGGCACGCGCGGAACGCGACGCGCCGTACGCTCGGGTCTGTTTCTGGTCGGACGGGGAGCCACCCATGCTCGCCGTCCGCAGGCCCGCGCTTACGGTGGCCGGAGATCGTCCCGCGATCCCCGACGCCCGGTGTGTCCTTCGCGATGGCTGGGTTGCGAGGAGGCAGCGCTTCGCTGCCTCACGCGTCCCGCCTCCTCCTTAGCTAGCATGACTGCTTCGCAAAAGGAGGAGACGGCATCCCAATCCCCCTCGCTCCGCATCATGGCCTGCACTAGGCCCGGACGCGAGTGGTCGCCATCGCCGATCACTTCCCTGAGGACACGGCGGTGCTCAGCCCACGAAGGGCATTCTCCCACCGTGTGTTCCACCGTGTCCTCAGGGCGGTCCTCGCAGTGATGACACCCGGGCGTTTCCTCCCGCCCCATCAGACACAGGTACCTCCCGAAACTTCCATGTCCGGTGAGGACCTGCGTCAGGCGGTAGGTGAGGACGCCGTAGCGTCTCTCAAGCCACTCCTCAAAGAGGGGACTTACCGCTGCGATGGCAGCGAGCCCAGCCCTCGGTTGCGACAGTCGTTGCTGCCACTCCGCCATGAGATCGCGCCGGAGCTCATCCCGCCACGCCCTTATCTGGCGCGGCAGCGGAGTTTCGCCCCGGCGACGTGCCTCCGCGCGCATGCTGTGCACGCGCGCGAGCACCTTCGCCTCCAGATCCCACGGCGGTAATCCGGCAAGGAGGTTCGCCGACTCCCCAGAGATCGTGCGGTATCCGCGGATCATTCGGATCGCCATGACCCTCTGTGCCATGAGTAGCGTCCGAGCGGGACGCCGCAACAGGTTTGGCGCCCAAACAGGGGCGCCGTAGAGGGCCATGGACCGCACGACCCCGGCGTATAACCTCCGGCAGGAGGCGTTTGGCCCCCCGAGGTTGGGGAGGATGCGTTTAAACGCAGCCCCCGTCCTCTCCAACTTTGGAGCCAAACGTCGGAAGTGCACGGTAGACGGTATAAGACAGTAATTCAACACGACTATCGTGTCGGGTTCGAGGCTATGATCGAAAATAAGCTTTCGACTCAAGACCGACTGCTTTAAATGACGTGCTATTCAAGGTCTACAACAAAATGAGCGACACCGGGAACATTTTAGACATCGATTAACGCAAAGAGGAAGCAATTAATCAATTAATACAAATTAAAACAATGTACAGTAAGTAATCAGTCTATTTTTTGTTTCCTTCCTTCCTTTTAGTAATGAGTCTTTGAAAAAATACATATTAACACTATAACCCGTTTATTAAGTAGGAAATATGGGGGTTACCTGGAAAGAATTCCGGAATGTGCTCTTTACCATTTCCATTTTGTATCTTTGTACGTGCGCCAATAGCGGTGCAAAAGAGATCGATGGAAATCGAAAAAAGCACGTAAAAATTTATAAAATTGCCAATTTTCAAAACTCCCGGAAAACATTCTAGCACCTGTAACCAAATGCCATTTAGCACTTGTCTACACGTAGAATATAAAACCAAATTATATGTAATTGACGTAAATTTTGACACTTGTCAGTGTCATCCCCATACATTAAGCTTTCTACTCTCTCTCTGTGGACAAGCGCTAAAGTGACGTTTGGCTAAAGGCACAGGTAGAAGTATTAAATTACTGAACTTCTATTATACAAGCCAATAATTACAACAATACAAAAAAATATAAACGAACTTACCTTTCCAGCCGCTTTACAGAAGTGGCACCTCTCAATGGTAATTATAGTGTAAGCGTTGTGATTCAGATAGCGAATGAACTTTTCAAGACAGTAGAAGCAGCAAATACCACACTTGAGACCACATTTTGCGCATTCCGAACCCTTCTCTGCTCTAGCCGATAACCTATAATAAAATTGTCAATTAATTTTATCAAATTCGGTTCAGTCGTTTAGGATACGAAGCATTATAGACTGACAGTTTTATCACATCTATAAAATTGAAGTAGGAATTTCAAATACAATGTACTAAGTTATTTGGAACTTAAAGAAATTAATAAAGAATACGTACTTGGCATGCAAATAAGTCAAAATAAGGCGAGGTATCTTGAACAGTGTAATCAGGAAAGATCCTTTGGCGACAGAACCCAGATGGTACTTGATAAGCTTGCCAATTGAATATAAGACCGGCGAATTTGCGTTTGGTCCCCTGAAAAAACAAAAATAATGAATTTATTGACTGTTGCGGTTTTCGTTATGGATCTAATATAGATTCAAAACTGTTGTCTTAGCATATGTTTCTAAAAACATTTGTGTTTAAAATTGTTTTAAAAAAGAAAATACCCAAGTAAAACTCCATTAAATACAACTTAAAGCCTCTTACCTAAAATACCAATGAGAGACAGCTCCAGCGATGGTCATCTGTTGGCAGCCGAGGATGAACTCACTGCCCCACACGAGGCAGATCAAACATATCCACCACATGCTCTTCACCCACATTGGGTCGAACTGAATATTATCCAGGGCGAAAGCTAGAATAGTACATAACATATTTTATATGCAAGTTCGAGAGTATATATTTGTTTTAAGGGGGAATATCATGGGAATATCATGGGAATGTCTTCTCCCGCCTGGGTGAGGCGGGAGGGAGTGTCAGACTCTTACTGACATAAAACCATCCCGTTCCTACTCTTACGCTTCGAGCCGGAGCCCCGGTAACCCGTTAGGTTCTCCGCAGACTAGAACACCGTCTAGAGGGCTTACTCTTGAATCCAATTCCGATCAATCGACATTAATATTGTATAGTCTTGAGTTGCAATACTAGCGCCCATTGCATCCGTACACGTTTATATTATTGAATGAATTAAATGGTGTGATTTTGGCTTTATATTCTGTACACTAAATTGTATTTCAACGTCTACGATGAGGCTTGTTTACTGTTAACAATTAATAATTATTAAGATTTTATTGAATTAAAATTGCTTCGACATTGGGATTGGTTTCAAGAATAAGCGCCCATGTATGTGGAGTAATGACATCTGTAAAGTAACTAGCACTGGTTGATACAGTGGACGGAAACAAAGTGGTGATGATGATAAAAACATTTCTAGTCCATGTAAGTTATGGTTTCATATTTTTCAAATTCTCAAATTCATTACTCTCATAAAATATGGGTTACATTGTAACCAGCATCGGTTTGACTATACACTTAGTTGAGGTGGCGATTACCAGTCGAGACCTAGATTGTGAGGGACGTGCGTGATTTAGGACGTTAGGCGTCGACGTGTCGGTCTCGATAGCAAAATAATAAAAAAAACGACACTATGACCTACATTTTAATACCTTTAGTTTGAAAATATAATAGGTAGGTATAATACGGAGTAAGTCGGAAAACACTTACTTTTCAAAGTGGAGTTGCCGTTGTGTGTATCAATGGCTGGTTTATTAAGGGAATCAAACTCCGTTGTAGTAGATCCATTGATTAAGAAGTTTGTCTGCAGTGGTATACCGGGATAATTCGCTGTAGCCAGGCAGACCTACAAAATATATAGTAACTAGCTTTTACTCGCGGCTTCGCTCGCGTCACAAAAGGATAAAAGTAGCCTATGTGACATATACCAATAAACACCAATAAACACAGCGCCATCTATACCGATTCTTTTGTTTTCCCTCGGAAATATTAAAATTTTCCGGGATAAAAACTACCCTATTATTTATTCCGGACTTCTAACTTTACGCCTGCAAAAATTCAATGCAATCTGTTTAGAAGTTACGGCGTGAAAGCGGAACAAACAAACAAACTCACTTTCCGATTTATAAGATTAACACTAGCTTTTACCCGCGGCTTCGCTCGCGTCACATAAGAATAAAAAGTAGCCTATGTGACATATACCAATACACACAGCGCCATCTATACCAATACTTTTGTTTTCCTTTGGGAATATCAAATATTTCCGGGATAAAAATTACCCTATTATTTAATCCAGACTTCTAACTTTACGTCTGCAAAAATTCAAAGCAATCGGTTCAGTTGTTACGGCGTGAAAGCAGCACAAACAAACAAACAAACAAACTCACTTTCCAATTTATAATATTATATATAAATATATAATATATATATATATTATTTTTATTATTATTATTACTATATATATATATAGTAAGGATAAGGATTAAATTCATTGATCAACAATACATGCATACACATTTTTTTTTATTTAAAAAATCGTTGCCACACATTAGGATTTTTTCCTGTGTTGTGGCTTCGTGGGTGCATTTACAAACATACAAATTCACATACACATGACACCCAGACCCGGAACAACAATCTGTGGATCACACAAAGACTTGTTCCGTGCGGGAATCGAACCCGCGACACGTTGCGCGACAGTCAGTTGCCCAGGCACCGCGCCAACCGTGCAGTCACTATACTATACTTTAATACAATAACAATGTCCCACTGCATCTGTTAGCAGTAAGCTCGAACATTACTGAACTGATTTGTTTGCGGTATTCTGCGTGAAGGCAGGGTGATTCATAGAGAAGATTTGAGAGTAACTGGTATTGATATGCAGGCGGAAAACCAATATTGTAATTATAAATGAATTAAACTTTAACTTACCACAACAATGGACCAAAATGCTAAAAATAGCACAAGGATGAAGAATGTTATTATAGGTTGTAGGAAAAGAGCAGGAATGGAGCCGAGGCAGTGAGCCGTCTCTCTGAAGAGAGCCGCCAAGAATGATACGCGCGAGCGCATCACAAACACAAGCAGGAGTAAAATCACCTGAAAATAAATGATATTATAAATGTGAAAGTACATTTGCAGGCTATTTCAATTTATCAAACAAAAATAAATATTTATACAAAACAAATCCTTCATAGATTTGTTGAAAACTTACCGTTATTATTGTGGCTATAATTGAATACCACAAAAACGCGCTCTCGTTCTTTAAAGACTCCTGAAAATAATATTTAAAATAAATAATGATGAATAATAGATCAACATTATTTTTTTATCCTTTTTAAAATGTGGGCAATGTTTTAAAAATCACACTAGGACTCACTTTCTCCTATGTCGTGGGTGCGTTTATAAACATACAAGTTCACATAGACATAACACCCGGAACAACAATCTGTGGATCACACAGAGTTGTTCCGTACGGGAATTGAACCCGCGACACGTTGCGTGGCAGCCAGTTGCCCAGTCACCACTCCAACCGTTCAGTCTGAGCGATAAATAAATAAAATATGAAAAATATTAGACTGTATTCGACAGGTTTATTAAGTGGACCTCTATACTAATATTAGGCCAATAATTACATCACTTTGAATTGTTTCTACCAAATAATATTAAGAGTCAAGTCAGTAACTATACGAACTATACGAACTCGGTAAACACGCGTCATAGAGGCTTTGCGTGCTAGATGAAATTAATTTACTTATCTGACTTTTATGTGAATGTTTGGATTTGGTTCACAATACCACGCTTGCCGAGAGTTGGGCAAACTATTTTATTTTTATTCATGTAACATATCCATGTAACATATATCTAAGGGTAGCCAAGGTTTTTTAAAAAAAAAAACTTTCCTCGCGGTAAGGTTTTCTCCTGTTTTGTCGTGGGTGCGTTTACAAACATACAAGTTCACATACACATGACACCCAGACCCAAAACAACAATCTGTAGACCACACAAACAGTTGTTCCGTGCGGGAATCGAACCCGCGACACGTTGCGCCAACCGTGCAATCCAACCGTGCAGTGGTGGAAAGCTAGTATCCTGTATACTCTTATACTCTGTATACTCCTGAACACTTACAGCTAAATAGGCAGTTTCAAAGGTCTTGTGCTTATTCTTCAGTTCATAGTATGTGTACCATAATAATGCTGTTCCTGCCACACTGGCTATCGAAACCAATATCATGAATATCCACGACACCAAAGTAGCCAATAAATGCAGTATTGAGACCATGATTAAAGAACATACTGAAATTAAAAAAAATATGTAATACATTCGCAAAGTAAAATAAGTCACATTGTCTATCACTACTTTCTTCTACACTATCTACATTTTATGCAACACAATAAGGTTGAAATTCAAGTGACAAGATTACAAGAATGTTGTTATCAGTTTTTAATTAGTCTAGTCCAACTAACTACAGCTAATTAGGTAACTAGTACATAATAATTAAATCATCTTAGCTGCACGGTTAAGTATGTACTAGTTTAAATTATTTCTTGATAAACATTATATTCAGACTTCTTGTTTTAAGTTGTTTTTAAGCAAAATTTTCTGTTCTTCTTTCATTATTTCACTCTTTTGGCTAGAAAACAATAGTTGAAACAAAAATTTTATGTTAATAAGTAGTTTACAATCATTATAATTTCTTTTTAAATATTACATGTAAATTGGTACATTATTAATCTTTGCCATTTCTGACTGCTTGTTGCTGTTGTACCAATTTTTATTTTAAGGAACCTCCCCTAATTGCTATGGATACATTATAGTTCATAAGGAATTTCCTCTACAGTCTATTAATATTCATGTTTTACTCCTTTTAAACTGTCAAACACCAAGCGGTCACCGGTGACCGCAACCTATTGTTCTATAATTGTGTCCACAAAACCGGTACACGACGAGTTAATTAAACTAGATGTGTGAATTGTTACATCTCAATGCTATTATAGGTAGACTACAATATTATAATTTTTTGCTATAATTATTACATAATTTTATTCTACTATTTTATTAAAATCTTCAATCCTAAATTACATTGTTCACCTATTTTTAAAAACATGATCATGATTTAAATTATAACAAAAAAGAAAAAAGAATAATTAATTAATTTTTTTTTATTCACAACAGTAGTATGACCTACATGGAAAAACATTTTATTAATGAAAGGACTACTGGCAACACACTGGCACCTAACCAACATAATTAAATAGTGCTAGACTAAATTATTCAAGCAATTGTTAGCTTAGCATTGGTTGAGTGACATCACCGGTAAAATGAGTCAGTTCATAACTCCTACCTACTTTAGTGTATTTATAGCTCAATGATACAGCTTCCTACAGTAAATTGAGATAAGCTAGAACCTTTCTTGTTTCATCTATGAAGGCCAAATTGAATTATTTATTTAAGAATTAAGATGGTAGACGGTGTTGCACTGAGATAGATATTATTAGATTGACTATTATTTGATTGTAATTTGTCCTTCTTTTGATTAATGATGATTAAGTCAATAACACTAAGTAGATGGGTCCAAGTGGAGCATGACCATTATGTTAGAAGTAGAATATTTTTTTAAGTGATCTATACATTTAAATTAAGTTTATAGTTATTGTAGTAATTTTTGCCAAGCAACATTATCCCTCGGTTCTTCAAAGCAGTAGGAATAAGTATTGTACACTTAATCTCGCTCAGTTGTGGCTGATTGATTTCTTAATTATAGACCCAAATTTGAGTGATTTGAATATGAATTGAATTTTGCACAGTCTAAATATGGAACATTGATTAGTGATACAATCACTAATCAAGGGTTGGGTCAGGTGCATGAATGCACAAAATTATACTTACTAAATGCAATAATGACACAAATGATCATCTCCTTCCATGATGAATATAGATCTGAGAGCATCTGCTCAATAGTATCCCAACTGTTCAGCAGATCATAAAAGTCATTGAATACTTTCTTTGTAAGTTCTTTTGCTGACTTAGGGAAACATCTATTTAGCAGTGGGAATGTCTCATACACTGGGAGTGTTGGACACGGCCCAATGTAGTTGTTAGACACATCACTATTACTAGCCAATGAGTTCAAATTGATATCATAACGGCAAAGGTTAGATCCAGTCTCCTTATAGAAGTTCTGTATATCAGCCATAGACTGCAATTTCTTATAAGGACATTCTTTCACACATATTTTCAGAGACCTTTGAAGCTCTTTTACGTCCATAAAAAATAAATACTTTTTGTCAATTGTACTTATTCCAGACACAGGTGCTGCTGTTAGCTTGTAGTTGCTTTTCACTCCACATGTGTTCCCAAAAGAATCAAATCCATTAATAACTCGTAAAGGATTCCCGTACACAAAAGATATCGCAGCTACGATTATCTGAAAAAGTATACTTTAATAAGCATCGATATTTATTCTACTAGGTAATTTAAATTTGTAGAATATTAATAGAATTTAATATTTAAATGAGGTTTGCCGGGCACTTACCATTAATATCCAGAATAAGATATAAATAATTAGCCACAAAACATCGGTGCAACCTTTTCTTGGTGTTTCATTTTGCGGGGATATTTCACTTTGAGTACAACCCATTTCAATGTAAATAAATTATGGCGATTTGTCAACAACTTTTAAAATTATAAGTCATTTCTTTCTTGTGGAGTTCAAACAAACAAACAAGCCAAGCAGCCGACAAGCTTGTCAAATCAAAGCTACGTTCGAGACGAATAAGCTTGCTAGGCTAGGCCTGGAAATATCGGTAACTTTATTGTATACGATTACCGATTCACGTTATCGATATTTCTGTATTTCTAGAACTCTACGACTCCAATTTGCTTATTGATTAATATTTATTGCATTTAAATCTATGTAATTAAATTGATAGATAGCTAATTATATATAATGAAAAAAAAAACTATTCATCAAAAGAATTAACTGTACGGTTGGTGCCAGGTTGGTGAACGGTTGGTGGTTGGGCAACTAACAGCCGTGCAACATGTTGCGGGTTTAATTCCGGCACGGAACAACTCTTTGCTTTATCCACAAATTATTATTTAGAGCCTAGGTGTTATATGTACGCGAAGTTATATTGTTTGTTTATAAACACATCCACGGAACAGAAGATAATCTTATTTATTATCCTAACTTCACTGAGTTGTGGTACCTATAAAAATTTAATAATAAATATAATTATTTTAAAATAAACGCCATTGCGTAGCAAGCCTTTTGCTTACTATTAGATGATCCGACCGCTCGTATAGCGGTATTATTATTCATATTATTCCATAAAAAAATTGTATGAGACTTTAAGAACCTGAACTTAGCAGACAGTAAAAATATGAATTTTAAAATTATTTGGAACGATCCTGTAAACACGTTTGATGTATAAAATTTTAACCGATTGCTGTTTAAAATCGCTACAGCGTTTTATTTGCCCATTCCTATTTGTTCCATAGACTGTAGACGTAGAATACCACTGATATGTAGGTAGGTGAGCATTTCTCAAAAAAAATTGTACTTTTTATCTAAATCTCTGTCCCATGTTTTGAAATATTTTTTTCTATATATAAAATAGACCACTACCAGTTTCTATTAAATTATATACTTGCTAAGTTTAATAAACTAAGTAAAAAACACTAATAAGCCAGAAAAATATTAATAGATTATTTATTATAAAAATACTTTAATTTGTTACCTCCTTTTTTGTTACTCTTGAGTGGTAACGTATACATGGAAAAGAAGGCAACAAAATAGGAAATTCTAAGGCAGAGTATTGACTATTTGACAAAGTCTTTTATAAAATATAATATTTTCTATATATGTATTGAATAAATAATAGGTATTGTGTGAAATTGATTGGTAACTTTGTGATTTTGTTGTCAGCTGTGTTTATAAAAATATTTTTAGATCTATACTAATATTATAAAGAGGAAAACTTTGTTTGTTTGTTTATTTGGTTGAAATGAATAGGCTCAAAAACTACTGGACCGATTTCAAAAATTCTTTCACTATTCGAAAGCTACATTATCCACGAGTAACATAGACTAAATTTTATTTTGGAAATAAATAGGGTTCCGTAATATATTTGGGTTTTTCGGACACAAGGTGTAAAAAATCAACCAGAAAAGTTACTTATTCTTAATTTGAAGAATAAATCTTACTTTATGTTCATACTTTCTTTTATTAGTAAATAAACCTTAATTTATTCACAGACATTTTATTCATTATTTAAAATACAACTACTACAAGATAGAAAAATCAGTGTTGCCAATATAAATGTAAAGCTTATTACCAACATGCCTCCTTACATTTATATTGCAATCAATACACAGCACAAGTAATTCAAAACATTCAAATTAGCTCTAAGAACAGGTTCAAGTAACTAAACAGTTTTATATATATTTAAACTTATTAAACAAATTATGTATTATATAAATTTAACTTATGTTTAATAATTCACGGAATTTAACAAATTTAACACTTCCAAGAGCTTTAGTTAATACATCTGCAACATTATTTTCAGACCCTATTTTAATAACTTCAATTAAATTTTCTTTGACACTTTCATGAATATAGTGATAATGCACCTCGATGTGCTTAGAGTTCTTAGTAAAATTTCCAAATTTAGCTATGGTTACAGCACTTGAATTATCTTCATAAATTCTTACTGGTTTAAAAATTTTTGTAAATACATCATTAATTAAGCTTATCAAGAATTTTATTTCAGTTACTGCTTCGGACAGGGCAATGTATTATTCACTCTTCTTTTTGTATACCCATTTCACATCAATCACTTTTTTGTCCTTTGTTGGCTTGTCAACTAGTGTCCATGTTTTGTTTTTCACCAGGCTGCTCATCTCACGATCCATGGCTGCCTTCCATTCATCTGCATTGTCACAGTTAATTGCCTCCTGAAAATTTTCTGGAATCATAGCGTCACAATAGTTTACACTGATACAATAATAGCCGAACTCTTCATCATTTGATGAACGATTTCGTTCTGGAGGCTTAACTTGTCTTTTTGATTTCTTTGTAGTCATGTCTTCATCAATTTGTATATCATCATTGCTGTTTGGTTTATCCGTATCACTTCCTTCCACACATTCTGATATTTCAAATTTACTTTCCTTTTCCTTTTCCTCTTCTAAATTCTCTTCTCTTTCATCTTGAAACCCACACAGTTTCATGTCTTCTTCTACAATATCACAATGTCTCGCTACTATTACTTTGTTGTTAATTAATACCCTATATCCAGTGTCTGTATATCCAAGTAAAATTCCAGTTTCTGCTTTCTTGTCCCATTTAGATTTCCTTTTTTCTTCTGGTATTCGTACAAAGACTCTACTGCCATACATTTTCAGAAACTTCACTGTAGGCTTCGTTTTGAAAAATATTTCATATGGACTTTTTCGTTCAATAGTATTAGTCAAGATTCTATTTTTGAGATATCCAGCTGTATTGATTATTTCCGGCCAATATTTTCTGTCAACCTTTGCTTCTGTTAACAGACATCTTGCCATATCCATTAAAGACCTGTTATACCTCTCGGCAGTTCCATTCAATTCATGAACATATGCTGGACACGGTTTTATTATGATTCCCTTTTCTCTTGCAAACTGATGAACTCTTGAATTTATATATTCTGTGCCATTGTCACAACGTATTTCTTTTATCGTCTTTTCAGTGAGATTTTGTACTTTGTTAACATATTGCACTAAGCAATTATATACTTCATCTTTTGTCCGGATACAATAGACTTTAACCAGTTTACTGTAGTCGTCTATAAAACTTAAAAAGTATTTTTCACCTTTTTCTCCTACTGTTTGATGAGGACCATTCAAATCTGTATGAACTATCTGTAGTATATCATCTGCCTTTCTTCTGTTGTTTTGAAAAGGTAAGTTATGCATTTTATTTTCTATACATGTCACACATTTTAAATATTCCGGTTCAATTTCTTTAGGCAGTCCTTCTAATGTTTCATTTCTGCACATCCTTTCTAAACTATTGAAGTTTACATGTCCAAATGTGCGGTGTAATTTCTCTTTCACAGTCATACTTTTGCTTACATTTGCTTCCAGATTATTTTCATTAACGTAGCTTCTCATTTTATTATATAGTCTTTCATCTTTAATTGCAACTGCTATTACTTTTCTGTATGGGTTATATATTTTTGCCAACCTTGCACACCCTTTGCTACGCTCTGACCCGCATTACCACTTCTTTACACTTTTTGAATTGTAGAAACTTGAGAATTCGTATTTTCCAATTACTGTAATCTGAACCATCGAAAATCGGAATATTGATGTCGCTATTTTTCGCCGCCATTTTGCACATGGACAGTTTTGTTATTTTCGCTTGTTTTCGTACAATTATTGTTTTCACTTTTCTCCTTCTCTAACCACGCTATGATATAATAAATCTTACTTTATGTTCATACTTTCTTTTATTAGTAAATAAACCTTAATTTATTCACAGACATTTTATTCATTATCTAGAATACAACTACTACAAGATAGAAAAATCAGTGTTGCCAATATAATAAAGCTTATTACCAACACTTATTTTGCGTACCCTGCCTAAACTATAAAAGATAGAACTATGAAATGTTCTAATTAGTTGTAGATCTTATAAATATCTACAAAAAACTCCGCGACACACTATACCTATCTATGTCGAGTGAGGCACAACAACCATTTTTTAAATCAAAAATCTTGAATTTTTTTGGACTACTTTTAAACGCATTTATTTTACTCATTCTATTAATCCTTATCAAAATAATTTATTTCATCATTAAGTACAGTTAATGTAGATGATATTTGGTCTTTGAATGATTAAAATTGGATGTTTAGTTTCGAAGTTATGGCGAAATTAAAATATCACGATTTCTGCTGCACGGCCCGTTGCGAAGTGAGCGTCACCAAGGCGGGGGTGCGTGTGCGGGAGGGGAGTTTAGATCTATGAGTAAGGTACTATACTCTTTGGTCGGCTCCCTGCAGCGGTCGTGCGCGAAGTCTAATAATTTTTCTGCGATTTTTTTTAGATTTCGTTCTTAAAACTACACTTGCGCAAAAGTTCTTCTCAGAGCTAAACAACAGTTCTTCTCAGAGCTAATCAACAGTTCTTTTCAGGGCTAACCAACAGTTCTTTTTAGGGGTAACCAACAGTTCTTTTCAGGGCTAATCAACAGTTCTTTTCAGGGCTAAACAACAGTTCTTTTCAGGGCTAAACAACAGTTTTTTTCAGAGCTAGAATATTAATAACTATTAACATTTTCTTAAACATTTGAAAATGCCTAAGAGAGCCAGGTCTCAACTTTCTAAACTTAGTTCTCAAGCACGGGCAGCAAGAATACGTCGTATGGGAGAATGTTCACCTGAACGTTCACAACGCCTTGCTGAACAAAATCAGAGAAACTCTCAGGTACGCGCACGAGAGTCAAGTGTCGAACGTTCGCAACGGCTTGCACAACAAGATCTGAGAACCTCTGAGTTACGTGCACGAGAGTCGAGGCTGGAGCGTTCCCAACGTCTTCATGAACAAAATGTAAGGACCTCTGACTTACGCGAACGAGAGTCAAGTGTCGAGCGTTCTCAACGCCTTGCACAACAAAATCTGAGAACCTCTGAGTTACGTGCACGAGAGTCAAGGCTGGAGCGTTCCCAACGTCTTCATGAACAAAATGTAAGAACCTCTGACTTACGCGAACGAGAGTCAAGTGTCGAGCGTTCGCAACGCCTTGCACAACAAAGTCTGAGAACCTCCGAGTTACGCGCTCAAGAGTCGAGGGATTATCACCGGCCCTGCAGCTGGTGAATTAGCTCATATACCAAGGATACCCATGATTCCTACTGATTTGCCTTTTTTTTTTTTTTTTTTTTTAAGGGGGGAAAATCATCGAATGACTTCTCCCGCCTGGGTGAGGCGGGAGGGAGTGTCAGACTCTTACTGACTAAAAACCACCCCGTTCCTTCTCCTGCACGTCGAGCCGGAGCCCCGGTTACCCGTTAGGTTCTCCGCGACTACTGATTTGCCTATACCCTTCAAAAGACTGCAATTTCCAGTCAAAATTTCTTTCGCACTAACGATAAACAAATCTCAGGGCCAAACATTCAAATTAGTAGGAATTGATTTAAGAAAATAATGTTTTACGCATGGGCAACTTTACGTTGCTCTATCACGGGTCGGGACTCCCGACCATCAGTATATTTTGTTACCTGAAAATAATTTAACGTCAAATGTTGTTTATAGAGAAGCTCTACAATAATCACTTTAGGTAGGGGTAGGGATAGGGTAGGGGTAGGGTAGGGGTAGGGTAGGGGTAAGGTAGGGGTAGGGTAGGGGTAGGGGTAGGGATGTAATTTACAGAATTATACCTGGACGAAGTCAGGGCGGGCCGCTAATTTATCTATAAAAAAATATATAAAAAGAAACCGACTCAATAATATAAAGTTGAATCAAGAGTTGTGGCCGAATAGTAACGTAAAGGATGCATTACTGCCGATATTTTGTGATTTTTCTGTTAATATAGACTGATTTTTGAAAAGCAAATAAAATTTTGTTTTATTATCCCATTTTAATCAAATAAAACTTCTAGTAATATATTTCAATATTAAATTCACGTAATCTAGGGAGGGTAACAAAATAAGAATTTCTTTGCACCTGGGTTTAGGTTTGATAGATTTTGCTATTTATTTACCTTTTTTATGAGAAAACAAACCTCATATTTATAATCTTTAGACCTTAACCCGTAGCTTAGAACAAAGAAATCAAGTATATATCAATATTTTCATTTTATCATATTTTTTAAGCAATGGTACATTTTTTTTGAGAAATGCTCAGGTAGGTAGTTAGATACTTAGACTCACTAAATGCACCATAGATTTAGTCATAGACCAGACAGGATTAAACTGTGGAATGTGAAAGAATAAAGTACAATTTTAAATCTTGGTTTTACGTTCCTGCTTTTACTTCTACAGGTATCATTTTGTATGTAACCTAATTTAGTTTAGCTATAAAATTATTTGTGATTTAGTATCGAATTATTTAAATAAATATATAAATGAAATTAATAACTACATAAATATTTACAATAGGTATATGGCAATAGGCTCACCCCCTATTACATGGGACTCATAACAACTAGTGAAAAGTGGGTGTTACATTGTACTATGGTAGAATGTGCACCTCTGCCTACCCCTTCGGGGATAAAAGGCGTGATGTTATGTATGTATGTATAAATATTTACAACTTAAAATTAACTACAACTAAACTATTAAATAAAACGAAAGTAAAAAAGAATACAACAAAAATTATACCCTTAATTTAGGCGTCAAAGTATTCGTCCGCATCACTATCACAGGGAAAAAAATAAAATAAAAAAAATATAAAAAAAATCTGCTTACGGCCTTTCGAGGCATGAATCATGGACATGCAAAGCCTTACCCATTGCCTATGACTTAAATTAACAATCTGTGAACACTAAACATCAATTTTGACAGTTCACCACAGCTTTCGAGAATAGACGAGTGACGACGGCAGCGAATCAGCGAAAAGCATGAATTTGTGAATTCTTTTAATCAAATTTGACTGTGCTTGCCAGACAAGACATTTTACTACACATTCGAATAGTGTCGAAGGTAAATTATTATTCGGGATAAATTAGGTTTAAGGAACTACAGTTAATTGAGTACGATGCAATAAGAACGGATTTACTTTAGATTCAGCAGCTTCTCACCGCAATATACCTATTACAAATTTGTACGTGAAAAGAGTGTGTTATATAACCTTGAATCACGAGACTTCAGTATTGATCAGTTATATTTTTTGTGAAATATTCAAGTGAGAGTTAAACTTATCAGGTATGTAACTAATTATTTGTAACGTCAGTGTAATTCCGCATTATATGACGCAATGGGTGTAAAAAGAGGTTAGGAAAACTGGGGTATTCAGGTGTAGTTGCTGTAAAGTTTTCAGTAATTGTTAAATTAGAGTTGAAATGAAGATTATATAATCTTTTCATTATAGATAGATCATGTGTATAGAAAGTTACCACCTTGGGCCCCATGACTAATGACGAAATTGCGGACCTTTCTATTCTCCAACATCTCCATCTGTTTTCATTGAACTGACGATATAATTACTCTCAACGTTACTAGGAATTATACATAAGAACTAATATCATTTTAAATGTCTTTTTTCTTATTTCTGTAACTAAAAATTTCCTATTGATACCTCCAAAGAATCGAAACATCATGTTTAGTTAATCTTTCGAAGAAAAACATTTTCATTGTAAGTACTTGTAATGATATTTTGTCACATAAAAGTCACATGATTTCATTCCAATTGGAAACCAATTGAAAATATTTTACCATTCATTTTAAATACTGGTCTGGACCGTTGCTATACCAATAAGTATGTTGTCTTAAACAATAAAGTTTGGCTCATGTAAACACAAGTGATTTCTCCTATAACCTTGAACTATTTAATGTCTATAAATAATTTTAGAACATGTGAGTGCATCTATTTAACAATTTTGAATACCTGCCAAATTTTTATAAAGTAGAAAGTAGATTGAAAGGTATAAGATGTACACAGTTGTATTAATTATATTAATTTCATTTAAAATTCATGTAAAAAGTTGTCATATTGTTAGAAATTGTGCTTAAACAGTTATGAGTAAGAAATATTTCGGTTGAATAAAGTGGGAATTTATTTAAAGCCCTTAAACATTTGATTAATAAAATCTTTTATCCATTATTTTTAAAGGCCTAATCCATCATAATTTATTACATATTTGTTGATAAAAACATTATTTTAAGATACCTATAAGCATTACAATTTAATCAATCATTGACTGAATATGAAAATGTTTTTAAAAAATTCATAAATATTCAATAGGTGTATTTTATTAGAATAATGACAAGTAACATGTAATAAGAAATATTTAGTTACATGCCTGATTGTAGCACTAAGTAATAGTTAAACATAAAGTACATAAACACAATGATTGTAATATTTCCGTGTGCCAGTTATTTTGGCATTGACAGTGTTGTGTCCTAAATTCTCAAGTATCATTTATCTTTCTACTTCTTTTTAACGTAAAACATTTACATATCTGTTCTTGTTATAATTGTATTGTTTATTATTAAATTGTGAAGATTAAACTGTCAAACACCAAGCGGTCACCGGTGACCGCAACCTATTGTTCTATAATTGTGTCTACATAGACGGTACTCAACGAGTTACGTCAAATTAATTAATATTTTAGGTTTTAGTCAGTAGTAATTTTTGATCTGTTTCATACATTTATTTATATTTTTAAATTATTGAAATAAACAAATGTAAAATTCATGTTAGATTGATTTGTATTCCATATTCCACTTAGTCATTTTATTTTTGATAGCATTGTCAACCTGTAAACATGTTTAGTAACTTATTTTGAAGAATTATATGTCATTACTTGATAATAGAGTGATAAAGCAGGTAATATGATTGATATAATTTTTGTTTACAGATCTGACACTAGACTGAAACAAACATGCATCGCGCAAGGGTTATATTTCAACTGTCAAGTAAAGTTGGGAACAACGAACGGTTCGCATCATGGCTCCTAAACAAACCACAGGTAAGGGACATTTATTGATCTGTGCCAATTTTATCTGTGGTTAAATTATTCCAGTTTTAAGAAAATATGTATTTTTTGGGTCTTTCTAATTGTGTATAATATTAATATTACGATTTTTCTGCTAATGTTTATTTAATACATTATTCCAATATCATCAAGTATCAGCTAATTACAAGACAGATAAAAAATAAAAATCATAAAACCTGTAATGTAAGACTAATTATAATGAAGTTTCATTTGATACCTACTACAATTAATTAGTTTACGGGTTACGAAACAATAAGTTCAAGGTACTTTGTGGCCATGGTCGTATAACAGTAACCTGTGACTGCCGACCTTGTGTAGTGACGTGGTAGAAACTGTTGAAAAGTTAGTTATAGTCTAGGTTTAGACTAATCAAGATATATTTGAGGAAATCATGTGTTACTGACAGTGGCAGATTAGACAGATTAGACGCGTCATGATGAAGCGTTGCAAAGACAACGTATGCGTCGTCACGTGTTGCCCTCGGTACTCGGTACCAACTCGATCCCACCAGTTTACAAGCCCCATAAATTATAAACTTGTTTTTGTAACCAAGTTCAAGGGCACCACAAAATGCTGGGAATACCCTTTCGATACTAAAGGTATGCAGATTTTTGTTGTAAGTACCACAACTTGATTCGTTCGGAATATTTTTATTTTTAAATATTGCTGTCTTGCAAGCAAATCTTAGCTAAAGTACCTACCAGTGCTTAGGCTTTAGAAAAAAATGCATAAAATCCGGGTTATAGCTCTTACGTATTTTTCCTGTCGCATATCGCAAATTCTGCGAAAAAGAAATAATTCCACGGCCGTGTACTTATTTCCTTATAAAAACGAAAATTTTAAAATAAACCCATAGTAACATTGTTAAAAAAGCGAACCTTGAATATAAATAGTAACAATAAGAGCTAAGAAACGTAATTTCTGTACGTTTATTTTTAACCGACTTCAAAAAAGGAGAAGGTTCTCAATTCGACCGTATATATGCTTTTTTATAGGTAGGTACGTAAATGAACTGAAGTAGAAAGGGTTATCAATGTCACTGAATTAAGGTAGTGTATAGTAGTCATTTTCCCTTAATGTAGCATAATGAATACTGGAATAGACCTAAAAAGTAGGTCAATATTTCATCTTTATGAAGCAAATGCCATTCTCCATTCCACAAATTCTTAGGAATGCCTGATAGATAGGTATATAATTCATTTTCATTCGTACCATGTCTGGTCTGGTCGAGGTCATTTGGTGCTTCTATTGTTCCTATAATTAAATATCAACTGTTTAATATAAGAGACCCTGGCATTATGTAAGTTCGAACTAAATTTCAGTATTTTGCGTGAAAGTGAAAAAATAGAATGAAAGTTGCATAAGTATTTTTGTATTTTTCGCCACCGACTCGCTGATAAATTCTCCTGTTTGTTTGATATTGCACGAGTATTGTTATCTGTTTCGAGAAATTTCAAGGTAGAAGTGTCGTGTTCGAACAAAATCTATAACAGACAAAACAGGAAACACGTAGAAAGAAAAATACAGGAAATATGATAAGACCTTAATTAAAAGTTTACTGCACATTTATTATTTTTATTATTGTAATAAATCATAAAAACAACCAGGTACCTAGCTGTCATGCGGCTTTCGTAACCCTATATTTTAGCACTTGTTATCTAGATCGTTTTAAAATAATTCCATAATTTTTTTCTCTAATAAACAGCCAGAATAACTAGTCTTAATAGTATTCCATTCATTAATATATAAGAACCAACGTTTTCGAGAACATTTCATACTGCACATTATTGCAGATGTCTATTTGTAGAGTGCGATCAATAGTTTCGCCCGTGCCGACCGCGTTCTGTATTCTATGATAGGTCGTTGTATAAGCACTACAACTAAGTCAGTGTTGTCGTGCCTCCAACTGGCAGTATCGTATCTAGTCGAGACTATACTCTGACGTGACGAGACTGCCGAGCCCCTTTTGTTCCCCTGATAAACTTTGTTCTACATTCTTATCTCACTGCTAGCTGTTTTTTTAACCCAGTCTCGTTCAACCTTTACACTACATACATCAATTAGTAAGAAACAATACTATTGTCAACAATTTAAGTATACATTTGTTATCTACTCCAATGCATATAGAACAGGTTTTGGCTTACAAAGACAATTGGAGGGCAGCCAAGCGAAATGTGTATGCCAGGAAAGAGATTTATTTTCATGTTTGAAAAATAAACGATGGTATTCTCTTCGATTGACGTCATGTGATGTAACTTGCACCGATCTAAGTACTTATTTGCAAAGTTGTTTTAAACCAGGGACTGAAAACGGTAAAGGTATAAGGGTATGGTACCGGTATAGAATTACGATACAGGTTTGATTTAGGGGTAGACCCAAAAAGGTACAGAATAACGGTTGTGGTACCGTTAAAAAAAATATTATACCTGTATTATTTTACGGTATCGTTTATACCCTTATATTTCTAGTACCTTAACCGAAATAATTTCGGTACCGAAAAAAATCTATGATAGCACCGAGCTGACAACGTCGTTCGTAATTCCTTAACTCGCGCCACCGGGCACCGTGTTCGCTCTCGCTCTCACCTCTGCAGTGCAGCGCAAGCGGCGAGTAGCGACGCGACGTTACCAGCTCAAACGAAAATCGTGTCGAGTTGTTCGCGGTCTCAGTCAGTCAGTTGTATTTGAAATAGGTATCTGAGCGAACGCATTCAAGTTATCATTATCACCATTCACTTTATAATTATTTATTATAGATTAAGACACTATTGCTAAAGATGAAACACTACGGCATTCGGGGGACGTCGCTAAATCTGTTGAAATCATACCTTCAGGATAGGCAACTTAAAGTGCAAGTAAATAAAGTAAATTCACAGGGTGCTTGCATATCTATGGGTGTACCGCGGGCTCGATACTAGGTCCATTCTTATTTTTAGTGTATACATAAATGACTTGCCCTATTTATTTAAAAATGAACCGCAGATGGTATTATTTGCTGATAACACTTCATTAGTTTTTAAAATAAATAGACGCACAAATAATTATGACGACGTAAATAATGCCCTAATGAAAGTTCAAAATTAGTTTACATTAAATAACTTAGTACTAAACAATAAAAAGACAAAATGTATTAAATTTGGTTTGCCAAATGTTAAAAGCAACGAATGTGACATTTTATTGAATGGTGAGAAATTAGAGTTTGTAAAAGAGACAACTTTCCTGGGAATTACTGTAGACGACAAATTGCAATGGGGTCTCCCTCACATTACATCATTAGCGGGACTATTGAGCTCTGCAGCTTATGCTGTCTGGAAGATACGACAGTTAACTGACATAGAAACGGCAAGACTAGTGTATTTCAGTTACTTTCATAGCATTATGTCGTATGGCATTTTGCTGTGGGGACACGCTGCTGACATTGAGTCTATCTTTATCTTACAAAAGCGCGCCGTCAGAGCTATCTATAATCTAGGTCCTCGCGAATCTCTCAGAGAAATGTTTAGGGAGATCAACATTATGACCGTTCCATGTCAATTTATTTATGAAAACATCATGTATGTTAGGAAAAACCTACAGTTATTTGGTAAAGTGTCGGACAGACATCACTATCAAACTAGACATAAAAAAATAGATTAAGTCAGCCAATTTCGAGATTGGCGAAAGTAAGTAAGTCGTTCATGGGATTCTGTATTAAATGTTATAATAAGATGCCAGGCGACATACAACACCTAAATGAATCAAAATTTAAATTATGTATAAAGAAAACTTTATGTAGACAAGCATATTACAAACTTAATGATCATATAGAGGATAAAAATGCTTGGATACAGGCTAGTCCGGCTCCACAGGATAACAAAAACACTGATGTTTTAATGAAATCGTAAATAATACAGCCATATTGCTAAATTGTATATTGTTTAACTTACATAACTCATTGTGAATGTGAGAGCCCTGTAATTAACTTAATATTAAATTAGACTATTAGAATGCATTTGCGTCAGCTTGGAGTTGTCATGCTCACTCAAAGGTCTCATTGGCGGTGAGGCGTGCAGTGGATCGCTCGATTCCCTACAATATGGTTGAGTTGGGCGGTGCTGGTGTACGTGTCATGTTCGTGAACGGGTGCCGTCAACTGGGACTAGTCAGCTCCAGACTATATTATTTATTGTCTTCAAGGTTATTTCCTTTTTAGATCACTTTGACTGGATTTTAGTGTTACATTGTTCTCGCACAATCCAAACAGCAAAACTACACTGGACAGCAAATAAACCGAGCCACCCGCTACCTAGGCACTCTAATTAGATTTTCTCAAAAACTAAAAAACCTACAATTATCAAAGTTGTACGTACAGAAAGTGCATTTCATGGTGATTGAAATGAAAGAAAACTCATTGGGTTTAATCAATATTTCAGTGTTTATTAAGGATTTTACAAAGAAGAGTCGTTTTCCCGTAGTGACAATCGTTAGTAATGATAAAGTGAATAAAAAAATTAAAGCCAAAAACAAAGATAAAATAAAAAAAGTTTTTGATCAATATTCCGTATTCCCTCCCCTTGCTCGGATAACTGCCAGCATCCTTGTATTCATCGACCTTACGTGCCTGACAATAAAATCTTGAGGAATTGTATTCCACTCCTCTTCAATTGCGATTCGCAGTTCTGGAAGCCTTGTTGGAGCAGGTACCCGGCCCCGAACCCGACGTTTCAGCTCATCCCATAAGTGTTCTATCGGATTCAAGTCCGGGCTTCGAGCTGGCCAGTCCTTCGTGCGAATGCTGACGTCGCGTAGATGGGCCTGTTGCAGCTCTTTTTGTCAGGTTCCGTTCAGCAAGTCTCCTTCTGACGGTATCTGAACTTATGACCACTTGGCGTTCGTCACGCAGACTTTGTTGGGCTTGAACTGCGTTGAGGTGGCGATTTCGCAGAACAGTAAGGTGGATATAACGATCATCTGCTGCTGCGGACGGCGATCGAATGCTCCAGTCTCTAGGTATCGTCTGTAAACTCGTTGCACCGAAGATCTGCTGATTCGAAGCCTTCGAGCGACTTCACGTTGCTTAATGCCTGCTTGAAGTAATGCTACAGCTTGAGCTGCTTCCTGAGGTGTTGTATCCATTATTAGTCGGAAAAAGTAGCAAAAACACACGCGTCTGAGCAAACGATGGAAAAAACTTTACATATCTTTAAATGATAGGAAATATCCGACTACCCTCATTGTAGACAAAAAGAACGCTAATTTCAATCTCTGGTGAAAACAGAGCAAATCATTAGTATTGTGTTTGTTTTTAGAAAATCAAATCAGAGTTCCTAGGTAGCAGGTGGCTCGATTTATTTGCTGACCAGTGTATGTAACTAGAGAATTGTATTGTGAACTTGATTGAAAAAGAGTAACCTATGGAGTTTCTTGCTCGTTCTTCTCCATAGGAATCTGCACCTTGGAATGAGCAAATAGCTTCACTTTTAATTTTATTGTTGACGTTTAATAATGCCTTTCTGGTCTAATTGAAATAAATGATTTTGACTTTACCCTACTCTTCCTTACTCCACCCTACTCTATCCTACTCTACCCTACTCTACTTCCTTAAAAAACTTCTTACTTAAAAAAAACCGTTTAAACCGTCTCTTGAGTAACCAAAACCAAAATCAAAATAAGTCATACGTTCAGCCGTTCTCAAGTTTTAGTGAGACTAACGATAAGCAATTCCTTTCTATATATAAGAAGACTGAAAGTTTACGATAAATTAGGTTTATTCCTAACGTGACCCTAAAACCCAACCCGGTTGCGGGTTATGTTAGGAAATGGAAAAAATTTGATAAAATTCATACACAACGTAACCCCCTTCATAACCTGACCCGATTTGGCCCTATACACTATTCCGTATTGTAATGTATGTCATCATCATCATCATCAACAGCTTATAAATGCCCACTGCTGAGCAAAGCCTCTTCTCACACTGAGAAGGTTTGAGCATTAATCAACACGCTTGCTCAATGCAGGTTGGCGATTACAGACTCACGATGTTTTTCCTTCACCGTTTGTCAGTGGTGTCTAGATAATCTTAGAAAGTACATATAACTCGGAAAAGTCACATTGGTACTTGCCGTTAGTAGGTTTCGAACCCGCACCCTCATGCAGGAGAAGCGGGCGTCTTAAACCTCCGGGTCACCACGACGTCGTAATGTTTGTAGGTAAGGTAGATTTACCGTCGAAAGCGACGATACAATATAATTTTGTTAAAGGTCATGAAGAAGATACCACGTAATATATGTACAATACTGCGTTTTAATACCTACTTCATTACTATATTGTCTTGGTAGGACTTTAGTCATATTACATATTGACAAGTTTTTTTGTTTATTATGTAACCAAGGTGGGTCTTTGTCGCCGAGCCTCCGCCATGTATTATGCCCACGCGGCGCTCATATCTACCTACTACTTAGGGGTTTGTTTTGACATACATCTACATAAGTACCTACTTACTTTTATCCATCTTGGCGACAATCTAGTAGTATTTTGTTTGAACAAAAACTGCTCACAACATACGCGTATACACAGACGACACGAGCAAAACAATCCACGTGGCACGAATGTCAGTAAAATAATATTTTTGAACCAAGTACTTACCATTGCATGCCTCAACTAGCGGAGGCAGCAGGGATACAAAGAAAACCTAAATTTTATTATTTAAATATCTAAAAAAAATAATGATACCGCAATATTACGATACCAATATAAACAGGTACCGTTTTTTTAAGGTATCGAAATTTAAAGGTATGACGTCATACCGCTTACCGTTTTAACCAGTATTTTTTCGGTTATTCAGTCCCTGTTTTAAACATTTATAAAGTGCATTTCTTAGGAATTGTTTTGATGATCGTGATTGTTGAAAGGTTACTTATTATACTTTTTTGTTTGTACAGACAACTGCGGGGTCAGTAGTCGGATATAGGCACAAAAGCTCGGCGGCTGCTGAACCCTTCCTCAATGGCTCCAGCTCAGCATACGTGGAGACCATGTACAACTCATGGCTCGCAGACTCCAGCTCTGTACATGCGGTAAGTGTCAATATTTTAGTTATTAACTAATTAGTCTACTGGAGTTCTTAGTATTCACTTATTCAATGGACCACCTCAATGTTGTTGGGTGGTAAATAAGCACTTTCCTGAGTAATGGCTAGAGTTGAAAATATACGTACATAACTACTATAAGTAGTTACTTCACTACAAGACATTGAACATTAGCTACTGATAAATAAACCTGTTACTAAAAAAAAATTAGCTTTACATAGCAGTAATAAAATGGTACCGTGCCGCGGTTTTGTGGTATTGCGTCTCCATACCGCTAGAAAAAATATTTCATAACAAAATAAAAAAATATCATATCAGAACACCGGTCATATCCAGTTATAATTAGAAAAGATTAATGAATAATCTGATAATAAATTAAATAGATTAAACGTGTTTAAGTGTATACCTACTTTGTTATTTAATGTTTGTCATGTTCATTCTATTGATGATGATGATGATGATTTGATTACACTACATAGATAATACAGAAAAATAATTACGTTTTTTCTTAGTATTTGATAAATATATGCATAAGATTGTAATTATCTATGTTCTACGTAAAGTGAGTGAGCCCAGCACTTATTGCGATCCTTATGAAAAAAAATATTACATTGTAATAAAATAATTACACCAATAGACTACGACAATTACGTAATTCATGAAAGTGTACTAGATAATAAAATTGACAGTAAAATATTTTAATTAGCATCTATTGTGTTTAAACAATAACAACTTGACATAATACCAGATAAATTGATTGGTGTATCCGTTAAGAACTAATTACACAGTTATTTTTGTCTTACGAAAGAATTACTTTATCTACTGATGCTTAAGAATCGCATAAAAATAATATTCAGTAGTTTTTGAGTTCGTCGCGAAAGGAGACTAGGTTTTATAATAATGAAAAGACAAGATCATCTATTATTTATTTAACATTTTATTAGGTACTTATTTGTCACTCTTCTCAGTATATTGTGGTGATTAATGTGCGCAGGGTTAAATAGACTGTATGGCCGTTTCCATGGTGTAAGACGCAATCGCAAGCAATGCGCTTGTACACTCATAAATATTTATTTTGCGTGACACCGCCAGTATCTTATTTTACGATGACAGCATTGCGGACATTCTTATTTACGACCTAGATAAGATAAATTCAAGTTTTCAAGTATAAGACATATCTCTATTGTCGGGAATATCTAACAATCAAACAAATATCTCTCGATCAATGTGTGTTCCCCTTTAAACTATTTGTGAAAATAAGATAGGTACTATAATGTCATTGCCAAACTAATCTGGCTGGCGTCTGATACGTTGTAATTAGATAAGAATTTGTGATTGACTTATTATAATGATAAACAAATAGTGAACGTCTGCTAGTGCTATAATTTAATCTAAGTTTTTCCATTCAATATTAATGCTGTTCTAATTAGTGTCTTTTCATTCTATGGCAACAGTTGTTATTTTCGAACTAACATCGTCACTGTGAAACGTCAGTCTATCGTAATAGCCAACGTTTTCAATGTGTCCCAAATGACTCTCAATGTCACTAGTAATTTTAAATGACTAAATCAACCATCAGGAGGTATTGTCTCCAACACTCAAGGAGAAAAATAGTCGAATTAATAACCTTTTTATGTCCATTGCCATGTTTAAATTGGTGATCAGTTATAAAAGCCGTGATTGGCTGTTTATGGAGAAACAATACATTGATTTAGCAACAGGTTGATAAGCGCACTAAGTACTATTCAATATCTATCAATTACTACTAGGTGACTTGATTCGTTGTCTAGACGAGGCCTAGACGTCATTATTTATTACCAGTTCATACCGGTAATAACTGGAAACCTTGAGAAACTTATCCAGTTCATTTGAATCCCCCTTTACTGAGTAATTAGTAAGCGACTCTATGGGTTTGCTTTTAGTGCTCAAAATAGATAGCAAAAGTGTCAGAAAAATGATTTAATGTTTTAGAATCAAAGGGAAATTATAGCATAGGGTGTATATTAAGTGTTATAAGGAATAGAGATGGTCACGAGAGTGAATTGACAGTTCGTGCGATACTAATTCTCATGTGATTACTAACTGAGAGATTTCTGCTTTAATCCAATGTATCCCTAACAAAACTGACGTCTACATCTCACGGGCATAACGCCCACAGTGTAGTTTCAAAATTAGCATTCAGTCATTTGTTACTACATCAAATTTGTTGACACGGTTGACGCGGCAATTCCTATTAAACATGGAAAATACACTGTTTCATTTCCATTCCTGTTTTACTCATGGCAAGCTAAGAATATAATTACAATACGTAAATAAAAAATGCGTTTCTTTCGAAGTTTCACTGAGGTTATCGAGCTACTTCTAGGTCGCTCATGATCTGTCTATGTACAAAATTTCATCTCAATTCATTCAGTACTTTTGCATTATAGGACTCGTAGATTAACAGATAACCTTTTTGCGATCAGTTCTGTACTCTACAGACTTTACAATGGAACATAGTTACAATAGCGTTCAGAATAAGTACATGCATATTTATCGATAACGTTTTTCCTTGACCAAGTAATGGTCGATATAACATTACACGTGAAATAACCTCATTATAATAACTATTAGAGAAACGAGGTTTATGAAAGTGAAATGTGATTGATAAGAAAGGCTCAACTGAAAAACCTGAAATATCTATTATTATCAGATTTAACTTTATTGATTGTAGTGATAAGACAAAATCTCATCTCTTGACCGTTGTTTTGGTGTCAATATCAGAAAGTGGCCTCTTCTGTGACGTCATAGAGAGACTGCACGGTTGGTGCGGTAGCTGGGCAACTAGCTGTCGCGCAACGTGTCACGGGTTCGATTCCCGCGCGGAACAGCTCTTTGTGTGATCCACAAATTGTTGTTCCGGGTCTGGGTGTCATGTGTAGGTATGTGATATTGTATGTTTGTAAACGCACCCACCCCACAACACAGGAGAAAATACTAGTGTGGGGCAACGTTTTTATATATATAAAAAAAAATGGAGATATGTTTGTTGTTTGTCGAATGGGGTAAAAGATAGAAATTCCATTCTTTCATATAAAAAAAATATTAGTAACAATTTTAATCCTGTGTAATGAGTGTAAGAGCTATGTGACCGGGTACAGTTCAAAACTGCGACAATATACTTTTACCGACAATATCGCGATACAAAATATAAGGGGTCCTTGCCCTGGCACTAATATAAAACTTAGTCAGTTGGTACTAGATTACCAAGGAGTTTTTTATATGGATGTTACCTAGTGTATTCAATAGTATTCATACATTATAATAGTAGTACTCAAATAATATAGGTAGGTATTATCGTACACCAGTTGTAATAATGCCATGAATAATTTAACGTCGTGAACTCTATGAAACTTTTTTGCAATTTATAATGTACGTCATTTGTCCATCTCAGCGTGACTTGCTTGCGTAGTTACTTGTGACGTAACTTAATTATAATATACCGTATACTCCCGAGTACTATAAAAAAATATTGTCATCATGTATGGTATAACTGTCATATGAACCTAATTAACCGATTCTGTAAGAATATTAAAATTAAAACTATCTTTTCTTGAGAGGGTATTTCATCAAATAACTTTTTCCGTCTTGAGTGAAGCGAGAGAGAGAGAGTACCAGACTTTCACTGATTAAAAACCTTCCCATTCTTACTCTTGCTTTGAACCGGAGTCCCGGTAACCCGGTAGGTCATCCCTACGTCATTGACTTTTTATTGCTTTATTATAATTATGAAGCGTTTTATCAAAAATGACAATGTCACCCTCACAAGGATGGATTTACTAACTTATAACATAACGTAACATCACGCCTTTTATCCCCGAAGGGGTAGGCAGAGGTGCACATTACGACACTTAATGCCGGTGTAAAATGTAACACCCACTTTTCACTATTTATGTTATGAGTCCCTTGTAATAGGGGGTGAGCCTATTACCATATACCGGGCACATTTCCAGACTCCGTGCTACTGAGGTTTTTAAAAACCCAGTAATACTTTGCCCGACCCGAGAATCGAACCCAAGACCCCTTGCCCGGTAGCTGTACTTGCGACCACTCGGCCAATGAGGCAGTCTTATTAACTTTAAGTCATTACTAACTTATAAGCTACGCTTAATAGCTAAGTTAACTAATCTATACACTATTTTAGCCATCTTTAATGATGGGTTAAGGACTATGTTACATTTACCGAACTCACTAAGACTGACATTGTGTTCAATGTTCGGTGCGACTCTATCAGGCTCATTTCTGACACATCGTGCTACGATATGATACTCATTGAAGACTTGAATACTAGGATGAAGTCCTTGTTACTTGAATGACTTTGTATCGTTTTATTTCTCGTGAGAAAGAGTTAACAGGAAAAAATAAGTTTCTCAAAGTTTAAGTTAGTGTACTATGTATGCTAAACGTATTGATTTGCCCGGGTGTCATCACTGCGAGGACCGCCCTGAGGACACGGTGGAACACACGGTGGGAGAATGCCCTTCGTGGGCTGAGCACCGCCGTGTCCTCAGGGAAGTGATCGGCGATCGCGACCTCTCGCGTCCGGGCAGGCCATGATGCGGAGCGAGGGGGACTGGGATGCCGTCTCCTCCTTTTGCGAAGCAGTCATGCTAGCTAAGGAGGAGGCGGGACGCGTGAGGCAGCGAAGCGCTGCCTCCTCGCAACCCAGCCATCGCGAAGGACACACCGGGCGTCGGGGATCGCGAGACGATCTCCGACCACCGTAAGCGCGGGCCTGCGGACGGCGAGCATGGGTGGCTCCCCGTCCGACCAGAAACAGACCCGAGCGTACGGCGCGTCGCGTTCCGCGCGCGCCTCAATGAGCCATCAGACCACCACAGATGGGGCCCAATACGGCCGATGCCGATTCGGAGTCGCGGAGAACCTAAAGGGTAACCGGGGCTCCGGCTCGACGTGCAGGAGAAGGAACGGGGTGGTTTTTAGTCAGTAAGAGTCTGACACTCCCTCCCGCCTCACCCAGGCGGGAGAAGTCATTCGATGATTTTCCCCCCTTAAAAAAAAAAAAAAAAGTATTGATTTGCACGGTCTGGGTATTTCCAGCCAGATTTGTGATGTCACAATTATTTAAGGTCAGGGATTTGCAGTGGGTTTACCAATTATATTTCATTAAAGTAAAAATGGAATGTTAATTGCAACGTTTATATCTATCGTCGTCTCTGTATTAGTCCATTACTGGTTATAGACCTCTTAAAAAATTAGCACGCGACGTAGCCTGATCGTAGATCTTTGTATTCAATCCATTCTAGCCACTTCGTGGTCTCTCCAATCCAATTAGCCGGAGAGTGCTAAGCTAAGTTTCTGTAGTCGTGTATTAATAAGATAATGCGAAAAATGCGTATATCCCAAAAAGTCATTAGTTCTCTCTGTGAACTGTGACTACTGAATAATCTTTTATTCAGATGTTTGTTATTTTATAAGAAAACTATTTATGTAGGTATTTATCAAGTACATTTTTTGTAATTTTATTCTACTTATATGAAACTAAAATAGTTAATTTTTGTTTCTAGTCATGGGATGCGTTTTTCCGCAATGCGACAGCTGGAGCTCAGCCCGGTACAGCGTACACAGCGCCTCCGAACCTCGCGCCGTACAACAAGAATGAAGTCCCACTCACCTCCCTGGTACCAGCTAGTGCTGGTATGCCATCCATTGCTGCAGGTTGGTACTCAAGTTAATTTGAAGTTTCCTACAAAATAGTAAGAGTGGTCTTAACACTCATTAATTTTTCGCCAGTTGTGTCTTTAAACTGTCAAACACCAAGCGGTCACCGGTGACCGCAACCTATTGTTCTATAATTGTGTCTACAAAGACGGTACTCGACGAGTTTGTTTTTTTGTTTGTTTGTTTGAAAGCGCAAATCTCTGAAAATACCAGTCCAATTTCAATAATTCTTTTTGTGTTTGATAGTACATTTATCGTGGAAGGTTATAGGCAACAAAACATCACGCTACGATCATTAGGAGCCGAGCAGAGCGGGTGCAACCGCGCGGAAGTAGCTAGTCTGTTTATAAAAATGATTAAACATAATGCTATTGGAAATTGCGAAATGGGGTGCTCCAATAGTACTTTGATCGAACCCGAAAGCTTATACATTGCAGTAGATCTTGATATGATGTTGTTTGTGAGTTTATGACTGACACTGGGTTTATGATTTAAACATTAAATTAAATTAAAAAAAATGTTACACAAAGCCTGTCGATTCATTATCATAGTTGACCTATCAACATTACATTCCAAGTAAAAAGTAATATTATTAATCCTGGCGTGTTGGTTTTCCTCAGGATCTCCGATTAACGAGAAGATAATCGATGACCATCTAGCTGTGCAGGCTATCATCAGGAGTTACCAGGTGACCAATGTTCCTATTTTACACACGACTTGATTCTTGTGATATATTCATTATTGTTTGCACTTTTGTCCCTTACATGTAACTTGTCTTGTGGTTAGGGAGTTAGGACATGAAGAATAAATCACTTATTCTTAACATTTTAATAAATACCTACATTGTTCTGTGACATATTTTAGAATGAATGATTTATTGTTGTCGTAAGCTCCTGAACTAAACATGTTTTCCCCTTTGTTTTACTCCCCATGTAATACACGTTTGATCAAGACAATGATAGGCTTAGGTTGTGTTGTATCATTATACACATTATTTCTTACGTTACGCCTGTAGGTCGCGCTCATATGTATCATGAAGATAGGTAAATTGTTTTTAATTAAGATTTTTATAAATGTTTTTGTATTTTTTATATTATGTAATTAAGAATTAGTTTAGCTCAAATGGAAATGGGCATACACAAGATACAGTCGTTGTTACTGCGTGTGGAACAATTGGCACAGCGGTTTCAAGACTATCCGTTGAACAGGCCTAAATTCTGTGACACGATCTAGCGACGAAAACATCTACCAAGTTTGACGGTTTTATAATGTAAGTGACGTGGGTGTGCGTAGTCGCTAGGTCGTGGATATATGCAATTTGGGCTAAAATGTGATGTGGTGGCGGGTGCGTGACAGGCTCGCGGTCACCTGGCGGCCGACGTGGACCCGCTCGGCATCACGACGGCGAACCTGCCTCAGCTAGGCATGCGCGGCCCAAGCTCCGAGCTCATCATGAGGAAATATTTCAATTTTGGTACGCAGGAGACTACGGAACTGTCGCTCTCGTTAATATGGACGCATCCACAGTCGTATTTCGTTTCGTTATTTTTTCAACATTGCATTGCGTGTCATTGATTGTTGTGTTTCGTAAGCGATTTTATAACACACATACATATTATTATCTAGTCATGCTTGAGAGAGTGGTCACGAGTACGAGTGGCCTTGAACACCCATGGATAATCGTAGCTTTTACACCACGCAAATCATTTAAAATATAGATGTCAATGCATCACATGAATATATCACTAATACTAGTGTTGTCCTCAAACTTGAATCGTTTGATTTATCGTGTACAAGACGTATCTTGTTGTAGATAACACATTTTGTTCAACTACACTGCTTGTGTTATAGAACTGTATGTTAGGAAATTATATCTTGTATATGCATGTGTGTGATAATATTCGCTGTCGATTTATATCAAAGGTTTTATTTTGCAGTAGTTTTTGTTTTCAAGCCGTTTTAGTCATCCTAACATTTTATAACTAATTTGTATAATACCGAATGATAGTATAATGCAAGAAGGATCATAACTGAATGGCGACATCCATCAAACATTTGTTCATGCGAAATAACTCAACCGACCGACGTAAAATGCTAGTCTCAAATAATACAAAAATATTCGATTGGAATCAATAATAACGACTGCCTTAATTTTCTTTCCTATTTCGAGCACGTTAATGGTTATATAGACAGAAGAACAGTTTGCACGTTTATGGGAATATTGAGGCATTTTCTTAATCCTATGTATGCTGCGTATCAATCTTTAGACTTCTTAATCCTCGAGATGTAACTTATATTAACTTTCTACCTACAAATACAAATGTACATATTTTGTTATGCATAAAGCAACCAATACCATTATGAGCCCGCTTTATAAAAGTATTATGTATATTTATCTGTCTATATATCTGAAGATGCATGATGCGGACAGGTATTTAATTGTCTTGTTACGAAGATTTTGTTTTACGTTGGATGTAGTCACGTGGTCACCTAGTGGCGCAATTAGACCCGCTGGGCATCGCCGTCGGGGACCCGATATCGAGCAACGAATGGCACGGAGGATTACGAGCCTTCGCTAACGAGGCAGTCATTAGACAACACGTCAGATTCGGTATGGACGATCTAAATCTATCACAACAACGCTGATGTCAAATGGACTTCGCAATTATACATCATTAGTGCCACGATAAGATAATTCGTGTGAATCGTTAACCCAAACAAACAATTAATTAGTTTCCTACGTAGTAAACATCTGTCCAATTGACATCGTCACGGTTCGAGTATTGACTAATTCATTACTTGAAACTTGTGCTGTCCCCCGCTACACAAATAACATAAACGCTAAACGGAATAGTGTAGAAGAATCGAAAAAATGATTGTATAGGACTGACATTGACATACGGCAAGTATTGTCATAGGTTTGTGTCAATCCCAAACAATCATTTTCCTATTCTATTCGATTCGATTAGCGCTAATGTAATTTGTCTAGTGGTTTCTGTAGGGGGTTAGTTTCGGTATCACTCCTCGCACCGGCTGTCTGCGGATATTCTGATGTATTCGTCCACTCGCGTATCTCTACACTTTAACTTCCTTTATCTGACATACTTAGTTTTGCTTAATGGTGCTTGGTTTGTAGAACTTGATTCAGTAGTTAAATGGAGATGGCGGGACATTTCAAATTCATAACTTAAGACAAGTATTTTACACACAAAATTGGATTTAATTTTTATAAGAAATAAAGTTGAGACTAGCTTTTTGAAAATATCGGTCATATTATAATAATTACTAAAAGTTACTAATATAAATATGACTGTTTTTATGACTATATTTGTGTTGTTATGTCGCAATATAGAATGATGTGTAAGGTAATTTTATTAACGAATTTTGGTTGAGGTATGGAAACACTGCATAAGACTAAACGCTTTGTAATCATATTCCTTTACTAGATTTTGTACATAGAACGGTGATATATATTGTGAATAAGAATCATGGCTGTAAATGTAGGTTACGTTTAAGTAGAACTCGTTCCTTCGACCAAACTGCCTTGAATGGATCAGACAACAGTTATAGGTTAGATGAAAATTGTACCTGATATGTTTTAGCATTTTTTTTATTATAATACTCATGTACCATACATACCATACGAATGGGAATAACTTGTCAGAAATTATTGTATTTTAGTCATTACTTTTGTCACAACTTTGACAATGTATTATAGATACGTGTACGTGTAATTATAAGAGTTTTTCTTTTTTGTTATCGATTAGGGGATTATTTTATTAGACATCATTTGTGTAACCTATGTTGTAGGACAATTTTACTTACGACACAGTATTTTTTAGATTAATGAAAGTCATAAAGAGCGCATTAAGGACTTAATTACTGATTTGTAGGTAGGATATGATATTATTATAATCACTGATACCTGCTTCATTCGATTTATCACGCAGGCTTATCCCCAATGATATTTTATTTTGTTCTCAATTATGGATACCTAAGTAGTTTATGTACATATTATAACCTGCTGCTCTGAAAGCGAAAATAACACTAAAACCCATCAACAAACGAATGAAACATGCCTCCAGCTATATAATTGCAGCAAAAGAAATGTGTATTTATTATTATTTGCTTTTTATATTGTTTTATATGACTACTAACCGAGTATCAGCAGTTATATAATACACGCTAAATGAGAATGTTGTGCACTAAAAAACAGATCCGAGGACATCACATAGCCAACCTCGACCCGTTGGAAATAGCGAACAGCGCTTTGATCGGTAAAAACAAACGGGCGGTGATTCACAACAGCTACCGGTTTGGTAAGAATTACGAGAACCTGAAATACAGAAAGCACCATGGTCGCTCGTTGTCTCATACGTAGGTAGTTATGGCGGCGAAGCAATGTTCCTCTACAATTTTCCATTTGCAACAAATTGTAAAACCACACCCATATCATGTCACACTACTGATATGATGCTACGTCAAGTTACGCGGGCTTCCCCTGTATCAGATTTTGTGCCTAGGTAACAAATTAATCAATGAGGGATTTAGCTTTAAACAATTAACTGATTTTATTATTTTGTTGTTGCAGTCGGATTATTTGGACTTTTTATGAACAGAATTTATCAGCAATGTTAACGCAATGTCATTGTCAATGGATTTTACTTTATTTTTATTTGCATTTATTTTTAATTTGAAATCTGTTCGTAAATTGATTCGGAAGCTGGTAGCCATAACTACACTTTCATAAAGAAATGTGGATGTAACGCACAGGTCCTCGGCTCGCACGCGCAGTTGCTCATCTCTATGCCCATCTAAGTATTCACGTTATGCACGATACCCATATGGTTTATCTATTACTATAATATTATTTGCATGCCTGTATTTATTAGATTGTATGAATATATTAGCATGTACTTATGTAACTACTGCATGATTATATTGTATCTATTTATTATACATCTACTATAGTACATATGTAAATATTCAACATAAAAATATATCGCCGATTGGTCGCGGTTTATACAAATAGAAAAGTATAATATACGTAATTGTTTGGCATTGATGATGTGATGTTTACTTCATTCTCGGTGTTGGACAGTGGCCAGAGAATTCAAACCTGAAATACATGTAGCTATGGTTGTATCTACAACACTGTTGCACATCATAGATTCTTCTCATCTGTATATTGTACCATCTTATACATAAACTTTCAAGTATATATAATTGTAAATGTAATGTTGTCGTAACTCGTAAGGGCGTTGTAGAGTGGGATAATGTTGGTTCGAATACAGTGAAGCTAGTAAAGGGATATGATAAACTTTCAATTCGCTTTGATGTCTGCTTTATCGGAAAGGTTCGTCTAAGTATGTTGCATCTCCATGGGTATTTAAGTATTTATTTTTCTATTAAACGTTCGTACTCTGATTGCCTGTTGTATGTTTTAGATGAAGCTGATATGGACAGAGTTTTCAAATTACCATCCACTACTTTTATTGGTGAAAAAGAGAAAGCGTTACCGTTGAGGTAAGTTATACCGAAATTTAAAAAAAGCCGGTTTATATACTAGTAATCACTAGGGATTTCGAAATGTTGCTAGGAATGATAGCGGAGCTCGTATATCTTAGACCCGGATGATGCAAAGCGCATTATGTTACTTATCTATTTTGAAATGCTCAGCCTATCAGGTTGCATTAATACTCGTTATCTCCAATGTAGCGATATTGCACATTCTATTGAGGAAAACGTGACAATTTCTTTGAGATTTCCTATACATTTCGACGGAAAACCGGAGGTTAATGTACCCAATAATTTAATTACGCAGTTAGTATTTATACTCAACTTTGACACACATATTTGGGTAGCTCCCATAATGCTGCCGCAGGTGCACTTGGCTACTTGGTACCGATAACGGAACGATATCAGTGTTATTATCACCTTCACCTTGCCTCGATGGCGCCCGTCACGTTTATCGTTATCGATACTCACTACAGCTGATTGCCGATTGGAAATTAACCAACTGAAGGGAGCAATACAAAGATTTTTTTTTTATGGAATCGGAGGCAAACGAGCAGACGGATCACCTGATGGTAAGCGATCAGCGCCGCCCATGGACACCCGCAACACCAGAAGAGTCACAGGTGCTTTGCCGGCCCTTTAAAAAGGAGTACGCTCTTCTCTTGAAGGTTTGAAGGTCGTATCGGTTCGGAAATACCGCCGACGACAGATCATTCCACAGTTTTGCTGTGCGAGGCAGGAAGCTACGTGAGAACCGCACAGTTGTGGCCTGCCAACCATCTATATGATGGGGATGCATATGCTGTCGTGAGGGTCGATGGCGAAAAGATGCGGCAGGTATCAGGTCAAACAATTCCTCAGAGCACTCCCCGTGGTATAAGCGGTAGAAAATGCACAATGAAGCTACATCTCTACGCATTGCCAAAGTGTCGAGCCGGTTTAAAACATCCGGACATCCAACAATCCGAACGGCACGCCGCTGAATGCGGTCCAGAGGAAGAAGCTGGTACTGGGGTGCCCCCGCCCAAAGATGAGAACAGTATTCCATGTGGGGCCGCACCTGTGCCTTATATAGAAGCAGGCGGTGGGTCGGGGTGAAATACTGCCTCGATCTATTGAGCACACCAAGCTTCCTCGAGGCTAATTTGGCCTTATCCTCTAAATGACCGCAAAACTGGACGTCGCTCGAAATGTTGACACCAAGTATTCCAATACCGTGTCACCAGTGTCACCAGTGTCGTGGTGGCCTGGAGGTTTAAGACGCTCGCTTCTCATGCATGAGGGTGCGGGTTCGAAACCTACCAACGGCAAGTACCAATGTGACTTTTTCCGAGTTATATGTACTTTCTAAGATTATTTAGACACCACTGACAAACGGTGAAGGAAAAACATCGTGAGGAAACCTGGACTTTATAATTTCTAATTATAAGTTTGAAATCGCCAACCCGCATTGAGCAAGCGTGGTGATTAACGCTCTAACCTTCTCCGTGTGAGAAGAGGCTTTGCTCAGCAGTGGGCATTTATAGGCTGTTGATGATGATGATGATGATGATTCCAATACCGGCTGAGGCAGTTAGGGGGGTGCTTTGAAACTGAGGAGAGACGACCAACGGCAGTTTCTTAGCGGTAAACACGCAGACTTGTGTCTTAGTGGGGTTAAATTGGACCAAATTAAGTCCACCCCAATCAGAGATTCTCCCTAAAGAGGTCTCGATATCAGACACGAGTCTGTTTCGGCTCTCTATGACGTTTTCCCGAGAAATGTTAGCGCGGTCGGTGTAGTAGGCATCGCCTGTGCTGTCATCCGCATAACAATGAATGCCGCTGATTTGCAGCATGTCATTGATATGGAGGAGGAACAATGTAGGCGATAGCACGCAGCCTTGAGGGACACCTGCATTTACAGACGTCAAGTCAGAACATTCACCGTCGACGACGACTTTAATGCTTCTGTCTGCAAGGAAGTAGGAGACCCATTTGCATAATTTCTCGGGAAGTCCGTAGGAAGGAAGCTTCGAAAGAAGCGCTCTATGCCAAACCCGATCGAAGGCCTTCGCCACGTCTAAACTTACTGCCAACGCTTCCCCTTTAGACTCGATCGCCTGTGCCCACCGATTCGTTAGGTAAACAAGGAGATCACCAGCAGACCGACCTTTACGAAAACCGTATTGCTGGTCACTGAGCAGCTGATGATCCTCTAAGTAACGCAGGAGCTGGCAGTTAATAATGGACTCCATTATTTTCGAGAAGAGGGAAGTTATGGCTATCGGTCTGTAGTTAGACGGGTTAGATCGATCACCTTTTTTAGGGATTGGGTGGACTAAAGCTGTCTTCCAGGACGTCGGAACTACGCCTGAGGAATAAGAGAGTCGAAAAAGACGTGTTAGAACTGGGGCCAACTCGGGGGCGCACATCTTCAAAGCAATGGGTGGGATCCCATCAGGCCCGCTCGACTTATGGACGTCAAGATCATTGTTTCCGCTAATTTACTCACAATATGGTATATGAAATGCTATAATGTGGTGTTTAAATTGCCCTGTAATAAATTCGTCACATTGTTTCGGTTTTATGACGTACGTTGATCACAATGCGGGGAATATTATATGCGGTTTGTTCACGGATGCTAATAATTACAGGCGTGTGATAGTTTTGATGAAAAACCTTTACTGCATACCTCATTATACCTTTTCAGCTTCTATTGAATTTACTTATTACATTTTTTTTAGTTATAAACTGTTCTTAGAACCTCTCTAATCTAATCTTCAAACAACAAATATATTGTAATAAAAATTACAAAAAAAGAGGTTCGCTTATCTCGGCCACACCTCCAAACTTCTAATGATTAGAGGCGTGACACATTTAGTAGTAAATTGTCTAATAATTGATGTACTTTGTTACATCAACAACATTAGTGCATTCATAAACAAATATTTCTCAAGCATGATTATAGGGGTTGACATAATCCCCACATTTGTCGGGCAAGCTTGAGGGTGGTAGTAAAGTTAGTAGTTTTTCATCAGACTTTACTTACTACGTAATCTCTTCGCTCGTCCCATGTTATAGTTTTAAGACATACATGTAGACATAATAATATCTAGAATACATCGTTAAGCATAAAATATAATTTTACAGGGAAATCTTGAACCGTCTGGAGCAGGCATACTGCAACAACATCGGTATTGAGTTCATGTTCATCAACTCGTTAGAGCAATGCAACTGGATCAGGCAGCGCATCGAGCCTCCCAACGTTGGCAAGATGAGCAACGACCAGAAGAGGTTGATCCTCGCTCGTCTCACTAGATCCGCTGGGTGAGTGACAATTTGTAGAAGCGCATGTATTTAACCCGGCGGGAGTGTGGTGCGGAAAAATTACATAGAGTATGTGGTGGGGTGTAACATACCCCGTGGAACAAAACGTCTTCTATCTAAGTATTTCTTTAAAATAGTCCAATTTTTTACTAAGTATTATAAATGAGAATCCCTATGATAAAAAATTAAACAAATAAATATATATTTTTAAAATTTTTATTACTTTCTTAGTAGTTGAACAATTTGAGAACTTTTCGGGGACACGAATTTACTTGCGCTATTAAAATATTCATAAAATCAACCATAATAATTAAAACAAAATAAAAACTTTTAAATTAACAAAAAATGAGATCTTCTTTCAATTAAAATTAAAAAGCACTTATAGAATCAAATGGAATATCTTAGTAAGAGGCCTCGCTGTCAGCACAATTTTTGCAAGAAAATATTGCACGTTTGATTGATTGAGTGATTTTCTGCAAGTTTCACAGACATGTTTTGTCTTCCGATCTTTTTTCCGAGGACAATCCGCACATCGAGTATATCGTCCTGAACTGTTTTCCACTGCTGGGCGCAATGGTTCCCACATCTGTGCATAAATTCTTTGGCAAATGTTTGATGAAATATTTTTCTGTCAATTCAATCCCAAACTATGTAGGAATTCTGTTATTTATGCAAAAAAAATCTGATAAATTATATTAGCATTGATAACAACCATGTGCAAAATTACATAAAAGATCGTCTTTGGCCAACGCTTACTGTTGCGAGCGAGATACATTATAAGTAGCACTCAGCTCGTCCACAATGTCTACTCCTGCTTTTGTGGAGTTGTAACGTAATAATTTTTGGATCAGTCCCAGTGGAGACAGACAAGTTCTCTTTGCAGCAAGGAGAATATTGTCATCCGAATCCCACTCGCTGCTGATCTCTTCAAAGTCATAACACACTACTTGCGTGTCCGATTCAAGCTTATGCTCACTGCAATGATCAATTTCTTCGGTAGAACCTGATTCATCTGAAGATTCGGCTAAAACTTCATCAATAATGCTTCTTATACATCTTTCATCTGCCTCCAGTGCCATTTTTATTCAAAAACGATAAAAATTAAAAATATACATAAATATAAAAACAATACGCGAACTATGTGGCGGGGTGTGACCTACCCCACGGACGTTTACGCACGTGAACTGCAATCACCAGCCGGTGTAACACTGAGATAAGGCCACTAACCCCTCCCACAACCTTTTACCTCCAGCTACACGAAGCCACGAAATCTAGTTACTACTAGTTAAAAAAATATACCTTGGTAAACTAGTGGTGGGGTATGCTACACCCCACCACACTCCCGCCGGGTTAATTAGCGCATCCACTGCGCAACTTGCGCAAAGAGTCTGTAGTAAGTAGTAATGTATTTTCTTGTAAGTTTATTTCAGTGGCGTGCAGTCCATATAGACGAAAAGGCTTTGCCTACCTATAAATATCGTGAATATATAACATACATAAAATGTACAAACGCGTTTATTAAAATTCAATAATATAATAAAAGTTTGTAAAAAAAACGGCTAACATAAATACGCGCCTTTGTAAAACAATGAATGCGCCCCGCACGCACCACGCATGCGCTGCTATTCCTTAAATCTTGGCTGCTAGTTGTGACGTCACGAAAGTAATGTACCAAAAGTATGCACCGCGCATGCGTGAAGTTCACGACCATGGTCACGGTACAGAATAACCATTCATAATTATATTACACGATTCCTTTTGCTTGACAAAATGTTTGCAACTAAAAAATTAGAGGACCGTTTGTTCATCACTTGGAAAACGATCGTATTTTATTAAGAATTCTAAAACAATAAAACAGCAACAAGTTATTGTATTTTTAAAAACAATTAAATCATAAAAGGATTTAAATTGATAAAATCTGTATATCGTAAAGTACTAATGGATGGAGTACACCAGCGCCATCTATTGAATTTTTTGTTGAAACTTCTGAACTCGTTCGATATAATGCGAATGTATTTTTATAATTGCGTATGTAACAAATATGTTTTAAGTGTTTTAATTAAAGCTTAAATTTTTTACGCTTTGTCGGTTTATAGAAATTTTAAACGAGGAGTTGTCTTTATTATTATAAAAGTTAAAAGGAAGTTATTGAAACTTCAAGATGGCGCCATTTACAACGTTTCAAATTATATGAATGAATGTTTTTTAGTATGAAATATTGGTTTAAGACGATGATGCAATTTCATTTGACTTACTAAATTAACCTTTGTTTTTTTGAAATTAAACGCTGCATTACCTTAATTTTTAAGCTACATTTTTATTATAATAAACACTCAATTGACTATTGGTAATGACTTCAATTCATTTCCAATGTTTTCGGCCATATTGTTTTCATGTGATGTGCGATCGCTTTGTTTATGTTTTCGTTTAAATTATTAGGAAATAGTTTTAAACATAAAGTTGCATAAATGTGTAGTAGTAGTTAAATATATGTGTAGGTTTTTCAAATAGTGTATTTGTTTATCAGTTTCTAGTACAAGTACCTATATTATTCGATTGTGAAGTTTGTGTGAATAATAGGTAATTTTATGTGTTTGTTGAAAGTAAAAACAGTAAGATTTCGCAAGAAAATGTCCTTTATAGGACTAGATTCAGGTAATGACCATAGGCAGAGGTGTACTCGAGTTACGAGAATTGACCCAAGTAAAAGGTAGGTAATGTAAATATGTACGTACTATAATGGATCTGTTATTTGATTTCTTGTTTATTGTTTGATAATTCTTAAAAATATCAACTTAGACTTCGGGTTGTACTGATTCACATATTAATTCTTTTTAATAATTATGTAATGTAATAATAACAAATGTACCGCATAGACTCAGGTCGGCCACAGCCGGCCGCGCTTGTTATTGTTTTGTTTGTTGACACAATGTAGGTACCTACGCTCTTAAATTCGTAATATATTATGATTTTGAACAGATTGATTAAAATTAACAATCCTATAATGAAATTTGGTTCATCAAATTTATGCTTCATTATTAAAATAAATAATAGATCCTTCATTATTTGTAAGTTTTGTTGACTTAAACAATAGGTGATGAAGTACTTCACAAAAAATACGCGAGATGTCAGTGTATGTAATTTGGCGAAAGAATACACCACAATATTCTTGAACGCATTTTTCAAAATGTATTATGTATGTACATGTACCTGTCTTGTGTGAGTATGATTGTATGACCGGCGTGGGGGGGAGGGGTTTAATCATACGATATTTAGTTGCCTACCCTGTCTCGAAAACCTGTGCACGCCACTGGTTTATTTCCTTTAATTTCTGTACTACGCATTATAGAGAGTTTATGATATCTTCTTGTATCATATTACTTACGAAATGACAAGTCATTGTGAGTTGTGTGCTAAATGATATCGTGGTTCTAACCGTACGTGCCACCTACTATGATTATTTGGTTTTCCAAATCAAATGCCTTTTTATTTAATTTCAGATTCCATGAACTAGGTTTTATTACAAAAGGATATATAAATTATAAAACGATATACTTTTCAAACAATTTCATGGAATGGATATGTTATGCCTAGTAACGTAGACGTAAAATAATCCACTACTAATATTTTGCATTAAACACTTGTAGTTAGGCGTGAATATTACCACTCGATACAAGTGCAACCTCTCCACGAACTATTGTTACCATCGCATTATGTAATTAAGTTAGAATTGCCATTGTGCGTCGGTAAATACGTATGTAACTAGATGCTTGTGCGCATTACCTGATGACAGTGCACTGTAAATAGTTACTGATAAGATATGAGCTAGAAATATAGTGCATATTATTACATAAAGGTGCATTATACATGAGCTGTTGAGATTGTAATAAAAAATAATTAGTTTTTACCACCTTCTAGTAAACTAAATATTTAAAGTAAAATGATAGTTTACGCAAAAAACGTCGTAATAAAGACCTAAAGATTCTGAAATAAAAACGTGTCTAAATATTGTTTAAATGTGTTCATTGCTTACTTAAGCATTTGTTAAACATTTGTACAAGTAAAATATGTTACCTTGACCCAACTTTATCGAGCCGTCCATGTGAGATGCGATGTCCAAGAAAATAGGAATTAATTTCCATTATACATATAGTACTGCTTTAGAAACATGTACTACATGACTTAACGAATGTAATTTTAATGTGTTGTATAGATTCGAGAACTTCTTGGCGAAAAAATGGTCGTCAGAGAAACGTTTCGGTCTGGAAGGTTGCGAAATCTTGATCCCGGCGATGAAGCAGGTCATCGACGTCTCCACTCGTCTTGGAGTCGAGTCCATCATCATGGGCATGCCTCACAGAGGTATGTTATTCTATCATTTAAAATACGAGTACTAGTGAATAGAAAAAAATTGCACTATAATTGTAGGGTTTATAACATCATTCAAAATTTTTTAAGAAGAAATAAATAATAATATACTGCAGTATAATTGTCTAATTTCATTTCGTTTTGAGTAAAGAAATAACCAAGTCAAGTTATGTACTGTAAATTTTATATGGTTGACTGTACTGTTTCCTTCGTTTTTATTCCTTCAGGTCGTCTGAACGTCGTCGCCAACGTCTGCCGCAAACCTCTCCACCAGTTGTTCACCCAGTTCGCCGCCCTCGAAGCCGAAGATGACGTGAGTATATTTTCGATACTTGACATTATTTTACTTAGATTTATTACTTCTACTTAAGAACATAGAGTAGTAGTTCACAATGGATTTGTACACTATCAGCGTCTACGGTGTAGCCAGGTATGTATAACAATAATTACATTTCTTAAGAGACCTATAGTAATATTATGTTTTGTACGTAGGGCTCCGGTGACGTGAAGTACCATTTGGGAACATACATCGAGCGTCTGAACCGTGTGACGAACAAGAACATCCGCCTGGCTGTATGCGCCAACCCGTCTCACTTGGAGGCCGTCGACCCCGTGGTGCAGGGCAAGTGCCGTGCTGAACAGTTCTACCGCGGTGACAACGAGGGCAAGAAGGTATGAGAACATAACCTACTGTTCCTTGTTGGTTGCTTTATTTGTTCTGGTTTCAAACACATAATAGCTTTCTTCCGAGCCAAGCAAAACGATTTCGTTGAATTTCGGGTAGGGCAAGCAAAGTATTATTGAAACTTACTGTTTTCGAAAGTTGTCATTTTATGAATCAGCAATAACCTCGCGGAGAACCTAACGGGTTACCAAGGCTCCGGCTCGACGTGAAGGAGAAGGAACGGGGTGGTTTTTAGTCAGTAAGAATCTGACACTCCCACCCGCCTCACCCAGGCGGGAGCAGTAATTCGATGATATTCCCCCCTTAAAGACTCACGGTTATTATTTGGAATTTGCGATGAATTGACTTTGAAAGTTTAGATGCCATACAAGTGTACAATTTCAGACTCATCAGTTAGAATATCAAAAAGTTCGCAATACTGGAAATTTAATTCAAGACAGATTGTTCTGTTTGTACTCTTATTTTACACCTATGATGTTGTTTAGGTGATGTCTCTCCTGCTGCACGGTGACGCCGCGTTCGCCGGACAGGGCGTGGTGTTCGAGACGATGCATCTGTCGGACCTGCCCGCATACACCACGCACGGCACCATACACATCGTCGTCAACAACCAGATCGGATTCACTACTGATCCCAGGCACTCGCGCTCCTCTGCTTACTGCACAGGTTTGTTCACTGAAATGTATGGAGGAACAAAAGTTTGTTATGTTGAACTAGACTTCCCCCAATGACTGCCAGATAGGTCAGTTAAAGGCGACCTGCAACCAATGGCTCTAACGTACATCTTAAATTCATAATACCTAACTAGAATCTCCTGGTATTTACACCACTTGGTAAAACAGCATTTCATCTAAGGGAATGATGTATGGGGTTTTGAGTTATGAGATTTAATAAAAAATCCGATTATTTTGAAAGTAGTTAACACAAGAGAAAATATTAATACCTGTTTTGATATTGTGCCCCAGACGTTGCGCGAGTAGTGAACGCCCCGATCTTCCACGTGAACGGCGACAACCCCGAGGCAGTGATGCACGTGTGCAACGTGGCGGCGGAGTGGCGCGCCACCTTCCACAAGGACGTCGTCATCGACATCGTCAGCTACCGCCGCAACGGACACAACGAGATCGACGAGCCCATGTTTACGCAGCCACTCATGTACCAGAAGATCCACAATACTAAGCCCGGTAGGTAGGCAACATTTTTATTTTATTTCACAAAGAAAGAAGAAGAATACACTCCTTTCTTGAGATCTCGATATCCCGAGTCAAATACTACTTTTGGGGTATTTCGAAAATTTTCTATAATACAAGGCGAAGTCGTCAATGTTTTGTTTCTATGTTAAATTTTCCATCCACAGTCCTGGAGAAATACGCCGACCAACTGATCAGCGAGGGCGTGGTTACCGCCGCGGAAGCGAAAGACGTCAAGGACAAATACGAGAAGATTTGTGAGGACGCCTACACACAGGCCAAGCAGGAGACACACATCAAGTTCAAGGACTGGCTCGACTCGCCCTGGTCCGGATTCTTCGAAGGCAAGGACCCACTTAAGGTAACTACTATTTTTTTATGATTCATTTGATAAATATATTTACGGAATTCATGAAGGATTATACATCCAAAGTCTACTATTGATAATTTATATTATCACTGACAGTTGTTCACAGTGGTTGGGCTAGCAGTAATAGCTATTTTGTACACAAAATTTATAATGAGTCTTCTCACCTCCTCAGATGTCTCCAACTGGTGTAGTAGAAGAGACCTTGGTGCACATTGGCAAGCGTTTCTCTTCCCCCCCTCCCAACGCGGCTGAGTTCGAGATCCACAAGGGTCTGCTCCGTATCCTGAAGGCTCGTATGGCTATGGTGGAGAACAGACAGGTGGACTGGGCGCTGGGTGAGGCGATGGCCTTCGGATCCCTGCTCAAGGAAGGCATCCACGTCAGACTGTCCGGAGAGGACGTCGAGCGAGGAACTTTCTCCCATAGGTACTATTTGACTACTTTCTTTTTCCATTAAGACTTAAGAGGTATCTGTATTCCATAATTATAACAGTGTTCTTTTATATTTACGTTCTGTCTTGACCATAATGTATTATCCCCAGGCATCACGTACTCCACCACCAGAAGGTGGACAAGGCGACATACTGCTCGCTCTGCCACCTCTACCCCGACCAGGCTCCATACACCGTCTGCAACAGCTCACTTTCTGAATACGGTGAGTAAATGAATAAGATATTAACTCTTATTCAAGAAGTCACAAACAATAAAAAGATCAAAAAAGCATACTCAATACTCTACTAGTTTCGAGCTAAACCTGGGGCTATACGAAACAAAATTTGCGCGCCAATTGTGAATAAATAACTGCATGCATACGTCTTGCCGTGATTTTGAAGTATCAGATTAATTTGCTTGGACAAATATGAAAGTGTAAAGGAAGTTGCAGTAATAAAGCATTACTTTTGTTTTTGTACACAGCCGTGCTCGGTTTCGAGGTGGGTTACTCGATGACAAACCCGAACGCTCTGGTACTGTGGGAGGCTCAGTTCGGAGACTTCAACAACTGCGCGCAATGTATCATTGACCAGTTCATCTGTAGCGGACAGGCCAAGTGGGTGCGACAGTCCGGACTCGTACTTCTGCTACCTCACGGCATGGAGGGCATGGTAAGCAAATCTTTCGGTTAATTGTTAATATGATTACCTAACGTCATCACCAGGGTAAGAACGGCTGCAAATACCCCACACATTGTAGGTACGCCATAATCCTCACACTTTATAGGTGACTTGCGGATCAGTTACGTCATAGAAAATTCTATGAAGCTGCAACCTTTCCTTCAGGACCTAGTCGCAGTTTTAGACATTATCAATCAAAACAAACCATAAAAACTATTTATTATCCGAAGAAATCTAGCTATAAGTATCAATCATAATTATGTGACTGGCTAATTTAAAATGACTCCTGTTTGCAGGGCCCCGAGCACTCGTCAGCCAGGCCCGAGAGGTTCCTCCAGATGTGCGCCGACGACCCAGACTACATGCCCCCTGAGAGCCCCGACTATGAAGGTATGTCATAATGCTATTATATTGGACATGTCTACTGCTTACTAGAGAAAAAACATTTTGAGAAGCCTTCCTTATTCATCTTAGCTATTGAGGAAGCATTTCGTGTTTACCAATCACCAAATTAAGTATGATATCGACCAATAACCAAGTTATACCTACGAAACTATCTATGTTTGTTTACAGTGCGTCAACTGCACGACTGCAACTGGATAGTGGCGAACTGCTCCACCCCGGCGTCATACTTCCACATCCTGCGACGACAGATTGCCCTTCCCTTCCGCAAGCCTCTCATCCTCATGACGCCCAAGTCTCTGCTGCGTCACCCCGAGGCCAAGTCCTCATTCGATGAAATGAAGGACGGCTCAAGCTTCAGAAGGTAAGTGACACTGCGACAAATATAACTTCATTTACGCCATTTCAGACTAGACTTACCTGTACGGATATAAATTACAAAAATATCAGAAATCCAAATGATTCTGTAAACATTGATTACTGGGGATAAACAATCTTTAGTCTTCCTGCCGGGGGTTTCGGGTAAAGTCGCCGTAAACCGCGGCCCTGCCATGGAACAGGAGTTGGAAGAGCTGTTTGTTGACGCCAGTGGATGATTATCCATCCTCACAAAAGCTGTGCCCGCGACTTCGTTCGCGTGGAATAGTGACTATGAGCAGCGTTTTTTTTTAAATATATACTTATTTTTATTTTAGATTTGGATCATAATCACAGTCATTTTGGGTAGCTAAAAAACCTACATTACTGTAATGCTTCTCTATATACAATATTAGACGTATGGCCATCGGGGGTGAAAGCATACAGGCTGCTGGGATTGCTAACACGGGACAGAGCCACATACAATTGACCGTGCGAAAAACAGCTGTTACTTAGATCTACACCCACAACTTTTAGAGTCTGACCTTGAGCTTTATTAATTGTCATGGCGAAACATAGGCTCACTGGAAACTGAATTCGTTTAAAACTAAACGGAAAATTGTTTGGAATGAGAGGAATCCGAGGAATAAAAACACTATCACCTTTTCCGCACCCTGTTACATCCTAGAATCTTTTTGGCGTCATGCACGTCGCGCATCATTATGACGTCCCCCAGTTCCCCTTAACTTTTTTCATATGTCTTGATGAATATTGCTTAGTTATTTGATTTCTAGCTTTGTAGGATACGTCATTTACCGATGATTTTATTTTTCGCGATATTCTTCTTGCAGTCATGCTGCAACATTTTTGAACCCCAAACAATGGTGATAACAAATTGGAGTCCTACATATATTGATCGTGATTTAACCATGGTATCAGCTACTTAACGTCCCCACAGCGTGGATGGTATTTGCGACTGCAACGTTGCCAGCTTTGGGTTCACTTGTCTTCTTTACTCTCTCTTGTCACTCGTCTGGTAGTACAGAGTTTCAACATTATTCCAATATTCGTTAAATCTATCAATACATATTTACTAATGCCCGATAATGATAAAATAATGTTATTTACTAGTAGGTGCCTACTTTATAATTATTATACTACCTATCAATATTGATGGAATGAGCAATATGAATTAATTGAATTTAATTGGTAGGTACCTCTACATCAGATAGTGTAAGATAAGATGAAAAAATTTGAGGATCCTGATAAATGATATGGTAATGGCAGGAGTCTCTTACGGAGGCTGACGAAGGATATGCGCGCGAAGAATGTTTCTTCCTCAGCAGGTATCATGTAAGATCACCTAGCTATCGAACGTCCGTATATTGCTATTGGGCGTCCGTATATAGCTATTGAACGTCCATATATAGCTATTGGGCGTCCGTATAAGGTATAGCTATTGAACATCCACCTACTTCCTATCATGTAAGATTTGAGGAGTGGCTTGAGAGACAGAGACGCTTCTTTTTCTTTTTTAAGCCTTTAACTGCCGACAAAAACTGTTAAAGGCTAATCCTCCGCTAGCGTCGGACAACATTGTCCGACACGGCAGCCAATGCGTTAAGGGGGGAAAATCATCAAATGACTGCTCCCGCCTAGGTGAGGCGGGAGGGAGTGTCAGACTCTTACTGACTAAAAACCACCCCGTTCCTTCTCTTGCACGTCGAGCCGAAGCCCCGGTTACCCCATAGGTTCTCCGCAACTCCGAATCGGCATCGGCCCTGTTGGGCCACATCTGTGGTGGTCTGATGGCTCTTTGAGGCGCGCGCGGAACGCTACGCATCGTATGCTCGGGTCTGTTTCTGGTCGGACGGGGAGCCACCCATGCTTGCCGTCCGCAGGCCCACGCTTACGGTGGCCGGAGATCGTCCCGCGATCCCCGACGCCCGGTGTGTCCTTCGCGATGGCAGGGTTGCGAGGAGGCAGCGCTTCGCTGCCTCACGCGTCCCTCCTTCTCCTTAGCTAGCATGACTGCTTCGCAAAAGGAAGAGACGGCATCCCAGTCCCCCTCGCTCCGCATCATGGCCTGCACTAGGCCTGGACGCGAGAGGTCGCCAACGCCGATCACTTCCCTGAGGGCACGGCGGTGCTCAGCCCACGCAGGGCATTCCATTGCAGTGTGTTCCACCGTGTCCTCAGGGCGGTCCTCGCTGTGATGACACCCGGCCTACCGCCCCATCAGACACAGGTACCTCCCGAAACTTGCATGTCCGGTGAGGACCTGCGTCAGGCGGTAGGTGAGGACGCCGTAGCGTCTCTCAAGCCACTCCTCAAAGAGGGGACTTATCGCTGCAATGGCAGCGAGCCCAGCCCTCGGTTGCGACAGTCGTTGCTGCCATTCCGCCAAAGGTCGCGCCGGAGCTCATCCCGCCACGCACTTTTCTGGCGCGGCAGCAGAGTTTCGCCCCGGCGATGTGCCTCCGCGCGCATATGATACATGCGCGCGAGCACCTTCGCCTCCAGATCCCACGGCGGTACTCCGGCAAGGAGGTTCGCTGACTCCCCGAAGATCGTGCGGTATCCGCGGATCATTCGGATCGCCATAACCCTCTGTGCCATGAGCAGCGCCCGAGCGGGCCGCCGCATCAAGTTCAGCGCCCACACAGGGGCGCCGTAGAGGGCCATGGACCGCATGACCCCGGTGTATAACCTCCGGCAGGAGGCGTTTGGCCCCCCGAGGTTGTGGAGGATGCGCTTGAACGCAGCCCCCGTCCTCTCTAACTTTGGAGCCAAACGTCGGAAGTGCTCCACGAAGTTCCACAGGCTGTCGAGAACGAGTCCTAGGTACTTCATGCGGCCCCAGAACCGATCCCTGCGGAACACCGCGCGACATCACTTGCCGGTTCCATTCGCCCCGGTGACCGGAGTATATGACAGATCTACCGGTCAGGTAGGCCTCGAAGACAAAGACGCTACGGCGTCCTTACCTACCGCCTGACGCAGGTGCTTACTGGATACGAAAGTTTCGGTAGGTTCCTGTTTCGGATTGGGTGGGAGGAAACGCTCAGGTGTCATCATTGCGAGGGCCGCCCAGAGTACACGGTGGAGCATGCCGTGGCAGTGTGCCCTGCATGGGCTGAACACCGCCGTGTCCTGAGGAATGTAATCGGGGCGACTGCGACCTCTCGCGTCCGACACTGGTTCAGACCATGGTACGGAGCGAGCGAGACTGGGATGCCGTCTCCTCCTTCTGCGAAACAGTCCTGCTAGCTAAGGAGGAGGCGGAGCTCGTGAGGGAATGAGCCTTCTCACGCTCTAGCCGTTATGAGTGACACTCCAGGCGTCGAGGATCACGAAACGTCTCCGGCCACCGTAAGCGGGCCTGCGGTCGGCGAGCACGGATGACTCGCCGCCCGATCAGAACCAGACCCGAGCGTACGGCGCGTCGCGTTCCGCATACACCCCAAGGAGCCATCAGACCACCACAGATAGGGCTTATGCCGATACGGAGCCGCGGAGGACTTAACGGGTGACCGGGGCTTCGGCTCGAAGTGCAGGAGTAGGAACAGGGTGGTTTTTAGTCAGTAAGAGTCTGAAACTCCCTCTCGCCTCACCCATGCGGCCGCCGGCGGCCGGCGGAAGAAGGCATTGGATGATATTTCTCTTATTTGATTGAGTGAGCTGCGCGCCGTCGCCGCGACCGCGCACCCTGCTCATGAGGAAGAACCCCTCTGTGGTTCGAAACTAGTAGAGCTTTTCTCAGTATATTCACATGAGTAACCCGCGTTTTTACTTAATTTTGATATTTCTCCCTCAAAAAAAAGGTATCATGTAAGATCACCTAGCTGTTGAACGTCAGTATATTGCTGTTGAACGTCCGTATATAGCTATTGGACGTCCGTATATAGCTATTGAACGTCCGTTTGTAGCTATTGAACGTCCGTTTGTAGCTATTGGGCGTCCGTATATAGCTATTGAACGTCCACGTATAGCTATTGTGCGTCCGTAATAAGTCAATAAGATAATAAGAATATATCTTATTACTAGAATGTTTTAATTATCTCATAAATAGTGAAAAGTGTATATTACATTGTACAGTGGCATTAAGTGCCTTAATGTGCACCTCTGCTTACCCCTTCGGGGATAAAAGGCGTGATGTTATGGTATGTTTAATATGGATATCACTTTTATTCAAGTGTTTATTTTTTATAATCAAAAACATTTATAATTCCTAATTGAATCTTTATAACACGTCGAGGAAAATAATAAAAAGACAAACGTTGTTTGATTTTATCAGTAATACTATACCTCTACAACATTCATTAATTATTCAGTGTTATATGCACCTTCTAACCACAAAAATAGATAAAGTTAATAAAATTACGTCAAAATTTATACGGAAACTATACTATACGAGTTAAACTCTGGTTAACATTTTTTTGTGGTAAGACATATAATTTTGTCACTTTAGTACTTATTTCTAAGATCCCATTAAGTAGTTAATTTATACCCTCATCTGTTATATATCAGTGATAGGTACTCATTGACAAATTGAGAACAGGATTGCAGATAAGTTGTCGTAAGTTGCACTGACATGTATTAAAATGTAAATAAAACTAATTGAATAAAATCGGACTCCAAATAATACGGAACACATCCGAATCTACGACGGTGAATATTGTTTTGAATGCGGTAGATAATATTATGATCTATTGAGACAGATTTAATGAGCGAACTGGCAACGTCGCTGTTATTTTTTTTTGAGGACGCCAAATAGGCGGAATTATAGTCAGAAAATCCAAAAAATATACAACTGTGAATATACGCGCTACAGCAGCGCCCTATCTGCGCTGAGATTTCTTTGAGAACTTTTCAAAATATTATAACAGCCATTAAACCGATCTTTTGGTCTCTGTCGATTTTTCACCTACGTGTAGCCAGAACCAAAAGGACCTAAGTAGCATAGACCAAAAAAGTGGCGTCCGGTATGCGGACGCCAAAAGCTGGTGGACGCCAGATTAAATGCACTTTCGCCTTCATGGGACATCCAATCGATTGCGGGATGTATATATATATATATTTATATACCTCTAGATATAGGTAGATAGATATATGTATAAGCATAGAATAGTATTCGACGTGATTCTTTAATTTGACATAACTTTTTTATTTATGAACCGATTGACATGAAACAAACACTAAAGCATAACTGAAGCATACAGCAATACATTCGTGAAAACCGCATGCAACTCGGATCAGCCGTTTCTGAGATTAGCGTGAACAAACAGACAAAAAAAAAGTTAGTTACATTTTTGGGTTCGACATCGACATAACGATAGCCCCTGCTATTTTTTTTATTTCTATTTTCAATGTACAGACAGCACTTTTCTACAATTTTATTATATGTATAGATAAGTTAACAGTGGCATCGCTTGAAAATGTTAAGGGACAGTAATAATTTTTTTTATTTACCTTTACCCAGAGTGATCCCCGATGACGGCGCAGCATCCCAGGACCCGAAATCGGTCCGCAAGCTATCGTTCTGCACCGGCCGAGTCTACTACGACCTGCTCAAACACAGGCGCGAGAAGGGACTCGAGAAGGACATCGCTATTGTCAGGTAACTTTAAATAAAAATATTTTTTAGTGTTTTATCAAAAAGTTATTAAAATCTGTAAGTATGTTGTGGCAGTGGCAGCCAGCCAGGCCTGGCTGCCACTGGTTATAGTTGCTTGAATAGAGCTTTCTTGAACAAACATTTTTGATTTTAAATTAGTAAACAAACCTCTAAAGCCATCGTTTTAGTAGAAAACTGACTGTGACAAGGGTATAAAATATTGTAATGTTTATTCAGAGTGGAACAGATCTCGCCATTCCCCTACGATCTGATCAAGGCTGAGATTGAGAAGTACCCGAACGCGAACATTGTATGGAGCCAGGAGGAGCACAAGAACTCTGGCTACTGGGGCTACGTGGAACCAAGGTTCCGCACTCTCTTACAGAACCAGAAGACCGTCAGGTATGTTCACTTACAGGTTTTAATGTAATCTATGAGAAGTACCTTTCTAACGACGACGAAATTAATAACCGATCTCAAACCTAAATCGTAGGGTCGCACTTGGTTTTAGGGCTTGTACACAAAACTGCGATGAGACGTCGCATAAAAATGTGCGAGCTCTCTATGCATCGCAAGAACTTGCAAATTGATTTGCATCGTGCATCAAAATCTTGTCTTCCCAAAATCTTCTTTGTTTCTTTTTCCTGTATCTCCTAAGCAATAACAGAAGTGCACACTTCTTTTTATGATGCATGTCACGACCTGGTTGTCAAATTAAAATACGGTTGACGGTCGTCGAAGGAATGTTCACTCTTGTCACACGAAATCGCATCGCAGCAATTCGTGTCGTAATTTTCTGCGTAGCGAATTCGCATCGCATCGCATCGCATCGCAATTTTGTGTACGAGCTCTTTGTCAGAAATAACATAAAATCAATGCCAAAAGTCTGTTTTGGAATGCGATCGGTTTTATTTTCGTCGCGATTAAGTAGAGTTAGCTATTAGCGACAGAATTTTATCTAAATTACAATTTGTCGAAATGTTTAGTACATAAACCTACCAACAAATAGTTTATTACGAATAGCTGTAAATTGCTTGTTAAGTTTAATATTTTACTACGTAAACGTCAATATTTTTATATTAGCATGTTGTTAAGCAGCCGTTCAAATTGGAATGGGAAAGATTTGTAAACTTTAGTTATGTTATTTAAAATATAAAAATCATAACTTATCGTTAGTGCTTATTGCTTGATGTAATCGCTAGGAATATAAAGGAAAACGAAACAAAGGAAAGGAAATTAAATTGCGGCTTGAGTTTCTGACATTCATTTGGGCTTGCATGGGTTTTCAAATTTGCATGTATTATATCATTCAATAACATTTTTACGATCCTAAAGCTGTTCATATCGCGTAATCCTACTTTTAATGTAAAATTTCCTAAACACGGTACGCCATAATATAACTGGCTATTGGTTGCAGAGTAAAGCCACAAAGTGGTAACTGGTTTACTAAGCTTTTCGGCCGGGAAGAGAAGCCGGTCTCAGACGAGGCTGAGCCAGTGCCGCGTACCATTAGGTGAGATCATGGCATATGGCGTCCCTTCCCCTCGAATCCTCTGTGCTCATTTACACTTACTCATGTCATCAAATCACATGCATGTTTGAGTAATAGGGTGTTTTGCTAATGTATAATTTTCGTTCTCAAGTTGCTTTATTTTATGACACAATTTCATATAAAAAATTGCTCATGCCGAACACCCTGTTAACTAAGCCAACAAGACTCAAGTTACCTTGGTTTTGCTTGAAGAGTCGATCATTACATCATAGTGTCACATTTTTTAAACAAATTGCTTAATTGGTGTTTTAGCTATTTTTGTTTACGGCAGAATTTATTTAAAGTGAAGCTCAATAATTACCAGTGTTTATAAAACATGCTGTTTCAGTTCATGGTGATTATTAGGTTTCATTGAAATAATACGAAAATATTAAAAGAGATTAAAATATATTATTTTCTCATTACGAAACTCAAGCCGCAATTCAATAAGTCTTTGTTTATGTTATGCTGTATCGTTTTCTTATTTTCTATACTTGTTTTCTATTTATACATTTTAAAATAATTGATGTTAGTTATTGAAAATGTGTGTATGTTACCAAGTTTAAAAAAGAGCAGTGGTAATATATGCAAATAAGGAACCTTATTAACTCTTTACAATAATTCGTCAATAACAATACTCTGCTTATGCAGCTTTTTAAATTCTTAAAACCAAACAAATAGAAAAATGTACATGTGGACCTCTACATTAATATTTGTAATTTGTTTCTATTTTAAGAGACTGTGAAGTGGATTTTTTTTATTGTAGCTACCACGGACGCGCGACGGCCGCGGCCCCCGCCACCGGATCCAAGGCCGCTCACAACAAGGAGCTCAGGAACCTTCTCGAAGAGTTCTGCGTGCTATAAGCGATCACACGAACACGCGACGGTTACGAAATGGCTAGCTTTCGCTCCCAACACACTCTTAGATACAATACAAATATAGTCAGCCATTTACGAATCAAAACTGTCAGTGTACACATTTTAGAACGTTACAAACCAATATACTTTTATAGTAGACAACATTTATGCCATATTGAAACTTAAACAGAGTCTAAATATCTACGTAATCTATCTCGAAACGTAATTTATCTTTGACATGATCATTTATTTTTGTCGAACGAAATTTATTTTTGTAAAATATTGAAATGTTAATTTTCTCCTTACTCTCAGTATTTTGTTGTAATTCCTTCATGTTTAGGTAGATTAGTTAGATAAATTATTATTTATTTATTTAATATAGCATACGTGATCTGTAGAACCTACATAATTTATTTTTATTGTAAAAGCAATATAACGTAGTCTCCACTTATGATGTTGCGTACTAGATTATAATTACTTACTGAAACAAATGGTACATTAATTACAAAATGGCGTTACGTACATACGCTGGTTGTATTATTTTCGTGTACATAAATTTATTATTTTTTTATTCGATTATTTTGTCATTAACGGATTTGAAGTTAAGACGTTCCTTTTGCTAGTCTCGGGGATACGTACATATAAACTTATTACGTAGGACAGTAATCGCACTTGGCGAGCGATGATGTGTAAAATCTCGATGACATTGGGCGTAGCTAGAGAGCGGGAATAGAAACGTGTAGCGTTGACGCGCACCCCGCCCTCCGCCCACTTATTGTGATATATTTATAAACTTTACAATTTTACCTCTATAATTTTGATACTAAATAAATACCCACATAATTAATGTGACCTACATAAATTAATGAACTCGAAATGGTGCAGCCAAAAGCGGTTATTGAAATTGTAAACCGAATTATTTATTCACTAATAAATTTTGATTAAAAGTATTGAATGTAATGTTTGGTTTCAAATTTTATGTACCTACTAATACGATTATTTGCTGAGACGCTTAATTATCCTTCGCTTGCAAGTGCGATTGTTACCAATACAATAGTTGCGCTTACGGTACTGTACATGAGATATTATTAGTTAGAGTATGTATGTCTAGTAACTAGGCACCAGTTTAAAGTAAATTGCACCTTAGTACATAAAATGTATGCAATAGAGGTCGTTTTGGTTTGCAACCTCCCGACCCGCGACCCCGCGCATAGGTTTAGTTCGCTGATAGTTACCGCCGTTGAGAACGGCACCTTGTAAGGGATAACACCAACATCCAAGGCTTTGTATAAACCGACGCATACTAATATAATTATCTTGTCTGTAGTCAATCTTCGAATGTATGTCGTTACCTAATATGTATGTAGTAGTAAAGGAAATCGTAATTATCTAACTATTGTGACAGGTACCTACTAGCCACGTGTAAAATTAAGCTTTATTCAAACCTAGTATTATATGTGACATTCAATCTTAACTTTTAATGCGGTTTAGCTTTCTAACACTATTCGCATGTGTAGGTGCATTGGTTTTATTGTTAAATTTAACATATTTTGATGTTCACGTATTTTCGATATATTATAAGCTCAGGACGCCGCTGAAGAACTTCACATTTGATAATAGGTAATCTTTTGGCAAGTTCTACCTGAGTCATTTATTGCTAAATGTTAGTTTGATTTAGTTATTTACAATAAATATACTTTTAATTGAACTATTTCGTTTTAATTAGTCTCCCGACATTTTGAACCTTCCGACATTTTGAAAAATCGCAATAATAAAAACAGCCTGTATATGGCTACTATCACTCTGTGAAAAAGCAATATTCATCCATGAGAATGCAAGATGACATACAAACTGATTTAAAAATAGAACTGAGAAAATATATTACAAGTACTGACGCTATCAGCTGAACGAATTAGGGGCCTACGGCTAAAACAACGCCGAAATAAAGTGCCTAATGTTCTCGAAAATAGTGGCGTGTCGTAATGAAAAGCGCAATAGATCACAGTGCCCTTGAGGTGGCACGCTCACTGCTGTCTTGGAGCACTTTCAAGATTCTTATCGTGCGCTAGTCTCATTTCACCGCACAAAGCTGTCGCTGCTCCCTATTTATAAAGTGCTTGGCTAGCTGGACCACACCAAAAGGTGCGAAGATTAAAGATGGTATCAGTTCCTAGTGCGTTTTACACGTCACACTGCCACTTCAAAGACGCGCTCGTTTGAATAAACCCTGCGTATTGTGAGGCATCCTTTTTTTCATCATGCGGGCTATACTCAAGGATTTGAAATTAAAGTTGAAGATATTCTAAGGCAAGTGTTGTTTGTAGATTTATGAATATGATAAAAAGCCTACGAAATCCTTGTAAGAGAAAAGGAAGGAAGGAATAGAGAAGCTCCTGTCAGAGGTATAACACTCTTATTAAAATGATATTTTTGGTAATAGGGTGGATGCCTAATTTTTATCGACTTCAAAAAAAGGAGGAGGTACTATGTTCGGCTGATTGTTTTTTTTTTTTTTTTTTGTTTGCGCAGTACTCCGCCATTTGTGAACCGATTTCCAAAATTCTTGTTTTGTTTGAAAGGGTATACTCCCGTACTCCCGAGATGGTCCCATTTCCATGAGGTCAGGATCTGATGATGGGATCCTAGGGAAACCGAGGGGAACTTTCGAAAATTCTATGGGCAAGTAATGCGTATATTATGTTTTTCAATTAGGATTTTGAAACACTACAATTTGATAAGGGTCTGGAGTTGACCTGATGATGGAGCCGACAGGCCGTCGAGGGAACTCCTCAGCGGTTTATATTAACTACCTTGAGTTTGGGCTTGATTAATTTGGATTGATGAGGACTCTACACCTAAATAGAGTAGGGCTGTCATTAAGGATCTGATGATGAAGAAGTGTAATTGTTAAAGGAACTCCTTAACGGTATACAGTAACTACCTTGTGTTTTGGCTTGATTAATTTGTATTGATTAGAACTTTGCACCTATGTAGATTATAAGTAACAAAACGGGTATACATGTAGCTTTACACAGAAAATGATAAAATAATAAAATAAAAACTGCGTTTAAAAAACCGACTTCAAAAAAACCAAAAACTAATAACAAACAAAAAGTCAAAAATAAAAAGCAAAAAATAACTATGATTAGTACTGATAGATTACCCACCCACTGACAGGTTAGAAGTCGGTGCCATAAGATCATATCATAATGATATAACTTAATGTCCACATAAATGTGAATTAGGTACCTATTAAGGTTTTAATGAATAATTTTGTATGGAACTTATGGCACCGACTTCTTACCTATCAGTGGGTGGGTAATCTATCAGTAGGTACTAATCATAGTTATTTTTTGCTTTTTAGTTTTGACTTTTTGTTTGTTATATCATTTTAATGTCCGTCTGGTAGATTATTTTAAATCATTGACACTTATTTTTTATTTCCTTACAGAAACGAATACTTTCGACGATATAATTATTGATTTGAAATGTCGCGTGACGTCACATCTATGTACATTTTATACGGAGAAATGACGTTTTAGCCCCCACTCCTAAACTTTGATTCGTTTTATCTATAAGTATTGTTTTATTATACGACAAAATAAAAAAATACGTGTCTAATATTTTTTCTTTACCTATCTTACGGACTAATTAATTATATTTTTAATTTTCATACCCTGTCATCATCCCAATTGAGATTAGAGCATAAGTGCGATATAGGGTATAGTTAAAAAAAGAACAATTAATATTCCCAATGTATCGTACAACACAAAAGTTAACGAGATGGGTATCTGAATGTCAAGTTCGGGTCGCTACAACATTGATGTGCCGATAGTTGAAAGTTCAATAGAAGAAAACAGGCGAATGATTAGATGTCTGTACAACCTGTGAGGTACCTAGTAACAAATGTAGTCTCTACGTGGCGCGTGGGTGGGTACTTACTGTGTTCTTATTTACCGATGATATTCTAAGAGATTACCCAGTAATTTACAATGAAGGTTTAATTTTCTACCCACGCGTACGGTGCGATTAGAGAGCCTTCGTAAGATCTATGTTAATTAATACTATTTAATATTTACGATTTTATATTCGATTAAAATAATGTAAGCACGTAAGATTAATAGATTATTATAAACATATTCATTAATTTACATAATCATATCTCGTCGAGTACCGGTTTTGTAGACACAATTATAGAACAATAGGTTGCGGTCACCGGTGACCGCTTGGTGTTTGACAGTACTGCGGAATATGAAGACATAATGGTGTCTGATGAAACAATACGCAGCAACATGGTATATAAGAAATTATCGCTTAATTTAATAAGTTTAATGACATTACAAAATATAACAAAAGAAAATATAAATTAGGTACGCGAAACAACATGCAAGAACGCATACAAAATAAAACAAGAAATAAAATAAATCCTACCTCTTAGGATTACGTACCTGTATCTCGGAGAGCTATCAGATAGTATTTATGCGCTGCATTGTAAAAGTGTACCTACTTACAAGACGGATATTGTTAAACGTTTACCCGCAAAGAGATTTCTCTCTAAACTAAAATGTCATACGCGAAGACTACAATCCGCAGAAGTATCACAGCACTTTGTTGTTTCTCCCGAGGCTTAGTCCTTTGTTTTCTAAAACCTTCCCGAGCTCCTTTAATACTTTGTAATGGCGGGACAAATTCTGTGTGTCTTGCTCGCTGTCTGCGATGACTGAGTTGAGATGAGCTCTCGTGCCCAAGTGGGTACGTACGGTACTTAGTACATGCATTTTATGAAAATAGCGCAACCTTCCGGAAAGAATGCTGCGAGCTTTTAACGGCGAGACGTTTTCATAGTTTTGTTGTCAGAACTTTGACGTATTAATATTTAAAAAAGGAAGGTGTTATTAACTGATTGAAAACGAACACATTTTATTAGTTGTTTCTATAAGTAAAGAACTTAAGTAAGAAAGTAAGTTAGTGCATTATTTACACTCTAATTACATATATTATGTTAAGAAACGCTAGAAGCCGTAGCCCGTAGCGCGTAGCTCGTAGCCCGTAGGCTTGTCAACAAGTAGCATCTTTTTCGTAGTAGGTACGGACAAGATTGCGTGTTTCCGCTACGCACGTTTGCTTCAACGAAGATCAACGAGCTACAGAGCATTTAGAGGGTAACGACCTGCATCTTAGGTGACAGTTACTTTTAATTTTTTTTTTTGAGACAAAGTTAGACGTATTTCGTTAATGTTTTAAATGTATCTAGTACAAATTTAAGTGAATACCACTTACTAACTTAAAAAGTAAGTATTTTTGCGAAATTTATGCCAAAATAGAAGAATTTTTTATTGTAAATTCCTTATTTCGTAATGACTAACAAAGCTCTCACGATGCTACTATGTCTCTAAAACAATTTCCAGGTTGGGGAGTAAATAACGTATCTTAAGTTCGCCTCGGTGATCCAGATGGGTCTTAATCCTACTATCATCTGGGATTTGTGGTAGTACCGTAATAGCGGCCTAGCTACAGCTGTGCCAAACCCTTCGTTCCTACAATTTAGGCGTAACAGTGACACATGACGGCGTTCAAGTTGTTTTACTAATGACTCGTTCGTCTTACTGTCAACCTTTAATAAAATTAGAATAATATTTGATATCTACCTGTGTATTAACAGCTCAAGACGTAATAAATCCCAAGTAATTGTTCCGCATTATTTAAACAAGTACCTACTTTGTCTATGTACATTGTACTTGACATGAATAGAAAGTGTGTGTGTAGAACTAAGTACACGCTTACAACAAAGGGAGATAATAGATATCCGTCTAATTCTAACCGGCTGAAAGACCTAATAAGATTTATAGGGCAGAGTAGACAGGTAGCTAGGCAGTATCTCATCCTTTGTATCCGTCCACACAAAAAGTGTAGGCAACGTTAGTCGTCGGTCGCGTGCGTGCGCCGCCGGGATACTTACCGCGATACCATCTTTAATCTTCACTCTTCACACTGTTTGTTACTGAAAAAGGTTTATTTTCGACAAAAATACTCGTATAAACCTTTGAAGATAACGAAAAATACCCAGGTACTTACTTCGCTAAGTAAGAAGAAACATTTCCTACATAAACCAAAGGAGATTCGGAAACTAAAGCCCGCTGAGGTGGTGAGGACTTAAAACACAGCTACTATATTTACCTGATTAGAGGTCTGTCCATGCTAGCCTGTTTCAATATTTACACAAAGTAGCTACTTAGCACAGTGAAGGTAAATTGTAAATTGTCTATTTTTCCATTGGGTGTACCTTGAGGCATACATTTTATTGCATGTGTTTTTCTTTATCAATGCTCGTAGACACAGCGCCAACAGTGTACCGAATGAAAGCTTTATAAAAAGACTACGAACTACGCACGCCTTTGTGAACGCATTGAGTCATGCATATTAATCGCTTTTATATAGAAATATACTAGGTAGGTACGGACGTCAGCCGTCGGATGTGTATTTTAATTAACAGGTTGGATGGATACTATTTACGATGACAAGTTACAATATTACAAGCTTCTGAATATAGATACACATATCACCTATGTACATACAATGTAACAGTACATATTATGTATGTTTATTGTTTATCGAATCATGCGCCAGCTGTTATTTTGGCATCTGTGTCTCAATTTATTTCCGTGGCGTATTTACGGTACATTCTTTTTAATAAGGGTACAGATCATTCTGTCTGGAATCCCTCAGAAGAGATAAACGAGTTTTATAGTTTTGAAACGAAAACCAGAGTCGTCATCACACGTCTACATACACACAGATGTAGCGAGCTCATAAAAGACCCAAATTGTTCTTTTTGCGTCCCGAATGAGGTACGGAATCGAATGCCAAACAGCTTGTTTTGTTGACTTGCAAAAACAACGTGCCATGAGAATCTCTGAAACACGGAATGGATTTCGTTACTTTTGCATTTCGTCGTTCATTCGTATTGTGTATACGAGCATGTTTATTCAGAAGGATTTTTGGCTGCTCATATTTGGTAGCTCTCTAATGCAAAGCGACCTCTATGTATAAAACGTAAACTCAGACTAATAAGAGTTTGCTGTTCAATGTTAATTAATCCCAAAGTTAATGATAGTTGCTAGTTTGGTAACTTTGATATATTTTATTTACCACATTTCTAGTAATTGAAACCATTTTAATCAAAAGCATTCGACCTATTTTATACACCAATTCAATCGTATTACACTTTAAAGTAAACTGCACTAACGAACTATGTGTTATTCTGTAAATAAATGAATTTGTCCGCATAAACACTTCACGTTGAATCAAAGTTCCGCGCGAAATTCAGTTGTAATCCGTTCTATAATAACATTACATTTGTGACATGATATGGAGACGTTAGCCCGGGGCTCAGGCTTGGGGCCAGGGGCCCGGGGCGCGGCGTGAAGCATGCCAGTGATATTTATCCCTATAGTTTAACAACAAAGGAGTCAGATTTGTTGCGTTATAATGTCGCTGTTCAAAGGGTCACCTTTGTTCCAACGCTTGTTACGTGTGACACGTATGGGGGCGAAAAGCTTTGATGCCGTTTTATTTTTTGTTTGTAAATCTAATTCACGTATTGAGAGAGAATTTCGCATTCAAGATGCAGTTGTGTGGGTTAATTTCCCTCGGCGTTAGGATAATGGCGATATATATTCTGTATGTGTAATTGTGGAGCTATATCTCAACTCGATTAACTTTTAAGCAGAAAGTACGTGAGCTTTTCCTAAAGAGGTTGGCTGAATCATCGCGCTAACTATCCACTGTGTATTAGTAAGCAAGTATATATTTATATATTACGTATATATGTATGTATGTAGGCATATTGTACTCATGTGTAGGTATACATTATAATTAAATTTATTTATGTATGTATATCTCCTAAATATATTAGTTTATCTTTCATTGTTTAATAAAATCACTGCTTGCCTCTTGCACCTACCATTTACTCTTCTCTGCATCACCCAAAGGTCAGACTGGTAGAAAATGCCTGCGGCATTAAGTCCACCTTTTTGTACATTTTGTGCATGAAGCATTTTAAATAAATAAATAAATAAATATAGGGTGTATTTTGAAAATAATTGGATTATCATATGCAAGCAGGTATAACCTCGCTTGGGATGAAGTAGCAGAAACTTGACCCAAGTATTCTGAATTGTGTAATTAAATCTTCCAACCTTTTTTTTTTTTTTTTTTTTTTTAAGGGGGGAAAATCATCGAATGACTTCTCCCGCCTGGGTGAGGCGGGAGGGAGTGTCAGACTCTTACTGACTAAAAACCACCCCGTTCCTTCTCCTGCACGTCGAGCCGGAGCCCCGGTTACCCGTTAGGTTCTCCGCGACTCCGAATCGGCATCGGCCGTATTGGGCCCCATCTGTGGTGGTCTGATGGCTCTTTGAGGCGCGCGCGGAACGCGACGCGCAGTACGCTCGGGTCTGTTTCTGGTCGGACGGGGAGCCACCCATGCTCGCCGTCCGCAGGCCCGCGCTTACGGTGGCCGGAGATCGTCTCGCGATCCCCGACGCCCGGTGTGTCCTTCGCGATGGCTGGGTTGCGAGGAGGCAGCGCTTCGCTGCCTCACGCGTCCCGCCTCCTCCTTAGCTAGCATCACTGCTTCGCAAAAGGAGGAGACGGCATCCCAGTCCCCCTCGCTCCGCATCATGGCCTGCACTAGGCCCGGACGCGAGAGGTCGCCATCGCCGATCACTTCCCTGAGGACACGGCGGTGCTCAGCCCACGAAGGGCATTCTCCCACCGTGTGTTCCACCGTGTCCTCAGGGCGGTCCTCGCAGTGATGACACCCGGGCGTTTCCTCCCGCCCCATCAGACACAGGTACCTCCCGAAACTTCCATGTCCGGTGAGGACCTGCGTCAGGCGGTAGGTGAGGACGCCGTAGCGTCTCTCAAGCCACTCCTCAAAGAGGGGACTTACCGCTGCGATGGCAGCGAGCCCAGCCCTCGGTTGCGACAGTCGTTGCTGCCATTCCGCCATGAGATCGCGCCGGAGCTCATCCCGCCACGCACCTATTTGGCGCGGCAGCGGGGTTTCACCCCGGCGACATGCCTCCGCGCGCATGCCGTACACGCGCGCGAGCACCTTCGCCTCCAGATCCCACGGCGGTAATCCGGCAAGGAGGTTCGCCGACTCCCCAGAGATCGTGCGGTATCCGCGGATCATTCGGATCGCCATGACCCTCTGTGCCATGAGCAGCGTCCGAGCGGGACGCCGCAACAGGTTTGGCGCCCAAACAGGGGCGCCGTAGAGGGCCATGGACCGCACGACCCCGGCGTATAACCTCCGGCAGGAGGCGTTTGGCCCCCGAGGTTGGGGAGGATGCGTTTAAACGCAGCCCCCGTCCTCTCCAACTTTGGGGCCAAACGTCGGAAGTGTTCTATGAAGTTCCACCGACTGTCGAGGACGAGTCCTAGGTACTTCATCGTCGTCTCGACGCCGATGGTAACTCCTCCCGCCGTTATTTGGGACCCACCCGGAGGTGGCGCGTTCCCGCGGCCATGAAAACACATGGCCTCGGACTTGTGGAGCGCCACCTCGAGTCCCAACTGCCGGATTCTCTCAACGACTGTCGCAACCGCTGTCGCCATTAAGTCGGCCGCCGCCTGGTGTGACCTCCCGTGCGCTAGCACCAGCGTATCGTCGGCGTAGCATATTGAAATCTTCCAACCTTAGCTACTTTATGGAGTCATACAATAGATGTCAGACCGATTAAAGGTAGCGAATCGTAGTCACTTTACTGACATAACTTTCGAAATAAACTAAGTTATTACACAAAGTAATGGAACGGATGGAGTGCGAGATTCACACGTAACTTGTCGATAAGTAGAAAACGAATCGTGGAGGCAATCTAGTGAGTGTGATCTCATTTACTGGTACATGGAAGTACTACGCGAACGACTGGTTGCAGTAATCGAAGCGCGATTGAACAAACTTTAAATAAAATTAAAGTAAGTTTATATATGTACATCTTTATTATAGTTTAATTTAATGTATGAAATGGTTTTAGTTAAAACGTCCACTTCTTGCTAGTCTGTCTATCCACTTTTAGACATTTAATAATATTATACATTATTTGCAGTTGTAAGTTTAAATTTAGTAAAATACAGGACAACAAGTTACTTAATTCTTAGTGCCTAGATACTTTAAAACTCCTAAAAGAATCAAAAATCAATCCAGATAGGTACTATAACATCTTTCTAAAAGGGCTAATATTATGATCACCGTTCATTCGTCCATATCTACCAATGGTAATTTTGTTCATAAACGTGGGACGGAAGTATTTTACTACAGGGCGAAGTTTTATAAATATTACGAACACAAGTATGTAGCGAGGCCAAGAAATGACTAACTAACATTATTGTTTATGGCTCTCGTAACACCGTTGGCGATGTTAACCACTAAAATGATTAGGTCAAGGTCCGGAAACTAATATACAACGGTTGTAAAATCTAGGTATTAGGTACTTAAGTACAGTGAAGCAAGTAGGTACTGGCATATTGAGCCGACTAACAAAAGAATATAATCGTTATGTTGTTACCTGCATGTCAAATAATTTAGCTGACTGTAAAATGTACATAAAATAGTTTTTTTTAGGGGGAAAATCATCCAATATTTGCTCCCGCCTGGGTGAGGCGGGAGGGAGTGTCAGACTCTTACTGACTAAAAACCACCCCGTTCCTTCTCCTGCGCTTCGAGCCGGAGCCCCGACAACCCGTTAGGTTCTCCGCGACAGTTACAATAAGTATAGAGGTACATACTGAAAAAAAACTGACTGCCTCGTTGGCCGAATGGGCACAAGTGTGACTACTGGGCAAGGGGTCTCGGGTTCGATTCCCGGGTCGGACCAAGTATAACTGGGTTTATCTCAGTTGTAGCATGGAGCCTGGAATTATGCCCCGTCTATTGCAATAGGCTCACTCTTTATTACATGGGACTCATAACATAAATAGTGAAAAGTGGGTGTTACATTGTACGTGGCATTAAGTGCACCTCTGCCTACCCCTTCGGAGATAAAAGGCGTGATGTTATGTTATGTTTCTTAGTTACTATAAGTTGGTAACTAAAAAAAGTGAAATTAAAACTTCATTATGAGTAGGTCAACCTTTTGATTTTTCATGTCAACAGGATAATAGAGGTAGAGCAGAAATCGTTCGACATGTTATGTTGATAAGGTAATATTTATTTAAAAGTACCTAAAATAATATGATTACTTAGTACTCAGTGTAGGTGGTATTTTGTAGTTTTTGTTTAGTTAGATTTAATAAGACAGTTTTATAATAAAAATAACCAACCTTTTTATCCCGAATTTAAGTTTTTACTTTTAGTAAACTATATTATTGTTCGTTGTCTAAAGAAACTATATAAAATTTCCACGTATAACCCCTGAATAAAATGTAGATTATGAAGTTCTTCTTCTTTTATTGTTCAACTTTAAAAATGTGACATCTATACCCAGGAATGTGATATGAAGCCTTCCTAGTGGGCAGTGGAGAGCAGAGGTAGCTCCATGTAAAATAGTAACATCTGAATTAAAGGAAAAAAGGGTAACATGAAAGAAAATCATAAATCTGATTGTGTCTATTTCGGCACGACACCCACGTTTACTAGCTCCTACCACTTGGTTCATGTTTTTATTTATTGTCGTTGTATAACTTCGGTGTGGGAGTGTCGTTACAATTCTTTCGCATAAAATTCGAAAACTTTATTTCTAATTTAAAGAGAACTTCATGCAGAAAATCGGGATTAGGGAAAATCGAGGATTGGTATTTGTTCTCCTCTCATAAAAATGAGTAGGTATTTGTTTTCACAATTTCGGTAACTCTTTACAATCGTAAAAGAGTTTTTAACAACCCGGTAATTTCGTATTTGTTATCATTCACAGTAATCTCAAAAGTTTTAATATAAATGTTGGATTGGAAACCAGAATTGAGTGCGGGAAGTCAAAATTTAAGTAGTTAGGTATATTATAGATATCCAGTAAGTCGAATTACCATAAATAATTCTCTTTGGATACTGTATCCTGAAGATCCTCGTCTATAATTCAAGGTTTGAATAATTCAGTAGCCGTTTTAGGATAATTCCCAAATTGAAGGTTTCACGGTTACGCGTCGGCTTTAATGAAGTAAAGTTTTTCCTTCCATTCTTTCTCGTATTCCAGAACCTTCGCGTCGGGTGTTTCTATCTTGTCCAATTGAAAGCGAATGTCGGGAAGCCGGATACAACGAGCTCGTAGCTAAAAGGATTGTCAACTTTTAAACGCGCCCAAGTCCGCTTGGAGGTACTTGAAGAGATCTACGAGAGCAAATACGAGTGTATGTGACATTAATGGCCATCGATTCTTATTCTTAATAATAGTATCTAAAACATCTATGACTAAGATCGTTTATGATTGTAGTAGCTGGTATCATTGGCCAGCAAAGACCTGATAATGAATATTCACTTGAATAACCACGTCAATATCGATTTCCGTAGACGACGATGAGCTAAGAATTTAGATTGAAAAGACTTTAAATTAAATGTAAAGGAAAAATTATGTCGTCGACGAGAGATCTAATTAAAAGCGTAAAAGGTTTTGTGTTCCTCAGAAAAAAAAAGACAAAAAGACTACAAAGGTTGACGTCAATAGCGATTTGATAAAAGTATTAAATTTCAGTTACTTTTTATCTTTCCCTTTCGATCTTGATTTAACGTCCTTTGAGGTCATTACTGAGGCTCACCGGAATGGCTTCGCTTAATGAAGTCGTGAAAGAAAATTGAGTTTAGTTAAAGGGGCGAATTTAATTCGATTTCAAACTTTTTGAATGAATGTCGCAGTTTAAGAACGCCGGCATCATGAAACCCGCAAAATAAGATGGAAGCGAAAAATGGAACTCTGACTTTCGTGGTTAATTAAAATAAATTATTCACTCGCCCCTTAAATAGATTGCTCGGCGTCTCCATCACAAATCGTTTCAAGTTAATTTGTGATTCCGGAGAAGACATCTAATGATACTGATTAAGTAATCATTATAACAACGATCTCCGTAAACTGAAGTGTGAATAACGTCATCGTGGTTTCTTAAACTCCGCCAGTATGAAAACTTAATGGATTTGCTGTTACCGGTGGAGTCGATTTATAAAAAATGTTTTCACATATATTTCTAAAAGAAGGGTGTGCTCACACTCGCATTGAGTTTTCCCTCAAACAAGTCATTTACAAATGCGACTTAACGAGTAAGCAGCACGTCTGAAGTTGCCAGTGGCACGCGAACTTCCGACATTTTAACTAGCACAAAGCTGTTAAGCCCGCATTGATTTTATAAGCGGGAACTCCGTGCCGTGTAGTCGAAGCCTTCAACTTAACCCGATGGCTCACCTTCCAAGAATGCAGACACTTTAAAAACTTAGACAGCCTAACGAAAGTAGTTTGAAGGAAGCACTTTCTTCCTGCGTCACTATCTCCGATACATTACAACTTTCTTTACAGCCCCATTGATTGTAGCCGCCATTTTGTTCCACGAATAAGCCTTTGTTGTTGTCAGATTTTCAACGAACTTTTATTTCGAATATAGAATGTGCGTTAAGAGCTAACATGCAAAATTCTTTGGAACTTTTTCAACCAAATTAAATAAGCCAAGGAAGTTTGTGTTTGCGAAACTCATTGAAATTTCAAAAAACTTTATTTCTTTAATATTTGGGACAAACAATTTTTTTCGCTCTCAGTGTTCATGAGGAAAGAAATCCTTTATAATGGTGGAAAAAATGTATAGGTACAGTTAGATATAACATATGTATATCGGTGTCGACATGTTTTGTGTGCGTTGAAGCATTGTACGTATGTTCACCAGCATGTAAGGTTTCTGTGACAGAGGATTTAAACTTTAGCAACACATTGTAATGTAGTGTACACACATGTGGATAACCACGTTGTTTTAATTTTCACTCGAAATTGTATTTGTAAGCGTTAAGCTTTTTGTGTAAGCGGGATTACGAACAACATTAACAACATGTAATATAGGCTATTAATTTAGATACTCATTTTATTGTAGTCGTGCGGGATTCTTGGGCTGGGCTTCTAGCGTAGTTTTATGTTGAGCTCACAAAGAAAAAACATGAATGTATGTGTGCTATGTGGACAATTTAGAGGATGACGTGATTAAAATTATTTTAAAACAAATTCATTATGAAACAAACAAACAAATAACAAACAAATATATTTATTTCCATTTCGTTCACATATATGTACTTAATCTAAGATTATTATTTAACTATTCTAGGTAGGTTACAATACAATGCCTGTATAGAATTAAATCAGTACCACAGGCTTTGTGGTCGCGTGCATTATACATTATACATTATGAAAGACTAGACTGTTCTTCATTAATTCGCTGAGCAGCGCAAATTGATCCAACGTAACAAGTTTTAACAATGCGCTTCCAGAGTTTAGCTGTGCATCTCCTGTCGCGAAATGTTACACAACTTTGTGAATTGTTATTTTTAGTTCCAACTTCATATGACAGACTCTACTTAAATAGAATACGTAAATGGGATTGGAGGCAGCGCGGACCTGGGTACAACTTTTAACCACGTATAAAGATTTTTATAAAATTTTTATATAATGCTCGATATAATTTTGCGGTGAGATTGCGATAAATAAGAGCTGTCCCACCATTGCGACAAAGGCCTTAAATTCTTAATGTTATAAAGTCAATAAAGGTGTAATAAATCACTTTACTAAAACAGATCTAATTTAAACGACACGTCTCTCTATCAGATGTTGTTTTAGGCTTCTCAAGTTATGAATACACCTACCATATGTATGTTTTTTGCTAACAGTTAAAATAAACTAGCGATCCGTATATAAATACCATGTGGGCGTTAATTTGAGTTTTGTTTCCAAGTTTTGCATGTTTCAGACGATCGCGATCGTTAGGGCAATATCGTGGGCCGTGGGCGTATCATAACTGTGCCCTTTTTCAATGCCACGCTCCTGTTCAACGAGATATAATATTTTATCAAATCAGACTCTACTTGAACTTTAATGGCGAACCTTATTTGGAAATTAAACTGTTGCCCTTCCTGTTGTACTTTCAAACAATAATAAATGGACGTTGCCTTCCTTGTTATGCTTATTTTATTTAAGTGATGATGACGTTTCAAATTTTACAGGCAATTCATTTTGTGTTTGTTTAATATTGTGTCAGTTTTAAGACTTTAATTCGAAGGGGTAGCTAAATAAAGAATAAAAGTTGCTGTGTCTAGTAGGTTAAATAGCATGCGTCTTCCCTCTTACACATCGAACGAGTACCAGTAGTTTACAAAGCAGTAGATTTAGAAAACAAGCGTCAGAGAAAAGGTATCAGGAAGTTTAGAAAATAAAAAAGTGTATCGAAAGCGATCCGGTGTAGCCTGTTTAATATGTAATGATAGGTTTGGACAAAGAGTAGGCAATGAGGGTGGTGGATATTGCTTAAAAGCTTGCTCGGTGGTGCACTACGAAACAGGTGGCTGCGGTGTCCTTGTGAGCTATAAACTGTGTTCTATGCGCTTCTGCAATGGACACATTTTACTCTCTTTATCGTCTGATAAAGTCCGACAGTCCTTTGTTCTCTTGGCTGTTCTTGAAAATTTAAAAGCGGTCCTTGCAGTAAATTCACGTTCAACGCGCAGCCTCCGACCGAGATACCAGCCGATGAATAAACTATTTTAACATTCATGTATAAGTAAATACCTAAATACACATACGGCCACGTAAGCATACATTAGCGGGGATTCAATGAAATGTTTCAATTCAACGTTTTAGAAATAGAGCACTAATCCTCTTAGATAGTTACACGCAATTATGTTTTTAAACTCTTAAAATGTTACAGCATGATGTCTAACAAGAATTAAAATATATAGAACAAGATTCGTAAAACAATCAATAATAAACACAATGACGCAAAGTCTTTGCAGCAAGCAAGCCTTAAAAAGGTGTTTATTTGTTCTCATTTTAGCTATATGCATAAACAATCAGATTTTCCTTTTCCGTTCAATATAATTCAATCCATTAAAACTACTATTTATAAAACGAAACATTTAATAAAGTACATAAGTACTGCCTACACTACAAATCCGTAACATGACTAGTAGTTTTCTAACGTGCGGTTACTCGCATTAGCTTTAGAGTCCACTATACAAAGCAGCCCACTCATGCGAATGATGACATCTTGTATGTAAGGATTTTCAGGGTATCCAAGAGCCAATCAGCTAACTCCTACATACATTAGACACTTCGGAGCTTAACATACTCTCCAAGTTTAGAGGATTTAGATCCCTCGTCCAAATGTCTGTTGAACTAATCGTAGCTCGTGGATTCGAATAATCGTGGTTATCGACTGTCCCGCATATTCATAGGTAAATCAGTTAGAGCAAATATGTTTGCATATAGAACAGCAATCGTATTTGTACGTCAGAGGTTTTATGTCAGTTTAATCCGAGTAAAAAGCTCGGTGAGAGATCTCCGCAGCTCTCAGTGTCGGTGTCTGTCCAATAGAAAGGATGATAAGGACCAATACTCTCTGCGGGCCAGTCTGCTTGTGTTGTACTTAGAGGTAGCTTATGTTAGGTCACGCTCGATACTCTATTAGCTTTCCAACTTTTTACCGCCTTTGTTGTGGTCACTACTTTAAGCAGTCTTATACTTTGAGATTTTAGCACTGTTTTAGTAGACTAACTTTATGATGATAAAAATAGTTTCATGATACAAGACTTGTTCTTAGAGGTAGTGTTGGTAAACGAATTTTAGCCTTAACTGTGTTTTAATGGATACTATAGTTAAATGTGTCGCCACAGAATGAAGGTTGAGGACTTTTGAGTAGTGAGCTCTGATTTGGTAAATATACCAGGGTCTTAACTAACCGACCGTACGTGAGTGCCATCCGGCTGGACGCCGTAACATAAACTAAATATGTTTCCGCCTTAAACCTATAATACAAGTCGTATTTACCTGCGGCCATCTTTATTTCTTCACTTGGAAGAATATTTACGTTGGTTGAAGCCGGCTCATGTTTATTTATAGTTAAATCCGATATAACATTAAAGTTGTTTACAAAGTAAGTCTAAACGTTATAATACAATTATTTTTCGTGGAATTTGTTATGACTTTGAACATTAGCATAATTAATTAAGTAAATATTAATCTGTATTATATTCAGTATGTAATAATGCAGTCAGAATATTTTAGTGAAATTCTAAATAACTAGAGGTACAATTAGTTTAAACTAATAATCGGAAATGTATGCTCTCGTCATACATATCTAAATCAGATCTGCATAATAATGCCGTTGACATTAAAATGTAGAACCGACTAACTGCGTTGATAATTCAAATGTAATCAATGGGCTTTAGCTAATCAGCTGAAACTAGTTTATGGGGCTTATATTGGTAGAATATTATTACTAGAATTTTATGCTAAATATTACGTTACCTATGTAGGCAACGTAATATTGTATCTGTACTATGTAATATAGTTTAAATTTTATGTATATATATATATTACTATTCGCAAGTTAGTTTGATATATCTTGCAGATAGTTAGAAATATGATATTTATGGGCATAAACTGCGGTTGGCTGTTAGAGGATCGTATATTTCCAATCAATAATCAATAATATCGATGATAGCGTTGTGCCCAGCGCCTAGCCCCGCCCGACCCGTCTTGCACTATAAAGAGGGATTAAAATTGCAGCGATGCAGCTGGCCCGGTCGACAGCTTAGCATAGGGCTGCTAGTTTTTAAAAACTAAGAAAAAATTAAGGAATCTTTCTGTATAAGTATTACAACTACAATTAAATTTAATATTCCAATAATTACTTATATAATTAGTAGATAATTGACACCCATATTTATTTATTTTTCTTTTTGTGGTATGCACCCAAGGAATCAGTTGTTATTTTTGAGGTATATTGTTGTTTACCGTTTTTTGCATGTGGTGTTAACCTATAATTAATTGTTGCTCTTGTAAATGGTTTTCTAGCTATTTAATCAGTAATGTATATAATGTAAACAATTGTTGGTTAACCAAAATAAATAAATAAATTACACCTGCTATAATTGTAGAGGTTAATTAAGTTATTTTATCAAGGTTTCACTAGTTTCTTTTTTTGGAAAATTCTTTCAGCTAACCTTTCTTAAAATAAGGTCTGAAAATTGATGCCTAAACTTTTCTTTTACTAACCTTCATTAACTAAACAAAAGGTATTTTCATCTAAAACTTCATAAAGGTTGGCGAAGTAAAAGAAAAATAACTCGAGCTCACTGACCAGCCCTGGGTTAGTGCTTATTCACATAGATCGCGAATTACGGCTCCAACGTAACAGCGAAAAACAACTACAAAACCTCAAATAAGCGAGTTTTAAAAACTCTACTAAGTATAAAACGTTTAAAAGTGAAATAAACTGAACGATATGAAGTCTGGTTTAAATAAAGACAGTGCCCACGAGGTTTCAGTAAACACTGAAATTCTGTTGACAAACTCTTCGAAGACTCGTTTTATTTACGTACTTTGTAGTTTAGGAACAAATCGATAAAATATTAGATAGAACTTCAAAACATTTATGTGGAGAATATAGGCAACACTGAAAAATGGAGATGTTAGTTTTATAATAATTGCAGATATGTTTTATAGAATTGCAAAAAATAATAATTTATCTTTTAAACATACAGGGTATGTATTTTTTTTAGGGGGAAAATCGTCGAATGACTGCTCCCGCCTGAGTGAGGCGGGAGGGAGTGTCAGACTCTCTCTGACTAAAAACCACCCCGTTCCTTCTCCTGCACGTCGAGCCGGAGCCCCGATTACCCGTTAGGTCCTCCGCGACACCGGGCATGTATAGGAGAGGCTTTAGTTCTTCTACTCTATCAAGTATCAGTAACCTTTATACACATGTAAATCTATTACGTTTTACACCGTTACCTGCAAGTTTTACACCAAAAACTCAGGAGTTTAATACAGTCACCAACGTCTTTACCACCATATTTTATCGTTGATGAGCAGGTGTAAATCGTGGCGTAATACGCTATGAAGAAAGCGCGGTGACAAATGATTCTGATATATAATGCGGCGGGCGATATGTTGTGAGCAATTTAAAAATAATCATGCACCGCCTTTGTTGTACAGGCGCTGTATATTTTCACTCCCTAGGCACATACCATACATATACAAGTAAGCATGGCAGTTCTTTTGTTGCTGTTTAAATTACTTTGAGTACTACAGTTTAAAGATATTTGTTTGTGTAACTGTAATCCTGGATAATTATTTCAATGGGATTAGAGGTGAAGTGGGTTTCAATTTATTGTGTCTAAGCGTTGCGTAGTAAGTCCTACGCCGTAGCGCGATCTGCTACGAATTATCGTAGTCTAATGTTTTATTATCGTATAATTTTAATCTAATTCCTTAAAGTGGGAGGTAAGTATGTTTCAAAATAGACATGTTTGAGGTGGACGTGTCACACCACATAAGGTATAACAAATCTGGTCTCTGTATCGAAATTAATAACACCTATATTATTCAGTTTATGAACTTACTATTTTAGTTACAAATATTATAAAATATTTATGACGTAGTTTCACAATCAGATCTCATATAAATAAGTAATGTGATGTCTCTTACCATTCACTTTAGGACCATTTAATTTAATGGAGGTCCGGGCCTTATCAAGATTGACCTGAATTAGTGCTAGACACTAATATCGATTACTAGATTTCAGTCTAGCAAATATTTTCATTCAAGAGGAAATTATTTAAAGGTTTTACGGTGTCTGTCGGACGGTATGAAGGGACTGGGAAAGTAATCCTTTATGTCAAAAGATGGTACTTGATAGTCTTCTTTTGAGATATTTAGTATCTAAAAATAGTACTAACGAATTTTGTCAGTCTTTTCTGTAATAATATTTTTCTCTTTCTTTATAATTATTATCAAGTATGTATCAGGTTGGCATTGAAAGTACAAAAACGAACTAGATACCATAAAAGAATTCATAAGTTACAGTTCCCTATAATCCTTTCACAAGTTTCGACGGTCGATGCTCTGACAAACCGCAATCTCGACTCACGTTGATAGAAACATCGACACTGCTATTAACCCTTTGAAAGTCATCGTGTATTTACGTCCAGGGGTGCATGGGGCCGGAAGTAGACTGCAGTGCAGTCAGGGCCTTGGCAGAATTTATAGCCTGGCCTGATAGCCGGGGACACAGAGTGATCGCGGCGACTGCCTCGATCCCTAATAAATAACTGCAGCCAAGTTTCACAACGTACAAAGCGGCACATTGCTTTTTTCGCGACCAAACTGCTTGCAATGACGTTCAATTGCTACAAAATCTTGATTAGGGGAAACCCCGCCGGAACACGAGACACAATATGCAAATATACATATTCAATATCACCTAGTTCATTGAACGTTACATTTTATATGTATTTGTTTCCTTAATAACTTGATAATGGAGTTTCCCTCCGTATTTACGAAAGCAAACGAATATTGAGCTCGGCTCCGTGTTCATATTGTTTTTTTCCTTTTACAAAACTATTATTGTAAGGGCGTCTGATAACATTGGAGGTTATTGTGTTTCCTAGCACCTTTATTGGTGTCTCGCCGCCTTCTTATTTTTTTAAGGTTGTATTGTGAAAATAAACGACAGAGCTCATGTGTAAACCAGGGGTGGGCCAGGGGTGGGGTGGACCTAAGAGAATAAACTACAAAGATAACAAGATAATCGCGTCCGAAGTTTCCTATTGTAAGTTTAAGTGGACTAAGAGACACGAGTCGGGTGAGACAATTTAATCTTGTCGGCTTCATGGTCCCCTGGACCGGAGGATAGTTTTTAAACGGTTAGAGTTTCTTTGTCATCTATCTAGCGCAAGTCTAATTCGTTTAAAAGTACTTTAAACTATGATATAGCAGTTAAAGTTTTTAAAGGCAATTACGGCGGGTTAATTACAAGTATTGTTTAACTCGTCGAGTACCGGTTTTGTAGACACAATTATAGAACAATAGGTTGCGGTCACCGGTGACCGCTTGGTGTTTGACAGTTTAAAGATGTGAAATTTTACACCTCATTTGAGTTTGGATATAGAACAACTATACTTAATTTTGTACTTCTTAAATATAAATGAGTAGAAACTGGTTTCTTAACCACTTTTATTCTTATAAGAATAACATAACATCACGCCTTTTATCCCCGAAGGGGTAGGCAGAGGTGCACACAGAAGTAACACCCACTATTTATGTTATGAGTCCCATGTAATAGGGGGTGAGCCTATTGTCATATACCGGGCACATTTCCAGACTTCGTGATATTACTGAGATTTTTAAAAATCCCAGTAATACTTTGCCCGACCCGGGAATCGAACCCTAGACCTCTTGCCCGGAGTCGCACTTGCGACCACTCGGCCAACGAGGCAGTCAGTCTTATAAGAATACATTGATTAAAAGCAAAGAAAAAAAAAACTACGCATTAAATTTCCATTTAATGCATGCATCGTCCATTAACAGCTAAAAGAAACTACCAACAACTACCAGGAAGTAAATTTTTAATAACTATTTTCTTGGAACAAAAGACAATAGAGCAGGAAGGAAGGTACTTGTATAATATTAATGCAATCAGTGTACAAGAGAAGTATCTCATACGGAGCTAAGATTAGTGAGGGAGGGGGACCCTCGACGGAACAGAATGTAGCGGAAAAGAATGTAACAGCCAACTCTATTAAGTTACTAAGAAACGTTTAACTGGGAATTAAATTTAGATTGAAAGTATTAACGAAAGTGGTTGTACTAGCGCGGCGTATAGGTTTCATGTTTTTTTTTATAGCATAAGCCGGTAAACGATCAGACGGATTACCTGATGGTAAGCAATCGGCGTTTCCCATGGAGACCTAGAACACCAGAGGCGTTACAGGTGCGTTACCGGCCTTTCGGGGATTAGGAGTTTGAGGATCGTTGGGGATTCAGGAATTGTGGAGATTGGGGAAGGGGAGCGTAATTGGGCCTCCGGTAATCTCACTCACACGACGAAACACAACGCAAGCGTTGCTTCACGTCGATTTTCTGTGAGGCCGTGGTATCACTCCGGTCGAGCCGGCCCATTCGTGCCTAAGCATGGCTCTCCCACACTTAAATTATATCTTAGTCTAGCTGCGGTCAACGGCTTCGCCTGCGTTACCGTGGGATAATAAGTAGCCTATGTGTTATTCCAGACCACAATCTACGCCTGTTTCAAATTTCATCCCTATTCCTTCAGCCGTTTTGACGTGATTGAGTACCTAACTTACACACATACGCACAAACATATAAACCTTCGCATATATAATTATCATCATCATCAACAGCCTATAAATGCCCACTGCTGAGCAAAGCCTCTTCTCACAGGGAGAAGGGTTGAGCATTAATCACCACGCTTGCTCAATGCGGGTTGGCAATTACAAACTTATATGTAATTAGAAACTATAAGGCCAGTTTTCCTTCACCGTTTGTCAGTGGTGTCTAGATAATCTTAGAAAGTACCTATAACTCGGAAAAAGTCAGATTTGTACTTGCCGTTGATAGGTTTCGAACACGTACCCTCATGCTCGAGAAGCGGGTGTCTTACACCGCCACCACGACAATATATAATTATAGTAACATAAGAAGTAAAATTTGAGTAGTTATGAGTTTGTTGGCCAAGCAGTCTGATCTCGGGATCGATTCTCGAAAGGGAAGGAAGGGAAGGGTTATGATTTCTGAAACTGTAACTGCAAATAGTATGGATCATTCAGATGTACCTACCTCTTAGGAGCGGTAACGAGCTATTTCCTATTTCCATTTCAGATAGAAGCTAAATGTGTCGACAATAACAACTAAGAACTTCTAATCTAGTGAATCTAGTGAAGTGTTTACAAAATACCAAATTCTAAATTATACTTATGGTATATAAAATGATGCATATAATATAATCTGAATTTAAGTAGTTGAATTTGTAAAAGTTTTATTTTGAACGCAATCAGTGCTTCGTCTGTGAGTAACGTTAGTATCGAGGCGCGTGCTTGCCCCGCCATGCAATTATTTCACCTGTCTTACGAAACACCATACGAGTGTTCCCCGTGAGGTTTACTTAATCTCGCGTTGTTTTGTTTGTGTGGCTCTATTTCTGGTATCACACGTATGTAGTAATATGGCCAGTATTTAAAGTTTTATCTTCGGATTTTGAAACTGAATCACTTTACATCTTTTAAGATTTCGATCCTGGGTGATGATATAAATCACACTTATTACGTGTTTAATTAGTTAGTTTGAATAATTTGTATGATTGTATGTGGGTATGTAAGATGTCAAATAGGTACTATGTGACAAAATTATTAAAGTAATTGTACCTAAACAAATAAGTAAATAATTATGTGATGAATGGATTCCTATTGTAATTTATTATTCTATTCTAATGATACATAATGTTGTTTTAAATCATGAGATCTTAATTTTTTTAATTGATGAATTTTCACCCCCTATTACATGGAACTCACAAATAGTGAAAAGTGCGTGTTACATTGCACAGTGGCATAATGTGCACCTCTGCCTACCCCTTCGGGGATAAAAGGCGTGATGTTATGTATGTATGAATTTTTATTGTTTATTCCAATTGTGAGTTCACCTTAAATAGTATTTTGTTAACAGGAAATATGTATTTAAGTTTATGTTTAATAATCTAACTTTGGGCTAATAAAAACTCTTCTCTTGTGCATGCACAAGAGGCACATGCATGACACATCATGATGTGTTAGCCTTTAATTGTTACATTGGCAAATTTATATATGAACCGATTTTGATGAATTATGATGTGTAATCGGTCGTTGGTTGAAGTTAAGTAAATGGATAAATAAATAAAATGTGACATTATTGTTTTTGCATACATCTTAAGAATATTATATGATGTGCAAAAATTACACACCAACGCAATACCAAAGATATAACTAATCACTCAAACGTAGAGCGGCGCCAAATGAAATGGGATGCCATATTATATTGGTACCTTTAGCTTAAATGAATAGATGTACAGCAATCCCCTAGAATGAATAAATATTACAACTAGGCCGTAAAATAAATAGGCACGTGTAATGAACATAGTTAAGGCTGGTCGTCTCAGGTGCATGGGCACACCGCCGCGAGGGAGACTGATTAATTAGACCCTACGCACAACCCTTTGAATTATTCGCATATAAACGTTGCAAAGCTTCTTAACGTTTCGCCTCAAGATTTTCTGTAGACTCGCCTTTGGTTTATTCTCCAATTAATTAGCGAAAAGCTCGCTGTATCGCGCGTATACTGTATTTTTCGAGAACAATGTTCTTTTGTTCGTATTTGAAAGCAATTTATAATAACATTGTCAGTCGCTGTAGCCGTTTATATGTTTCAATTGTTAAGTTAGTTTGTTTTAGTATCATATTGTTTGTTGAAAGAGATGGATGTAAGAGAGAGAGAGAGCAGTTACTTGCCGAGATACGATTGTACTTGTTCTTCACAAAAACTGTATTTACTACTGTAGTACTGATACTATGTAGGTTTATTTATTTGTAATTCCATTAACAATTAAAATTAAACTTTCGACCAGATATTTGACATTTCTTTAACTGTTCTATTAATAAGCACACATTGACTTGACGAATCCACTTTAAAAGCGATTTACCTTTACCATTGTAAGTTTAAAATTTGTTACAACCAACCCGTTTTATGTAGCAGCCATTTTATATAGTGACGTCACAGTGCGGTTCAGTAAAATAATGGCATAAAATTGAAGCAATATAATAACGCTTCCAGTGGCGAGCGGTTCTCGTCTGATCTTCTACTTTTACACCTTTTGCGTCAAAGAGTTTGTGGTTACTTTGAAGTCATGTGCAACAACCCAATATTATTGTATTATGATTTTTCTTTCTTATAGAGTTTATTTCATAAATTACTGCTGCTTTACTTTGTCTCTTATTATTTAAAATTGGATGTTTAAGCACTAGGCGAGTTTTTGATTTTACAAACATTCCTTTTAGATTAACAAACTTTGTAGCAAATGATGTGTCTTGCCTTTTTATTTTGTATTACCTTTGTACAGTACGTACACATTATGTAAAACAGACTTAACTCTGTTAAATGTAACATGTTTAAGTTTCTAACGTGAAATATATGATTATTTAATAGGTACCTACGTAATTAAGCTTGAAGGTAGCTTTAAAATAATAACTAACACTATCTTGATGTTCGTACCGGGGAATGCGAGGTAACTGGCTGGATACCTTAATAATTCCATTTGTAGAAATCCTCTGACATGTAGTGAATTAGGAAACAGTGAGTAGACGTACTTGAAATAAATATGCGTTCCCTCGAGGCAGGCATACGCGACGGTAATGAGTATGTACTTATGCTTTCTGTACGGCGGACGCTCACCCCGCAATTAAGGTCGCCAAAAGCTTTAATAACCTTTGTTTAACATGTACGACTAAAAAAACATTAGGGACGCATACATTAATGTATTTTCCAGTGAAACGGCGTCGAATAAAGACGCGCGTCGATCGTTTTCCTAATTTGAAAGCAATGAAATGAATTGGTATCGTAATAAAAACGTTAGTTCATTATCGACAGTAGGTTTCGTTCTCAATCCGGCTCGTTACCGAGACATAGCTTCATGAATAATGTACCACGAATAATGTTACTCCACGAAATATCTACTTGCATGTTTTAAACGCTGAGAATTTCTCCTTTTGATATTCGCTTGAAAGGGGAACGATTTGAATGTGTGACTATGATATTTAACCTTCCACTTTGTTACAGGAGCTCTATTGGTTGAGACGAATGTTTGAGCTTAGAATACCATTTATTCTCAGACTTGTTACCCCGAAATTTCACTGTACCATATTTTAACTGTCTGCGAATGTTTACTAATACCACATCACTTGTTTTATACCTTGACGTCATAGATAGAGGTACACTTATGTTCCTGTTACATTATGAAAATCGGAGACAAGGTTCGTAGCGGCATGCTTTAAAAGTCACAATGTAAAGTCATGGCACACTTAAGAAGCACGGCACCGGCACGGCTCCAACCCAACAATTAACTTGACATTTAAATATGAACTTTAAATCGTATGTCGTATAACATATTTCATAACGTCAATATAAAAAATCTTACAACCGACGCACGGCGCGCTTACAGCTGTTTTGTATTGTCTGCAAAGTAAAAAAATAAACGCCGTGCCTGACCCGTGCCGGAATCATGCTTGTTAGGTAAGTGTGTGATGACGATAATAATGTACTCGGTAGGCAAATTCATTTCAAAATTAATAAATATTAACAGATCAAAGATAAAAAGATAAGTAATACATGTTATCGACCAGTTTCCGAAGAAATAGTGTGAACACTTGACCGGGCCAAGTTAAATGAGGTTGTAGAAGTTGAGTGTAGAAACTAAAACAAAATCAGTTGTTTGTGGTAGCCAGTATAAATAGACCCTGTTGCTACTTGTACAATTGATTGGCACTTGATAGTGAAGAAAATAGTTCGATTTATTTTGTATTGCGAAGCGTGTTTACTTGTATATTTTCATTGGGTTTGAGTAGATACTCATTCACGTCTAGGTGTGTGAAGATTTATGTCCTTAATTGAACGTGCCAATATTATCAATATAATGTATAAATATAATATGGGTTCTTAATCGTTATAATATTTAATACCTTACGTTCTTGAGACTTGAGAGGTTTCGAGTTAGATCCCAAAGAGGAGATACTAAGATTTTTAATGGGTGTATTAACTTATGACGTCGTTATACTTAAGATAGCACAGAAATATAGTACGCAAATACCACCCCAAAAATTTAAAATAAAAGCCCTGTATAATAGCTATTTCAGGAACGTACTTTCCATTCCATATTTAGATAAAGTGACCTCGATAAGCAACGTCTCATTCGACAACGCTTTTAGGGAATATAAAAACCCTAGTCTAGAAAAGATATCGCAAGTCCACTTTCAATAAAACGCTACTCAAACACACCCACAGCTTACATTGTGTTCGTGTATAACAATACGATCGTGTGTGCAAGGTGTGTTAAGTAAATATGAATGATTGTAGGGACAATTCCGAGGTGGGGTTATATCGAAGAGACAGTGCAAGGCCTGTGGAGGTCACAAGTCGTTTATTTCAATAAGACGAGCTTACCTGCCACCAGCTCGACCCTTTCCCTCGTGACGCCCCGTGACTTATGAGCTTTATTTATATTAATTAACAAGAAATTTATTACAGCTTGTACCATCGTTGCTAACCTTAATGTAATGCTTATAAGATTTTGCATGATTTAATTTGTTAACAGAAGTTATTTTGAGATTGTGTGTTGAAGGTAATTTAATTACTTTTCGTAAGGAAAGGGTTCATGAATTGGACGACGACTGTCAATAAGTAATACGTATTTTCGTGAGAAGATCATGTATCAATTTGCGAAAAATGTAGGAATCATTAAGTATACTTTACGATGTTAACACCTACTTGTCGCTCAAGTAAATAGATCGAAACTTGTTAAACTTTTTTTTAATGTATCGTCGGACGACCGGGCTAATGGAAAGATCCTGCGCGAGTTCGTCGACACGTTAAACGAGGTCAAGCTCTTGTTTTTAAAGCAATTTCACGATCAAAGTCCTCACCTCCATAAAAGGAACTGCAAACATTCGAGCAATAATCGATTTAATGAAAGAGGAATCGAAAGGTCCTGTAGGTTTGCGTTTCAAAATTTACGACCACCTCTAGCATTTAATTGGAAATTCGTGCCGCTATAAAAACGACTTGATGACCAAAAGATTAAAATGGGAACTCTTTTAAATGAAACTGAACGCTAAATGGCTCATGGCTCGCGATCTCACGTTTACAAATGATGGTTTTACTTGAGACTCTCTTGATACATTGAACGTTGAGACTTATTTAAATAAAAATGAAATAACTATAGTTTCGCCAACTTTATTTTGTCAGTTTAAGTGCAAAATAGTGAATGTTGTTCGAGATAGTAGCACTTGATTTATTTGAACAGTTAAAACAAAAACAAAGATTTAAAAAAAATATAAAATAAGCATTGCGTGAGCGAAACCACAGCTATTAATAAATTAAATTGCAACCAAGTCAGGGTAGGTCCCTAGTTTAAATTGAAGTATTGAATGAAATGTGATGAAAAGTGATCTCCAGTCCGATAGCAAGATGGATTAAGTATTCATATTTGTACATTAAGTAGGATTTATTATGGCCGTCCCCTGCAGGAAATTAAAATAATCTTAATTAAGTTGCATTGGCACAAAGAGAATTTACTTTAAAATTAATTAAATGAGATTGGCTATGGATAATTACATCGTACGTATATGTACGTTACAAGATATTGAAATATATGTTTTTATTTTATTTGAATTCATTCTGTAGCTGTATTGTGAGTAACTTTGTGTGTATATAATAGGATGTTTGTTTGTCAGTGTCACGTCTGTTTTCCCCGAAGGACAAAGGTACTTTTCCAGCACGCATAGATCAGACCCGATTTGCGTAGAATATCTTATCGCTATCCCCTTTGTCATTGTCATAGATGAAATACATTTTGCGATGCCTTTTCCAAAATAGATGATTTAAAACAATATATATTTACATAATAATATAATATACACCTATCCAAGATCGATCTTAAAAAGGGTGTTACATTGCATCTTTCCATCTTCCTCTTCATGAAACGACTTCACATCACATGTTGCTTTATATTGATTCCTTATAAAGGTAATATTTTATTGAAGCTAGTTAAAATGACTTCGAATACTTCAATCAGAGACGTCAGCTGGTTCAGTCAGTGACACACAACTAAGCCGCAATTCGCCAACCTATTGTGTCTCCTGCACAAGGTTTCTACGTGTATATTTTATTTAATAATAAACGTTTCTACGTGTGTATTCTGTAACAGTGTAACGTATGCTTAATAAATAGTTTTCGAAGAATCCACCCATGTATATGGACTCGCCGTACACCAAACATATACTTTTCCACATTTTATATGTATTTTGTAACAGAAGATATCCGCAATCTGTTGCCGGAATGTATTCCTAAACTGTTCTCAGAAGTCTTGCGTGCAACAAGAATGCTCGTGACGTAAACATTTTGTCTATAAAAGAATTTCCCGTAGGTACGTCTGGACAGCAATAGTACGGAAACCTGGAACGGAACTAATTTTTTTTTAAAGAAATGAAATGAACATTCACCACAAAGAGCCGGATAATAAAATAAAGGTTCTTTCCCTCTCTCGTAAATCTTTCTAACCAACGAATAGAATAGGGACCGAAAATGGTACAATCTTTAACTTTCTGACAGTTTAATAAGATAATAAAAATATAACCACGATGAAAGAATTAATATCTCCACACTTTTGTGACTTTACTTAGATTTGAGTTTTGGAATCCAACAAAAACAATCTTTCTATCTTTTTATGAAAGTTCTGCTTGAATGTTTTCAAAAGTTTTTTGGTCTGGGATGACTACGTAGTTAGCGTGTATCTAGTTATATCATCAAGATTGAGGCGCGATACGCCGACAGAATTATGTCAGAAGCCGTAACGTGAAGTAAGTTGCAGGTAGCTTTTACCCTAAAGGCTTGGGGTATTAGCTACCGCACACTTCCCTCGTAACTTAAGATCCCATTGAATTTGCACGAGTTTTCTCCGCAAAAACCAGATTTGAGAAGAAACTCCGTCTTTTGTTGGCCTTTGTTGACATTCAGTAATCTTCCTCGCTTCGTTTGTTTGTGTGAGCTACTAACTGTGAGGTGTAGTGTTTATGAGTGTTTTATCCGTACAATTACAACGGAAATACACACTCTTTAAGACGTAAGTCAGGGAAAACAGGAACAAGTATCATACTTATCCTGTATCCTTATACCAAATAGACAGTTAGAGAGAAGGAGAATATCTAGTTTTATATGTTACTATGTGACGATATCTGTATTGACTTGATTGTCTTTTGTTTATTACCAGATTGTGCTGAAAAGAATCTGTTAGGCAAGTTGTTTCCAAAAATGTTTACATTCCTCAAATTTCGATAGAAAAACGTAACAATATTCTTATGTAATTGTTCAAGAAAGCTTTATAGAAATAGTGTTCACATGGCCAGTGTCCGTTCACATCGGTCGCGTTGGTGTGTGCCTTGGGTGTGGCTCCAGTCGGAAGTGTGTAGTTATTTGAGCAAACTGACGCCAACTAACGGCTCCAGACTATCCATAACTCCGTATGAAATACGTAACATTTTTCTAATACTCGTATTAGAGGTTTACTTAAGCTATATGAATAAACACTTCCAAGAAAAGAAATATGGTATGGTATAAAACTATTTTGTTAGTACATTTCATAGAGATTTGGAAAAATAATTTTGTATCCTATAATTTTCTATTGAAATCTTTAATTTCTTAATAGTTTACCTAAACTTCGAAAGTATTTAGATTAACTATATTTAAAACTATAAGTAATAGTAAAAGATAACATGTGAGTGAAATCCCGAGTGAATAGGTTGCTTATGGGTCGATGTGCTCCATCGTAGACCACATCATCGTAAGGGAGTGGTAAGACGACATAGGGGTCAAATATCGGCCCACCAAATAAAAAATGGGTTCATAATACTGTTCAAAAAAGTAATTCGTTATCTACGCTACAAAACTCACGAAAGAAAATTACACTACATCTCATCGCAGCATTATTCCATTTAACACTGCTAGACACCCGGTATTCAAGTACAACCGTGCACGTAGGAGTATGACACTGTGGAACGTGTCAGATTACGTTTGTATAATTTCCGTTAAATTAACCTTATGATGTGGCACATTACTCGCGTCGAAGGAGAACCACTCAAGGTCTCTCGAGTATGGGATTATAACGGCTCATTGTCTTACAAATACCATCATCGTCACCATTACAGGCTTTCCCCTGAGACTTGACATCAGTTACTCGTTTAATGAGATTTGGTTAATGTCATTACAATGTTTAGGATGTGTTTTATAAGTGTTTGTTTGTGTGTGTTTATAGTAAAGGTATAGTATGGTACCTATGATACATGTATCGTGTTGTATTGTACCGATATGTGAGTATTAATAGGTATTAATTTCATCAAGAGATAAAGGAAGCTGGAATAGTTATTAAATTTAACAAAAGGTTAATAATGTACTACGATCATTTGCAGAATAGGCAAGTTGGTAGGTAGTTAATTAATGTAGATATTAATGTTTTGTTTGAGAAATAAAAACTTAGACAAGTAAAAGCGTTTTTACGAAGCTACGTTTTTGGGCGAAAAGTGGAGCTAGAGACGTGGATTAAGATTAAATTACCTCAATTTACTATCCTGAAACTTTAAAAATACGAAACTTTTTAATTAAAATATTGATATTCTGGGCGTTAGCTTTTGAAGAACTGCTTTAGTCTAAAAAAAAGTTGTGTGTATAATAAATACTTTCTACTCAATGAAATCAAACCATAGCAAATAGTTTTTAATGTGACTCGAAACACAACGTTAAATAAGCGCTTTAATTTTCATATGCGTTTATGCAGCTTGCACTGGTAAGTAAATGTAATGCCGACATTTTCCTGTGCATATTATGCTTGTTTCTCGTTTTTTCTTAAAATCTGCACTGGCCACAGTAGAGGGAAAGAAGTCAAGTACAATTGCGTTGCATGCTATAAAATGGTAATCCAGGTTATGATTGGCACTAGTAAAATTTTCACAGCTCCCGTGTCGGTCGGCTGGCTGGCGCGCCGCGATAGGTCAGCTTAATCGGATTCTTTATTCATGAGACCACCACCACTGCACCGACCCCGTATTCAAAATTACACTTCGCATATTAACCGGAATTAACACCAGTTTATAATATTGAAACTAGTGCTTAATTTATGCGCGCAATTTGTCGAACCTATTACGCTACATTAGCCGCCGTGTACATTTCTATTCACCCAATAAAATGTATGCGCATAATAAAGTTGTTCGTTTGCCTACTCATCTTAAAAGGTATGAGAAACCTCGAGATATAAGATAATCGTCGATTCAAGGCAATGCATTCGAGATTAGACGAGGTACGTGCGCTGTGTGCATCATCGACATGGAGTGTGAGAGCTAATTTGAACTCTCAGTTACCCCCTTTGTACTAAGCTTGCAAGCATCGCTTAACTTCATCGCAACAGTTTAGTATTTAGATACAAGTTTGTCAATTGCCTCATTAAGTGTCGTCATAGCATAGTTCTGAATTATCATTGATATTAAGCGTAACGTGTGGAAGTAGTGTTGTGTGTCGCTCGGCTCTATAAACACAATTAGGAAACATTTCAGGTTGCAGCCGAACGCATCAATAATGTCATTTATCTGCAGACACATACATAATGTAGGCTGGGGCGAGTAGACGTGTTCCGATTTACTTCAATTTGAGCCCATGTCGTGTGGCGATGCGGCCGAGGCTGAAAATTTAATGCCACGGGCCTCTCGTTACTCTGTGTCAATGTTCGGCACCCCGTACATATGAAGGTATATTTATATTGCTTCCTCAGCCTTCACGGATCGCTCGGGAGTAGAACGTATTGCATTTTCCATGTAGTGGATTAATAGTCAATGTTGTAGTATGTAAGTTTACGCCGCCGTACTGTAAGGTTTGTGGTTTGGTTTCGGTTATACTTACACGTGACGGGCTGCGGACGCGTGGTCGCGCATCATATTTTATGCAGCGTGGTTTTTGTTTTATAAATAATAACACTACGTTGGTTATTTAATAGATCCTTCTATACCATAAATGTATACGTATCTAGGTTTTATTTACAACTTAAGAAATACGCAAGGATGAAGTTCGTACCTATTAAGTTGAAAGCAAGGACTCATTTCATTACTGTAATAGTCATCTGTTGATAGGTAAATCAAAGATAGCTAGTAAATTAATTATTCGAAGCGAAACAACATTTTAATTGGGTTCTTAACATCTATTGGTATTACTACTATTAATTTACTAAACTGAATTTGTAGATAAAGTTATAATGAAATTTCCTAACTTCAAATTGAAACGTTTGATATCTAACAAGCTTTTAAATTAGTCAGTCACTCACAACTAACAATTTCAAATAGATTAATGTTATCAATTCATTTCATTGATTTAGTGGATAACTAAAATATCACGTGGTTTTAAACACATAAGTATGTATAATGAGTTTATTAGATACTTGTATGGTACGCTGCGAATAACTTAAATACATTAAAGGTAAATAACATATTGTTTGTACTGATAAAATAAAAGTAACGCGTAGATAAATTAGGTCCCGAGAATATTTTCTGTGTATTTTGAAAAAAAAACACATCTGTATTTCACCTTTTTTTGAAGGGGAAAATCATCCAATGACTTCTCTCGCCCGGGTGAGGTGAGAGGAAGGGTCAGACTCTTACTGACTAAAAACCGCCCCGTTCCTACTCCTGTACTTCGAGTCGGAGCCCCGGCAGCCCGTTAGCAGTCATTCGATGATTTTCACCCCTTAAAAAAAAAGCTCGTTATGTCCTCCGCGGCTCCGAAAACAAATGGTACCTGAGTACATATTTTGTACGTTGCTAGAGTAGATTGCCATAAGTAATTAACTTATCAAGTAGGTAAGTAATTAACTTGTGTAATGTCTCGTTATCTTCTCATGTTGAAATTATATTTTTTCATTATAAACTTACGATTTTATCCCATTGAGTAAGCAGAAACCTTTCGGTCGTTCTGGGACACTATATAGCGAGTAATTTGATGGACAATAACCAACGTTTACATTTGGTACATTTCAATTAGAAACACCAAAACATGGTTTGTAGTGCAGTTCGTATATATATTTGAAACTGTACATTTTTTACCTATACCAAGAAATGATAGCATCGAAACGAACGAAAACTTTGGAACACACATTTTGCAAATCGGCAAATGAATTGCCTACCTACGGAAAATCCTATTTTCGCCATCCGTTCGCTGAAGCAGAGCTCATCGATGTTTCAAAAACTTCGTTTTGTTTTCTTTTTAGTGGACTATCTATACGAGTCCTGCCGTCATTCTCGTCCATTCACTTCGATTGTCTAACTATGAACACGTAACGTATAGTTTGCAATGGATACCTATGAAATGTAGAATTGAGTTGGAGTTACAGAAAATCCATGAAAAAATTTGCATTTGGTGGCTAAATTTGTTGTAATTTCGTATTTCACGTAATGTCTAGTTATGATAATAGACTAAAAGTGATTTTGTTGCACACTAGATACTTATATCTTTTGTCATTGGGTACTTTTTGATCACTTCACCAAGCAAACAGTACATAAAATACTTAAACTATAACGAGATTCACACACTGACTCGGAAAGTTCATACAAACAATCTGAATGTTTGTCAGTTTCTCAGAAAACGTTGGCTCAGTCGCGGAGCTCCGTGAGGCAAGGTGTACGGAACCCAACACTCACTATTGTCTCTTTGGCACTCACTTTACGGGCTAATTGATTCTCTTTCATGCAGCGCCGAACAAGAAAACGCTGTTAAGATTTCTCTGCTTTGTTCGTTAATTGAACTTGTTCCAGTGCAGTGCTGTGCACCGTCGCGGTTTGCTCAATGTTGAAACTACAATGCATCGATTTGTTTTATTCATTACGTATTATATTCTTCACCTATTTAGAGGTCAGCGTAGACTTTTCTAGCAATATTTACTTTACTACGCCAAACACTGAAACCACACCCTCATTAATTCGTATAGTATTCGGAGAATCCTGATAGTTATTGGCCACGTAACTTGAACTTCCCCTATATATGCTGAGTAATTCTACATTGCTAGTTCTACACAATTGAATGAAAGTTACACGTAGCAAGCTAAACTATGCGGCTTCCCGCAGCGGCCCACGGACGGAAACAAATCAACCTCTACATACACCACAAACCACACACGATAACCGCTCGTTAAAACTAAACGATACTGGTTACCCGTGATTGAACTACAATCTAAACAAGAATTCCAGCTATGACTTGATTCTAAGATTAACTTTAAACCTTAGTTATCTCTCAGAAGTAGTACAATACAGGAGGTAAGTCCTTTATAATTATCTCTTCATAAAATGATTTATATTTTATGTAGACGTCCGTACGTATAATAAAATATTCCCATAAGAAAGGAATACTACCTCTACAAACTAAAACTTGATTTTCGATATATGTGATTTAATGAAATCGATGTTCATTCCCACCCTTCTATACTACTTCTACCGAGAGATTCAGTTTTATCCATCGATGTCTCTGTATGAAACTTAACTTGCGGAAGCGGAATTTAATGAAATAATTATTTGCAATGCAATGTTTATTCTCGGAAGACCTATACTTTGCTTCTCGGCACATTTACGTAATGTGGTGCAATGAACTGAAGCGGAGTGGCTTAATTTAAATATTTATTAGTCACCTTCAGCTGCGTGAAAGGGGCGAGCGGTAAATCATGACATCGCTCAATATAAACAATAGGTACGGCCATAAAGATAACAAGGGTGGAAGGTGGCCCACATTAGTCTTCCCGTGTTGTAACGTTTGTTCGTCTGACAGTATTCATTAAGGCACAAAAGCGTTGTCTATCAGGTAGTTTCCGCGACGGTCGTGTTCCTTCTTAACAAATTGCTGGAGTAATGTGCGAGGTGCCTGGACAATGGAAGTGCTCCTCAACGGAACTGCCGCCACTATTTACCAGTCTTACCAGTCACGGGTCTTCAGCTCATTTTTACAAGGTAACAATGTAATGGGTTGTTCCTCTTCCCCTTGTTAATAAATAAGTAACTTTGTATACCTAATCAAAACTAAATATTGTTTTTGATTTGTGATGAAGTTTTCAGGCGAAAGTTATCTTAAGAACAACTGATAGCGAATCAGAAACTTAAACGAAAACGAAGAATGTGGTTTTACCAGTTGGCGGCAGTTGGATGTGGAAGATGGTTTAATTATTGTGTCTATAATGACGGTACTACAACGAGTTGAAAAATACCGAGTTTATTGTACCGCTGCCGATCGTAAGAGGTATCGAAGTTATTTTTGAACTATGTTAATGTGAATGGTATCTGGTGGTAATGGTGGTGTCGTGGTAGCCCAAAGGTTGAAGACGCCTTCTTCTCATGCACGAGGGTGCGGGTTCGAAACCTACCAACGGCAAGTACCAATGTGACATTTTTCGAGTTATATGTACTTTCTGAGATTATTTAACATCACTGACCAACGGTGAAGGAAAACATCGTGAGGAAACCGGGGCTTATAATTTCCAATTATACGTTTGAAATCGCCAACCTGCATTAAGCAAGCGTGGTGATTAATGCTCTAATCTTCTCCATGTGAGAAGAGGCTATGCTCAGTAGTGGGCATTTATAAGCTGTTGATGATGGTGATGATGAATGGTATCGAGAACAAAGAAATAAAAAAATTAAAACCACTTTTTAATTAAAAATAATTTATTGACTTCAAATATAATAGTTTGCTTGATTGATCCAGTCGATCGATTGTCAAATACTAATACACCTGGAATGTAAAACAAAGTATTAAACATTGTGAAGATAATGTAGTTTACAAAACAAATATTTATTAAAATTTAACTTTTATTGAATGACAATTTAAGCAACGCAAGTTTTTGAGACATGCAAATCTAGGGGCTTGGTTTCGTGCATTTTAGGGATGTGGTATTCATGCAGAGTTAGTTTTGTGACAGGTATATTGTACATGCATAGTATGCAGATGTGACCTTCACCAGTTTGCAGTTTATGTGATTGATATTGCATAAGTTTTATGTGTTTCACCTGTAATCGTAAATAATATGGTTCAAAATTACAATGCTAGAATTTCTTCATTAAAAACCAAATTATTATTTATGAATTGTTAATAATTTTCAGAGCTTGTAAGTTTTAGTTAAGAATTAGTAGCATTGTAGTAGTGTAATATTTTGTGGTATAAACCCATGCTTTGTAAACGTTACTAGACAATACATACTATGTTAGTGTAATGGATTATCTCACTAATACTCCAGTGAATGTATTTAGGTTTCTGTATAATTCTTTACTGTTACACAGTATCGCAAAAACAAACGGATGGTCAGCCCGAAAGTCATAGGTAGATCTAAATGCGGCCCTTACGTCAAGGCTAAAATCTGAAATAGTTGCTAAAATTAATTCGTGAATTTATGTACATTGATATGTTTATGTTATATATAATTAAATTATATATATCATAATTGTATTGTTTGACGAACGAATATGTTGAGTAATAATAAATCTTTCTACAGATCCCTACGTTTTATAGAAAATGGAGTGTCAGGAGAGTTTGTCGATACTGTCTAAGTTTACCTAATGTTAATAAGTATATAAGAAAACATACATGCGTTCTACAACAGGCTGATATACCTGATATATGGCAGCAATACCTAGGCAGTATGGTCAAAGCTTGTCAAGAATTTTAATAAAATCAGTTAAGAGAAGACGTTACATGCACTTGCATTTTAGCCTTTAATAAGAAAATAATAAAAGAGCCACGTAACCAAAGAGTTTGAAATTGTTAAACAAATATATGTCACTACTATATTATCTGTACTACGTTTATTAGAAACAGAAAAAGCATAGCGATGTATGAGAAGCTGTTGTAATTTATTAAAATGGCTGCCTCGTTGACACAAGCGCGACTATGTAGCTTCGACTTGGTTTTGGTTCAGGAAAAACTGTAAATATTTATTTTTTCGGTTTTTGAATAATTCTCAGCTGTCGAGTGTAGTCTGGATGTGTATAGTATATAAACTCGCTCTTAATTAGGTACATGGGACTTATAACATGACTGACGAAGTGGGTGTTGACATTTAAAATGTGATGTTGTGCTTGTTTCTTGTTTCTACGGGGAACAAAGGCGTGATGCAATGTAATGTTAGAAATGATCATGCGTTGAGTGCAAATTAATGCACTAAAATACGCGTAAGTACCTAAACTTGGAAGACTCCATTAAACAGAACGTTATTCCCCTCCATTAAGAAGAACACGAACGGATGGTCCGCCTTGAATATTTTCTGAACCGGTATAAAAGCGCTCAAATACGCGATACCGAATTCTGTAACGACAACGGCGCAAAGGATGCTTAGTACAAGTCCAATGTATACATTTATACTTGCAGTTTTATATTGTAAACGTGAATGCTTCAATTTACATGGAAGTAGAACTTTAAACAATTTACTTTATTGTAGTCGAAATGAAATATTCAAAAGAACTACTGCTTCTTTACCTCGATTATGACTTTAGTCTCATTGAGAGATCATTGCAACAAGTTATTTTCTTAACCAAATTCTTAGTAAGTATCCAATATTGCAATATTGTATTTTTATGTAAATTAAAGCATAAACATTAACGTAATATTATTATTATAAGTGAATAAATAATAGGTACATAAATAAGAGGAATAAACAAAATTGATTGTGACAAACCAGATAATAAATTATTATCTAGAACTGTTATTAATTTTAAGTGTTTTGTAATATTAAAAATCTAATAAGTGACGTAAATGTAACATGTAATAAAATAATAAAATTAACGGTTACTTATTCATAAAAAGTAGTGTTTTATATGTAGAGGTATATCAATCAGTGATGTAGACACGGCATTTTCACACAACCTTGAACTGTAGAAGTACTATAATAGGGTAGATGACTAATTTTTATTTTATTGTCCGTCTGGTAGGTTATTTAAAAACATTAGACATTATTTTTTATTTTCTTGGAAACGTATAGTTTCGACGATATATTGATTTGAAATATCGCATGACGTCACTTTTCTGTACGATTTATACTCTAAAGAGACGTAGCTACCTCCTAAACTTTCATTCGTTTTATCTAAGTATTGTTTTCTTATATGACAATATAAAAAATACATAATTATCGCTTTCTATGATAGTTCGCATTTCAGACAGTACGTCTGCCGGCGCGCGCATTTCCCGAGCGAAACTAAGGTAAGCAGGCGAGTACCCCGTACCAGACGTGACCGCGGAGTTCATGGCATACCGGATGGCAGGTAAGTGTATATCCCATGTGCTATGATCTGTACCTACCAGGATCGCCAACTGCGGCTTTAGGTCGCGATTCTTTCTTTCCACGGGATTGGCCTCAGGGTGGTAATATGAGGTAAACGACTGTACGATGCCCATCGCGTGGCAGGTCTGCTGCATCACCTCGCTTATGAACTGGACACCGTTATCACTAACAAGGCGCCTGGGCACTCCATACCGCGGGTAAACCTCAGATACTAGTACCTTTGCGCACTCCTCACTGGTAGCCACGTTGAGGGCGAATAGTTCCACCCAGCGAGTGCAAATGTCCTCCACTATAAGGATCCACTTATGCCCTCTCGCCGTCTCAGGAAGAGGCCCAAACAAGTCCACGGACAGTACCTCGAACCGTCGCGTGGAAGCAGGAGTTTGTAGTAACCCTGTAGGTTTTCTAGAGTCAGCCTTATAGCGCTGACACGGCACACAATTTTTAACGTAATGCGTTACGTAGGAACGTATTCCAGGCCAGTAATACCTACCGACCAACCGTTGCAGCGTACGCTCTGCGCCCATGTGACCAGCAGTGGGTGCATCATGGTACTCAGCCAATATCTTGGCACGTTCGTGCTCTGGCACTACCAGACTAGCGTCATCGTGTTCCTCATTATCGGGACAATATCTGTAGAGGACCCCTTCGGTGAGCACGTAGCCTCTGTCGGCCCAAGCCCTCCCCCTAAAGGGATCGTCGGATTCCAGGGCTTCGACAATCTTACTCACCTCCGGGTCCTTCATTTGGTTCTTGCGCAGGTTTTTAGCACTGCGAGTTGGCATGTCGGCAGCAGCTGAACGTAAGTCGCAGTCAGCGTCATCGACGGTACACGCTGGTCGTGACAGAGTATTGGCGATGACGTTGGCTCTGCCAGGTGTGTACTCGATCTTCAGGTTATATTCCTGAAGACTGAGGGCCCACCTGGCTAAGCGACCGCTTGGGGATTTCATGCTCATCAGCCACTCAGGTGGCTGATGGTCTGATCTAACCACGATCTCGGCCCCGTCTACGTACCCCCTGAACTTGGACACTGCCCACACAACGGCCAGAGCTTCCCTCTCCGTTGTACTATAGTTTTTCTCAGCTGCTGTCAAGAGCCTGCTTGCGTACTCTATCGGACGCTCGTCAGGTCCCTCCCCCTGGAGGAGAACTGCCCCCAGAGCGTACCCGCTACTGTCGGTTCGAAGGACGAAAGGCAACGTCGCATCGGCCTGCCGAAGAATGGGTGCCGAGACCAGCAGCTGTTTGATCTACTCGAAAGCAGCCTGTTGTTCTGAGCCCCATTGCCAGACACTCGCCTTTTTTAACAGCGCAGTCAATGGTTTAGCGACCTCAGCGTAGTCGGGGATGAAGCGCCTGAACCAGCTGGAGGTCTGCAGGAAACACTTTAGGTGTTTGACATTTCGGGGAACAGCCATGTTCGCGATTGCTGCAGTCTTATCTGGGTCGACATGTATCCCACCTGGCATAATGACGTGCCCCAAGAACTTGACGGAACCTCTCGCGAAATGGCTCTTGGCGCGGTTCACCCTCGAGTTGTCCTCCTTCTTAGGCGGGGATAGTCTATAAGGCGGAGAGGCCAAAGGTTCCTGTTTGTCACTTACTTTGATTCGATGAACAGCGAAATCCGTGGGAGGTCCATCTGGAGCGAACTGGGCGACTCTGCCTCGCAAGAACTCGTTGAGTGCACCCCTGTGCTCTGGCGACAAACCTGTACCCTCGTCTTCGCGCAGCGACGCCTCCAAGGTGTCAACATGTAGCACAGGCTCGTTCGTCAAAACGTAGGATCGTTCAAACGGGAACCGGTCTCCTGGATTATCTGCGAAAAACCACGACTCCTGGGCTATGTCTAAAACCATGCCTGCCTTGGCGATGAAATCGCTACCTAGGAGATCATAAAGTCGGTATCGATTATCCGACTACCTAGGGCGACGGGTACTGTCGCGATCTTTATCATTTTCCGATGACACGACCCGTCGGCGAGTCCAATGTATCGAACAGCGTCTTCGAATTGAACGCCACTAATTACTAACAGCGAATGCAACAATGGGCTAGCGACACTATGTGTGGCCCCTGTATCTACTATTGCGACCCCTACTTTACCTACTATACGTATAGTAATCAAAGGGTGCGACGAAGTAGCGAAGAAATCCCCTTTCACGATATTAAAATCGGATGACACGCCGCGCGTAGGCTTATTAGAACAAGTCTCGCATTTTGATCTAACGACCCCCGGCTGACCGCATCCATAGCATCGAATCGGGTGTGTAGTCTTACTATCGTTGTCTACTTTATTATCAATGGCTTTACGACAATCACCAATCGTGTGGCCGAAAGCCTTGCAAAACGAACATCTAGTGCGAATACGTTTCGAGTTTTCGTTCGAGTTAGAGGTGAGTTTCGAACTGGTAGGTGTGGTTATGCTCGGACTCGTAGTAGGGCCGCTGTCGGGTAACGTTGTACGTACTTTCGATGATCTCGCGGGAATTTTCGGGATTTCTAGCTCCGATATACTGTCTTCCACGAGTCTCGCTCTCTCTAACAAATCATCAATATTACAAACAGTATCACGCGGCAATCGTTTACGTATACGGCGATGAAGTAGACCATAAATTATATCGACTTGCATCACAGTAGGCACTACATACGGTAATCTGACTAATAAAGATCGTACCTTTGAGACAAACACCTGTGCACGTTCACACTCACTATGCTCACACGCGTATACCTCGCGGAGTAGACGGTGCGCAGGTTTCTGCACGCCGTAGGTAGCGCGCAGGCGCGCCAGCGCGTCAGGCCACGTGCCGACGCCGGGGCGCGCGCCGCGCCACCACACAGCCGCGTCGCCGGTCAGCAACATGGAGATTCCGCGTAGCGCGTGCTCATCCGACACGCCCGCACACTCCTTGTACACCTCCACTGCATCAATGAACGCCTCCAGTACCTCGGCGTTGCGTGATTGGCCGTCGAATCTCGCGGTGCACTTTGAAAAGTTGCCGCCGGACGTGGATGTGTTCACGGTAGGCGACGCCGCTGGAGTTGACGTAACTGGATTCCACTGGTTACCATGATGATGTAGGGATCTTAACGTTTCCACTAGCGTGCGGTTAGTATCCGCCTGCGCTCTGGCGAACGACTCCATCATAGTAGTCAGGAGTCGCTCGGTGCTCGATGCGGGGTGAGCGGGTGCTCCGCTGCGGCCTCCGCCGAACATGTAGTCGGGTTCTGGAGCGGCGCCCCCCCGGGCGCGTGTCTCGGGTACGTCTTCGTGGCACGCAACGTGAACGTGGGCGGTAGCGGCCCCGGTATGGGTGCGCGACTCCACCACTGTATCGTCGTCGTCGTCTGAAGACCTAGCGCTTCGCTGCGCCGATCGTGTTCGCGGCATAGTATTACGTTTAGTAAGTAGGTATAGTCACTAGACGAACACTGACGCGTATATATAGTCACTGGAATCACTGGATGAACACCACAACTTTACGTAGTGTACGTGACAATAGTTCGTTGGGTCCGTTTGCACTTTGAGTTCCAAGGCCACGAGTTGGGACGCCACTATAACTAGCTTGGATTGCAGATGCGTGGGGTATGTATTGGCGCGAAACGGAGATGAAAGAAAACGAGCGAACTTTATAATTATTACGAGTCTGTGTATTGGCGTCAGGATATTATACTTATAGACACTTAACATACTATAAAATGCTAGAACAAACACGATAACGGGAGCGAGCGAGAGCCGCGGTGGACGAAAGTATAACGCATGTTGTGTTCCGCACTGCGGCGTCCGCGCGACTGTCGAGTTCGCGCGCCTACGTGACCGGCGGCCGGCGCCGGAGCTCAGCGGAGCCCCGCGCTCGTAACGGCTTTTAACCGTGCGGCCGCGCACGTATATTGTATCCACTCCTTTAACCCACCTAACGACCGCGCGCTACAGTGTCTAATATTTTTTCATTACCTAACTGAAGGACTAATTAGATTTTTAATTTTCATACCCTGTCATCATCCCTATCGTGAAGTAATTTCATGAAATTAATTCGTAGGCAAGTAGAGCAGTATAGTGGGCGTTTTGACAAGTTATGAGATACAATTCCTTTGACGAGCGGATTCGTTCTTATTTTCGGATCTTAATTATTGAAACCTTACCAGCTACCCACCTTGTTACTTAAAAATCCCTCCATCAGTTTCCTTTCTAAAACTCCCAAATTCCTCATAACAACTGTTAGTTTAATATTTTAATTTACTTTAAAAAACAGAAAACTGCAAATGGATACCTATTTAACAACGATGCCAGAGAAGTAGATCATGTTGTCTACCCTTAGTTCAAAATAAAATGGATGATTGACAAGTAGATGCGCTTCGCTACCGAAACTTTTAAGGCCTATGGAGACATCTGAAATTGTTTATATAAGAAGAATGCTATTATTATTAATCAGTTATAAGAAAAATATATTTTGTCGTTGCACTCTGAAAATTAATAATCTTTCATTCCTTAGTATTTTGTCTTCGGTGGCTACAAGAGACAGAAAAGTACATAATTCTTAATTTTTTGAAACGAATTATTGCATCCATCATTGCATGCATAAATAATGAAAGTCCTTTAACTTTGTCCACATTTGTGTATTTGTCAGTTGACATGTGTACATATCGTTCTTAACAAAAATATTGATTTAGAAGGCATTAAAAATTAAAACTTAGTCTTTTGTACTGTACCCGCATATACTAAAATTATATTTTTATAGGTACAAATTCTACTTAAACCTAGACGTATATTACATTTTTAAGAAATCGTGTTGTTTAGAAATTATAGGATTTGTATTTTATTTCCTGGAATTTTTATCTAGATACAAAAATATCCTCAAAGAAAATTATAACCAGAAATAGTATTCAAAGGTTCATGTTTTTTCGCCGCAAACCAACATTTTACGATTTTATTTAAGAAGTTAATTGTATGTGTTCTTTCTTAATTAAAATAAAAGTTTCAATATGGCGGAAAAGTTGGTTGTTTTAAAGTAGAAAGCCGCGTCAATTTTCAATGAGCCTTAATGCTCGTGGCGGTAATGGCAAGAGTATAAAAATAGTCTCTTGGTACAAGAGATTTTTGTACTAACTGAATTTCGTAAAACTTAATTAAATGAATTAGTTTAGCAACAAACTAACAAGTCACCTAAACAGGTCGTATATACTTATTTTCTTCGTTCTTTTGAGAAATTAAGTGAAATATAAAAAAAAATGATAATATTTTATTATCTGTTTGCGTAAGAGAAAGGAGGTTTGGTATGAAACGTAGGATTGTACTCACCGTTAGCCACGGCCGCCTCAGCGCCCTCCTCATTCACTTCAATGAATGCTTTCTGAAGAGCATTACTTACATACAAGTCTTTCGCATCCTTGATCAAATAGTTTAATCTAGCTTCACCGCGGGTGAACAACTTTTTAATGTTCATCTAAAATGAACAAGAAAACATAAAATTAGGATAACATGGTATGTGTTAGTTACGATCTACTTCCACACAATGTTTATAATAGGACTTAGGCTATGATATTAGGACTAGAATTTAAAAATCTGATATTACAACAGATTACTTACTTTGTAAAGAATATCAGCTAAGTCAGTAGTAGTTTCAATTTTGAATTTGGGAAGATCAACAATCACTTCATTTGTGTACATGTTCTCCATGGCTTTTGACAACAGTTCTGGGTTCTCCAACTTCTTGACTAGGTTGTTGATACCATCGATTTCATTTGGCAGTACGATGAGAAGTGATGATTCATCTCCGGAATACGGCATTTCTAAGAGCTAGAAGGACAAAATTACCGATTTGGTACTTATTGAGGATACATTATTTCGAGTTTTATACTGAATGAATAGCTGTCGTGTAAGTTATTCTGATGTGTCCGTTTGATACGATAAGAATTGTTTTTATAGAAATACAAAAGTCTCAATTTAAATACAGTATTTCCATTTGTTACCATAATTATTTTTACTGAGGAAATGTTGAATTAATTTTATCGCGTGTTTAGTAATGTCAATATGGCGGCAGTGGCTTATGTTTTGTGAGTTTGAATTAAAACATAATATAACATCACGCCTTTTATCCCCGAAGGAGCAGACAGAGGTGCACATTATACCACTGTACAATGTAATACCAACTTTTCACTATTTATGTTATGAGTCCCATGTAATAGGGGGTGAGCCTATTGCCATATACCAGGCACAATTCCAGACTCCGTGCTACTACTGAAAATATTTAAAAAACCCAGTAATACTTTGCCCGACCCGGGAATCGAACCCAAGACCCCTTGCCCGGCAGTCACACTTACGACCACTCGGCCAACGAGGCAGTTTGAATTGAAGTTTTAGTAAATTAGTTTACCTTAGCGTCAAGTTCCTTGCTTTCACTATATTTGAAGTCATCAACGACGTGCATTGTTGGTTTTTTGACAATTTTGTCTTTGCTTACATGGAAGTCACGGTCTTCAGTCTGTTCTGGCTTGAATGGTATCTTCCATTTACCCTAAAAACGATAAATAAGTTAATAAGGCCCTGAAATGGTTGATAAGGCTTTTTATTACATTATACTTGCTTGCCTCATAAGAAAAAAGAAATACAGATTCAATCCCTAAACAAAAAAAGAGCTTCTCGAATCCTAAATTACAATAAACACAGTATTATTTAGTGTTTATAATTTATGATAGATCTAGTGACATTGGGGTACAGATTCTGTATAAAAACTCAAACAAAGGTGGATAGAATTCAAAAGTTCATAAAAATCTTTTTAGGAATACCTACACCCGTAGGTATTCCTAAAAATATTGTGTCACACTAATGTGATATTATGAATGTGGAAATTTCTTTGTTTGGATATTCGGATGTTTGTCCGTCAATCACGCTGAAACTACGGAACAGATTTTGATGAAATTTGATATAAAGATAGGGTATGGGCTAACTTAGGTGATAGATACTGTTTATCTCGATTAAATGCTCCCATGAGATAAAACAGCAATCATATTCTACGCGGACGAAGTCGCGGGCTACATCTAGTTTTAAATAGCTATTAAAATGTTACATAGATTTATTTTATATGTATGTAATAGTACTAGTAAAAATACCTTGAAGTACATTGCGTTTACAAGGACGGCGGCAGTAAGTGCGTCCAGTGAGTCTGCTGCTACCAAGTCCTTGATACGGTGGTTTGTCTGATCTTCAACCTGGAAGTAAATAATAATTGGATAAATGATAAGGTCCTTCATTCATCCGTCGATCCGTCATCCTGGTAGTACCAGATGTGATTTGTGATGTACACTGACTTAGAATATTGGAGAGGCCTACCAGCTTTGAAGGAGAACTTTATATGACCCATCCTGCTCCTTATCCTCAACTCCCAAACCTCAATCTATAAATCTCCAAAAGGCGGCTGTACTTGTAACATCTCAGGTGTTGCGGGTGTTCATGGGCGATGCCCATGCGAAGTCAATAGCTAACCAACAGGTAATGGGTACGTTTATAAAGTCATGCCATAAAAATTATGATTTTTACCCAAGTGTTGATTTCCTTTGCTGCTTCCACGTTCTTTGAGAAGTCAATGTTCCTGGCGTCTGAGTTGAAAACATCTCTGGAGACAGCTGCGAACTGAGGGTTCAGCTCTTCTCCCTGTCGTACGTATACTCTGCTTGCTAGATTTAACTCGATACCCTTCACTGATCGCAATTGTCTGTTCACCTCTGTGAATACTTCTTTTGTCTGTAAGTAATTATTTCTTATCAGTGCATTGCTAGTTAAAATAATTCTTCTACATTCTTCTACATAGCGGTGTCTTCTAGCTACTATCGAAGATGAGTTGATTTGAGACTTGGAAGCAGAATCAAATATGTATAATAAATGCGTTTATTCTTTGTCAGTAGCGTTAACAATGTCTAATGAAGATTAAAGTTCAACTTACCACATTGTCATTTGGCAAGCCAATGGCTCTGAGGACCTCGTCATGAGATTCTCCTTCTGAAGCCAAACCCAGCTGTGCTAAGGGCGATAGCAGGGAAAACGCTGACATCACAATATTTTCATTTGGTTTAGCCTTGACGACTTCCTGAAAGATAGAAACAGTTTTAATATTAATTTGTTTTTCAAAGTACTGTTTTGTTGTTATCACAAGTGTGATTGATTTGCAAGTTTCAGATACGATTCTCAGGTCCCAAGACCGATATGAAAGGAACTTTCGATTTAAAGATAGCAGAAATCCTTTTGACACTAAATCCATACATCTATCAATATACAATATCACTTTTATGTTTTTAGTCAGTTAGAGTCTGACACTCTCTCTTGCCTTTCCCGGGCGGGAGAAGTCATTCGATGATTTAGTCCCTTTAATAAAAACGTTCCTTCCATGCCTTGCTTTGCGGTCTGTTTACAAAAAAATCACATTAATCTTGGTCCGAGTATAGAACATTGTACCTTTGCTTATCATATGGGAAAATCCAGATGTTATATTGCATTTGAAATACCATACAGAGTACATAGTAGTAATGAGTTTGCAACGACAGGTATGTATAAAATTATCCAATAAAGGAAAACATAAGTCTGTAGGTATTGCTTGTTCGGCTGATTGCGTCACGGTCTTAAAACATAAGTCTGTAGGTATTGCTTGTTCGGCTGATTGCGTCACGGTCTTTGTTTCTGATCACGTTCAAGGACTATTTTATAATCGTGATAATATGATTGACTATCGCGATTATGCTGTTCAAAACTTAACTTCCCGTTTTTCTTATATACTGTTGACTTGGTATGTTTTGTTTTTATGGGATATTGACCCGCATATTAGTTAGTAATTATTCTTCACTGTAAAGTTCTGTTACTTCTTGATTGTAATGAAGCAACGCATAAAACATAACTACCGCCAGTTAGTTTATTTTATTAGTCTCAATGTAGGGTAGGTTCTATTTTACTCCCTATTAGGTATCAGTTACCTAAATCTTAAACGAAATCTAATATCTAACAATAATTAGATGTAATATTGCAAAAATCTTTAAAATGCGTTTGATATTAGCATCTTATTAAAAATGTGAGTTCCTATGTTATTTCGTATTCATCTAGGTAATGTGTGATAATCGAAAATAATGGCATCAAGAAATTAAATTAAATATTACAATGTCTTATAAGTTACAATGTACCAATGAAACATTTCTAGATAAATGCCTATTGTGGGTACCTACACGTGTGAACTTTTTTTAATAATAAAATTAGAAGGTATTTATTTAATGGTCATCAAGTTATACCTATCATCTTAGAGCAGCAGCTTTCTTTTATAAACTCCTTTTTAATTGGTTTGGCAAATTTGGAGATTATAATTGGCAAATGCTCTTATGTAGAGGAGGCTCATAGTCTAACAGGAGTGGCAATGGCAACATGATAAGCATAATCCCAGGAAATATTTATAATTTCAAGTAGTAGGTCCAAAGAGTTTTATAACTTGTGGAACACGTATGTATGTTTAGTGTTTTTGGGCAGTAACACGTGTCATATTAGGTACATTAAAAATAAGAAATTGTTATCAATATCCATAATTACTTTTAGGTCATCTCTTATCTCGAAGAAGCTCCACGTTATCGTACGTTTAACCGATACGGTTAATACAAAAATTGTACCAATTATTTGATACCATTATTGCGTAATGTTGTTTATCTTGAGTTGTAAGATTGTTTACTTACTTGGAACATTTTTGCTGTAAACTGGTCACTGCCAGCTTTTAAAATATCTAGGTTCGAGTCCGACATTGCTGTTGCCGCGAGGGCCAATACTGAAACATAAGAACAAACCTCTTTGAATTTTTCAATTATCAGTTCTTAATTAGAATAAAACTGACTGTCGACAGTTTTTAGTATGGAATGTCAAATATTGAAAGTTAATCCTCAGTTAAAATTTATCTGACCATTGAAAAAAATTGGCCCTTAACAAATAAAACTTCATAGGCACTTAATCCGTCATTTGACAAAGCTTGCGTGAAATCACATTCAATAAGGTGCATTTACGTAAGTGAAAAATAATGTTGTAAATAAGCTGTTATTTCGAGAGGATAATGTAAACATTAGGTTCTTTATTAATGTATTATTCCATTTGTATTTCTTATCTTCAATCATTTAAATTCACTGGATATACATTACGAATTCAATATTTATATGTGTGGGTATAATTGAAACAATGCAAGGCTAGTTTTTATTCTGGATGCTCAATCATCCATTTGCTATACTCGGAGCATTACAGACGTGAGTTCATGACCTTTCCTAGTTACGTTTCACTCACAATAAAATAAAATAAACCTGCTTGTTACAGAGCAAGTCTTCTAAAGTCCTATGTATATGAGTTGTACAAGTTTTTTCCTACTAGAACTAGTTTTGAAACTAAGGTGAATAGTTTTTGTATACACACGAACACAATAGATGTGTTTTTTATGTACTTATGCGATATACATGTACACAGAGGTAATCACGGTCATCTCATTGTTTCAATGTGTGTTAAAGTATAATGACCCAGCTCCTATTCGAGAGCACGGTATTTTGTTATCAAACGATTTAGTTGATATATATTTAATAAGCGTGGAATATGCCCACTATTGTTATAGACAATGTAATTATATTGAGGATATTCATATAAGACATAACAAATATAACTTTAACGGAAAGATATAAGGAAAACCGGCAAGTAATGTTATGTCAGGGAATCCCAGTCAACCTTAAGAAGTCAAGTTTTCCGATAAAAATCAAATTATTTTACGTCATAGCATGCGTTAAATGTTTTTTAAATTTTATGTCATGAACTCATGACGCATAAATGCATTATTGACGGTATTTCCACATTTTATGCGCACGCACAGATTTGAATGTAATAATAATTATAAAAAAAGGATTTCAAGACGTTTGTAACACTCTATAAATATTTATAATTTTGTTATAAACAAAATATTGCTAATTATGTTAGGTAATAAACTGTATAACAATGATGTCACGTCATACATTTTAAACACATTAAAATATTCGATACTGTTTTTAAATCACTTTTTCTATCTTAAATTTTGCACGGCATACAAAAATAGACGAAAATAAAGTAATATGTGTTTCAAAATATCAGATCTATGAGATCGCCACTGTAACAAACTAGTAAAAAGGATCAAGAATAAGAATTTATTAATAGAATACCTGTTAGTTAAGTTATAACTGACAAATATGTGCCTTTTAAAATGCACTTGCGAAAAATTAACACTTTATTCAAAGTTTAAATTAAAATTAGTTACAGTGTTTGTGTTGTACGGTTATTTTTACAAATTATAATTAAAAACTCACCGCATATGAAGAGTTTCATGGCTACGGCGTCTGAGTCGAACGTTGGCACAACACTAACCGGTTAGGGCCACGGTTCTCTATTTAAATCATATAATTGTATAGTGACGCGCTCTGTGATCGCCACCAACTTGCAAGATAAACAATTCACATTCGGGTATTTACGAAAAAAACGTAAACAGTTCAACGGAATTTATTTTGTTTTGTACGTATGTATGACATTATTTCTAGTTATTGGTTACGAAATCGTAATTGTAATTGCCCGTAAAATTTTTAGGAGGAAGCTGGAGATAGAAATGTTTATATTATATGTACCTATACAGTATAATATTTATTTTATCTTAGTAGGAAATATAAATGTTGTATCTTTTTAAAATTCAATAAGGTACAAGTTATATTTATTTTTAGTAGGAAAATAAATGCCTAAAAATAAATGAATGTACTTATTATATTTACTTAGGCATGTTATCAAGAAATATCTACAGAAATAATATTTTATTTAAAATATTTTCCCTTTATTTATTAATTTATACTTATAATTAGCATTGCGTGCTACTTTAATTTGTAGGTGTGTATATTATTGTGCATAATAAATCACGTGCCGTAAAATTATTATGATTTATTGTTGTACACAGTTATTATTGTGGTTTTATGTAGGTAGGTAATAAAAAAAAATATTTAATTAATTTTTTCCTTTTTGGCAACCGAGTCTCCAATACGACGTGGTCGTCTATACTGCTAGTGTCATGCATTGTATATACATATTTCCCCAACGAGTATTGATTAGTCTGACAATGATAACGATAATGGATCAATTGACTGAAATATTCAAGATCTTTCGGTTTTCTTACATTCAGGTCAGATAAGGATTCCCAAAATGATTTTTAAATCAACATAAAACTTTTAAGGAATCTCTATGAAGTGTTTTTTTTAAGTTTCTTCAATTTTCTGAAGTTACATAAAGGTAAAATAGGTATATAGAGGTATATATAAGAGAGAAAATGAAAAGAATTATACATGGCAATAGAGGAATTTAAACATTTAAACACACAACGACACATCAAGCTATACATCCAGTCTATCGTGGTCTCGCTTCGTATGATTTTTGCGCACATCAACGGTCAGTTTATACTGGACGTGCACAGCTTGTACACTACAAAGACAGTTCATGAGTTTGCAACTATTTTAGCGAGTTGAATGACCAGATATAGCACAGCCAAAATTAACGCATTAGCATAAAAATCTTATTGTATTCAAAACTGTCAATAAAAAATATTTCATGTATATCTGCATGAGTACCGTTTTGATCGTTTCTTCATCAATTTCTATACTTTGTATACACAGGTGATCTGGTAACTAACTGTATTACAATAAGATTTTGTCGATTACGATCACAAATTAATATTGGGTCTAAGCACTATCGCACAATGGGGGCTTACGTTTTTTTGTTTATGGCGCAAATGTTAAAATTTTTGACCAATCACAGCAGCTGTCAAATGGTGTGACACTAGCTAATTACCTATTGGATGAAGAACCTGAGGAAACCAGCGCCATCTAGGGAGCAAAAATGCGGTAGGCTCAATTAAGTAAAGTAAAAAAATGAATGAATAAAAGTAAAAAAATATTATCTTTATTTATCTGTGGTCGATAAAACCTTAATAGCAAAGTTTTGCTAGATACAGACAAAACTATTTTATGTAAGGTGCCATTCATAAAAAAATGTTTCTTCAAAAAATGCGCAAAATAAATAAATTTATAAGAGGTAGTCACTTTCTACATTTACTCTTTTTTTAATTACTGAGGGTTATTACATATTTTTGGCTATTATTATTCTGTATTGGCATAATTATGCCAATATGTTTATACTTATTCGGAGTCGCGGAGAACCTAATGGGTTACCGGGGCTCCGGCTCGACGTGCAGGAGAAGGAACGGGGTGGTTTTTAGTCACTAAGAGTCTGACACTAAGGCGGGAGCAGTCATTTAATATTTATTCCCCCTTTAAAAATATCCATATATAAACCTTTACTAGCATAATTTCTAAATCACGAGTTAGTAATTCAATATTTTTATTAACCGACTTCAAAAAAGGAGGAGATTATACGTTCGGCCGGTATGTTGCTTTTTTTTTTCATAATTCAAGCAGCAACAATCCATCTGGTGGTTTTTCCATTCGACTATACCTCTATATAGGTGCATTTAGGTATAACACTGGAAAATCAATTTGGTTTGACAACTTCTATAACAATCATATTTACCAATTGTGTATGAAATCACTCGTTAGCTTTATTTGTACTAAGTGCCTATATTCTAATGTTTCTTTGTGTTTATAGACTATATATTATATTATGTTTTATATATATTTGGTATTTATTTATTTATTTGTTTCAACTTCATACAACAAGTGTGTACAGGTGGACTTAATGCCTTGGGCATTGTCTCCCAGTCAACCTTTAAGCAGTGCAGAGATGAAAGTACCAGGTGATTTAAACCTTTATAAATAGGCAATGTACCAGTGTAATAAATAACAAATCTCACAACAAGAATATTCAATAAACACTAAACATATAGGTATATTTGAAAACTTATACATACTTACATATAACAATAATTATGTATACAATATTAAAGTAAATATATAAATAAAAAATAATGAATATATCCATAACATCCATAACATCACGCCTTTTATCCCCGAAGGGGTAGGCAGAGGTGCACATTCTACCACAGTACAATGTAACACCCACTTTTCACTAGTTGTTATGAGTCCCATGTAATAGGGTGTGAGCCTATTGCCATATACCGGGCACATTTCCAGACTCCGTGCTACTACTGAGAATTTTTAAAAAACCCAGTAATACTTTGCCCGACCCGGGAATCGAACCCGAGACCCCTTGCCCGGCAGTCGCACTTGCGACTACTCGGCCAACGAGGCAGTCTTGAATATATATAGCAATATATATGTACATTTATACATTATAAAATATAATACAAAATATAAAATTATAATAATAATAATAATAAGCCCGCAGGGCACCTTGAGGCGAGGTGACGGGCATTAGCGATCCCGCGGGCTACCATCATCCCGAGTGCTCCAGGGAGAAGTCACCGTTCCTTCTTCTCCGGCTTGCCTTAATTGGCTGGCTGGAGTGAACGATGACAAGGAACAGGTCTCCCACCTCTGGCTTGCCTTCATTGGCCGTCCAGAGTGGAGTCGCGAGAGCAGTGATCCTGCTCGGAGGGTAAGAAACTATTCGTAAGTCGCGAGTGGGCCAGGGATGCAGGAGGCTTCGGCTGGAGCAGATGATCTGAGTAGAAAGCGGTGGTAGTTTCTTAACCCTTCAGCCACTCACATTCTCGTTGCCCCTATGTTGCTATATCTAGCAACCATTTCAGGGGCCCGGTCGGTGAGATGGCGAGTCTCCGCCTGCCATTTTTACGTGTAAAAATTACATTGTTTCGGCAGGTGCCATAGTTCCCAATTTCCCAGTCCACATGCAGCAACCCATCCATAGCCCCACCTTTTTTTTTCATTATCCACAATAGTTCTACACTAACCGGGGACTGTCCTTGGGTGCATTTCCATAGTGCATACAGGGATAGTCGCCGGTTTGTGTGTGTCCATTACATTTATATTAAAGTTGTCTAAAGGGCCTCTGCGCAGTTGGCTTCGGCCCCTCGTACGCCTCCCAAATGACCGGGACCCTGTGGTCCCGTGAATGGTAAAGACATACATAATAATAATAATAATAATATATTTATTTGCTTAAAACATGGTATAAAATAGGTGTTACAAAAATATGTTTGAAGTACAACATGTTTTGCTAATATTTTTATAGCATGCAAAATCAGGAAAAGTTCTAAAATTAACATCCTAGGCGTGAGGTTAATTTCCTCTGCATGAAATCACTTATAGAATAGTAGTTTTGTTCATTAAGCCATTTGTGCAATTTACGCTTAAATAGATTTATATTAACACATTTCAAATCATTCGGTATATTGTTATAGATACGGATACACATAGCCAAGCAATTCTTATTATATTTTGCTGATCTAGGAAAGTCATTTAGTACAAGTCTAAATGGATCTCTACGATTTCGTGGATTGACATCATTTGCAGTTTTAAATAAATCTTTGTTTTTTGTAACGAACATACATACTTCATAAATGTAAAGCGACGGTAATGGTAACAAACCAAGTCTCTTAAATATTGGTTGGCATGACTGATCAGGTTGCAAACCGTACATAGCCCTTATGCACTTTTTTTGTGCGAGAAATGCCTTATCCCTATCCGTGCTATATCCCCACATTATTAGGCCATAGCGAAGCAATGATTCTACATGTGCATGATAAGCCATTATTGCTGTATTTAAGTTTGTAATATTTTTTATTTGCTTAAGTGCATACACAAATTTATTTACCCTAACAGATACATGTTCAACGTGGTCCTTCCAATTCATATTTTCATCTATAATTAAGCCCAGGAATTTTGTTTCACCTACTCTTTTAACTTTTGGTATCGTTAGGTTGATGTCATGTTTTGTAGTATTTGATTTATTGAATTGTATGTAAACTGACTTGTCCAAATTTATTTTTAATTTATTATTATCTAACCAATCTATTAATTTATCTATTGTGTTGTTAACATCAAGCGCGTGGTCATTTGTTGTGTTTCCGTTCTTACGTGTTGCAACTATAATCGATATGTCGTCAGCAAAAAGAACACATTTATGGTTGGTGATATTTACGACATCGTTTATGTACAACAGGAATAAAATAGGCCCCAGCACGCTACCTTGCGGTACACCACGCCTGACATTTTTGTATTCTTATATTGATGGTGTAAGTATCATATTTTCATCATCATTTTTTTTTTTTGTTTTAAAAGAGGTTTAGGTTTGAAATGAATCTACTAATTGTTGAAGAAGATGCTCCCGAACTTTAATCTTAAAAGCTAAGCGACTGGACGCCGTCCTGACATCCCTGGGTAGTGCATTCCACAGAATAACAGATTGTATGAAGAAAGAAGAATAAAGAAAATCAGTGCGATGACTGACACACTGTAGATGGCGATTGTTGGAAGAACGAAGATATTTACTGTGGTTTGCACTGGTGTATTGAAAATAGGTGGATAGATAGTTAGGAGAAAAAGGGGATTCAAGAAGAGAGAATAAAGTAGTTAAAGCCCTTTGCTCCCTACGTTGGCGTATGGGTAACCACTTTAATTGCAAGCGCTGTGCAGAAACATGATCATATTTACGAAGATTGAACTCGAATCGAACGCAGTTATTCAGAAGTCTGTCTAGTTTGTTGAGGAGATCTGCATTCAGGTCGTAATAACAGACATCACCATAATCAATAATAGGGAAAATTAACGACTGGACAAGCGTTGCCTTCACGAAGGATGGAAGAAAGTTTTTGAGGCGATATAGAGCCCGCAACGACCCAGTGACCCTCTTATAGACATTGGTAACCTGCGGGCGCCAGCTCAAGGTATTATCAATGTGAAGGCCAAGATTCTTGACGTCGCTGGTGCATGGGATGACCGCACCGTCAAACAGAACAGGGGGAAGGGTGCTAGCATCTATTTTACTGAGGATGCGCGAGCTCGCAATTACTATGGCCTGGCACTTGCTCGGGTTCACAGCTACCCCAAACCTATCACCCCAGTCTTTAATAGAAGCCAGGTCAATGTTTAGCTTTTTGATAACTTCCGGTAAGTTCTCCCTACTAGCCTGACAGTACAACTGCAAGTCATCAGCGTACAGATGATACGCACATTGAAGTTCAGTAGTAATGAGATTGATGAAGATAGAAAATAAGAGAGGTGAAAGTATACCGCCTTGAGGGACGCCAGTTTCCAAATGGCACCATTCTGATGACGAATCACCAACTTGGACCATCTGTCGCCGCCCCCGAAGATAAGATGAGAACCAATGTAGAGTATCATCGGAAACCATAAGATGGGATAGGATGGCTAGAAGGATGTCGTGACTGACCATGTTAAAGGCATTTGAGAAGTCGACCAATACCAGTACGGTGACTTTACTGTCTTCCAGACCTGCCCTCACATCGTCAGTCACTTTAAGGAGGGCCGTTGTGGTGCTGTGCCCTGGCCTGAAGCCAGACTGGAAGGGACTAAGTAAGGAGTTGCGGAATACAAAATGTGAGAGTTGCCTGTGTACACAAGCCTCAAGCACTTTAGATAAGAAAGGGAGGATTGAAATAGGACGGAAGTGAGTGGGAAGAGTAGGATTCGAGATTTTAGGCAGTGGCCGGACAAATGCTCTGCGCCACAAGGAAGGAAAAGAACTAGAGTAGAGTGAAAAGTTGATGATGTGAGTTAAGGCTGGGATGAGGTGATCCAAAACTGTTATGATCATGTATCGGGAAATATTATCACAACCAACAGCCTTGGACTTGATGGACAGGATAATCTTTCTGGTTTCCTCCGAGTCTACAGGGTCGAAACGGAAAGGATTTATAGCAGGACGCATCAGACCAGCAATTGATGATGCAGTACTCTCTTTAGTTAGACAATCCAAGGGCGAAGAGGTGGAGAAATGATTGTTTAGATCATCCAGACTAATAGAGGTCGGGAGGTCTGAATATTGCGTTCTACCAATACCTAGAGATTTTAGAAATTTCCAGATATTGGCAGGAGAAGATAGAGAGATGTTATCAAGAATATGTCGGCGTTTAGCGTTGCGTACCATCTGGTTGCATCGATATCATATTTGGTATTTACTATCAAGCATTTTAATATCATCATATTTATTTGTGTATGTTTATGCGGAGGCGTTTAAAGAATATAATATATTTAACGTATGATAATTATATTTGTCATCTAACTGCTACAGCGTCATAGCCCATAGCAGTATATTCGATTTTTTTTTATTCTAAGTTTTTTTAAATTGCTGACGAACAATTTTATAAAGTTTTGAATAATAGAGGTTTCAAGATGAGCACATACAAATGTCTAAAGTTTCCAAGTTGATCGTAATGTGCTGAATGAATCAGAATGTTCTAAGCAATTAAAGAGATAATACTGTAGAAACTTCTAATCTTAGTTACGATTTAGTTATTTATTTATTTGACCATAAGTTAAGATATAGTATCAAAGAGAAAATAAAAAAATAACGCCCGATGTTTGGTAATATTGAAAATACCTTATTCAAATTGGTAAGTATAGGGAATATCCTAAGTAATTATCAAAAACACATGTAAAACATAATTACACTAGTAAGTAAGGATAATAATAATTTGATTATAAGGGTCAGTAATTAATTTATATGAAAAATTGCAACTGCAATATTATATGTATAGGTAGGGTGGTGCAAAATTGCGCGGTCGATAAAATTGCGCACACGTCGTAACAGGACAACGGAGTGAAGTTCGTAGCCAACTTCAGTTGTGTTTTGTTCTCGGTCGCAACAGGAATGTGCTCCCGAAAAAATATTGCAAATAAATGGAAAACCAACGAAATACGTGAGTTCAAAGTTTTTATTCACTTTTGATTAAATTTTTTACTATTTTCAATGTGTTACTGTACTAAAACCCGTAGTAATTTTGCTAATTCATTATTGTTTTGTCGCGGCGGAATCATCCAGGCTAAAGCCACATGAGAAGTTATTCAAATATTTTCCAAGAGATGGCTGTAGTAGTACAATGTTTGCAAGATTACCTCAGTGTGTAAAATTGCGCACCTTCGGTAAATGTAAGATTGCGCGCGCAATTTTACACACTCATCATTATTTCGGTGTTCAATCTCGAATATTCCTTTTAATTGTTCAGTCGTTTTTTTGATTTTTGTTTCTAATTTTGATTTGTACATACTTAAGGTTATTAATTGGTCTTTAAGGTCTTGCAATACATTATGTATTTCTGTTTTTAGAATGTCAAGAAGAGAAAGGAAAACAGATCGCCAAGTTTGTTCTGAGGAGACTATCAAGGAGGCTCGCAAGCGAATTGATAATGGCGAAAGCAAATAACATATTTAAGCAACCTTATTGATCTCAACGCGCAATTTTACACTATACGGTGTGTAAAATTGTGCAATTCCTATTATGTGATTTTCACTTAGTTTCTAAGGCGAATGTTTATTTTTTGCAATAATTAGTATATTGATTTCATGTTTTTTGAGATTTATGCAAATAATATAGCTGCGCGGACTTATAATTTCTAATTATAAGTTTGAAATCGCCAACCCGCATTGAGCAAGCGTGGTGATTAACGCTCTAACCTTCTCCGTGTGAGAAGAGGCTTTGCTCAGCAGTGGGCATTTATAGGCTGTTGATGATGATGATGATAGCTGCGCAACCTTATCGACCTCGACGCGCAATTTTACACACTAGGGTGTGTAAAACGGCGCAATTCCCAATTTGTGATTTTTGTTTAATTGTTGAGGCTACTATATATTTTTTGCAATAATGAGTATGTTGATTTGTTGCCATAAGAATAACTTTAAGTAAATAAATGATTGATCTCAGATAACGTTATTATTTTTTATGTTATGACCTGTTGATTAAAAAATGCGCAATCTTACACCACCCTACCTTATATTGCCAAAATAGTTTTAAAGTAAAACAAAGATCTTGGAGTCCGAAAGTTTTCAAACCTTTTTGCTTTAAAAAAATGTTTAGTTGACGTGGCTTTCTACGTGGTATGTTCATTCCTAGTTTGTATTCAGAGGGAGCAACACTTTAGCCTCATCTTTATAGTTCCAACGTGATGGGTCTCACGGTGTCGTGACGACTACACAAAACAAAATGTTGGAGGCGTCTTTGAAATTCCCTGATAACTATTCACAGGTTTCACCTAGACCTGTTCTTTTACCTCCTCTGACTTATACATTTTGGCCACCGTTCAACTTGTGACGAAGATTTCTATTGAGGAATCAACAGATGACTAAGCAGCATCACACCTGTTTCTTTGACGCGTTGAAGTTGCCTACCAACATTTTTATCGAGGTAAAACGAGGTGTGTTTTGTTTAGTGATCTCTTAACTGAAAATACATTAAGACTATGTGTCACAATTTGTGATAAAGTTCCTGTTAGACGGACGAATTATTTGACGTAGGTACTTCCTATATAAAATATATCTAAATATGTCCATTACGACTGCTACTACAAACCTAATAAGACATGAACAAACAACAAACCGTGAATATCATACAATAAACTGAAAAATGTTTGAAACGCGATCTCTCTAAAAGCTCAGGATGTGAATCAATATTTTCCTAAAATTGGTTCATTACGTTTCGATTTCAATTTGCCTTAAATTGCACAATAGCCTCGGGCGTCAGGTAAAAGTGAGTTTGCTGGTGTAGGTACATATGTTTTACAGCGTGTTCATTCTTGATAGGATTTTAACGCAAGAAATCGGAAAAACAAGTGATGGGAAAGTGCTTACCGAGGTCTGAAATTGGAAACGCGTTCGTCAGAGGCCGGAAATTGTTGGTTCGTCGTCGGCGACGGCTGTAGCTGACGGGTCACGTGAGCTCATTAGCCTGTCACGTGGCGAGCTCCAATTGCTCCCCGCAAGATGTCTCGCCACGCGGAGCCACCATGTCGTCATGCCGCGTACTAGAATGCATCCATAAAGTTAATTCATTTATTGCAATTAATCCAAATGTACGAACTTAACTATATGGGTGAAGACAGGTGCACGCTCCAAAATGTAGATTCGTATGGATAAGAATAAGCAAGAAACTCAATCATCACTTTTATGAAAAGGTAATTAATTAATCTTACTGATACATTGTTTTAGTCTAACTTTTAATACAATGATATTAATGTCACTGGCAGTATAGTCGACAAGATCGTTTTGGAGACTCGTTTGCCAAAGAAGAGAAAAAAAAAGATATTAATGTCAGTTGGTAGATATAAAAAAAACGTTCAATGAAAAAAGGAGGTTAATGGAAAAAGGAAGTAAAATTAGTTACTGGGTTAAAAGTGACTGATGAACGATCGTGATTAAATATACATTGTATATTAGAAAAGGTTTTCAAGATTGAGAGTCAATTTTCAAACTCCATCGAATTCTAATTAACTGACGAGTTTCAAAGTTCACGGGAGTTATATTCCGATTCAAACTGAGAGGGATTGCTCCTTTCATTTGTTTTAGGATAATTATTAAGATGGCTGTTAAATGATAAATAAGATTACTATACTAAATGGGTTAATATTTTAATTACAGTTGTAGATAAAAGCCGGAGAATAACTGCTAAAGGTATATCGAAAATCATACATACATGCATTTTTTTAAGGGGGGAAAATCATCGAATGACTGCTCCCGCCTGGGTGAGGCGGGAGGGAGTGTCAGACTCTTACTGACTAAAAACCACCCCGTTCCTTCTCCTGCACGTCGAGCCGGAGCCCCGGTTACCCGTTAGGTTCTACGCGACATACATACATGCTTAAGCTCACGCCTATCTCCAATGGGGTAGGTAGATACTATGGAACGCCAATTTCTACGATTCTTACATATCTCTTTCGCTTCATTAACATTCATCAGTCTTTTCATAACGAATATAATGTTTTTATTTCATGTTGTACATGTTACATACTATAATATTATTAAAGTATAAAGATGTAGTAGGAATGATAATTGATAATGAAAGTCAACAAGACAACCATAAGGTTCAAATGGAAGTTATAATATATCAGATGAAATAAGCACTTTCTTTTTATTCTTGTATTAATTTAAAGAACAATACCAAATTAGTGTTAATGATTTCATACTTCTCAGAAAAGAATTGAATAAAATAAGCCTTGCTGAATTAATTGAAGTCGGTACAACGTAAATGTTAATTAAGTACGCATGCATCACTAGATTAAATTTAAATTTACCACAAAACTCCATTGTAAAGGTTCTAAGCTAAGATCAAAGTACGTTTTCATAAAAGACTAATTGAAGGGAATGGTTGCAATTCGATCTTAAGGAAGGAAAGTAGTTAAACAAGATCTAATGAAATGTGTAATTAAAGCCAGGAATCCAAACAATAGCTAAGACAATCGACCGAAGACTTATAAACGACACCGATCTTGAGTTTCAACACGTTGATAGAATTAATTAGGTACCTACACATTTTTTGTTTGTAGGTTTTTTCTTTATTTTTGACGGGCTGACGTTTGACCACTATCTCGGCTGGTGCTGACCACTATCGCGAACTAGCAACCTCTTCACTCGGGCCTTGAGGACACCCTTTAGGAAACACAGACTATGACAAAAAATTCCACTCCTTGACAGTACGCACAAGGAAGCTTGATGCGAAGTTTTTGCAGTTACTTTATGTCAGAAATCTTATTAGATATGTATAAGATATTTCGATTCGAGAGGAATTGGCATATCTTAACATTACCGTCGAGTTTGGAATGATAGTGGATATTTGTCTATAATAGGAAAATATAACATCCATGAGCTGTAAGCACACAGATTGCTCTTTCAAATAGACAGTCGTAAATATACATAATTATGTTGTCTATAATACCTCAAAAAATTGTCATTTATGTACAACAGAGATGAGTAACCTAGTTCCTTTGAAAAATATCTCTTCATCGATTATTATTAAGTCGTATCTACTTAATTAACAGAGTTTGAAATTTAATTAAACCTTTTGTTTTATAAATAAGATAAGCCGAAGAAGTTTTGGCTGACTGACCTTTGGCAGGCTTTCGCTATTGTACATGAGTATCTACAGAGCCTTTTGACTAGCAAATAGATTATGAAACTTCAATGTTTGCTGAGGACCTTACAGGTGGGGGATGATTATATCACTTGATAAACATTTTCAGAAAATATATCCATTGGGTCATAAGGCCGTTTATACTTTTTAACTTGATTTACTTTTATTTCATTATCCGAAAGGGTGACTACATGTTCATAAAAATTCGCTTTCAAATAATAGCTTAAAGTATCAAAACATTCATATGTATTATTTCATCTAACAAACATCGCTTTCAAACAAACCTTGGCTACAACAACAGATCACAAAATCAAGCAGAGCTTACACTGCAGTAGACATCTTCGGTTGGCAAACGACTAAGTCGAAAACAGTACAAGCCGCATATATCTAAGTCGCAATTAATCTATCACTGCGAATGTTGAGTGAGAACTGGCTGAATAGTTCTGTCGCTACCATCAGTTGGAAGCACTCAGTTGGGCAAACGCAGCGGGCAATAACATGGCACCGTCACTTGCATGCCTTCGTAACTGTCATAGATTCAATAGTGGGACAGACTGAGCTGTAGGTATTAAAGGGAAATCTAATGGATTCGGGTACGACGTGTAGGTAGGTACACACTGACCTGAATAAGGTTATTCGGGTAAGACCAAAATGACACTGACGATCAAAATGTATTAATCAATCAATTAATAGTACTATGCTCATCGAGATGATTCTTCTTTGCACTTCTATAGTACATGACATCGCCGTTTGTGTCCTATTTCTTTTAAGAATGCTATTTTTCAATTAAATGCTTCTCAAAAGACTGGAACCGATTCGAAGATGGTAACGGAAACACTTGTTAAATTCAACTCTGACTCAGTGGCTAATCACCATCAGCATACTTAATTACAAAATAAAAAAGGGTAAAGGAAAATAAATGAAGATGCGTTATTCATCTGAGGAAATGAGAAACGTCATATAGGGGGGAAAATCATCGAATGACTGCTCCCGCCTGGGTGAGGCGGGAGGGAGTGTCAGACTCTTACTGACTAAAAACTACCCCGTTCCTTCTCCTGCACGTCGAGCCGGAGCCCCGGTTACCCGTTAGGTTCTCCGCGACTCCGAATCGGCATCGACCCTATTGGGCCCCATCTGTGGTGGTCTGATGGCTCTTTGAGGCGCGCGCAGAACGCGACGCGCCGTACGCTCGGGTCTGTTTCTGGTCGGACGGGGAGCCACCCATGCTCGCCGTCCGCAGGCCCACGCTTACGGTGGCCGGAGATCGTCCCGCGATCCCCGACGCCCGGTGTGTCCTTCGCGATGGCTGGGTTGCGAGGAGGCAGCGCTTCGCTGCCTTACGCGTCCCGCCTCCTCCTTAGCTAGCATGACTGCTTCGCAAAAGGAGGAGACGGCATCCCAATCCCCCTCGCTCCGCATCATGGCCTGCACTAGGCCCGGACGCGAGAGGTCGCCATCGCCGATCACTTCCCTGAGGACACGGCGGTGCTCAGCCCACGCAGGGCATTCCGCTACAGTATGTTCCACCGTGTCCTCAGGGCGGTCCTCGCAGTGATGACACCCGGACGTTTCCTCCCGCCCCATCAGACACAGGTACCTCCCGAAACTCTCATGTCCGGTGAGGACCTGCGTCAGGCGGTAGGTGAGGACGCCGTAGCGTCTCTCAAGCCACTCCTCAAAGAGGGGACTTACCGCTGCGATGGCAGCGAGCCCAATTAATAAACGTATAATACCACATTACCATGTATGAGTAATTAATGAGTAAGTAATGATTATTAATAATGTCAAATAAGTAGGTACTCAGATCTTGTAATGCACAAATAGTCGAATACTAATAAAATTACCTCATTATTCTCTTCTCATTTAAATTCGTAGTCTGTGCCAGAATAAATGTAACTAACTGGCATCGTACTGACGGATCGGACAGACGACGTTGATATACAAGTTATCTGCAGTTTATTACTCGTTCCATTCTGTTAATTACAATAACAATTAGGTTTAGTTTATTTCGATATTTCGGTGCAAAATGGCGCCTACGCTAAAATTGCACGTTTAACGCTATGAAGGAACAATAAAAAAATGTTTTGTTGCCATTTATACTATTATGTGTTTAATAATAAATTATACCTGACATTCGCCAATTATTTTGTTTAATATTTAGTTTTTTATATGCGTTTCAGACAATTATTTCATTATATTTTTATTATTTTTTTAATTATTCTATGTTTTATTAAAGTGGCAATGCATTAATCTATTACTACACCAAGTTATGCGACAAAGTCTTAGCCACGGCAACCGTTATAAGTAATCAACATAAGAGTCTTTCATCGGGGCTGGATTCAAAGGCTTTAATAAACTAATTGGTCCATTTGCATTGGTTCCTCGATACGTTTTTGAGTGGCGAGTACAGGGATGCACTTGCGGTGCTTCGGTACTAGAGACGTCGGGCTCCGTATAAACGAGATAGAACACGATCTAGCCTCCGAGTGACCCTTGACATCTTCACAACGGAGCATTGTACTCTGTTTTCTTTTTAATTGTACGAACACGAATGCGATACGGTTACGTTTCGTGACGATGAAGCTTTGATTCTTTTTGGTGACTCGCCCTCATTTTTATGTTTTTTTTTTCGATGTTGTAATGCAAACTGTGTGTCTATAGAGGGGAGGAAAGTTTTGCTTTTTATTGTACGTCAATGTGTCTCGGGAATTTTAATGACGTCAGTCGTTTTGTTGCGTACGGTCAGATTACACATCTGAATATTTACTTGGAATCTACGTCTGATGCTTATTGAAGTAATGAAGGAGGACGAAAAGTACCTGTTCATTAATTTGTTTACTTATATGCTTACGCAAACACTGTTCTAGTTAGCAAAAATTTGAATAACTAGTGCTAAGATTGGGAATGACAGGAGGTACGTATTTCTGCATTGTGACGTCACTCGCACTAAGATTGCCTTTCCGAATCTTGATGAGACGGTGCGGTAGCGCGGTCGGGCTTACTTCCGCCGCAAACTACACACAATGCTTAGCTCATGCCATGAACGCCTGTGTATCGAAACAATGAGCTAGGTTATTAAATTATCATCTGTTTAAAGCTTTCTAGTTCATCACCAATAAATTATAGCAATACACACGAATAACAAGATAATATTTTGTATTTGGAATTTAAATAAAACTACAAAGGTGATTCGATATTTGAAAACCAAAAATAAACGAAAAACTTTTGTGAAAAGTAATTTTATCTATTCGAATTTTAAATTTGTTTAATTTGGTGGCGAATTTGATATTATGCAGTTATGCATCCATTTTATTTTTATTGCTTACTCTTCGTAGATAGTTTTAATTGTACCTACATTGCTTTTGTTTTTAAAGTTCTTGTGAATAATAGATACAGCAAATCAGTAACATGAAAGACAAAGACCTAAACGTCTTTGTAGTACCTACTGCATTAAAAACTCAATTCGTCCGAAGCTTAAAGAGAAATATTTAGCCAATTTCCTTGTATCCAGCGTCGTGTGGCAGTCTGGCTTAATCCGTTGCAACAAGAGGGACAAAGAAGTAAACTAGATTAGAGAAACGTACAAGAACGTACTCACATGCTTTACAAATTAAATATTGTTATATTCCGCGCACTGCCGACTGAGTTTTGCAACTCAAGTTACAACGAAATGATTTGGTTCCAAAGTTTCAGATGAAATTTACAGTCACAATTGTTCAAATACGTTTTATGTGAACACGGAAAACTTATGTGACATAAAAGCTATTTAAATAAATAGGTTATTCAAAAAGGATAGTCGGTTAATTAACTGTCTGCAGTTGATATTAAAATTAAAACCATGGTAGATAATAATTATTTAATTGTATTATTAATAGGGTCGTTAACCTACTGTCAGAAGTTATCCATTTTATTTTTCCGCATGAAACCAAAGTCCTAAAAAAATATGAAATATTTTAAATCTCTAATAGAAACAATGTATCTAATCAGATTTACGTCTAAATATTCATCCACATAACCATTACTAGTGGAGTAACATTGCCAGTACAAAATAATATTGTACAGTAACATTTTTGTTGTTTTGTAATGCGAAGACAAGTCGTTTATTTCGTCCCGTGTTCCTCTATGACACCACAGGGCCCATAATACATGGTATTCTACTTTACCACTGTTTACTGTTACGTTTACGCTTATTGTTAAGACCCCCGCGTCGATTATAACAATTTTTGTTTCACTTACAAGGCTGAAGTTATGCGTTTAGGTAAGCTTAGTACGATTTGTAGAATCAGGTAAGTTCTGCAATTAGGTGGAAGTTACTTTTTAAATTAATGTTTTGCTTAGGTTAAACCTATAGAAACGGATAACATGAACCACGTATATGGATTAAGGACACGAATCTTCCGATACTGTTGACAATATTTATCTTTGACTAATTCTTGGTGGACCATTCATAGCACAAGAGGCATTGAATTATTTTATTACGTACTTACTTATTAATACTTTAGAAATCCAACAGACCCCGATGTAATTACACTTCATAAGGATATTGATGCACAATACAGAATATTCAATAGAAACAGCTGCTTTGACATACTTACGGTATAAATGGAAACACAAATCGCAAAACAACATCGTCATCATGAAAGATTAGACAGAAAGACAAATGGCTGTACCTACGGGCATAACACATTGTACACACTGTATTGTTCTCAAAGAGACGAGAATGTTCTTTTTCCAGTATATTTTTTTTTCCTTTTTTATCGCTCCATTTGCGCCAAGCTTGGCTTGTCTCTGCATCCTAGCGTTCCCTATGGGGCGTAATTAGGGTAGGCCACACGACTAATTGAATAAAAACATTGCATAATTAACGAAGGGAGAAAAGCCGCTGCTTCGGTACACCTTGGGTTCAAAGGGTGCTCGAAACTTTGTCTTTCTTTTAACACCTTCAATTTATTAAATGACTGAATGTTGTTTGCAGAGTCAAAGAAGTTCCTTGCGTCATCTTTTGAAGTTAGTAGCTGTGTTACCTTACCTGTGTGAAAACAAGTGTATTTAATTCGCTTTCCATTTGCGAAATGTAAAAGATTTTTAATGTTGATATTTATAAAATGGAAATGTTGAACGTAAAGTTAAATAGGTATTTATTATAATGCGGTAATTTAAAAGCATGGTTCGATATCTGCCGCTTGCAGTATGCCATGCCTTTGCTATAATAAAACGATGCTCAGTAGTGTATATCACAAAGGTTCATTTGTTCATCGAAACAGGTTAACAATAAGCTGGTTGCTATAAAACACCCAGCGAACCACACTTTATGAAGTAATAAAATCCAGCGGCGTGGTTTAAAGTTCACGGAGGCGGTTGTAATGAATTAAAATACTTTGGGCACAGGTCGTTTACGGAAAGTTGATGTGCTTATACAAATGCCCTGCCCGAAACAGGACCCCCTGTAATCATACATTTAATGGTTCTCATAATGACCTCGTAAAGTAGTAACTGCCACAAGCCGTTTCATAAATACTGAACTTTGGGCCTGAAACTTTTAATTTTTCTCACAATATTTAGATTTACAACGCACCTATTTGACGTGGAACATACACGAGGGAAGGGTTCACAGCCCTTAATTAAATAATCAAATGCTATAACGTATTATGCAGGAGCGTCCCAACTTCGATAGTGTTTAGGCCAGTTTACGTAACTAAATTAACGTCCCGGTTCAAAATATTTGAGGAGTATTTACGTTACAAAATTGATTGGTCAAATGTTTGAACTTCCTCCAAAGTTGATTAAACTTACCTATCATGTTTCAATTAATTTTCGATATAAAAATTGAGAATAAAGTCGTTCAAATAAAATAATAGACTTTATTAGGTAATGAGTACTAATCTGTGTATTTTTATTGTTTAGTGTATTAGGGGCAGGTTATAAAATATCAGATACGTTTTTAATTGAGCTAGTAGTAGGTTTCAAATCAAATGAATCACATCTGAGGTACTTAAGTATAGAGGTATTATGCAAACAGAATTAATTAAAAAAGATTGGTGTAAATTTTTACAGACAGTACACATCTACTTAAACATTTTTTCCATCTACGTATCCATTTTTATCAATAAACCCGCATTAGAGTCCGATTGGGCGGTAATAAACCTTTCTATTCGCGTGAATTATAAAAATGGAAGACAAAAAAATAACGGTTAAAAACAAACAATTACAATACGGAAAAAGCGAGGTCACGCGGCGACCGGGTATGTGTGACCGTTGACAGTTTACACAATTCGTACATTACCACAGACCAGCGTCTGCTATTTTGATTAATACATTCCTGACAGAATCGGTACGAAGCGACCCTTTAATCTATTTATCTTGTAAAGTCACCTTTTGTACCCGTTTCCCATTTTAAATCTATACACAGATAAGATTTTTCAGGCCAAAGCATCAGCATTCGAAAGCATTTTTTAGTCTAAAAAAGGATATGTCAATTACACGAATTAAGACTACGTGACACGTAAGCGAAATAGGGTCTGGAACAATGGATTGATAAATGAGTCCTATTTGCGTAGAACGAAATACAATACCTTCCGTATTTTCGTATTCAACAAACAAAAATCAATGTTAGAATTTATGTTTATTGCCGTATGCTACGTGTGTGCTCACATGGTGATATAATGGTTGGCAATTACAGGATTCATTAATCCTATGCACATCTGGCCAAATACTGCGAGACATTTACCAAATAGAAAAGGGTTACTCCAATACAAACCGTCTATTTAATTGTACAGGGACGAACTAACAGCATTGAAATAATTCATACAATACGTTTTATAAATTACAGATACATACGCATTATTTTGAAATAAAATGACAATACATTTATAGAAATGCACTCGGAGTTAGTATTCCTACTTTTACAATAAAATAATTCAATGTTATGGAAGCCTCACATGTTATTTTGCTTGACCCGGGAAGCAACCCGACCCCAAATGTACATAATTACGTTATTTTTTTATAATAAAAAGGATGCAGCTAGCGACTTTCTGTATAATTCTTTATACAAATCTAAAATTCTGCAATCAGCAAGCCATTTTGAGCCCATAATGCTCCCAAAGGGTTATTTAATTGCGGACAACGTAAGCTGTTCCACACACTGAGCTCCCGCATACCACGTACAATTATTACAAAGATTTCACGATAATACCATTTGTTCATTTCATCCCTCTGAAAAGAAAATAAACAAGGAAAACTGTCTTGGTAATAATTTTTAGCTTGTTAATTTATAGTCTTAAAGATGGCCCGGCTTTCTCCGTACACAGTGTACGTATTTTATGCGGAAAACATCTACTTGAATACTTATTTTATTATTTGCGGTAATATTTGTCAAGTTTTTGTCCACCTGTGTTATGCTTAAGAATTAGATCTGGTGTCCATTACAAGGTAAGTGTAGAAGATAAACGTTGAGTCATGATTTTCCTTGAACTTATGTATGCAATCTGTGACTGGACTTAGCATAGGTCATTTTCCAGGAATATGCTAAAGATACGTAGGTAGATTTAGGTTTTAGATGAATGGTTTAATTGTTCCTGGAAAGACAAGATAACGGTCATGTCTAGACAAGTAAAATATGAAGTAAAACTCAAATCAACATCGTTATTTGTTTTGTGATGTACTCATATTTAATTTAGTATTGTAAACATTGTTTGTAGCTTTTAACAAATAATAAACATGTTTTCTCGTTTTTAGAAATAGAGTTTTGTGTCAGTATATTAAATGTTACATTTGTTTTGTGAACCGAATTCTTTAAGATACGAATGTCTATCTCATGTCATAGCAATATTTTGTAAAAGTAGGTCTTACACGTATTGACCTAGAAATCCAGACTTACGTAAATATTAAAGAGCCACGCTTCAGTCCTCGTCGGCCTAAATTCGGCAAGGATAAGACGCAACTAATACAATAACTTCTCCTTTTACAGTTGGACGATCTTGCCGTGATTCTACCAGAAACTTTCAGTATAAACGTTCTCGACTCATTGAGTCAGAAATCTGTTTTCCGTTAGTGGGCCACCCTTGTATTCACTGCTTTGTTTACTCTGATGGGGAATGTTTCGACTTCGAACCAAATGCTGTTCTGGGTTCTGGCGTTATTAAATTATATCCAATGATGTCAGGCGGAAATGTTGATGGTCAGTGACGATGACGCCTCTGATTATGTTCAGCTGAGAGAATTTTTGCTCCGTAAACAAATTAGATATTTCTTGTTAAATGTTCCACGAAATAAGGAAAAAGTACAGGATAATTTTGTTTAAAATTTTGTTATAGGCCATCATAGCTTTTTGTTTTTTGTTCATTTGGCCTTTATGGTTCCACGAGTAAGTAGTCAAATGTTGTCGTTTGTTCATTAATACATTTTGAATAAGTTTCAGAAGGGTTACTATTCGAATACAAAATCGTTGTGTAGTTTTTCTATATAAAAGTAAACATTGAGATTATGAATAATTCTAATTGTCCTAAGTTACTTGACGTCTATGACTGACTTAAATTGAGCTGCACTTTTTAACTAGTCTTGAAGTAAATACGTTTTTTTAAATGGCCGCTTAGCAGGGGATTGCTTTGACGGACACGGCACGGAACACTTATCATGCAAGGCCTGACTTGCACTCGGCCAGATTTTATTTAATCCTTTTAGACTCCCATCAATTTACTTCACAGGCGAGACTTAATATTAAGTGTATTAAAACAATTTATGGAGGACTGTGCTGGTTGGAAGTAATAATAATTTTGGAATGGAAGTGTTTCGAAAGAGTTTAAAGTCAGTTAGAAAATGTTGTGCTTCGTATCTCGTTGATTACTTCCGAACTAGGGATAGAACGGGCCAACTCTGAAAATGTACACCGCTAAGTTTAGCCGTGTTACATCGGTGCCGAACATGTAAGAGTAGTTCCCGAACTCCTTTCAACGTATGGCTTAACACGATGAATATTATAAGCTGCATGAAATGTCAGCTATCCAACTTGAAATACTTAATGAAACTTTACTGCTCCGAAGAATAGTTTCACAGAACTATTGCCAATAAATTTATGATCAGGATACGACTTAGAGCCTTTGTTTGCGGTCACGCAGTTGCCCGTGGGAAATTAGGGTCGATGGATACACATCGTAGGTGGGTCGGAATACAGTATGATCTGCATTCTTTCCTACACTGTTAACTGTGTTAAAATACGGTTGACCTGGGCGGATCCGATCTCACTTCTCGAATATTGACGCTTTAAGCTAGTGTGGGAACATAAACGTTTCAATACAACTCAAATAAAATGGAAGACTTTTTGATGAGCAAAATCGAGGCCTTTTCAATGTACTAATTAATACGCACGAGTTCCAAGTTATTATTAGAGGCTTATTCTGCAGGTGACTATATATTAAGATCCCACGTGTCTGTTTAATTAAAGAAGCTAGTGATACCTTAAAAGACCTGCTTGAATAAATAACAGAAACTTTTCAACATGTTTGAAGGAGGAAGTAAATTTATAAAACACCGTTTCATTTAATACCTTATATCTATTTCAGATCGGGGGTGAACTGAACTGTGTTTATCTTTATGAATATCTTACGGAACAGTGAATCGTTATCTTTCGTGGAAAAGATAAGTTTTTGCTTTGAATCAAAAACCAAGTGAATCGGAACAGTGGCTGCCGTGTTTAGTTTGTGAAACAAATATAAAATATGATTTTCCATAGGCTGTGTGGTCACGCACGGCTTTGGGCGTTTCTTTTTATTACTCAGGAAAATTCCTGTACCTTTTATGTTAACTGGTTCTTTGTCGTGTTGCATGCCAGCCAACCGCCCTGCTGGGGCTTTAATAACACCGCTTTGGAGGTTTCGTGGCCATACACTGATGTGGCACTCACCGCGTTTTGACTGATACAAGAATGGTTGCCTACTTATGTTTGTAAGTGCAATGAGTGTACACTGTACAAATATTTCCATTTGGAACTTGGTTGTAGGTACGGTGGCCAGCAGGTCAGCCTATCCTTTTCTGTCAAATTTCTCTATTACACCTTCAACTTTATTGTATTGACATAAAGTTTAATTATTTTGATAGATTGAAGTAATTTAATCTGCTGGCCACTATACATCCTAGTGTGGGCCAATGTTTAAAAAACTGATTAAGATTTTTTTAAGGCTATTTTGATCCTTTGCTTCATAATTGCATTAGTGCCCACTCGAGCAATCAGTCTTACTCAAAATTTATTTATATCCATGAGATTAATAACATAATTATTTTTTAAATGTGAAGGTTTTATATTATCGTCTTCTTTAAAAGCTATGATATTTTAATTTTATTTTTTGGAAAAGGAAATGTCAAATCATTATTTTATTATCATCAAGGAATTTCATACTCGTAGGCACTCGAATAATAAAATCTCTAACGGTTGGACGTCATTAGCACATTATTATTAAATGTGGAGTTTATTTTGTTAATCGTGATAATTTTCAAGGCAATATTAAAAATGAATAGCTAAATGTGTAGCTAACTGCAAATCTCGAGAACAGCTGAACCGATTTTGCTAATTTTTTTTTGTTGGTTTAGATGTGTAGGAAAATTTCTCAACGCGAAACAAAGCGCGTCCATTAGTGTAAAATAATATCACACAACAAGCACACATTGGAATAACCTACATTACACGAGTAACACTTTTAACTAAGTATTGATGATCTTATTGCCAATGTGTACAATGCGTCGCGAAGAACCTATCGGGTTACCAGCTCCAAGTGCAGGAGAAGGAACGGGGTGGTTTTTAGTCAGTAAGAGTCTGACACTCCCTCCCGCCTCACCCAGGCGGAAGCAGTAATTCGATGATTTTCCCCCCTTAAAAAAATGTGTACAATTCCGTAGTTTATGCTAAATATTGCTCAGGATTCACCAACCTCAGTACTCAGCCGGACTCATAATTAAAATCTAGAAACTTGTCTTCAATACTTTTATTCGTGGTAGTTAGATTAACATAGGATACTTAAATATGTACTTGTTGTAGCTTTTCTTAATATATTGATGAAAGTGACGTAAGTACGTTCTTTTTTCGACCTTAGGTATACTAAACTACGTGAAAATTTAATTTACTGGGAATTTTGTCAAAAGTAGTAAAACATTTTTATGGTCCAATGTTGAGCTTACAACTTCAACTAAACGTTCAGTAGGTATTCAGTTAGCCTTAATATTAAATTTATAGCTACACAGCAGTATTCATTCTACCTTTGTTAAATTAATTAGTTTACGCCTTAGTTTTTTGTACTTAGCCAATAATATAAGATCACTTCGGTTTTATTCGAAAAAAAAACACGACTAGCTTTTTGACAATTTTTATTTTATGTTATAAATTTTTTTAAAAAAATTTTTAGACTATACAAAATAACAACCTTCTCAATATGGTAAATTTGTTAACAGTTTGTTAAAAGTATGTTTACGTTACAATAGAATCTTTTTAGAAATGAATTGAGATAAGTCTCATCTACATCTACAGCCATAATTAGACTTAAAACGTGACGTAAAAATGTCTTAGTACTTGTGTGTTTTCGTAACACAACATAATAAAAAACCTAATAAGTAACATTCTGAATGATTCTGATGAAGCAATCTCTAAAAATCTTGAAAATACTCCATGGTTTCCCGACAACAATTGTGTACCTACCAATATAATTGTACAGTATTGTTGCTGGAAACTGCCAGGTTAACAATCTCAGTACGACAATAGAGCCTTTCATAATATTGTCATAATAACGTATCGAAATACTTTAGAAGTGGACTACAATATGGTAACAATAAAATAGTTTCTTTATTGTGGCGGCAGGTGAACCTCGGGGGAAATTAACGATAGATTGCAACGTCAAAAACTTGATCACATATTGTACTCGATTTCCTTCAAGTATTGCTCGATGTTGGGTCGACGCACGTATTATATTACTTTCACTACCTATAATCATGATTTCTATGAACACACGTTAAGCTGTGCGCACACTATCGCGTGCTATAAAGGTTAATCCGTATTTTGTTTAACACGAACCGCGAGTACGTGCGCTAGGTGCTAACATTGTAAACGACAAATACAACACCAAACAAACAGCAAAAAACTATTAGCTCCTTTTCCAAGTGCCCCAATGAATATATTTGGTAAAATATATAGATCTCGATTTTTGGTAGCGACACATAAATGGTTCACACGGACGAACAAAGTCGTCACGTATCGTGCAACATAATAGTCCAAACTGGTCGTGTGTACCCACCCTTTCTGTTACATCTCCGAATGTTCCGAGTATCCGCCTGATTTGCGGGGAAATCAACTTTATTTATATGCAGACCTTATTTACTGATAATCTTGGTTTTATTACGAGGGTAACTGTGCCTACTCATGAATACTACTAAAAGTTACGGTTTGCAAACAAAGCACTATTCGAGGCAAAAAATGGGACGATCCGTTTATGTGAACCATTCGTTTTGTTTTTTTTTCAGCTACAATGATGTATCTGGGTTTTCATTAGATAGGGGCGCCAGTTTATCCAATAGTAACTAAACGTACGTTTCATAATGTTGGTATTTCCATCGAAATTCTTTTGTCAGCATGTCGTGATATAAATACGGAGGCCTAGAAAAATAATGGCTGAGCTAACTACATTCGCAAGTCCCACGCAATGAACCCATCTCTCGTTTTACCTGATGAAATATGTAGGTTAAATTTACGACTTACGCAACTCGTAATAAAAAAAGTCCATTTCGAAAATATTTTGTTAAAACTTCTGTTACGTTGGTACTTTTAGGAAGTTCTTTACATCGTTACCTTTCTATGTGTACAGGTAGGTGCCTACATCATATCTACATTTTGTTTTGTTGTTTCGTACGCACTCGTACAGTCGTATACTTCAGCTTAATGCGTTTATTCGCTGAAAGTAAGGAAAAGGTAGGTCCATATAATTCAAATTGTTTGATTAGGTGCTATATACATATTAATATGCTTTCATAATGAGTGGAATTCTCGCTACAATAAAATAAATGACAACGTTAACCCATACTACATTTTATATACTATCTTTAACTGACACATTATAGATATACAATATAATATTTTCCAAAAAGTCCAGTATATAAGTGTCATATTACATTTGGGGAGTTGAGAAGTTCCAACTACAATTTAGAGTTATAGATTGCTTGTCTATAGACTTAACTTTAAATAAAGTGTTCAGCTCAGTATGTAGTTAGTGCTCATTCAGTTTGTAGTTAATATTGAAACTGTTCCGATAGTGAATACAAATGTAAGACTATAGAACAATAAGTATTTATTATTCACCTATGAATAACTTTTTGAAGATAAAAAATGCACACTTATAGAGGTATATATTTGTTTAGTAATAGGTGTTTTCCAAATTAGTATAACAATATTTCGATTTTCTGATGTCAGATTTCGGGAGCTGAAATGGATTATAAAAAATGGACGTTTTGTGGCTGATGTAACGATGATAAAGAAAACCAATTGCTAGAACCGTTTTAATATTTTAAACAAAACTTTGCCCCCGTTGGGATTTTCTCCTGTGTCGTGGGTGCGTTTACAAACATACAAGTTCACATACACATGACACCCAGACCCGGAACAACAATCTGTGGAGCACACAAAAAGTTGTTTCGTGCGGGAATCGAAACCCGCGACACGTTGCGCGGCAGTCAGTTGCCCAACCACTACGCCAACCGTGCAGTCCATATTGAAATGAATAATAAAATAACAAACATTCAATAAGAAACACGAAGCAATAAGGCGCCTGTAAATAGTTTTAGAGCCATTCGTTCTCTACTTTAGTAGTGCTTTTAAGGGAACGAGGAAAGGCAATTATCTTCACACTGACTAATTACAATTAGGTGTGTGTGTGCGTCGTTCAGTTTGCACGACGGCTCTTTCAACGTGACGGTGATCTGCAAGCATTACTTAGCGCCTAACTCATTGGTTTACTTAACTGTCTTTCTTGAATTTTCATGATATATTTTGGTTAAATTTTAAGTCTTAATAAGGGGCTCGTTTGTTATCTTTTAGGTTGTATTGGTTTGTTATTAGTGTCGTTGCGATAGGGGTGAGTCTTGTCAACAAATGTCGCTCGTTAAGGATATCGAATGTGATTTCTTGCCCATCAATCACAATGTTTTATTATATCCAAAGTAAATGTACCTCTATAGTGAAGTTATATTGTGAAGTATAATAACATACAATACAAATATTAAAATACCACAGTAAAGAGTCAATTGAAAAACAAACAAACAAATAAACATAACCTTTAACGAAACAAAACTGTATTTGTTATATCCACGATAAATACTGGTCGTGGAGTATAAAAATAAAATAAATTCATCGGTTTGTTCCCGTAAGGTGTAATGGCGGCATAAAAATGCGGTTGACTTGTAATTGGGTTATGATCGGGCTGTGGTCAGGGCAGGCTCTAGGGATAAGGCTTTATTACCCTGGATATATTTTCGGCCCGTTACAGACGGAGGCCCAAACTGTATTTTGTGAGAATGTGCCTTAACCTCTTTTTCTTTTGGCTTATTGTTCCAGATGCTTTGTGACATACAAATGTTGCTTACCTAACGTAGGATTCTAAGAGATTATGACTTTTTGCTGAACGAATTCGTCTTCACGGACAGTCCGCTGGGATTAAGTGTGGCCTTATTGTTTAAGGTTAAAGTGCTTTCTGCTTCGTTGATCTGCTGGCAGCCTGATTACTGACCACATAATTCTGGCCTGAACTCACAAATTGTGGAAAGTATAATTGTTTTCTTTTTCTTTAGTTGTTTATATGCTAAATTAAAAACTGAGAATATGCACTAAATTTTAATACTTTCACCTAACGTAAGCGTACCTAATGTAGCTTTGCTTGTAAATTAGTTGAAACTTGTTTAAAGTAGGCAAGGCTTTGAAAACTCTGCCTTAGTTTCGTGGACACGTTCAGGGATTTCATTGAAATGAATCTCTACACAGTTTCGACTGTTCAACTCATGCAATAGTAAAAACTAGTTCAAGTTACTCCTTATACAGCCTTATATTTATTATTCTCACGTTCCATAACCCTCAAATGCATGCGGGTTTCCGCAACTATTAATAGCGGTTTTAAGAATACCTATTACGAAACGTTTATGTTACAATAGCCGAATGTACGAAGCATAAGCTTGGACGTGTATTTTTTATCGATTTCTCATGTTGCGTTAAAAGGGCTCATTTGGTTTTATTGTATGAAATGGATGGAAGTATAATTTGCATTGAGCCTGTGGTCACGCACGCCGGGGGGCGTTTTCTTTTTTATTGTTCGGGTTCTTAGGCTTTCGTCGTGAGTTTAATGCGGGGGGTGGTCCGACCTACCTTGATAGAGTTGCGAACGGTTAAAAGCTGTCAACTATGTATGGTTACTTTGTTCCAGTCAAAGGTACGTATTACTTTTAATTACTTCATTTTAGGACCACTCTATTTAAGGGTGGTTCGCTTGTAAAGTAAAAAAGTTGGTTAATATTCTTGTTTATTCAACACGTGAACCACAAATTCTTATAATTCAACAAACACACACTTATAATAAGGCGTGAGAGTCCAATGAAAACCAATAAATAATACATATGTTTCCTTGAAAACATATTTACCTGCTCAATCCCCAAGCGGTCACCAGTGACCACTCTCGACTAACTCCAATATAGACCTTATTTCTGATGTTAAGAGACTACTTTTGTAAGAACAAATTTTGGGTATGATATATCATAACATCACGTCTTTTATCCCCGAAGGGGTAGGCAGAGGTGCACAGAGAAGTAACACCCACTTTTCACATAACATCATAACATCACGCCTTTTATCCCCGAAGGGGTAGGCAGAGGTGCACACAGAAGTAACACCCACTTTTCACTATTTATGTTATGAGTCCCATGTAATAGGGGGTGAGTCTATTGCTATATACCGGGCACATTTCTAGACTCCGTGCTACTACTGAGAATTTTTTTAAAACCCAGTAATACTTTGCCCGACCCGGGAATCGAACCCGAGACCCCTTGCCCGGCAGTCGCACTCGCGACCACTCGGCCAACGAGGCAGTATGATATCAATGTATTAAAAATACCTGTAACCAAAATAAGGAATTAAAGATACCACTCACTTAACTCAATCTTAATCTAATACTGACCAGGACTCGACTTCGAACTCTTTGTAGTTGTATTTTGCCATTAAACCAATGAGGCGGTTCGAAAAAAGAAGCAAGACACCATGTAGACTATAAATAGCGATCTGCCGAGTAATGGCCGTCTAACGAGCCTACTCGAGTGAATTCTTCTGCGTAATCAAGTAAGATAATAATAGGTATGGTTATAATGTACGGGTAAAGCTATTTTTTACATAAACAAGTCTTGCCGTCGACCTACGTATGTTGTGTTATGCTATTTATTAATAAATCTTCAACATCGACGTCGAAGGGTTTTTTTTATACCACCACGACGATGGTAAGATAAGCACACGGCCCACCTGATGGTAAGTGGTTACCGTGGCCTATGAACGCCTTCAACACATGGGACATTACATACACCTTGGCGACACTTCGAAAACCTATTTACTCCTTTCTTGAAGAACCCCATATTGAAGCCCACCGGGAACCTTGGCAGGGAGTTCATTCAGTTAAATTATAGCAATAATATAAATAACCTATCAGATTTATTTTGTCAAGTAACTAGAAGTTCACCTCTTAACACACACAACATCACGCCTTTTATCCCCGAAGGGGTAGGCAGAGGTGCACACAGAAGTAACACCCACTTTTCACTATTTATGTTATGAGTCCCATGTAATAGGGGATGAGCCTATTGCCATATACCGGGCACATTTCCAGACTCCGTGCTACTACTGAGAATTTTTTAAAAACCCAGTAATATTTTGCCCGACCCGGGAATCGAACCCGAGACCCCTTGCCCGGCAGTCGCACTCGCGATCAGTCGGCCAACGAGGCAGTCACCTCTTCTTGGTCGAAAGTAGGTTACTGATGCCTATAAAAAATATGAAAGTCGACCAAAGTAGAAAGAATGACTAAAACAGAATCGAAACATTATTTTCACTAGGTTATTTTCTACTACAGCAAATCCCACCTACAATATCGCATCCTACAATATTCCGTACAAATACCAAACCTTATTACTTAAGGATTAAGGTTAACAATATACCTAATCAAGGAAAGGGGAATTCATAATATGGAGTATATTTAATAAAAGCAATAATAGATAATAACGTGGCTTTGGCTCCTTATTATAGTGGGTGGGCTACTAACATGGGCATCACGACTCAGACAGAAAAACTTGGGATAAGTATTGAAGGGAGAAGCCTCATTAGACAGAGGATGAGGAAAAAATATTCGTGAGAGGAAATCGTCTTTATTCCTCTCTCAAAGATTGCACCTAATTTATTTTTGCTTTGTGACAAATGTTGGGTTACAATGAATTTTTTTCAAATGGGAAAATGTTTTATGTTTTCTTCGCTATAGTTTCGGAGAAAATTTTGTTTGTAACTTATCTTGTTTATTCTATTGACTAGGAGTTTATATTACCTACCTACAGTACAGACGTACCAGTCTTGGATGTCAGAAGGTAAGAACATGGGGATCACAAGGATTACGACTTTTGGGTCTTTCAAAAATATAACAATGCTTTAAAGAATGTTATTTAATGGATACGTAATGTACTGTCTGTAAAGTTTACTGATGACATGAGAAAAATTTACTGCACGGTTGGCGCAGGGTTGGGCAACTAACTGCCGCGCAACGTGTCGCGGGTTCAATTCCCGCACGGAACAATTCTTTGTGTGATCCATAGATCCGTAGATCCATAGTTCCGGGTCTGGGTGTCATGTCTATGTGAACTTGTATGTTTGTAAGCGCACCCACGACACAGGAGAAAATCCTAGTGTAGGGCGACGTTTTTTTTTTAAAAAAAAAGTATAGTCCTGTACAGTTATTGAATTTAATTTTACTCAAACTGGAAAGCAAATAAATATACGGTTAGTTATGATACCAAAAGACACGAGAGTCATTTAAAAATAAACCCTATGAAGAGAGGGAAATCATAGCACTCGTTATAAAATAATCATCCTCATATGAATATTCACTGACACTAGCACGTCAAGCTAACCGAATCTCGTAAATTCGTTGAATGAATTTTCACCTTTAGTAAAAAACTTATAAGGTTGAAATTTTATTAAAGAAATATGACACTTTGTAGTAGTTTGATGTATATGGAGGTTTCAATTTCAGCGGTTCACGTGTTGAACTGAAATGTAAACTAGGGCATGATCTAACTCGGTCACAAGCGAAAGACAGAAATAATACAAAAGAAATATAAAGGTACAGGTAATGATGGATCACAATTGAGTTTTACAATTTTATTTCTTACTATGAGGACAAGATGAGTTTCTTAATATTAAAAAATTTGCCTAGTTATTGAAATGAATGCAACTATCGAGCAAGAGGTATCGTTTAGGAGTTGAATAAAGTATTATTGTAATTTTTTATTACTTAAGCACACAATTTCAAATTATACCTAAGTAGTGCTTTGCTACTAGCGGAAAATAATTAAGGCAATGATAGTTGATCTAAAGATACACTTACACTTAGGTAGGTTACACTTACTAATTGCGAGTACGACAACATGCTTCAATTGAGCATTTGTCACTTACTGCAGATTCCAATAACCATAACCAATCTCAACCCATTTAGATTAAGATCGACTTCTGAAATTACTTCTATAGAGTTTCTGTCAAGATCGAAGTTATGGAACGGTTATTGAAATCCACAATTAGTATTAAGTGTGTCGAAATGTTGGTTAAAATTAGTATGCTCATTTCGGGCATACTTGCAAATCGACAAGCGATTATTGAAAATTTTTGAGCATGCTTTAGAAGAATTCGTGTTTTTCTCCTGCTCTTGTAATATCTTCTGATTCACTTCGTTGCGGGAACCAAGACAGTTATTCATGTCTCTGTGACGCGGCGGACTTCAGTGTTCTAGTGTTTTCATGGTTGTATCTACTGTAGATCCTGGCTTACAGGAGTTGCAGCGGTTTTAGGAGGTTGTGGCGGGCTTGTATCAATAAAAAAAAGCTTTAGAAGAAATTTTAACATGCTATTTTAGAACATTGTGCACCTTAATGTTTAGAGCCAGCTTGTATTCAATAATCTAATAACGTGGGAACAGATTTACTAGTGATATCTCTACTACTTTATACTCAGGGCATCACTTACACGTCTTTAATATACTTCTCTGGCGTCTACCACGTTCACATACTCACTTATATTTACATTCACCTTATAGAATAATATTTTCATCGTTTATGGAATCAGTTACCTCTTTGATCGAATATTTACAGTTCGGTAAAACAAATGGAATGGGATTCTTGCTTTACTTGCTTATCGAGTTAACTATTTACCAATAAGTATGATGCCTGGAATTGTGTCCAGTGTTATGCAGGCCTATCATATCATAAGATAAACTATGAGCAGTTAGGCAAACAATCGGTCGAGTCGCCTTTTGGTAAGCGGTTATATCAGCACCGTCCATGGATAATGGATATACACACTCTTCTAGATAAGCTAAAGAAAATTTATGTAGGTGAACATTTTTTCAGTTGACCCAGTAACATTCACATAGATCTCCCGTCTTATTGTATCCATACTTTCTAAAGGCTATATATCACTTTCAATTTAGCTATCCTGCTCAAGCGTCTCATGCATAGAAACTTTATAGGTTCCGCTTCAATTACCAGTGTGGCTAATACGCTGTCTTTTTTGGCAAGTGTCCCAAAATTCACAGCAGCGACCTCACGTGGAAATTTCGTTTAAAAATCTCAGATTTTTACAACATAGTACGTTTTTCACATGAAATATTGTGTCCAGTTTTTGTATTTTACTAGCTTCCAAGTATTAAGTCAGCTTTAAATGAATGAAAAAATGTTATACTCTTTTTCGTGTTATGGTCGTAAGAGCTGGGTATTGCTGACTATGATTAATTAAAGTACGCAATATGCAAGGCCAAGTTTGTCCAAAATAAAATCTTTTTTATGGCATAGGCCTGTAAACGAGCAGATGGATTACCTGATGGTAAGCAATCGGTGTCGCCCATGGACACCTGGAACACCAAAGGCGTTAAAAGTGCGTTACCGGCCTTTTGGGGATTAGGAGTTTGAGGATCGTTGGGGATTCAGGGATTGGGGAGATTGGGGAAGGGGAGGGTAATTGGGCCTCCGGTAACCTCACTCATACGACGAAACACAACGCAAGCGTTGCTTCACGTCGGTTTTCTGTGAAGCTGTGGTATCACTCCGGTCGAGCCGGCCCATTCGTGCCGAAGCATGGCTCTCCCACACTTAATTAACTTAAAGTTAACTTATAACAGTTAATATACCAGTATAAACAAGCGGATTCAAAGAAGTAAATTAGACTTGTCTAATGTGTATTAGATATTTACTTGTCTGACCTGTTAAGACCGGCACTAATTAAAAATAAATATCCATTAAAACATTACAAAACAAAGAACTTTATGAGTCATCATTTATGAAAGGCGACTTTCTTAGCCGTTAACTAAATTATGAACAAAAAATATTATTTAGACGTTATTACTACCGAAGCGGGCCTCGCTAAGCTGATTACTGCCCACTGACCTTTTAAATACAAGCTTAACACCGAAATCTGACCCCAAAGAAAATTAATAAGGCAGATAATTATTACTTGGCATGACGAAATCACAGGGCGAAAGAAAAGAAATGTCAAATGAGGTTAAATATCGAATAATTGCCTCCTTCTATCTATCAATGGATGAAAGTTAATTATGAGCCGTGAATTAACGTTGTTAAATGGCTTATTAGGTTTATAGAACTAAGATATTCTTTTATTTTTGTAGGCTTTATGTTGTATTTTAGAATGTGTCATGTTTGTCCACCTTGTAAGATTATTATTAGACAATTTAGACAAGGAGCCATTACTTAATTTTGAAATCATAAAATCTCACATTGTGGATGAACTACGCATTGAAACCTTGTTCGAAAGTCGGACATGAGACCACTCGACCAAGATAATCCTATACAAAAAATACATGATAAAGGGTGTTATTCTGATTATTCCGCAAGAAAAAATAAACATAACCACAGTCCCACACACATATAATTCAATTTTACAGTTCCCATTTTAACAGCAATTGGAGCGCAAAACAAACGCAGCAAAAGTCATTATGATCATATCGCATCGCAGATTTTTGCGCTGGCAACACAGTTGGCGAAGGTCTACTTTATTATATAACGAGACAGAAGCCCGATTGTTTCACTCACACGAAATAAACGAATGTTTTAAATATCTCTCAGGGTGCTCGTGTACATTATGTTCGTGTTGAAACGCGTCAAGGCACCGGGGGAGCATTATTTCAAAGAGTTTGTGAACAGGGTTGTAAACCACTAACGACTGCCCGACCGCGATAATGAATTCACTCTACACTCCAAACGCCACCGCACATTTGAATCTAACGAGGAGCTCAAAATATTTACGAAATATGTAGGCATATTTCACTAGAAAACAACCACCCAAATGGTGCCCAACAAATTAGTTTGTAAACACAACACTACTTGTATACCCACCTATTACATGTTAACATGGCGGCCATTTGTACTAACCCTTATTTAAGAGTCTAATGAACTGGTAGATTTTGATTTAAGTTAACAAGTTTATTATATCGAAACTTATTTTGAAATGTTTGATATTTTTTGATATTATTTTTGTTATGAATATATTTTCAACGTTATGCAGAGCTCTTCATTACAGGGTTGAAATGGGAGATTCATTATCGCACCGTGTTTCGGAAACAGACATGGTACAAATATTTTTAGGCGGGACACTGGTATCAAATAAAGTAGCAGAGTAGAATAGAAAACTTAATGTATGAGACTTGACACTGACATTCGACAAATTGGGCAATTTATCTCCAAGGGCTGTTTCGTTTCATAATCAAATAGTTCGTTCAATTTCAATATAGGGAATGTTTTTCGTTTTCTCCACCTTTCAAGTTACAGTAGAAAGTTTACAAAAGGGTGACGTAGACATAAACTTTCGCATTTATAATATTGCCAAAAAACATGTCCAAAGTATTCGGATATTATAGAATAAGGAAAATGTGTCACATATCATTCGTGTGTCGTTTATTTGTCGTTTGCACCGGAATCTATCACTGTACCTCCTGCTGAGCTCATATATCATATAATAGTAGATATTATATTGATATAAACAGTTTTTCCAAGTAATATTTACTGTACACATTTGTTGTACTTATTAAAACAGTTGCTAGACGTTGATATCTTTGTAACCGTACTAATGAGAAAGAACTGTTACCAAGTAAGTCATAGGTATATACAGAAATATTAATCTTTATTATATCTATGTAGGCATTATAATGTTATGTATACTCATTTTGAGGGTCATTTTCATGTTACTATTTGCTGGTATGTTGTTGGATACAATTGGGTACTTACCAACTAATCAAATTCAATACTTTTATTCGAACTGTCAAAAACGGGAGTCTTCTTCAAAAACGTCACGTTTTTATAGCGTCAAACAGCATATTCATCTCTTAAAAATATGCTATAATTAAGTTGGTCATAAAATCAATCAAGGAAAGTGTGATTATTTTTTTAATATATTACTGTAAGTATTGAACAGTCAAAATTTGTGTGACTCAATTCTGAGTGACTGCCTCGTTGGCCGAGTAGTCGCAAGTGCGATTGCCGGCCAAGGGGTCTCGGGTTCGATTCCCGGGTCGGGCAAAGTATTACTGGGTTTTTTAAAAATTCTCAGTAGTAGCACGGAGTCTGGAAATGTGCCCGGTATATGGCAATAGGCTCACCCCCTATTACATGGGACTCATAACAACTAGTGAAAAGTGGGTGTTACATTGTACTGTGGTAGAATGTGCACCTCTGCCTACCCCTTCGGGGATAAAAGGCGTGATGATGATGAACAGTCAAAATATTTATTTTTGATTAAGGAAAGTACCCAATTGTTATAAATTATACTGTAGTCCCTTTGTTTATGTATTTTTTCTTTTTAAATTCTTAATATCAGGCAACTATCGCCCATAGATGTACCTTACAGAGTCGAAACATATTGTAATATACAGTTGATGTTAGTAAATAAACATAACCCTGTGTTAGTAGTAACTATTGCACTAAGTATTGCATTGTAGTAACTATTGCACCGAGTCCTCAGCTCCGCTCAGGAATGGTTCCCTGGATTTCAGGCTCGTCAGTCACGCTTCACTTTATTGGGTTATATTTTACCGTTTATTGTAGTCATTTTTCGAAAAAAAAATCATCAGATTTTTCAGATAACGGTAGGAAAAGTCAGATCGAAACAAAAATGTTACCTGCACAGCACACATATTTCACGCAAAAATATTTCCGTGCAGGAAACGAATATGTGTTGGACTATGAGTAAAAATCAGCCACTTCGTGAAACAAATAGTGAATATCGACCATCATATTTGTCACTGAACAGAATTTTAAAATGCAATTTAAATGTTATGTTTTACAAAAAAGGTTTTGGAAAAATATTACCGCCTTTTTTGCAAGCAGGTTGCTTTGGACTCCAAAGGGGTGACTCGATCCTACCCACCCCGTGGGTCAAGTTACGCCTCGTTGATTTTTTAACGGGAAAACCCATTATCATTTCATCTTATCATTAAAAATTCAAAAAAATGAGCAAAAGAATTGTTCGGGGAAATAACGTTGTTTTTTTACTGTCATAATATATTTATAACTTTGATAATTGTGTTGAATTCTTATATAATATTTATGTTGATAATGCGGTCAAAATAAGCAAAACTTTTTATATTTTACTGTTAAGGTTCGTTCAAAATTACTGAAAAAGGTAATTAGAGGTAGAGTGTAACTGTTAAATGGTTAAAATCAATTATTATACGATTTATTCATTACATTATCATTATTTTACCATAATTATTTATCCATTATTTTCATTAAGCATTATTGTTTGAATAGAGTTCACAGTTTCCGGTCCACTGCCGGATGTATTCATTTTAAAATCATCATGGTACTGAATTTAATATCACGTAACAAATAACACTCAGAATGTCGAAAAAAAAGCAGAATTTACTATCATAAGTCAGTTTAAGGTTCTTTATTTGTAATTTTGACATTTAAAATGATGAAAACAAAATAAAAATCTTTTTTAATTTACGTAATATTACCCTTTGCGTATGCTCTGGTTACATGCATATCTGGCGGTGTACGTAATTAAAAATAGTTCAGAAAATAAAAATTCCGTAAATTTCCCGATGTTTTTGCAAAAAAACCCGTTCTGCGCTTCGGAAAAAAGAGCACCCGTTATGCAATTAAGCCTCGCAGATAAACTTGTTACATTTTAAGGGGTATTAAAATTCCTGACGACTTGTGAACGACGTGACGCGGTATTTTCCCTGAGCTCTTAAAAAATAACCGGAAATTTTTACGTAAACGTAATAATGAGTGTCAGTCAATTAATTAGTGTAAAACTGTACGTTTTTAGCGTATGCCGTGATTTTTAAGCTAATTACATTGGTGTCATACGACGGTCACTAATAGGATGTGTATTAACATAGTAAGTACTCGGGCATAAACAGTGGCACGTAAAATAATTTGCATGAAGCATTTTCTAGCTTTATAGCGTCGCTCACGGCATCTGTAATGACTAAGGTGACGTTATGTGACGCCTTCGCCACTGTAATTAGAGACTCACGAATAAAACCGGCATAAAAGCTTTTAAAATTCAGTCAAGTAAGTACTCGTTCACCCTGCAGTCTTTGTAAGGGGTGGAGCTAGTGTACCTACCCATTCAGTTTGAGGGACTTTTCTTGTTTGAAATTTCTTGTCATTTGTGCTGTTCGATCTCATTTAGTGCGAATGATTCTGAAACATTAGAAAGGAATTTGCATCTGTCTGACTGTTGGCAATAAACTCATCGACTACTGAATGGATTTTAAGTAGTTTAGGTTTAGAGGTATATTGCTGATTACCAGCAAAAATGACTGCCTCGTCGGCGGAGTGGTCGCAAGTGCGACTGCTGGGCAAGGGGTCGCGGGTTCGATTCCCAGGTCCGGCAAAGTATTACTGACTTTTAAAAAAATCTCAGTGATAGCACGGAGTCTGGAATTGTGCCCGATATATGGCAATAGGCTCACCCCCTATTACATGGGACTCATAACATAAATAGTGAAAAGTGGGTGTTGCATTGTACAGTGGCATAATGTGTACCTCTGCCTCCCACCTCGGGGATAAAAGTCGTGATGTTATGTTAAGTAGACAAAATGTTGATTTCTGCAACGTATTTTTTCTTAGAACTAAAAAAATGTGCTGTTACATAAGCGAAAGTAACACCTTTAATATTAACAAACTTAAAATTAAAAGTAGAAATAAAAATAAAATTACACTTATCAGGTGTTCCTGACAACCTTTACCGAAAATAAACTCAAACTGCAAAGAATCAATATTCAATGCAATTCAAAGTAAATGCATTCGAAAACGTAATTCTCAAATAAATTGTGAGAGGTCCCATTTACGGGTTAAGTTAGGATTCAACGGAGGGTGACTGAGGAACCAAACGGTGCTTACATATGGTCTAGAACTGGAATCTTGCGACCTATTTGTAGACCGAGCTGGTAGTTCAACCTGAATGGTATTGCCGTTAGGACCGAAATGTCCGATATAGTGCATTGTAATTACAGTACTCTGCGTTTGAGTATGTTTAGGTGGATAGTAAAGAACAAGACGAATATAAACGTTGCTATGCTACGGTTCTTAAAAACAAAAGGAGTTTGGAAAAGGGCATTTTGAAATCGATGAATAACACGCTAATCAATAAATCGCGTTTAACCTTAATTCTGTCACTACAAATTTTTGGAAAATGACAGTAATGCTACGGGCGTGAGAATTCTGATGAAAAAAAGTAATTATTTTTCTGATATGGATATTTAACCGCTTCGTATACTAGCGCAGATCTACTCGAATCACGTGTTTCTATTGTGTCTCATATAAGGGCAGATAAGAGGTTAACAAGGCCTTCACACTCGGCAGTCGTAAATAATTACGAATAGGTATTTATATCTTTTTTAATACTTGAAATTAATTTAAACATTTCATGTAGAACAAAACTAAGATCACAAATCTCTCGCGGAACATAGACGTTTCTTAACTTTAATCTTATCATGAAGGCCTTTTATACTTTATAAGGACTTGGAACAAACAAAGAACGGAAAATCAATATTAACTTCTTAGTCTTGATGAAAATTATTATAAAACATAATTTACAGAGAGAGAATGAAATCTTTCTGCTTCTTACATCTTTTAGTTATTTTAATTGTAAAAGTGGTAAGTTTGGAAGAGCCATGCTTCCACACGAATGGGCCAGCTCGACCGGAGAAATACCACGGCTTCACAGGAAACCGAAAAACAACGCTTGCGTTGTATTTCGTCGTGTAAGTGAGGAGGCTCAATTACCCCCAATCTCCCCAATACCTGAATCCCCAACAATCCTCAAATTCCTAATCCCCAAAAGGTCGGTAACGCCTCTGGTGTTTCGGATGTCCATGGGCGGTGCCGATTGCTTACCATCAAGTGATCCGTCTGTTCATTTAACGGTTACCAAAGAAAAAAAATTCAACCCTTCTTATCATTATCATCAGGCAATTTCGGTTTATTTCTGAAACATTCACCGACATCGATCTTCGTTTTAATAAAAAAATATTCAAGGTCATTTACCATATCACTATCTTGATAATGAGTTAGAATCTTACTGTAAGATTCTTTCTGCAGTTGACTACCCGAAGGTACACAGGGAGGCAAGGATCAGCAAATATCCGGCTGGGGCGTTTATGACGAAGCTCGTTTTCCGGGTTATTTCAAACGGGATTTTTACCTTTTCGACAAAAGATTTGCTTTCCTCCACTCGTCGTAAAGTCCTCTGGCCGTATACTTAAAGGGCTTTACAAATGTTGTTTGTGGTTTTTTCAACTACCTAATTTGTCTTTTCCGTATTTTATTTATAAAGAATTTTCCCGGTACATAACACTGAGGAATACGAAATTACGTTTTGTTTTCAAACTAATGCTATTCACAAATTAAAGTGGCACTGTTGCGTCTGTCTTAATTGATTAGAAAATGCTTTTTTACAATTTGCTGAAAAAAAAAACATGATTTCATTATACTATACGACATACATGTCAAGTAATGTGATTGAGTTCAAGTTTGTAATAAATATTAACATATTTGCAAACTCATCAGGTACAAAGGCTCAGGATATATCGATCGTTAAAGTAGCAATACACAAAGGTACTTTGACATTCAAACACCATTGTTGTCCCAATAAGCCGTGAGGAGACATGGAGTTTGCCGGGGGCTACTGGCCACACATACCCTAGTGTGTAGTACATAAAGGTCAAGGCATTGTTTACGCGTTACCACTCACTCCGCAACTTACAAATAACGTATTCTTAAAACACACATCGGCGAATGCGTATGTAGTATGCGACGCGACGTTTCTCTGACAATGACATAACGTTCCTCGGTCCTAGCAATATAGGCTGTTAAACTAAATTACTTCATAAGGTTGAGTTGACTTCGAAAAACGAGAGTTCACCAAGGTAAAGATCATAAATATCGGTATATTGTTTTACCCACAAAGCGAACACTTCTTTTTATTATTTGACCCTTTTGTGGGTTAGTAATAAAATGCGGTCGAAAGTGGTAAATAATAATCTGGTTTGCGTCGCTTCGTTGAGCCCGAACCCGCGGGACCAATAAATTGTTGTAAGAGAACAATATGTACTCATTTTGATATTTTGTATTGATTAAAATAAAAGCATTTCTGGATGTTGAGGTTGGTTTTAATTCTCACGAGACCAAACGGTAATTAGAACAAATTTGTATCGTAATGAACCTAACAAAATTCAGAACAAACACACATATAAAACTCAGGGAAGGCTAATACGTATGTAAAAACGGACTCGTGAGACGGTAGAATATAAAATAATGTCCTCCAGATATTACATATGGAGTAATACTTTTAAATGACCCGATATATATTTTATTCTCGTCTGCCAATAAAATGAGAATGGATACGTGGGTTACTTTCAATTATTTCTGGATTTATCACTTATAAATGTTACGCATTTGGCCTTTTCAGCATCTAATTCGGTCACGTTCAGGTACTCCTATTTCAATGACAGACAAGAGCTGTGTAATTTAATACGAACAGTTCGAGCTTTCAGTATGAAATGAAACAATAAAAACCCTTTAATAACATTACAACGGTAAATGGGCCCTTGGAAGTCTTGTTCTCAAAAACTTAATACTCTTATTAAATTGATGAACAATTGGGTATTTAAACGTAGCAAATTGTCAGATTTCGGGATTATATTTTGGACAAAACAGAATAATGGTTTGAAAGGACTAACGACAACGTGACCCCAATTATTTTTATAACAATGGTTGTTTTGTATACTGGATTCCGCGGCTCTTCAGAAATTTGCATGACATTGCTTAACACCTAACGCGATTTGTTTTTCTGAATATTCAAGTGATTTCTAGCATGAGGGCGTTAGTAATTTTATGTATTGAATATTTCTGCTCTTTGAACCCATTACCGGTAAGAATCTGAGTAGCTAGTAGGAGTGCTAGAACTAGGTCAATTGTCTGGGCAATAATTAATTATATTGCATGTACGGCCTCAAGCTTACATTCGTTGTTAGGAAAACAATGTTCATAAAAATGCCATCGCAGCAAGACGATATTTTTCTAAAAGAAATAAAGGGCCAGTTTTAGAGATTTATACATCGTTTGTAACTTTATCTATTGCGCTAGTAAGTTATTGGGGCGGAGGTCAAACTAATGTCGATTTTTTCCCCATTTAAATAGCGAATAATGTTCAGTAACCGTGAAGCGGAGTAGAGCGGCCATATCTGTGTTCACTACATAAATCAAATATAAATAAAGGACCTCATAAGCTGTCAACGTAATGCCATTCAAGCCAGGCCTGGGTGCGTAATATCGTCGAATAAATCATGTTCAGCTAAAATATGCCTCAATACCCACTGTTGAATATGAAATCACTTTCAACCATTTAGTTTGAAAATACCTAATTCAGAAAAATGAAAGGGTAGTGTGTAAATACCGAATTTTTTATATGTTCTTTGGGATAAAAATACGTGACATATTTCTTAATCGGTAATCCTAAGAGAAGGTTTTATAATTTTCATTTTAAATGTTGGTTGCCTCGGTAATGCAAAATGATCGCAAATTTTACTGAGAGTCTCTTTTATATAAATAGCTGGAACTTCTAATTGATATATATTTTAATTACAAATAACTTTGTGAGCTGTGCGATGGAATTATCGGAATGAGTTGTAAATTATATTATAAGAGACGAGATATACATAAATCTATTTTTATCTTTCGTTTCTTGATATTAAGTTATTTATAAATTGTGTTTAAGGCTATTATTGTGTTTAAAATTAAGTACTTTTAGATTTTTCATAATTTATAAAATCACGAATTTTATCCCCGAAGGAATAGGCAGAGATGCACATTACGACATTTAATGCCTGTACTGTACAATGTAATACCCAATTTTCATTATTTATATTATGAGTCCCAAGTAATAGAGGGTGAACCCATTGCCATATACCAGGCAGAATTCCGCACTCTGAGTTACAATTGACATTTTTTTTATAAAACCCAGTAACACTTTGCCTGACCCGGGAATCGAACCTGAGATCGAACCCCTTGCCCGGGCAGTCACACTTGCGACTACTCGGCCAACGAGGCAGACTTAGATTTTATTGGTAAGCTAATTTTCACTTTACTACTCAACATTTATTTAGCTTAACCTTGCACCTTTCCTTTTACTTCATCACACAAGTTACTACCTAGAGGTATAGTAAATCCTAAAAAGAAACAAACGTACAATTTTTAAAATTTACTCGCAAACAGTAACGTACAAGGAAAACATGGCACGTCGAAGGATAAATAAAAATGATAAATTCTCAACGCGTGTTATGACCCTAGAAGGCGTATATAGGGTTCTGTCTGTCACTATGAGCCGATGAAGTGTAGCTCGCCTGTTTTCGTGTAAATCTGTCCTTTTACAAACGCGTATGATGGTAGAATTACTGGTTTTTTAGTGTTTATAATAATGTAGTATAAACTGACGTGAAGCAACGCTTGCGTTGTGTTTCGTCGTGTGAGTGTGGTTACCGGAGGCCCAATTACCCAAGTCTCCTGAATCCCCGAATCTTCCACAATCCTCAAATTCCCAATTCCCAAAAGGCCGGTAACGCACTTGTAACGCCTTGGTGTTTCAGGTGTCCATGAGCGGCGCCGATTGCTTACCATCAGGTGATCCGTCTGCTCGTTTACCGGCTTATGCACTAAAAAAATGTTATGAATCTTATAATACATGTGTTGTTTTTATCTGAATATCGATGTCACCAATATCATGCCTATGCAGGCAATCTATTTTTGAGTCCAGAACTTAAAAGTTCAAGTTAACTTTTGACTGCCAAGAAGAAGTGTCCGAGTAAAGCTTTAGATTGGACGGATACATCGATGATACTTTGTTAACTTCTCAAAAATCTAATCATCAACCTGTGTAGCTGAAAAACTTGATTATTGCAGTCTCACATTATTGAAGTCGAAACAATAGCGATCGAATGGGCATGCAGCCAAACTGGTTTCACTGAAGTTTTCGAACCGTGAAAACCCAATAACACACATACTTTACTTTGACCAAATCAAATTCCTAACTCAAAGGTCACTCGAAGGTCAGGGTTCAAATCAACAAAGAAAATTTGTCAGTAACAAAATCTTTCCAAAAAAAGCAAACAAATGAGATGATGAAATTGATTTCTACAACTTATTAATATACACGTTTTCAATTATATACATATTTATTGGTTCTAGATAGGCGTTATTCAAGAGAAACCTGGACCACGGACGTACCTCTATTATGTATTATATTATGAATAAATGAAAACCAGGAAATAATACCTTTAAAAAGCCAAAAGCGTTTTAAAACACAAACATTACGTTAAAGTTAATATTCAATGGAAAAATAAATTAAAAGCCACTAACAATTTGAACGCAGTTATTTCATGTTTATATTTCAAAAGAATTACTTTTATAGTGAAATAATGAAAGGGTTGGCGTTGGTAAGTCAGCACTTGACCACTGCAAATATCATATATCAATGGTTTATGAGTTTTCCATGAAAAAACACTAAAAAGGTTAACCGCTACAATTGACTCCACAGTGAATATTCATATTTATCTTGAATTCTCGACTTTATTGTATTTTTCTGACGAATCGGGATTGATACTTCAGGACATGCTCCATTATTATGTTAATGAAAATCTGATGTGTTCGTTCTTTTTCGAATTGTAAAATATGTGCATTCAGGAAATTGATGTTAAAATACGTCTGTATTATCCGGGGAATACACGAATTATGCAATCCTTTAAACCTCCTTATCTTCGGTTTACTTTAAACTCTTTATTTAAAGAGTTTAAACTAAATTATTTAATGTAGTTTAATCGGTTGCAAGTTGTGAACGACTGTTTGGTGTAGCAAAAAAAACGGGAGGTCTTTGTTCACCAGTGCACGTCTTTAGTTTGATTACGACAATAACTTAAATTAACCTGCGTAAAACCAGTACCTAACGTGCCAAAACACAAGCAATTATAATTGGATCCTAATTTAGTGTACATTTAATAGTGCAGCATGTATTCACGCCACTTATACAGTTCACGAGACAGTCCGATTACGTAGAGTCAGTCCGCATTCCCTCTAGTCGTACGTGAGTTACCGGCTCATAGCCTACAGCTTAACTAACTACCGTCTGTGCTTGCCATGGAGTAATAATAAATGGAGACTTCATGCACCATCTTTGTCGCCAGTTTTGTGTTTGGAACTGACATTTATGCAACATTATTAGAAAGATGGTAATTTTGAAGAGTATTAAAATTGCGATCAGAACATGGTCAAAAAATTAAAATAGCTATTTTAAAAATCAAGTGACGTGTCAATGCGATAAGCGAGGTTTTTTTATTTTAAGCTGTTTGGCTACAATCTCACCTGATAGTAAATAGTGTTAAGGCCAATGATGAATGAAGCACGCGCCCATAAGCAATCTATAATAATAATAATAATAATAATAATAATAATATATTTATTTGCTTAAAACATGGTATAAAATAGGTGTTACAAAAATATGTTTGAAGTACAACATGTTTTGCTAATATTTATATAGCATGCAAAATCAGGAAAAGTTCTAAAATTAACATCCTAGGCGTGAGGTTAATTTCCTCTGCATGAAATCACTTATAGAATAGTAGTTTTGTTCATTAAGCCATTTGTGCAATTTACGCTTAAATAGATTTATATTAACACATTTCAAATCATTCGGTTTATTGTTATAGATACGGATACACATAGCCAAGCAATTCTTATTATATTTTGCTGATCTAGGAAAGTCATTTAGTACAAGTCTAAATGGATCTCTACGATTTCGTGGATTGACATCATTTGCAGTTTTAAATAAATCTTTGTTTTTTGGAACGAACATACATACTTCATAAATGTAAAGCGACGGTAATGGTAACAAACCAAGTCTCTTAAATATTGGTTGGCATGACTGATCAGGTTGCAAACCGTACATAGCCCTTATGCACTTTTTTTGTGCGAGAAATGCCTTATCCCTATCCGTGCTATATCCCCACATTATTAGGCCATAGCGAAGCAATGATTCTACATGTGCATGATAAGCCATTACTGCTGTATTTAAGTTTGTAATATTTTTTATTTGCTTAAGTGCATACACAAATTTATTTACCCTAACAGATACATGTTCAACGTGGTCCTTCCAATTCATATTTTCATCTATAATTAAGCCCAGAAATTTTGTTTCTCCTACTCTTTTAACTTTTGGTATCGTTAGGTTGATGTCATGTTTTGTAGTATTTGATTTATTGAATTGTATGTAAACTGACTTGTCCAAATTTATTTTTAATTTATTATTATCTAACCAATCTATTAATTTATCTATTGTGTTGTTAACATCAAGCGCGTGGTCATTTGTTGTGTTTCCGTTCTTACGCGTTGCAACTATAATCGATATGTCGTCAGTAAAAAGAACACATTTATGGTTGGTGATATTTACGACATCATTTATGTACAACAGGAATAAAATAGGCCCCAGCACGCTACCTTGCGGTACACCACGCCTGACATTTTTGTATTCTGATATTGATGGTGTAAGTATCATATTTTCATCAATTTTTGATATTGTTACACATTGTTGTCTGTCGCTAAGGTATGAAGCTATCCAGTGATAAGTAGGACCTCTTATCCCATATTTTTCAATTTTGTTTAACAATATGTCATGTGAAACGAGATCAAAGGCTTTTGATAGATCAAAAAACAAGCCAGTGGTCAGATAATTATTGTTTAAGTTTGTTAAAATTGTGCTTATGGTACTATAAATGGCTAGAGTGGTAGATTTTTGTTTTTGAAATCCATATTGATTCTATCTAGTACCTAATGACTTTGGTTGCTGAAAAACTTCATTTACTAATAACTGTTGTATGTATATTACATTCCATTCTTCACGTAATCCGTGTTATTAATGTGAGATCGACATAGATTTACATAGCCACATATACACCATCAATAGGCTAGTGTTTCACGATTTCGAGGAGCCATGATTTTAGTAGTAAATTACATGTTGGTTGGTTTACCTACATACGTAGATGCGCTTCGAATAACTGCAGTAGCTTATTTGGTAGGTATCCTTATTTAGGTATCTTGATTGTTCAATAGACAAATCTATAAGATAAAAGAAATAAGTACAGCTAGAAAAAGTTCACAACTAATTTTTATTGTCTTGAAATTGAAATGGCGCAGAAAGAAATAGAACAGAGTTATCTACTTTGGAATCATGAATATTATACTTTTTTAAGTATAAAGAGGACTCAAGTTTTACCGTCCCATCCTATTGACTTTAAGTAATTTCCTCAATTTCCATTTTTTATTCTAAAATCAATACGAAATTGAGCCTTATTATTGATGAGTGTAGAATTATAGTGCTGCGTGTCGACTTGCACGCAACATGTAAAAGTGGGTGCATAAGTAAGTTGCTTGCTCAGCTTTTATGGACGTAAGTATGTCTGTATCTATATGTGATCTGTTTCTATGAATAAAAATTCGTTTCTGACATAGCTTTTGTTAGAGAGACATTATTACAATTTGATTAAATGGAGCAAATGGCACTCAGAGTACTAAATTATGAACTGTTAGAAAATAATTTTAAAACTCTACGTAGATACTTTAGAGGCATCAAAAGCTATTGTGTAATAACTTATTTTAAAAATAAAATTACACGATTACACATGCAACATAATCCTGGCACAATATACATAATTTTTATACAAAAACATAAGCTGAAATCATAGTTTAAATAAATACTTTTACTACTTTTACTTTGGGTCCAAAGTCTACTTTTTTATTGTACTTGGAGAGAGAATAATATAACCTAATCTAAATACACATTTCTTCATAAATCTAAACAAACATGTGTAAGAAACAATGATAAATATTTAATAATACATTTTACTCTGCAACACGTCTACGTTTTTTGTCAAAGTGTTCAAATAATTTGTCAGGCACGCACGTGACATTGTTTTTATGTTGAAGGGTGTTTAAAGGCCTAAAAATATATGAGTTTTTAACATGTACAATGTACATTCGTGCCTGATTTGAAAGTCTATATAAAGGTTAAAGTATTAAAGCGTGAATGTACCAGGGAGCCGCTGGATGCAGGTGATATCCAAATGAGTAATTTGGTACTTAGCAGTCGTTGGAGTCACAATGATAGTAAACAAGATTTAGAGCTACAGTAATACTTTTTTTTTTTGAGGGGGAAAGTATTCCATTGACTTCTCCCGCCCGGGTGAGGCGAGAGGGAGTGTCAGACTCTTACTGACTAAAACCACCCCGTTCTTACTCCTGCACCTCGAGCCGGAGCCCCGGCAACCCGTTAAGTCTTCCGCAGTTCCGTATCGGCATCAGCCCTGTTGAGCTCCATCTATGGTGGTCTGATGGCTCCTTGAGGCGCGTCGCGTTCCGCGCCTCAAGGAAGGACGGCCCGGTTCTGGTCGGGCGGCGAGTCACCCGTGCTTACGGTGGCCGGAGATCGTCTCGTGATCCTCAACGCCCGGAGTGTCTCTCGCGACGGCCGGGTCGTGAGGAGGTTCGTTCCCTCATCCTAGAAAAACTAGTATACTATTATTTTTTGATGGCAGAAAATCACCGAGGCGAGAGGGAGTGTCAAACTTTTACTGACTAAAAACCACCCCGTCCCGTCCTGCACTTCGAGCCGGAGTCCCGGCAACCCGTTAAGTCCTCCGCGGCCCTATCTATCCTTATTGGGCCTCATATTTGGTGGTCTGATGGCTCCATGAGGCGCGCGCCGAACTATGCTCGGGTCTGGTTCTGTGGGTTCGGTTCGGTTCTGGTCGGGCGGCGAGTCACCCGTGCTCACCGTCCGTAGGTCCGTGCTAACGGTGGCCGGAGATCGTCTCGAACTAGCACAGTATTAGGTATCGGGATTTTCAATAGAAGATATTAGAATTGTATCAGATGTTTTCAGTTACTGTTCTCAAAATAGTTGTACCTGGAGTGTACTGCGGAGGCTATACTCAATTTACTCAATTATTTTAATAATAATAATAATAATAATTCATTTAATGTCAGACACAGTCCATACAGCCAGAATAATAATAATTGATGAAGAAAATGACTACCTAACAAAAAAGCAATAAAATTTAAATTAAGGAATACAACAAAATATAAAAGTCACACTATTAATAAAACATAAAACTCAACAATGTCAAAATTAACAATAATTATAATCAAAACCATTGGAGAATCAGACACGATACCCGCCATGCGTGATTGGACCGTACAGAGATCGAGAGATCATCGACGTCTACAGCCCCAACAAGATATCCATCCATCGCCGCTGGATTGGGCAATCCGCACGTGAAGCAATCATCTTCAGGATGCCGTTGCTACTGCCCCTCACACGCATGAAAATAGAAGCGACTTTCTTCCGCATAATTGCATGAAAGCCATCAGTGCGCGCCTCCGCAAACATAGCAGAAGCACTGCAGTACCGAGGCAGCCGCAACAGCATCCTGAACACATTGTTGTACTGAACTCTAATGACATCCGCGGCCCGCCGAGTATGACTCACCCATAAGCTACTCGCGTAAAAAGATTGGCAGTATGCCTTAAACAGAAGTATTTTTACTTCCACCGAGCAACGCGCAAATCTCCGAACGATCATATTACCCCGCACCGCCAATGCCCTTCGTTCTCTTTCCAAATCAGCATCATCCGTCAAATCTTCAGTGAGAATATGTCCTAGGTACCTGAAGCTAGCCACCATCCCTAGAGCCACCCCGTTCAACATAATTGGCGGAACATGAAACGGAGCGTTTTTTTTACTTTTAAATATCATAATTTCGCTCTTTTTTGTATTATATTTCAGTCCATGCTCCACTGCATATGTCTCGCAGATAGCCACCAACTTCCTAATCGCCCCCACCGACGGCCCCAGCAACACCATATCGTCCGCGTAACTTAAATTACTGACACATACGTCATCAATATGACACCCTGTATGTGTATCACTGAGTTCGCCGATCAAGTCGTTTATGTACAGGTTAAACAGCAGAGGAGAGGTGAGTCCTCCCTGTCTCACACCACACTCCATGCCATAAGCTTCCGACAAGACTTCTCCCCACCTCACCTGATTTTTCTGACAACCATACCAGCCCTTCAGCAACGCAATTTTACTCTTATCAAGCCGATTTGCGAAGAAAATACATATATTAAGATACAGGCATTTATGATTTACCATACATTCATATTTTGGGTGAGGAGAGACATAGAGTGTCAGACTCTTACTGACTAAACATATACACTAGCTTTTAGTTTTTTTTACTGGACGGGAAGCGGTAGATCGGGAAGATATGTTGATGAAAATTGAACTTAGTAATAGCCTACGCCTACTGATAAAAGTCCTTGAAATCTCTTAGTCTCACTATAGTCACTTACTAAATATTTGTAACATTAAAATCCTCAAAGTAGTGTTCCTCAACTTAGATAATTTTTGTATTGCCTAGTCATTAGTAGCATTTACGACCTTCAGTAACAAAGCAAGTGATGTAGTTGCAAAAACAATGTTTTAAAAGTAACATTTAACTCGGTGTGTTCCTAAGGGATGTGCAAAGTGAAGCTGTGATAAATTCACAGTTTTTCAATTAATATAGTGGTCGGTTTCATACTGTATTGAGACCCCGCATCGGTTTGCCACCCATTTAAAAATCTGACTTGAATTGAGTGTGACTAGATTAAAGCCTACATTCACCAAACAAATTTGAAATCTAAACAATTTTTGTGAAGAGTTATTTTTGTAAATATTTGTGTACATATGTACACACAAAATTTATTATAATAATATACTGAATACTAAATTATTTATTTAAATACTTAATTTATACTAATGTACTAAATAACACGCCACCTAAAAGGCGACGATAACTTTAAAAATAAACGCTTTATATCAACAATTTGAAAGAAAATAACACTTAAGTTTATAATCTTAAATCTGCCATTAAAATTGTAAGGTTACATGTGTGTTGAGAGAGAAATGAAACGTGCGCTGTCTGAGTGCCAACTGTTGTACATTTATTAAATCATTTCATATATAGGCGATAACAATGTACCTATGCATCCCCACAATATTCCCCCCTTTTTAATACATGACACATCTTAAAATAAAATTACAGGTGTTTTATTTTCATTACAATTTTAGCTTATCTCCTTAGTACTATTTCTTATCCTATCGTACAATGTTGCAGTATCAACAACACAATGTACGTGTCGTATTACTAATATGTTAATAGTATACAGTATGATGTTTTATTTCATTGGAACATTAGATAATTCTAAATGCACTTTAATTTAATAATATATAATTCCGTGTTTAATATTTTACCATACATGCGTTTGCTATTGACATACTTATATTATAATTTATACTAGCACTTTTATTGTTAAACACTCTTTGAACTTTTTATACTAATTAATACATCACTATTTAAACGTTACACAGTATGTTGTGGTTGCATCACTTGTTGTGCCATTGGTATATTCATGTTGCTATGCCACACTGTCATCTCTTTCCGTAATATTTTCTGAGCTCCTTGCTTACATCTTCGTAGCATCCTGTATGTTATATAGATGCCAATAAATATTGCGATGGCAATTATTATGATGCCGAATGTTTCTAACTTCTGCTCAATGTGTGAATTGGAAGCATTATTCGCTCCGTTTTGAGCAATGATTACTTCTTCCGTTTTTTTCTCAACACTATATGTTTTACCCATTTTGTAAAACTTAATAGGCTTTAAACAGAATTTAATGTTTGATTCAAGTTTGCTTCACTGAATTACACGTTATAATGATGCTTTCATAATGTATACATATTACTATGACTTTTAAATTTTTCAGTTGGCTCAGCAAGTGGTGCAATGATTTATTATTACATTATTTCTATATTATCACTAGTGCTATTATAAAGTCTAGTCAACATTTATCATATACTACGTACATTACCAATGTTCACTTATTAATTACACTTTTATATATGAGTGTTCCGTTTTACAAGAATCTTACAGGTTTCTTGCTAATTCTACCACTACGCGTTTCTTTCTTATCTCCATTCGTATGAATAGTTTCTTTTTCCTTTAATAAATAAGCAGGTTTTAACCTATCAATTGAAACAGATAATGTTCTATTTTCTAATTGTATCTTATACACTTTTTCTGATCTTTCTAGTATTTTGTAGGGACCTTCGTATGGACATATTAAAAGTTTTTTTACTTTATCTACTCTTAAAAAAACGTGTGTGCATTTTTTGATATCAGGATGAACAAAAAAAGATGTGGAATTGTTAGATTTCATGTCTACAGGTTTACATCGTTGTATGTTATTCCTAATATTCTGGATAATAGTATGAGGGTCTAAGTCATTACTTGTTTCGACAAAAAATTCACCTGGCAGTCTTAAAGAGCGGCCGTATACCATTTGTGCTGCACTGACTCCTGATTCTGATTTAATGGCTGCACGAAGGCCTAACATTACGCAAGGTAATTCGTGTATCCAGTTTTTATTATTATTTAATCGTGCCATTAATGAAGCTTTAACGCACCTATGCCATCTTTCTACGATTCCGTTGCTCTGTGGATGGTATGGTGTTGTTCTTATTTTTTGTACCCCTAGATATGACATTAGTATTGCGAATACTCTGCTTTCGAATTGTCTGCCCTGGTCACTTGTGAGTTTTGCAGGGCAACCAAACCTACATATCCACTCTGTATATAATTTATGCGCTACCGTTTCCGCTGATATCTCCTTAAGTGGATAAGCCTCAGGCCAGCTAGTACCTCTGTCTATTATCGTAAGACAATATCTATATTCATCTGATGTGATTGGAAGAGGTCCAATTAAATTAATATGGATATGATCGAATCTGTCAACTGGTGGATACTTACCGTAGTTTGAAATGATATGCCTGTTTACCTGTTTATTTTCTGAAACCCTTAAGCCACTACTCGACTTTCATAGCAAGTATCATACCACTTGTAACATATGAAACAAAACGGTGAAACAAGCGGTGCAACTAGAGAACCTACTGGAATGATTACACCTAAGTACGTTTGGCGCACCCTGGGCAGTTAACCTCGCTACCATTTATGTTGACTGGCCAATCTGTACTAGAGTTGCTATTTCCCCGTAAAAATACGTTCAAGCCGGTTCAAGATGCCATATGATGACGGGCACGGTAGAGTAGACTTGTTTAATTTTGTCATTACACATCTTTCCGCTGATGTACGTAAAAACTGACAAAGGTACTTCGTTTGTAACAGAGACCGGGTTGCACTGCTCTCTGATAAACCTGAATCTTTTAAACTGTGATCTCCCACCCACATACCAAGCGTGGAGATACTTGAGATCATAGTAAACTTCTCTTATGTAGAAGACGGCCATAAACCAGCAATGAGCGAATGATTTATAGGACAATTTTAAAGAATATAAAAAATATAAGCAAAGCTCAAGTGTCGAAATCAGTCGAGCACAATACGTAAGGCCAAAAAATCTCATTTACCTGGCACATGTTGATAAAAAGGTTGAACATTAATTACATTACCATCACCGACGCCCCAGGTGCGTCCACAGGCGAAACACCCTGTTTTATTAGTCCCTGTTATATACAACTCGTTTGTCAACGTAATTAATGCTGTACCTATGTTAATATGAATTGTTTATATAAATTTTTGAGAAGAAAATTCGTATGAGTTTCATTTTTTGAAAATTTCAAATTATTTATTTTATGTTGAGTTCTTTCAGAATATTATTTGGTATAATGCGATTAAATAGGTACATGCGAAATTATTCGCACGTTAACTTAGTAAATGACGGTTTTAACCCCAAACCAAAGAAGTGGATGTATGAGTAAAATTACAATTTCCATACGATTGGTCTTCAATCAGTCAGATGCCAGTAGGTATTCAATAGGCTTTTCTGTTCACTCTGGGTGTGGACTAAATTCGAGTGAACGTCAAATGTATCAACGAAGTGCTCGGGATTTGCAACCGCATAAACAAACAAACAAACGATAAACGAGCAATGTTACAAGAAATTCAAGTGTATTGATCTGTGATATGCCTCAATAGTTTCTCTCACACACTGACTGCTAGCTAGAATTCTTATTTGAAGGCAACTAATTGGAGCAAAATTCTATAAGTGATTATTGAAATATTTGTAGAAATCTATTCCTGTCTCCACAAGTTGTAAATAGTACAATGCCTACACTAGTTACCTTCGTGTTGAAATACATTATTAATCATTCAGACAGCCAGTCAGCAATATTCTGTACGTGATAAGTATTAGTTTAGTACACCGAGTCCGCCGACACGTTCACTAACTTGTCAGGCGCTGCCTTGCCAACACGATAATCTCATTGTATAGACACTCTAACTACTTCTATAGATATAACCTATCTCTTAACAAAAGCACATTCGTTCGATATAATGAACATTAGGAGTCTAGAATAAAATGCAAAAAAATAAACGCGAGATTTATTCTTCAAATCAGAATAATATATTGCCTGAATAACAAAGATGATCAAATGAAACATCAAAAACACAATAAAAGACGAGCAAACGCTGCGATCGCATTTGCTTGTATGATAACGTATAGGCAGATATATTGTTGAGTTACGCTCAATACTATTTACTTGGTGATATTCTCCCTTGTGAAAATCTCTTAGATGCGATCATAAATCTCTTCGGTTGACATAATAGCGTAAAGGGAGCGGCCTGGATTTATGCATGTTTGATTTAGAGGGAGGTGAATGTTGTCATTTTACCGACGTTCTTACTAAAAATATGGTGCGCCTACTTTTACGAATATCATTCTAAAAGGAAAAGCGTAGGCACACGCGCTCGTTTATGCACTGTTTAAATAAGTACATGAATTTTCATGAACGTTTCGGAATATCGCATACGTAATAAGGAGCTTTATAAAAAGTAGAGAGCATAATGCGTGTGTTCGGAACCGACCTCTCCACTTGAAAGTCGAACGTACCAAAATTGGTCTTCTAACAATTTGTGAATTGCCCTTGGCATGCTTACCTCGGAGCCAGATATCGTAAACTTCGTTTCTTATGCGCGTTTTCGTTTTATGATTTATTGTTAGGGCTCATTTTGATGATTGAATAATAAAAACTGCTCGGCCCGGTTCCACATTTACATTTGACTTTCATTTTACCACGTGAATTTTAATAAGATTTTTATAAAGAAAATATTTTTCTGCAACGATGACAGATTCGGTAGATAAAACGGGAACTGATTACTTTTTATTTAGAATTTATCAGATTACATCTTAGTGGAAATTTATTTAACCTGACGATTGCAAAGAGAGGCTGACTATTAAATTTATTTGAGACCCGGTCTTCGTTTATTGCGAGTCGGATTGGAATTGGAATATCCAGACAGAACAGATTAACAATTTTCGAATTCTAAGGACAGCCTGTGTTCTAAATTCAAGACACGATTCAAATTAAGTGATAAAGCGTTGAGAGTACGCCGCCTGCGCCCGGTTGTCACCCAGTTATACCCAAAGAAGCGACGTGCCCCTAGCCCCATTACGAGGAGCTGCACTGCAACAATTTCACAGAGGAAATTTTCTAGTGTATCGACAAATAAAGTGGTAATCAACTTGCTATACTTAGATACAATGTAGAATCGTATTTAGTTTGTAATGGTGTACAGAGAAGGTGTAAGAATTATAGGTAAAACACATTTTATACAACGTTGAGTCATATAATCTTCACTATTCATGCAGTGCGACTTTGGAATTCCCTACCACCTAATATCCGTGATTCTAATGCCATCCCAATCTTTAAAAGACTCGTAAGGGAGCACTACCTTTCCTCATCTTGTTCAAATTAGTGTCATATATATATAGGTATGTATAATATGTTTATTTGTAATATACTCTAATATGTGTATTATTTGATGTGTATCTATCATATGTATGTATAGGTTTATGTATTTTATTGTGATCTATTTATTTAATACATTTCATGTCATGTTACGCACAGTGTCTCTGTTTTTACCGTTTTTCCTGTCGAAGGACTGCAGGAAGAGATTCCTTCGGGAATATGTAGTACCTATGTACCTCCAAAATATTTATATATGTGTTCTCCTGTGTACTGTCTGTGTGTTGTGCATAAATAGATAAATAAATAAATAAATAAAAGAATGTCCGCGTAGAATATGAATTTTAGAACTTACCTTTTTTGTTTGAATTTTCCAAAATAAAAGTAGCCTATGCTCCTTAGTACATCAGCAACCTGCCAATAAGTCTTACAAAATCGGTGCAGCTATTTGAGATATTAGCCAGTACAAACAGACAGACAGACATTGTAATTCAACTGTTAATTTGGTAAGTGTATCGTATATATTCATATGTATGTACTAAAAAGCGGATTTTTTAATATTACAAACAAACAATCCAATTTTATTTCTCTATTATAGATGTTCAAGTTTTGCTTTGAATCTCGGAGCTTAATACTGAGCTGTCATATTTATACCCACTCGACTAATGAGACTGGCTATACAGACGGTGTTTAAGTGTTTGTAGTTAATGTGTGATTAGGAGGAGAGGAGTCGTGACCGTGAATCTGATACGGCGAGCAATTTGTGGGTAAATATTGTCCTTGAATTGACAATCTTAATAACGTCTTGATAGAGTTCTGTTTAGATTGTGATCGTGTTGCATATTGTTCAAAATAATGTTGTTATTCAGAGTTGTGTTACTGTAGATGAGTTCGTCAACCTTGATCCCCTGGGTTCAATCCTTAGATCAGTTTAAACATACAGTCTTATTGTACTTCACAACGTTTCAGGTACGAAAGAAAACAGGTAACTGCCTCGTTGGCCGAGTGGTCGCAACTGCGACTGCCGGGCAAGGGTTCTCGGGTTCGATTCCCGGGTCCAATGCCCGAGTCGGGCAAAATATTACTGGGTTTTAAAAAGAATCTTAGTAGTAGCATGGAGTCTGGAATTGTGCTCGGTATATGGCAATATGCTCACCCCCTATCACATGGGACTCATAACATAAATAGTGAAAAGTGAGTGTTACATTGTACAGTGGCATTAAGTGCCGTAATATTCGGGAATAAAAATACGTGATGTTAGGTTATGTCATGAAAACAGGTAACAACTATTGACTATTGAGTGTTAGGCTTATTAACTAGTTGAAAAGTACGTGTACCGTAAATCTACTCTATCAGAAACAAAAGACACTACACCATTAAATTCTATTCTAACATAAGGCACAAAACCATCTAAATCATCCATAACATCAAAGATGATACAGTCAGCAACAAAACAGAGAACGTCTCAATACATCTGAGTTTAATAACAAGAGATCCTCAAATAAACAGATCACGTATTGAACACGAAATTCATAATCGGCTATGGAACATAACCCCAAGATATTTGTAAGGGATAACGCGAAAACTGAAGGTGTTTATGATTTTATGACGCTACTCCATTCTCGAATACGGTTGTACAATAACAATAAAGTGTTACGACCGATCTGATGAGGAAAAAATGTCGTACGGTTTAGGAGAGGGCCTAATGATATTTTACTTTAATAAAATCCTCTAATATGAACATAAGCCATTGTTCGTATCGCATGTAAGCTTTGAAATAATGAGATATTTTAATAAGTTTTGAATGAGTATGCTGTTTGTATGTTAATGCTATGGTAGCCAGTGCAAGCTCGATAAGATTGTGTTTTGTTGACAGAACTAAACTGTTTTATGTATTTTGTAAGTATACGCTCATAATCATACGTTTTTAGTTGTGGATGGTAGGAAGAGAATCTTCTAAATTATGTTTGGTTAGCTCAATTTCATACACTGAGTTCCACATTCATGCTGCTGAAAAATACTCATATTGATGTCGTGATGCTGGGAATACAGTTAAATATATCATCGTGGTAAAGTCCTAATTCCAATTAATATGTCGGTTAATGTTTTTGGACATGTATACACAATCAGTAATCGAATAACACATTATTGCACATAACAAATTGCTACAAAAGCAAATATAAATGAACAACAAAATAACATAAACTTCAAACACAAGTCAACAAACCTAACAAACTAAATATAAAAGGTAGAAAAAAAACAATTTATTAAATGAAAATGTAATCAACACAAATTACAGGCTGGCGAACGATAATTGAATACGGCTTTATTAATATTTCAATTTACACACGCAAAGGACAAGAAATGATAGATTACTATCTGGAATATCTAAAAAAATATGGAGGGACGCACCAGGACTGGAGACCACAAAGAAATATAATACAAGGAAATTGTCTCTGAATATAATTAATTTTATCAGAGTTACAATGGCAAAAAATTACCTAAATTCTACTTTTATTTTTCCAAAAATAAGTCGGTTTACTTTTTCAATATCTAACTAGATAATATTATGCTCATATGAATTACATTCCCCCATTATATTTATTCTGCTATAATTTACAGACAAGTATAATAATATGTTCGAAGCGCGACCCCTCTGTCCGATAATATTTAAAACATGAAAACCTATAGCAGACAGTCTTTACAACAGAAAATTGGCACCTGTCACCTCCACTTAAACATTTAATAACATGTTCTCTACTTAGTAAATCTAGTAGTCATATTTATTAGTAAAAGCGATTATCGACTTGCCCCATAAGGTCACGAAAATTGTAAGCAGTGACCCCAGATGGGCGAGGGGCGAGTAACTGCGAACGCGACCGAACAAACGGAGAGAGGGAACTCTTCAGTCGTGTGTCAACCGCCGATGACGCCGGTCGTCCGCGCCGCGCTCCTTACGCAAATATTACGTGAGCTTCGTTATAACTCGAATCAACTCTCCGATTGAAATGTTAATTAAAACCGTGTGTGAGTAAAGTGCTTACGGCAATATATGGAGGGATAAATCTCTGTGATATGTGATGGAACAGTTTGTTTAAAAACTTAATGAGGATGTATATCTTATTAGCAGTACTGAGTTTACTTGTAAAAGGTAATATCAATTATGTGAATGAACTGTGTGCTTTAATTGTTTCGATGACAAGAGTGCTAGGTGCTTAACATTTAAAAAAAATATTATCTCATTTCGTAATGTATGCGGACAATATCCCGAGTCCCGCGTTGGGCGACAATAAGCGACGGTGACAGCTACGATGTTTTAATGCAGCTCCATTTTCAATTTAGGAATAAATTGCATCAAGATATTATTCATGGAGACCGAAGAAGCCGTTATTATAAAAAGCCATTCATCTTCAAGCGCCATCGTAGGAAAAAGACGTTCCTTAAATAGGTTTTCAAGAGATCGGTATTTATTCGAGACGATAATAAATCATTTATAATTTCTCTTAAAACTTTTACTTTTGACTTTGATTAGGATTGACATTTTAAATAGGGGATAAACAACTTTGGCCTTTCTCAGTTGTTGTGGGTAAAGAGTTTAATAAAGAATCTTGAGTATTCAAAAGAAAGTTTATTGAAGTAAAGTGGTCGGTTCGAAGTCAGCTGAAAAATAAGACCTTCAAGTAAATCGTCAGCGTATCTTTTATCTGGCTGGTCCCTCAGTTAGATTTATTCAGGGCAGCCCGGACCGGGGTCGCTAAAAGTAAATTGAGCCTTAAAAATACAAACTGTATCTCTTTATAATTTTTTTATGGAAATAACTAAGAAGTCTTCCATAATCGATATTCAATTTGTTGGCGACTGGTTTACAACTGCGGACAGAATGTAACTTATTGGAAACTTGTTCATTAAGAGTCTAGTGGACTTTACCACAAATGAAGCCATATTTTCGAAGCTTGGAATAATTTATTCTCTTTTTAGTTTTGATTTCCACGGTTGGTTGGCGTTGTGGGTTGTGTAACAAAATAAATGTAATTCAAATGCTTTTATATATTAGTTTTTAGAAGAAACGGATATGCTATGTCACATATGTTGTTAGTTCGTTTTTTCATATCCATCTAGGTATCACTATATATATTTTCAAATACGCACATGAATATTTTATTAGAATATGGTTTAGCGATTCTGATTAAATGTTATTGGACCTTATACAAAACAATGCTTATAGACACAACTGTTTCGAGTCAATATTGATATTTATTATGTTAAAAGTCTGGAATTCGTGTTTGTTTGTCCTTATCACGAATTCTCGTAATACTGTATTATCGTTTACATGAGTTTCTTGAAGTACATACTTTATGTATGAATTTGGATGTCAATCTTTCATAGCATTTACTCATTTTTTCGTATACATGAGATGGATTAGAATTTAGTACTATTTAACTTCATTGCAAGAGAGGGATCATTACTATTAGAGGGGACTATTAGAGGGTACTTCTACCTACCCTTTAAAGGAATAACATACGTGATTCTATATCGTGTTATTAAGTGACTTATTTCACACTTACAGGTGACTTTTTCGTGCTCTCAAGAAGTGATTGATTAGTCTATTTGTAGTCCCGACGTAGCGAAGTTAAAATAGCTGTAAATAAGTTGTGACAGCTCGATATTTACCCGTCTGGAGGCGAACGAGTGATATACTTGCTACTTGGTATCTCGTAGTCGCCCTATTGGGAACATATTATAGTATGTTCCCAATAGGGCTTGTGATGTACTTAAAGTCCAATTTCGTTTGTCGAAAAAGTATTTGAAGAGGGGATTGAATTTTGTAGTTGTTTGAACAGTTTATAGGCCGCCTACATTTAGTCACTGTTTAATGTTAAAGGTTGAGTTGGACTTATGATATAATAGCTTCTAACACGAAACGGACACAGACTGAATTTAAAAAACTGACTTTAGTTTTTAATTTGTTGACAGTAAAGTTGGTTTTTAATGTTCATGTGTTTTGCTGGTAGAGATTTATAGCATAGCATGTTATAATTATAAATACACACGATATAATTATATACAATGTAATATAATGACCGCCTCGTTGGCCGAGTCGTTGCAAGTGCGACTGCCGGGTAAGGGGTCTCGGGTCCGATTCCCGGGTCGGGTAAAGAATTACTGGGTTTCTTAAAAAATATTAGTAGCAGCGGAGTCTGGAATTGTGCCCGGTATATGGCAATAGGCTCACCCCCTATTACATGGGATTTATAACATTAATAGTGAAAAGAGGGTGTTACATTGTACAGTAACATAATGTATACCTCTGCCTACCCCTTCGGAGATAAAAGGCGTGATGTTATGTTATGTTATGCAGAATCTTGTTATTATCCTGGTTTGTTTTAATCGTGAAAGGTTTCTCTTTATTTATTTGGTTATTGTTTTACGTATGTAGGTAGATTATCCAAAAAATATTATTATGCTAGACCTAACTATTAGTTGGAAATCGCCGGGTTGGCGATTGAGGTAACGGTGATTGATACTCAAACCTTGTCCGTGTGGGAAGAGGCCTCTGGCCAGCAGTCTCCACTAATAGGCTATTGATGTTGATGTAAACCTAAGATCTAACTATATGGATGAATGATGAATAGAGGTAAATTAAAGTATTTAAGGGACTGTATCTATATTGGGCTAAAATGTGGGAGGAAAAGCTTAGTGATTTGTACAAAAAATCTGTTCAATTATAATAATGACAGTAATTTTCCTTTTATTAAAAAACAATAGTGGCTATTTTAGGTGCGATAGCCTTTTGATAAGAATTTTAAATATTGCAGATACTTATTTATATCGAATGTTTAGAGTATTTATAGATAGATATTGTAGCAGTTTGTTGTTGGACTATTTACGGCCAGTTTTAATAACCTATGTGTGGGCATGCTTATTGGAGATGCAATTTTGACATGAGCTCCATACAATGTATCAAAATTCTATTAGGTACTATTTATTTTTTTAACATTTTTCAATGTACAGAATTTACATTTCTACAGTTTTATTATAATGTATCACTACATAGTTTAAAACAAAATCGCTATCCGCTGTCTGTCAGTCTGTATGTATGCTTAGATCTTTAAAAGTACGCAACGGATTTTGATGCGCTTTTTTAATAGATAGACTGATTCTTAAGAAAGGTTTATATGTATAATACATGCACATCTCACCCGTGCGAAGCTGGGCGGGTCGCTAGTAAAATAAATATTTGTTTCTCAATTGCTGCCATTTTCTATTAAAAAGGTCTGTAGGTACTATTAAAAGTTAAAAACAATGTAACATTGTTGGTTCTCTCCCATTAATATTCCTTTGAGCAAAATTTAGAGTCCATTTTTTATCTTTACCTCTAATTCAACATAAAAACCGTTCGCCAAAATATTATCTTTAAACGTCTAAAAATACCAAACAGAAATTTGAAACTTTAACAAAATTTAAGGGAAAACAATATAATGAAAACGAACATTGAAAAAGTAAGAAAAACATCAAAAAGCCTACTAAAATTAATCTAATAACTAGTTATTTATTCAACGATACTTACTGGCTCGTAACTTTTTATTCTAAGAAATAGGTCTTGACATTCTTAAAGTACTGAAATTACCTCATCAATGTTTCAAACTGTTGGATTTCTTTTAATCGAGGAGATCACACGGGTTGCTATCAAGGGGTTTGACGATCACATGTTGAAAGGTTCAGATTCCTCAGAGAGCGCTGCTGCCCAGTCTTTGTCACATACATAATTATGTATAGGTTTTAAATTCGTTGTTACGAACCCCGCCAGCATAATAGAAGAATACTAATAGCATCATCATCATCAACAGCCTATAAATGCCCACTGCTGAGCAAAGCCTCTTCTCACACGGAAAAGGTTAGAGCGTTAATCACCACGCTTGCTCAATGCGGGTTGGCGATTTCAAACTTATAATTAGAAATTATAAGTCCAGTCCATAAGTCACGATGTTTTTCCTTCACCGTTTGTCAGTGGTATCTATATAATCTTAGAAAGTACATATAACTCGGAAAAAGTCACATTGGTACTTGCCGTTGGTAGGTTTCGAACCCGCACCCTCATGCATGAGAAGTGGGCGTCTTAAACCTCCGGGCCACCACGACATCACGACACTAATAGCATACTAAAAGGCGTTCTATTGAGCATGTTCAAAATGTTCAAAAATCGAACGTCTGGAATGAGCTCACTAATTTTGAGCAACATTCCGATACCCATGCTATCAAGTGACAAGTGCTCAAGTGAAGCATGCTGTCGTGCTTGAAATTACTTTAAGGGTAGGTGACGACGACACGTATATCTCTTAGTTTTTGTTACCTACCTACATGTCAGTAGGTACTACAGGTACTACCAAAAGCTAGGCGCCTTTTGAAGGTTTCCCCCCAACATCAATAAAAAGGTACCAATTTCTGCAAATACTGTAGCTGTAGCCAAATGCCATTTAGCGCTTGTCTACATGTAGAATAGAAAACCAAATTATATGGAATTGAAATAAATTTTGACACTTGTCAGTGTCAGCCCCATACATTAAGCTTTCTACTCTCTCTGTAGACAAGCGCTAAAGTGGTGTTTGGCTAAAGGCACTGATCTTAAGTTAAACGACTGAGCTTGGACTTGTGTTAACGTAATTATGTATGTGTGAATAGGATAGCTACTGTTTCCAAGTTACCAAAACCAAATTGAACCCGAGTTTTGTGCTATTCTCAGTCCGAGATTCTTGTATGAACCTTGAGTCTGCATTCTTACTGTAGAAGAAAATTGACATTTGGCAGTCTTTAGTATGGAAGAATTGTCAAATATTCAAAGTTATTCCTTTGATAAAATTTAACTGAGCATTGAAAAATCGGCCCTTAAGCGGCTAATTGCAGAAATTATAAATGATATTTTACTTCCATTTCAATTGAAAATTACTAACATATCAAGTAAAAATCAAGTAAAAATTACTAACATATCAAGGAAATTGCATCAAATCTCTTCATCATCATTAGCCTGTGTTGGTCCACTACATCACTCCACCTAGCTGGAGCTGGATCCAGTCTATAGTAGATACTCTATTCAAGCGTTTTGCATCAACAAAATGGGTTTCAATTCTCATCGCGAATAGGTTGTGCTTGCTCCATAGTTGGCTGCATTATGTGCTCGAACGACGACTTAAACATCAAAGTGCTGCTACTCAAAATAAATACCTAACACCTTTGGTACTTAATATAATATTTCGTAAAATAGAACTCCGTGTAAAAGTGAAGCAGCAATTCCCAATTCGTGAGTTCTATGACTGAACTGAAGTTTATTTTAGTCAGTCAGTTTCTTGCAAAGTTTCAGTATTTCAAAATAGCATAGAAGCTACCTTTATATTCGAAATCTATTTTAGAAGAAAAACAGTTTACTATTATTCTGTCCGATTGGTAAATTGTAACAGATTTGTATATCTTATCTTATTTTAGATTTTAGTAGATGATATTGATATTATTTTTAAATAGTATCATATCTGTATTTTTTTGCGGGAGTCACCCTATGTTTAAATTTAGGACAAACATACATATTTATAGTCAAGATACATAGACAGATTATATATTTTGCCAATGGCAATTGTAGTTATATATTTATGTATAGTGTCCTCAATCCCTCAAATTTCTAATACCCAAAAGGCTGGTAACGCACTTGTAACCATCCTCTGGTGCTCCGATGTCCATAGGCGATGCTAATTGCTTACCATCAGGTGATCTCCTGCTTGTTTACCGACTTATCCCATAGAAAAAACAGTGAACATTATCCTCGATAAAAATAATGTCTTGGTATTGACTCGATTTATATTTATTCAAATAAATAACTTAATGATAACGATAAGGTAACAATCTCCGTACATATTGAATGAGACATAATATTAACGAAGAAATCGCTTTGAAAACCTTTCAGCTTTTACTGGACTACTTAATCTGATGTAATCGCCCAAGGCTAAGCCTGAATTACAAGTATTTCTTTATATAAAATCGATTCGTTTATGTAAATATATAGGACCTGAGTACCTATGTGAAACATAGATTTGTCTGTCGCCACTCATATAGAACTTTATTTTCTTCTGGTTTTTGCTAAATTTGGTAGCTTGTGATACTTGTATAGAAATAGAGATTATAACTTAGTCAGTTTATAACTAAGTCAGGCTACATATTATCATATACAAAAGTACAGTCTTATCTAATAGGAATATCTCAATAAAGAAGCTAGTTTATACCCCGCCTAGTGAATTAAGAACCGTTTGGAGTAACATTCGGGAATAAAACCGCAATCCCACTACTGAGCGCCCGTGAAGGCTGGGCTACATACATAAACCACGGAAACTTATGAGCCTCCGGTGTCCCTTACAAAGTTAAGATGTCTCCCAATAGCGCCGCGGAAAAAGTATTTCTCTTCCCACAGGAAAGAGTTGAAAATCGATCAACAATCTTAATTTATTAAGTCACAAAACTAGGTTGGTATGATATTTTCCTTGATTTGAGCCTTCAGTGAAGTTCGTGCGACATGGCTCGTTAATTCAAGTAAGAAATAATTTCCATTTCTAAGCGGCTGGTGGCCGTGGACGTACGGTACAGTCATACTGCACTGCAGTCGTACTTAAACGTTGTTACTTACTTAAAAAGTGTTAAGAAAACTAGCGAATTAGCACGAAAACTACCTTCCACTAATTAACTGACTTTAAACAATAAAGTTACCTTAGTGACGTCTTGTATCACCAAGTTGAAGGCGAGACTTTCAAAGATTAAACAGTACAAGTTTGTAACGCTTTAACAAGGTCCCGCCTCTGTGAGTCCCGAATCATTGTTGTAAAGTCCAGTTTGCTTACCTCCGGGGAAATGAAGCGAGATGGATATATTTACAAGACGTACACCCCTCTCTTTCATTTCGTACAAAATTATAATATTTTATTAAAACCCTGGGATCGTTATTTGGTTGTGGAATTAATATTTCAAACGTCTAACTTTTAGACTTTCCATACATCTCGCTTCCGTAACTTGGACGTTTCTATCTCGTTCGCCTTGTTAACTACGTTTTTATTCTACTTTGCAATCCTCTTCGGTAATAAGTTTTGAAACATGTATTAATGAAACTATGTTGAATACATAAAGTATTTTAATAATTCTGTTTTGAAACTTTTCGTATCGTGGCTGGGTACTTTAATAAAAGGGTGTTTAAAATGTTCGAGTCTCATCGGAAAATTAGTAACGTTGATTGATGACAGAGGAATTAGGTTTTTAAATAAATTTTACTTCTAATGGATCCGTTGGTTTATATGAACATCAAAATAAAATCACGCTGTTTATGATGGATATGGAGGCAGATGATGGTCATTTATCGCGTTATTATCGAAACATAAATGTCGGTAGTCGAACAGACGACTATTCAATCAATGAAGCAATAAAAAATCCTAAAACTTATACCTATCTTTAGATATCTTTAGGTATCCATGTCAATGAGAGAAATGTAAACGAAATTAACATTGAATCTATACAGCTATTAACAATTATAACAAATATCAACCAAACACAAAATAAACCCCACTGAAAACTATTAAACAAACATAAATTGAAAATTATCAACAGACGATAACAAATCAAATTGTTGCCGATTAAACGCGTAGACGACAGCTAATTTATAAATCAGGGGTGAGACAAAGACAGTTCGGGGTTGATAGCAAACTTCTGTAACTTAGTTATAGAGGGCGGTACCGTGCGTGTCGCTACTCTAGCAGTAGTTGTCAACAAATTTATATTTATCTAGCACTTGTTCGTCGCGTCTGTGCTTGTTGTTTTGTTTCAGAGTTTCTTTCTGCTTTTCTTATCAGGGTTCAGGAGTTTTGTGTAGTTAATTTACTTGTTTTTTTTTGTTTTGCTTTAATAGTATGCTAAATTTTATTTTATTGTCCGTCTGGTAGATTATTTTAAAACAATAGCGACGTATTATTTCTTTTCTTATAAAATTGAATACTTTCGAGGGTATATTATTGAATTGAAATATCATGTAACGTGACTACCTCCCACTCCTAAACTTAACTCCATTTTATTTAAGTATTATTTTCTTATACACTCTGCTCCTGATATTTTTTCATTATCTAACTGACGGACGAATTACATTTTTAATTTTCATACCCTGTCTGTCTACTACCCTATTGTTTCTTTAGTGGTAAACTGGTAGATAAGGACAGCACACCAGATGTTGTTTCGACTAGTTTATGCAGCCTAGGTTTTCGATATTACTGGGATACCTAGGGATTTAAGGGCAATTATTTCGGTTTAACTCTTCGGGAAATGATTCTCGCGATCTTTTCTTTAGACTATTTCTGGCATTATAACAAAAATCAATGATGTATCAAAATAACTACACGTGACAAAAACTTATCACTATATTAGTTCAACAGACTGACTAGACTTCATTTTTGGGTGACCAAAAACATACAACAAATATACATGACACTTTAAGCACGTAGAGTGTGATGTAATGGGCTTAAACTTCAGCTTTACTCAGAATAAAACATGTGATAATCTTATGTACAAATTCCAAAATATTTTTAGTTCAGTAAGCTACATTTTATTCTTTTCAACGTTTCCATCTATAACCTTACCCAAGGGATATCTTACATTTTATTCAACTCTTTGAACACGCCAATCGGATCGGCCCGATGCTTGTCAGAAACGACTATGATTGGCTAGAATAAACTCGTACGAGGGCTACCTAGGTAGCTACTTGTTACATGAAAGGCCTCACTTGCTTCGATATTCGACTTACGATATTTATTCTATTCAAAACCTTGTTCGATAATATTTAGATATACTAAAGATATGTCTACTATTGGATTTACGATATTTTAGCGGTTTTTCCGATTCCATTTATGTTTCTACGACAATATGTATTTGTTGTTTGATTTAATATGACATAGAATTGGACGATTTTATTTGCATGTAAATGTGTGTTGTTTCCGAATGTTTTTATGATCATAGGTACAAACGTTTATGTAGGAATTGTATTTCCAAGGGAGTTTTATGAGGGAGTTGGAATGGTTTCGTATTTTTATTTAATTTGTGTTTTGTTTTTAATAAACATATGAAACGTGTTTTCAAGGTATGATATTTTTAAAGGGTTAGTTTAATATGGAGTTGTATTTTTTTGAAGTTTTTGTAGATGTAACAGAACGTAATCTACTTTAATTAATGTAGGTCTATTGCACAACTTCATACTCTGTGATGTTAATGAACAAGATCGACCAAACTGGTACCAGGTATAATACTTTTAACGGGTTGCCGGGGCTCCGGCTCGAAGTGCACAAGTAGGGACGGGGTAGTTTGTAGTCAGTAAGAGTCTGACACTCTCTCTCGCCACACCCGGGTGGGAGAAGTCATTGAATGATTTTCCCCCCTCAAAAAAAGGCATAAGACTTGCCTGAATGTCTATTAAGTATTGTTTAAATGATAAATTACACTATTATGTTCAGTACAAACAAATTGCAGACTGCCTCGTTGGCCGAGTAGTCGCAAGTGCGACTGCCGGGCAAGGGGTCTCGGGTTCGATTCCCGGGTCGGGCAAAGTATTACTGGGTTTTTTAAAATTCTCAGTAGTAGCACGGAGTCTGAAAATGTGCCCGGTATATGGCAATAGGCTCACCCCCTATTACATGGGACTCATAACAACTAGTGAAAAGTGGGTGTTACATTGTACTGTGGTAGAATGTGCACCTCTGCCTACCCCTTCGGGGATAAAAGGCGTGATGTTATGTATGTATGTATGTATTTTCAGTACAAACAAATGTCTGAAACTGAAATAAATTTCCATACTTTCAGCACGTGCCGTTTTTAACATATTTATATTATAAACGGAACAAGTTTGTTGCCCGAAACGTTTGAAAATAATCGAGCGTACTTTGAATCGCTTATACAAATAAAACTTAGCAATCGTCATAAGCTCCAGTAGCAGTTCGCAATAAAATATTAACTGGACTTATCCTGCTTTGGAAAATAAATCGCATATAATCCGTACTTTAAAAGGAATAAAATGTTGTGTTGAAATATGTATGATATGTATCATGTTATAACATATTATGGACTATCGGATTACTTAATCGAAGTATTGAACAAAGTCGCGGAGAACCTAACGGGTTACCAGGGCTCCGGCTCGAAGGGCAGGAGAAGGAACGGGGTGGTTTTAAGTCAGTAAGAGTCTGATACTCCCTTCCGCCTCAACCAGGCGGGAGTAGTCATTTGATGATTTTCCCCCCTTAAAAAAAAAGTATTGAACAAAAAACAGTCACAGTCACACAATTAACTTTTTCCCCATTACTTTATACTTATTATACAAGGTGTAGTTTTGAAACCGTGGCATTTCTCGGGGGCATGTCACAGAAGTCATAAAGGTTCAATGTAAAAGAAAGTTTCGGACCAATAGTTAAAAATACGGCTATAATAAATCGTTTAAGTTCGACAGTATTTCAGAATAAGCGACAGCAATAATAATAATAATAATAGTGTAGATTTTCTAGCGTCCGTATCTTGGCTACGATTCAGTAATCTCTTTGGAGAAACTGAAGGATTTGTCTGTGCAATAATGGACGAAGTTATCCTTACGAATAACTATCGGAAATATATAATTAAGGATGGGACGGTTGACATATGTCGGGCATGTCATAGTCCTGGTGAATCCATTAGACATATAATTTCTGGTTGTGGTCGTTTGACTAACAGTGAATATTTGCATAGGCATAATCAAGTAGCCAAGATTATCCATCAGCAACTTGCTTTACACTATCGACTTGTTGAATCTGAGGTACCGTACTACAAGTATGTGCCCGACCCAGTTCTGGAAAATGACCATATCACATTGTACTGGGACCGGTCTATCATTACTGACAGGACTATTGTAGCCAATAAACCTGACATAGTGGTGATAGACCGACAAGTACGCCGCACGATGATAATCGATGTCACCATTCCCCATGAGGAGAACCTCGTGAAAGCTGAGAAAGATAAACAAATAAAATATCTAGACTTAGCTCACGAGGTTGTCGACATGTGGAGTGTGGATTCGGCTATCATTGTGCCGATAGTCGTGTCGGCCAATGGGTTAATCCCTAAAAGCCTCGACATCCATCTTAGGAGGCTGGCGTTAGGTGGATGGATCAAGGGCCTGATACAGAAGGCAGTTCTCCTAGAAACGGCACGTATCGTGAGGAGGTTTCTGTCTCTGGAGCCCTAACCACCGGTAGCTTGGACCATGCTCCCGCTACTGGTCGGCTCCTATTTTTTATATTTTTAAATATTATTTTTATTTTATAAGTAGTGTTTAAAAATATAATTTATAGAGAATTTTAAATAAATATAAGTAAATAATAATAATAATAATAACCTTTATTGTACACCTTAAATAAATGGAATATACATTAACGTTATAATAAAAAATAGTAGGGTACAAAGGCGGCCTTATCACTAATAGCGATCTCTACCAGGCAACCTTTGGGTGAATGGAGCACTATTCAATGGAAGTGGAGGTTGTTCTTGGTGTACTCAGGTACTTATACATTATTTTTACAAGTAAAATATATATTCTCTAAATAAATAGTATATTTAAAATAAAATATAATACTTACATAAGACCTTATACATACAAATATACCCATATAAATATCTATACATACAACATATATACATATATATATATACAATATAATATACGTTACAAAATTAGTTACAAGACGGCGGCGTGTAGTTCGCACTTACGGATTTCCGTAATTTACAAATGAAAAATATTTAAGTACAATTTTTTTAATGTTTCGGACTCAGAATCGATAGCCGAGTTACCTCCTAGAAAATGACGCGGCTTTAAAACAACACCTTGTATAAAATTGAAGAGTTTGTGTTTTTATTTGAATGCTCTAATCTACGAAACTACTGGTCTGATTTCAAATTTTTTTTTGTTGGATAGTGCATTTATTGAGGAAGGGTATAGATTATAAAACATCACGCTACGACTAATAGAAGCCGAGAAATGCGGGAGAAAAAGCGCGAGATATTAGCTAGTGTAATGACATGACTATGACTCGCAACTGAAGAAAAGTGGATGTAACATTGTATATGTCCGCTTCTGCCTACTTCTTCAGGAAATACAAGACGTGAATATATGTATTTACGTTTATGTGTGTATATGAAACAGCAATTGACTTCGTTACCCTTTTTTCTCTGCTATAAAAGTCTCGACAGTCAAAGAGTTAGCCAAACGTTGTTTCTACGTACTAAATCAACACATTACATTAAGTATTATACATACAAGTACGTAATAATAATATAACGGCATATTTGAAGGTATTGCGTGACAGGCTGAGAGGGCTCTTAGCCCCGAGGGCGACGTAATTTAATTACCCATGTAAAGTACGAACAAACAATATATTAATTTTACAAAATTACCTCTATTCGTTGAAGGTAATTGAATAAAACTGATTATGGAGATAGGATTTCATAGCTCAAACCTAAATATGATAATAGTGTGTAGTATGAGTCATTCATAATTGATTTATTTTTTATATTTGTTTGACTGACGTTTGGCCACTATCTCGCGTGGTGGTAAGCGATGATGCCTACTGCGAGCGATGAGCTACGATGGAGCATATCGGGCCTTGAAAACACCCAGGTTATACTTTTCAGAAATCACAGACTACGGCAGGAAATTTTGGTTTTTTGTGGAATTACGTAATGTAAATTTATTTGATTTATTTACTAGTTGTGCCCGCGATTTCGTCCGTGTGGAATAGTGATTCACACATTCTCGCCCGTTAGTGATAGCATGATAATATGCAGTCTATATATTGACCCGACCTGTTAGTAACAATAAAAACTATATTTTTTTTTATAATAACTATCGTGAGACATACTAAATTCGCGATAGGCCGCGACTGCGTACGCTAATCATGAGGAAAAACCCCTCTGTAGTTCGAAACTAGTGAGCTTTTCTCAGTATAATCACGTGAGTAACCCGCGATTTTTAATAAAAAACCTATATTTTTATGCCCTTAGTATTAAAACACTAAATGGCAGACCAATGCTTTAACAAGTATGTGCACACAACATGACATGCAACGGCTAGTAAACATTGACAATTTTTTTTATAACTGGCTTCTGCCAGTGGCTTCGCCCGGACTGATGTACTAATGTAGCCTATATAGTACTCCAGACCATAATATGCCTCTATTTCAAATTTCATCCCGGTCCCTTCAGCCCTTTTGATCTGAGTACAAACTTATATGTTTTTGCATTTATAATAGCGGTTTAATTTCAACCATCGGCCCTAATATAATATCGGTAATATCCTCAGTAATATCCACAGCAAGTAAACTTAACATTCGACAAACTTATATTTGCGCTCGGTATAGTAATCGTATCTGGGGATCGAGCCGCACAATTAAGTTTGTTTTTTCGTGTTTTTACTTTTTTGGAATAAAAAGTACTCAGTGTGATGTCCAGGATATTGAAGTATAATCATAACAAGTTTTATTGTAATCAAACATAGTTTTATGTGATCCACAAATTGTTGTTTCGGGTCTGGGTGTCATGTGTATGTGATATTGTATGTTTGTAAACGTCGTTTGTCGTGTGTGACACAGGAAAAAATCCCACAGTGGGGAAACGTTAAACAAAAAATATAACCCCAGGTTTCTCACGATGTTTTCCTTCACCGTTTGTTAGTGGTGTCTAAACAACAACGGAAAAGTTACAGTGGTACTTGGCGTTGGTAGGTTTCGAACCTTCGTGCATGAGAAGCCGGCGGTCTTAAACCTCCGGTACGATAACATGAAGTACCTGTATAAAAAAGTTCAATTTAAATAGTTGTAGGAACAGACTAACTTGAATATTATTTTAAGTCAGTCTGCCTCAATGTGTTTGAAGCCCTAATAAAATAAGCTCAACTACTCCAAAGGTCAGATACGAATATGGAAAAACGTGTACCGATGTTTTACAAAAATGTACCGTGCCTATTGAAAAGCTTTTTTTTTTCTCATACTTCTAGTTCGTAAGAGATACCTAAAAATAGTTTCTCAATAAATCCATTTTGTTCCAGAGTCGTTACTGCTAAAGATAGTTCGAGTGTCAGTCCCTACATACAGGGTGCGGGGCCAACCCGCCCAGTTCGAGTGTGACTATGAACTGGGCGAGGACAACCTGTACTCCGTCAAATGGTACAGAGACAATGAAGAGTTCTACCGTTACATGCCCAAGTTTGACCCGCCGAAGCACGCCTACAAATTGGAGGGGATCAAAGTGGACGTAAGTTGTTTGAACACCTTTTATAGCGCTTTTAAGCCTGTAGATTCATCCTCGCGGCTTACATAAATTTTGAATGTAACTAGGAACTGTATGTGTTGTGTTTTGAATTCATGTTACTTAATGGTTTAGTACCTCATTCGATAATTTTGAATGTTATGAAGCTTAGCGGGATTTGTAAATGTAGATTTACCCATGAATTTGGTGGTCATCAACATTCTATATTTTGTTTCTTGTGTATAAAAATATAGTGTTTTGTAAAATGTACTCGTATCTGGGTGATTATTAACACCCCACTTTGAACTGTATGTTAGGTTATATTACCTCTAATAGTTTGTTCCAATTAAAAATTAAAAAGGTATGCCACAAGTCAAGGAATGTCACTGAAAAAACGGGTGTATATCTTATAAATAATTAGTGTATTAACTAGCTGATCAGCAAAGTTTGTATCGCCTAAAGTTTTTTTGAGTTCTAGACTCAAAAATAGAGTGCTTTTATAGGCACCATAATCTCTCATCTTTTCATCCTTTCCTGGACTTCCAAGAACTTTTTATGACCAAAATTAGTCAAATCGGTTCAGCCGTTCTCGAGTTTTAGCGAGACTAACGAACGAAAAATAATTTTTATTTAGATAGATAAACATTTTGGCAAGGATATCATATTTAGTGATAAGAATCAGAATAAGAATTATTTATTTGTACATACTCCATTACCAATTTGTTTTTTTAAATGTATCGTTAGTAGGTACTATAGTTTACAATATTAAAGTTAAATTATGATTGACTATTGACTAGACAATAGTACAATATAATGCTTAAAACTATGAACAAAAAAATGAGAGGACTAGTACTAATTAATATTTGCAGCAGTTTGTAAATAAGCAATTGATATGTTGTAACATATACAATAACGGTAACAGGTTATATTCTATCACTGCAGACGTTTAGTGTATAAAATTGTATCGATAGTCGACAGTAGAGTGAATTATAAGTAATTAGCTTCTGCCCGCGACTTCGTACGTGCAAACCCGTTTCTCCCATTTCCGTAGGATTTTCAGGACCTTATTCTGTCATAAGAACCTTCTCCTGACGATAACAAACACAACAAAAAAAATGTTCTCAAGTTATGGCGTGACAATGGGAAACAGGTTTCATTTTTATATATGTACATACCATTTCCAACAAATACATTTCGACGAAGTTAAAATTATAACAACCGAAGAAATGAACAGCGTGATATTTTCACAAGATCTGTAGGAAATTAATATCAATACATCAACGTTTTAAAGACACACGATACAGTATAGGGCAAATTACCGTATAATTTGAAAGGTCTTCTTAGAAACCCATTCTTTATAAGTTATATAGGTTGGTTATCTATTCGGGGCGTACAATGGAAGACGCCCTCGTACACTGACAAAAGATCGGGATAGAAATGAGACGAAGCCACACAATCCATACACGACCATTGAGGAATACTATCGACTAAGCTAGTGGAAACGTGCTCGACAAAATTACTTGTAGTGGGAGATTTAGCAAGATTCAATTTTCCTTATTGATCAAGATATATTGGGAATGTATGTCTAGTCATTTTTGTTCGGTACAGTATTATATTTTATTGGATAATGATTTTAATTTGAGAAGCTAGTGTCTGAAATAAAACTCCTCATGTAGTTTACATTGCCGTTGGCAGCTTTGGTTGAGTTCAATTGCTGTAAATCATAATAGCGTTGATGACAGGGTATGAAATTAAAAATCTAATTAGTCCGTCAGTTAGGTAATAAAAAATATTAGAAACGTATTTTTTTATTTTGTTGTATAATAAAATGATACCTAGATAAAACGAATCAAAGTTTAGGAGTGGGGGCTAAAACTTCACTTCTATGTATAAAATGTACACAGAAGTGACGTCACGCGACATTTCAAATCAATATATCGTCGAAAGTATTCGATTCTGTAAAAAAATTAAATATATGTGTGTAATGTTTTAAAATAATATACCAGATGGACATTAAAATAAAAATTAGTCATCTGCCCTATTATAATCTGTTAGTTGAAGTGTAAGGTCTTAATAGAGAGTGAATTATTCTTAATTCTAGATGAGTAATATTCCATACTTCATGTACATTCATGAAATATAATTGTGACAGTAATTTGGCAACCAATTTTATATAACGCAAATTGAATCTTGATTGTATCATGTCAAACTTTCATAAAACTGATACGAAGGAATCGCAGGTTATAAAACTTTAAATCCAGATTTAGAAGCCATCTTTTAGTAAAAATCTTTGCCACTATTTTGATCAACATTACTTTATGAAAGCAAAACTTCTGTTCCGTTGGCAGTGAAACATTTCAAGTGAGCAATTATAAAAATCTCGAAGTAGATACAGTTGAGGAGATTTCAGTTGGAAACGAGGTCGCTTGCTGAATGAGACAACTTTTGTGTGACTTCTTGCAATTAGCTCATTACATATGTTTATAGAAAAGTATATTTTTATTTTGATCTTTGTAAAATAGCGAACTAAGTAAATGTTATTTTCTGACTTAGTTATGAAGTTTGGTCTTATTTATACGAATATTTTATTATTATTGTATTGTTGTTCGAGTTTGTGATTATTAAATGTGCGCATTCTTGTCCCAGGAAATAACACAGCATGCCATTAGTATTTTAATCCAGTCCTAAACTACTAGACACAGTTTTATTATTATATTTATCAAGATACTAATGAAAGCAATTTTTCCGAACAGTTACAAAAATCAGACGACCGAAGAGTCATCTTGCACCAGGTGACCCTGAAATCGAGTGGACTGTACAGATGCGAGGTGTCTGCTGAAGCGCCAAGCTTCGCGTCAGCCGCTGGAGAAGGAAGGATGGAGGTTATATGTAAGTTGTATTTTTTATTATAGATGGCGTGTAATTGTGGTATAAGTGGGCCACAAATATGTCACCGATCCACTGCGTCAATCGGACGATTACTCCAACCGGTGCAGCTCTGATGACCTACAATAAATTACAATTCATGAGTTATATTGTTGCGTAACATATTATTATGAGTTGATTTGGTTTCTGTACCGAGTTAAATCTTTGATAATCAGTGAATAGGTCGCTTAAAATTAATTTCTGTAACACGACCAATACTCCAATGTTAAAAGGACAAAAGTGTTCTAAATGTCATCGCGATATGTAAGCAAAACTCGTTAATAAATTTCATTGTTATCGACATGAATTTTAAGCAGGCATAAATCTACACCTACCTATTGTCAAAATTTGACCTGACATTTGATTTATTGATTTTGAGCGGCGGGGGTGTATGTGAAGAATTTTTCAATTTATAACTACCTCAAATTGCTGGAAACAATATAGTAAATACTGTAGGTCGATGGTGTAGTGTGTTCCGTGAGATACCTACGTTAGATACTAAAACATTTACTTCTTGTAAATGTTTTAAGCACGTAATTGAACAATTGGGTTCTTATCGATTTCATTCATCAGTGATTTCACTCGTATTATTCAAATATCAAACATGTCCAACAACAAAGCTAACGTTACTATTTCATTTCTTTCTTAAATAAACTGTAGACTATACCACAAACGTATAGTGTCTTTTTTCTCTCACTGGTCGAGACTCATGTCAATTTTATAACATACTTTTTGAAGCATAGTATCTCTGCATTGATTTGATCCAGCCTCCACTTTAAAATCGTTAAGCATTTTACATGGGCCAATAAACTGGTGTCTACATGACGAACATAAAGAAATACTTTTTTTTTAAGTGGGGAAAATCATCGAATGACTGCTCCCACCTGGGTGAGGCGGGAGGAAGTGTCAGACTCTTACTGACTAAAAACCACCCCGTTCCTTCTCCAACATAAAGAAATACTTAGTGTCAAACCGAGTGTACCAAGCTCGAAAATGTCTGTTGTCTTCATAATTTCGTGATCTATTTCGTTCATTTACGAGTTTAATTTCACAAAAATTCCAATTTCATTCCCTTTGACGGGAGGGATACATAACAGAAGGAAGCCATTATTTCAATTTGGAGTTTGTATTACAACCGCAGTTAGAATCGCCCCGGCTCTAAACGACAGATGTACTCATTGTCTTTTGTCATTTAACTGTACATGTTGCCCCTTTATTTTACGTTGTTCCAACTCTTCCGAGCTAATTTTAACGTTTCCTTTTCTTGTTAGTGTTCTTTGTATTTTTGGTTGTTTACTAATAAATGAAACTGTTTTACATTGGAAAAAATATTCTTAACTTTAGAGCGGAATATAGAAAAAATGTCTACATATAAAACCTATATGTATATGTATATAGCTTGAACACGTAATTTTTTTCAAGTACTGATGAGGAAAAGTCTTTGCTTCAAACTCAAACTCAAACTCAAAAGCATTTATTTCAATTAACCCATAATTTGGTACTTTTGAAACGTCAACAAATATGAGATATATAATAGTCTGTCAGTCGACAGACTCAGTCAGTGAAGCTAGGCGCTCGTTCCAAAATGTCGATTCGAGTGGAGAAGAACGAGCAAGAAACTCCATTCGTTACTCTTTTAAAAAAGTCTGTTTTACATTGCTCTGATACATATTCCAATATTGTACACACATGTGAGAATAATGTAAAGACATACCTGACGCAACATACAAATAACAGAACATACTAAAATGGAAAAAAAAACAAAACCAAGAGAAAACAAATATCTTAAGTCTGACATGGTCCTCACATATGTATACTGACAATCCATATAAAATAGTGCTTCTATACAAGAAAAAAATAAAAAATATACTCTTGTTTAAATAAAGATATTTATATAACCTATGTTTACAAATAAACGATTTCATTTCATTTCATTTCAAGAAAGAAATGCTCGATGCCACAAGAAAAATAGATTGCCTTCATCGGAATCAAAGTGTTAAATTACCTATTATCGTAATCTGAACTAGGTACTGACTACATTTGAGTATTGTTCAGTGGAGCCGAACCAACACGCTGCCAAGCATTCCTATCCTCAAGATAATCAATCACCCTATAGTACGCTTGTTTACATAATTCGCGCTTAATATATGTTTTAAATTTACTTTCATTTAGATCTAGTATGCTATTTGGTATTTTATTATAGCATTTAATACCTAACCCCATAAAGGATTTCTGTACCTTGGACAGTCTGAATTGCAGTACTTATAGCTAACTTATTCTTGCCTCTAGTATTAAGATTGTGTCTATCGCTTCTTTTTTCGAACAATTGCCTATTCTTTCTTACATACATTATATTTTCATATATGTATTGACAGGGCACTGTTAAGATGTTTATCGTTTTAAACAATTCTCTTAGCGATTCGCAACGGCGTAAGTTATATATTGCTCGGATAGCCCGCTTTTGAAGAATAAAAATTGATTCTATTTCTGCAGCTCGACCCCACAACAAAATGTCGTACGACATAATGCTGTGAAAGTAACTAAAATAGACAAGCCTTGCCGTATCTACGTCCGTGAGCTGTCTAATCTGTCTAACTGCAAAAGCAGCTGAGCTTAATCTCCCCGAAAGCGCCTTTATATGCGGGCTCCATTGTAGTCTATTGTCTAATGTAATGCCTAAAAATACCGTCTCGTCGACAAATTCTAACTTTTGGCCGTTTAAAACAACATCACAATCATTACTTCGGACGTTTGGTAAACTAAATTTAATACATTTTGTTTTTTTCTCATTAAGCGCTAGATTATTAATTTTTTTTATTTATTTATTTATTTCAGGCAACTGTGGCCCATTTAAAATATAATACACAAATAAAAATACAATACAAAACTAAAAAATAACAAATACCAAAAAAATTAAAACATCAATAAACTAATAGATATACCTCTACCTCTACAATAACAAAACTCATAATTTTTAATTTTTGCACACGAAGAGACGGCGTCGTGTTTCGCTGACTGGTATCACGTAGCCGGCCACGGAAACGCCGATACACGATACCCTTCGGCCAAAACTGTTCCTTCAGAAAGGTTTCAAGGTAATGTGTTGGAACCCGCACCACAAACGACTTGAAGTTAGTATTGTGGCGCGACTCCAACTTCTCGACTCTCAAGGTCCAGTTCGGCTTCACTCGCAAATACTCCACGACATCCTCTGCCTTCGTGGAGTGATGCAGTCGGGACACGTACAGCAGCGTCGTGGGTGTCGCTGGACGCAGCAGCATATTGGGTCCTGCCAGCGCGGTACCGCACTGGTTGCGGCAAAGAGGCTTCTTCTTCCTTTCTACCTTAATGAAGCCCTCATTGTCACGCTTGTCCTTTTTCAGACTAGACTGGTTTGCTTGACCCCGTTTTATATTGGCCGCTTGCTTTTTCTGCGACGATTCAGTTTGGATAGCGGCAACGATATCTGCATAGGCACGTTTAGGGGTCAACGTACCTACACAAGCCTGTACTGGCACCGGTGTCGAAGCGCAGGCGGCGGTGGCGCGTGATGCTACGCTTGCAGTTTTAATGGGTGACGCACTCGCCACCGTCGAACTGCTTATCGCAGCGTTTTCCTTTCCATGTCGTGTGTTCATACTGGAGGCGTCAGGTGACCCAGTTACCGAAACAGCGCTGCGTAACAGCACTACCTCGGCACGTAAGTCACATATGGTGTTATTTGATACCTCCAATTTTGACTGCAGCTCGGCCAGGTTAACTTTGAGGGATGTAATGTCCTTAAGAAGCCTGGTTACGTCGACGGTTATTAATGGTGAACCAGTTTTGCACTCGAAGAATGGAGCTGTTTACGTCGTCAAGATTATTAGCACGTCGATCTATTTTAAAAATTAATGACGTATCATCTGCAAAAAGCACCATTCTTGGTTCATTCTTGAATATAAATGGCAAATCATTTATATAGACTAAAAAGAGAAAGGGACCCAATATTGAACCCTGTGGAACGCCCATATTCATCGTAGAGCCCTGCGAGTTAATACCATTAACATGAACCTTTAATTGTCTATCTTCTAAATAAGACTTTATTAGACAGAGTGCGGTGTTTCTGATCCCGTAGTGATCTAATTTCAGCAAAAGTGTCTCGTGGTCAACGCAATCGAACGCTTTTGAGAGGTCACAAAAGACACCAATAGCATCTTGTGCTTCCCCCCAAGCACCAAATATTTCTTTCATTAAAGTGACACCGGCGTCAGTTGTACAACGACCTTTAGTAAAACCGTATTGTTGTTGGTGAAAGATAGAATGTTTATTAAAATGATGAAGCATCCGAGACAGCATTAACTTTTCAAATACTTTGCTGAGAACCGGCAAAACAGATACTGGCCTATAATTGTTTGGTTCTTTAGTGTCACCACTTTTAAATAGTGGGACAACTTTACTATATTTCATTAGGTCAGGGAAAACACCGTCATCTATACTTTTATTGAAAATCACAGCCAAGTATGGCGCTATAGTTTGAATAAGTGATTTGCAAACTTTTACCGATAGTCCCAATAGATCTTCAGTTGATTTGATCTTGATCTCTTTAAAAACTTTTATTATTTCAAGGGAATTCGTATATCGAAAACTAAAGTCGTGCTGACACGATTGTATATGATTCTTAAGCAAAGTTACAGAGAGTGTTGCTGATGACTCTAAATCTTTGGTTGTTTTGATAGGAATGTTGGCAAAAAATGTTCAAACTCCTGGGCTACATCTAGGTTGGATGAAATCTGTCCCCTTTCAGTATTTAAACTTAATTCCGAATTTCTTAATCGTTTCCTACCAGTCTCGTTGTGTATAACTTTCCAAGTAGCTTTTATCTTATCATCAGCTGTTTTTATTTTATTACTAATATAAAGACGTTTCGCGGTTCTGCATACTATTCTAAAGGTTTTTGAATATGATGTTACATACTGATGAAATTGGAGGTTGGTGTTGTATGGTTTCATTCCATAAAGCTCAAAAAGTTTGTCCCTACTCTTACGAATACCGACAGTTGCCCAATCGCTAAATACGAACTTGGTATGAATGTCTTTTGTTTTTATTGGCAAAATATTGTTAAATTCTGTGTTTATAACTTTAAAAAAATCTTCGTATAACTGACTAGGATTACTTATATCTAGTGTTTTTGTACCTAATTTATTAGCCACAGAATTCTTGAGTTTCTCTAATTTATTAAAAGTAATTTGTCTAAATCTTATTTGAATTTTCTGCAGAGGCAAGTAAGAGCTAAAAGCAACCATAAGTCCACAGTGGTCGGAAGGCAAGCTGTTCATGACTATTTTTTCTAGATAATCACAATTACAGAAAACATTATCGATACAAGTGCTTAGAACAACAATTAGCACATACCTAAACAACTAGGTCAGATATTATATATTACAATATTCTTCTATCAAAAAAATGTGTCAAAATCTTAAAACACAGACCGCGGTAAGGGGCAACGTTTATAAAAAGGAAAGAATGACTATATTGACAGATTATTTTGTCCCCAGATTTACCGAGGGAAGGTCCAAGAATAACAGGCAACGAGCAAGAGAATAGAAGAGGGGACTCCTTATTCCTCAACTGTACGTCGGGACGGTCCTACCCTGCGGCAGTACTCAGTTGGGACATTGATGGAGAAAAGGTACTATTAAAACATTTTGAACGAAAAATATTGACATTTACGAGACAAGCGATGTTTTGGATTTCAGTTTTGATAGAGGTTAAACAATTGTTTTTGTTTTTTGTTTATACTCCTCTTATATTACGGTTGAGTAAACTTCGTATATCATTTATTGATAATATCTGTTTCCTTACCAAACTTCCTGTTTTTCGAAATATTCGAATGTTTTGCCTTTAAGCTATAGGTATATGAGTCGCTTCCTAAAGTCATTTTATTAGTCGCAGATATAGTCGGAGTTTATTTAGTTAAGAATCTGTATTGTGTTGCCAAGAGGTATACCTTTACTAAATCGTCAAAAACACCAGGTTTTATATTAGAGGTACATCACTGGTAGAGAGGAATTTGGATGAAATTCCGATCCCGTAATTTTACGAAACCATATCCACATTTTCGTGGTCTCGTAACTCGATAGTCCGCTGTGGCCAGTCGTGAGGGGACATAATGCATTATGCGTCCATTACCCACCGTGCTGCCAACTAATCCGCTCGTTGTCGACCAACTACTCACATCAATCAATCTTCTAGACACAGCTTGCATAACCATTAACAGAACTTGCACTACTTTTTACATCCCCTTTTTGTTTACGTTAGATTTCTTCCAAATTAGACCTTATCTTATCTACTTAATTACTATCTTTCATTCGCCAATATTTTCTTTTACCAGAAAACGTCTGAAGAAAATAATAATCCCACTTAAGACCCATTCAAGGGATAATATAAAGTTTACGTTTATTATCAACGAACTCTTGGCGCCTATAAAGAAGACGATCAAAAATATTATGACATAAATAAAGCTATTTATTCGCTCAAATTATAATGTCTTTTTTTTATACCGAACTTTTAATGGTATGACCACAAAGTAATTAATGTGGATCCATTAACTGCAAGTTAATTAAGTTGTTTTAATTTTGATCGGTCAGTAATACAATATTACACGTACCGAGTAGATTTAATTTCTGGCCAACGATCCTTATTAATATAATTGTTCGGCCAGATATTTGACGCTTTTCAACGAGTTTCTGTAATTCGAGTCTTATATCCAATAAGGTTTTTTCAAATTTTAACTTTGTTCGAATCCTTACTGGGGCTTATTGAAGTGCGGGTTCGTATTTATCTTTTATTTCTGATTTGGCCCGAGTTTGTTTTTTGTTTTGAACAATACTGCCGAACTCGTCACATTCTTTTTTATTCGGGTCAAACTTGTAGCAATATGTCCAGATATATAACTGGCTAAAATGTTTCGAAACATTTCTATCCCCTTTTTTATAATGATGGCGGGATTTTTATTAAAAACTCGCCCGTACTGGGTTTAAGTTATTTCATTCTTTTTATTTATTTTTGTTACTGGGTACAGCGAACTTCATATTTTGGGTCGTTATGTAGATTCGTTATTAACAGAGGTACATTTCTTTCATCATTATTTCTCATGGAAATATGGTATCTATATTGAAAAGGAAATAGACGTTATTATAGGGGATTAAACTATTCAATATTAATAGTAGAGCAGATCCATTTACAAGCCTTCCGCTCACAATGGTTAGTTACCATGAAATTTACGATCAATTATCGCGTTAAGTGTTCCGAATCGAAGGATACCGTGGCGAAGATGTCATTGCCGAACTATTATAGAAGTCTATTTGTGGCCATCCCTAAATTCAATTGAGGAATTCAAATCTTGATGAATATTGAAAGCCGATGTAGATAAATACAGAACTGCAGTTCCATTTTCATAATATCTTTTGACATTGTCCTACATTGTTATTGCGGGGTAAATAGATAGGAAAAATGAGAGCAAAAATTCTCTCGCCCACCAAGCATTCACCTCGATCCATGCGCCAACTTTTTCTTTTCCTTTGTAAAATCTTACGACACTTATCCAAACTAATTGACATTTCACAATGGAACAAATTGACAGATCTTTTGTTCTTCCTTCTTTCGTGGGACTAATTAAAACACATTGTTCTGAGATTACCGTCAGTATTGAGATTAGATGCAGTTCAATGAATTAATTGAAAGGGATTGTATGACAATTATAGAGGGTGGTGTGTGAATGAAATGATAGAATACAAAGGATCGCTCTCAATGGATGCCGGAGGCCGTTTTGACAGTAGTTGTTATTGATAACGTAATGTTCGTTTGTAAACACGCCCACAGGATAATGTAAAGTGTAATCATATTGTGTTGATAGAAGATATAATATGTTCGTGATGCGATCATGCGAGTTATTTTAATTATCTTTCCATTTCTTTATGTCGGGATTAGATATATTCGAAATTGGTGATTATGATGATAAAATTCTACGAATTAACTGGCATTTTTTTAATGTTGTATTATAATGTGATGTGTAGTTGTCGGAGAGATATACATTACAGAAAATAATAAAATATTTGTCATAGCTTTCAGAATAACGTAATATAATTCTTAATCCAGAGTTCTCAGAATTTGTCTGCCCACAAAATTATGGATATTTGTACAAATTTTATGTGGTCACAGGTTGTCATTCCCCTTTTTACTACACTTTCGTTTATTTTAAAAGCCATGGCAGTTTGTTTTGAGTCGAGAGTAAGTTGGATCTGAATGAATTTCCGCGAAATACATAAATAGACAAAGATTGGGTTACGTTTGTGCGAAATTCTGAAGCTTTTTTCCAATTTCATGTAATAATAATGGGTATTTGGTTTTAGTTGATCTTATTTGTAACTCGCGTTACTGTCATTGTGAGAAAATGAGATATACCTAAATTATTTTTATGGTCGTCAAAACATAAAAATGAGATAATTCTTCTATTAATACTACAGCTACGAAGAAAATACAATAAATCGAACTGGTTTTTTAAGACAGAATTCCAATCCCTATGCTAATTACATAAAATTAAATATTTTCCTAGGTGACAGACCCTTTACTCCTCGTGGAGTATCCACCGACGCAGCACGCGCACGGCTTGCTGTCTACAGCTCTGGGCCTGCGGGTGCCAGTCGGCCGGACGATGCAGGTGCGATGCACCGCGCGCGTGGCGCCCGCCTGGCGGGAAGGCAGCGAAGCAGTCGTCGGGAACAGCCAGCTTGCTGATAGTAAAGAAGCTATGTTATTAGGTAAATATCTATTTTTATATTAATCTGTTGTGTATCTTAAAGAACAATGAATAATGTAGCTGATTATGATATTATACGGCTTATTCACTTTGATGAGATAATTTGACTAGTTTAAAGCCACGTCAGGGGCCCTTAGTAGAGTAGAATGTGCGACACTCGACGCGATGGTTGACACGCATGCTTGTTATTTTACGCCATATAACATCATTTAAGATAGTTTAAAAAATTACAGTTTTCTTAAATAACAGCCCTCATTTATTTCTTTTCGAGGTCAAACGCCACCTAAACAAATGATTTGATTAGTTATTTTATTTACGTTAAAGTTTAACGTACGCAAGGGATAGGGAGCAAGAAAAAAGATATCAATATTTTGATAAAGTTTTATATCACATCTCGAACAATACGTTAAAAATTAAGGGACATTCTACGACGTAATATTGTTTTATTTTTATTATGTATTATAATAAAAGTAGTGCTCAAATTAATGTGTTAAAATTTCCATCGTAGAATGACCTTAATCTTTGTTTAAGGTATCGGAGAGGACAGCATATTTTGTAAGTAATACAATTGAAGTTTCTACGCTAAAATGTTTAGTAAAATCCTTTTTGGTATTGTATATAAAATTCAAGATTTTTATGGCCAATAAGAATTCGATGGCTGACTGCATTGTAGAGCTTTAATAATTCAGTGTTGTACATAATCACTGCTTTTGTAAAAAAATTCAATGTTGTATTTATTTAAAGTCAGAATTAGGTGTTCAATTTTTTATGAACTGAAGTATAAAATCTTGACTAATTGCAAATATAGGTACCCACATTATGAGCGTATGTAAATAAAATATTAAAAAATAATTTGGTAGATATTGAATTGGTTCTTAAGAGGCAAATGTAAACAATTATATTGTTTGAGAAATAAAAAAAAATAGTAAAAACTCATTTCAAAAGATTATTTATGCCTTATTTCAAAAGATTTTTTTTTATTTTTTTTTTAAAAAAACGTTGCCCCACACTAGGATTTTCTCCTGTGTCGTGGGTGCATTTACAAACATACAATATCACATACACATGACACCCAGACCCGGAACAACAATCTGTGGATCACACAAAGAGTTGTTCCGTGCGGGAATCGAACCCGCGACACGTTGCGCGGCAGTCAGTTGCCCAGCCACCGCGCCAACCGTGCAGTCGTTGTTTATAGAGGTACTATATTTTATTGTTTATTGTTTATACTATGTAACTTTCCTGCCTATATTTGGAGTCCAAGTAACTAAATATATTGTGTAGGAGTCAAGAGTTGACGTCGAAAGGGTCAAACGTTAAAATAACGCCTACGTGCATTTACAATTGTATTTTTTAATAATAGTGTAGGTGTATTGGAATAAAGCAATTAGGAAATTACTATGTAAGTACTGAAAATATAGTGGATCGGAACTGTTTGTAAAATTTAAACTGTCAAACACCAAGCGGTCACCGGTGACCGCAACCTATTGTTCTATAATTGTGTCTCTATTGACGGTACTCGACGAGTTAAATGAAAAATATGTTACATTACTAGCTTCTCCCGCGACTTCATACGCTCAATCCCGTTTTCTCCCGTTCCCGTAGGATTTTCAGGATTTTTTCTGTCATAAGAACCTTTTCCTGACAATAAAAAATACAACAAAAAAAAAATCTGCCAAATCGGTCTAGCCGTTCTCAAGTTATGGCGTGACAACCAGAAACGGGTTTCATTTTTATATATATATGTTGATAAGTGAAAAGTGGCTGTAACATAGCATAACATTTACATCTCTTCAGGGATCAAAAGGTGCAACGCATAAGTGCGTCTATATTTGTTGAAAAACGAATGTGTTGAAATTAAATTGATTTTTAACTCTATCAGCTTCACAGTTGGATTACACTAGGAGCTTATAAAATTCTGACAGTTCCCTTCGTCGTTCATCTACGTCTTTCCCATACGAAGTGACTTTATAAAAATATTCCAACTTGAAAAAAACATTGAAATATAGATACGTAAAACCATAGATATAATAAAGAAGATTTTTTTATATTTCTGTGCGTAAAACTAACAAATCCTACAGCAAGAGGTAACTTCAAAGTAGAGCTAAAAGAAAACGCAAAAAATCAGTAACAAATTATGGTGTTACTTTTAATTTCCATTTGTTAGCATCGCAAATGAACGGTGCAAGCTTTGGTGCAACAATATGGAATGTAGGGGGACCGTTGGGGGTGTAAGGGGGGCTTTCTGGCACTAATTACACCGTGCAAACGAACCGAACATACATATCCGTTTAATTAGGAAGGCACTGGTTGTTCTAAGTTACATTTCGGTGCAAATGAATTCTATTTCGGTGTGCTTAATGATTGTAAGCGATATGTTTTAACTTTTAATGTTGTAAGTGTTTGTACAGGGTGTTTTTAAAGTACATTTATATGCCTGTGAAATTCAGCAACTGTTTTCTTTTGGCGGTTATTTAAGCAATTATGTTACTTGCTTGTTTTAAAATTTTGTTCTGTTAAGACAACACTCTGCTACTTTTTACACACATGCTGTATATATTGCTTAGTTATTGTGTCAAGCGTGTATGTGGTCTTAAATTTATAGACTGTTAGATATCAGTCTTAATAAAACATTGAAAAAAATGTAATACTTATAAATTTTATAAAAAAGTTATTGGTTGACTAGCTGTTGCCCGCGACTTCGTCCGCCTAGATTATAAGACATATCTGTTTTTTGTTACAATTTTTCAAAATTAAAGAAGCCTATTTTACTCCTTATTTCATGAGCTGTCTGTAAAATTCCAAAAGTAAAAGTAAAATTCCCATCAAAATCGGTCCAGCCATTTGAGAGATTGGCTAGTACAAACAGACAGACAAAAAATAAAAAAAAGTTATTTTGGTATATATACATGACGTTATTTTAATATTACAAACAGAAACTCCAATTTTATTTATCTGTATAGATTTTTTATACACCAGCATTACAAGATTAAGCTTGTATAATCCGAATCCAAATAAATATCAAAGTTCACTTACTTACAATCAATTTGTAAAAAGTATAAAATGTCTCATGAATTTTCTAAAATCGCTTGGAAGTCCCGCATGAATAGCGAGCAAACGATTGGTCGATTAAAATCGCTCGATAATCATTGAACAAATTTTCAATCGAGACCATTAACTGCGGGGAACATGTAACGACTTTCGATCGTCGATTATTTTTAAAGTAACATCGATTTGAAGTAATTTTTTGCTCCAATATTATTGTTTTAGTACAAAGCATTATTGTTTTTCTGAAGAAAGGTTAAATGCGGAATACTTTAAATTAACATTCATTTCCTATTAGACATGAATGCTCATGAATGTGGAAACAGTAGAAGTTCGTAATCTGTGCCTGAAAAATTGAAGTGAATCTAAGTTCACTCTATAAGTTCAGTCTAGAAATAAAAATCACATCTTGGTACAGACCACAATTGTTGGTCTACTACACCACAATAAAAATTATAAACTAATCTGTATTAGAGTTCTGTAACTCTAACGATTTGTTTTATAAGGGGACAGGCATTTGCCCTGCAGCGGGACAATAATAGGCCTCTATTATTATTATTGAAACACGAAAATGAAGACCAAATCCTTTTACAAGCATAAACATAATGGGGTACAAAAACCTTTAAGTCACCGTCGCAAATCCCCGAGTTATAACAATTTAATATCCCGAATTCCCGACCCGTCTCACATAACAATGTTATAATGTGATGTCGATCGCAAATCGTGATATCTTATGATATTATCATTCGCAAGCCTACTCGAGTGAACTCGATGTCATATCGATAATATATAGAATCGAATCGATTTGTAATTACAAATGTACTGATTAATTAGCTATTAAATTAGTGTAACTCTATACGGATGTGATCGAGGAGTACGATTGCGGGATAATCTAGTGGTCGGTGTTGTAATACTATCAAGTGGTAATTAGATACTATGCCTGATTGATTGTGTGAAGTGATTTGTCAATTTACTACAGATAAGTCATTATATCAGAATCATAATTTGTTGAATCGACCTTAAGTAAAGACTTAGACATTTTTCTGTTGAGAAAAATGTTGAAGGCAACTCCTCCGCTAATGATAGTGACCGTTGACCTATGCGGCAGTTAACGTGTTAGTTGTCACGTCGGAGTCGAACCTCTACCTACTTCCACAGCGTTTACTGACATTTATAGATTTAAAACGTTTGTATCATTAAACCATAGTTGGCAGTTTAAACGTTTTTATACGTAAAACATTAAAGTATCAAAAACACTTTAAATAATTAAAAATTCCGTTTAGTTCCCAAATACTTAATAACATCTGTAATTAAAATAAAGACCCTATAAGCTACTGATGTTCGTTAAACATTGGTTTCCAAATAAATTGGTAATGTTTGAGGCAATATATCATTCGTCGATTTAATACACCTAGGCAATTAGGAATCCTTAGGTACGTAATATTGTACAAAGTTAGGCCTCAATACCAATGAATATGTAATAAGCAATGTTTATTAATTGTACTGTAATGTAAATTATGTTCAAATACTTCGATTGGCAAACGAGTAGGTATCGGTAATAAAGGGACTGGGAAAGTTCAATTTTATTTATTGTTAAATAAATTGATGTGGCTCGCTTTCGTATTTTGTTCGATTTTAAGTTCTCTTTGATAGCTTGGAATCTGAAAAGGTCTATTTAAAAAAAATGATAAAAGTAGTAAGTAACTGGTTGTCCTACTTTATAAAGCAAACATCAACATAAACAATTTGAGCAAACAACAAAAAATAAAGAGTTAAATTAGCAAAGCTACGTTCAGAAAATGACCATAATACCCACTCAATTAAAGAAAATACTCGTCAAATTACACCAACCATACAAATAGACACAATGTACAAAACACATAATTGAACTGTTTAAAGCGTTAGTTAAAAAGATACAAAGTAATCTAGTTTCTTGAAGCGGTGCGGGCGTACAAAGTAAACGGTTGGTACATTATTGTGATGTCCAACTTTTTACCGGGTCCCTGGGGAGTCTCATCATTTAACTCGAATAACAAAGCTTGTTTGTTTCAGTGCGGAGTTCCAGCGAGGCGCCTGCGCTAAGTGTAACGCTGTTAACACTTTCCCTCACCCTCTTCTTCAGACCCCTAATACAATCAGAAACGTGATAAATTATCTCAACTCTTTTATTAACAAAACGTGATTTAGACACAGACATGCCTCTGGTCTATTCCAAAAGGAATACTCCAACAAACTTCATAGATATAATTATACTTTCATTTTATTATTGCCGTTTGTTTCTTACCGATATTGTTTATATGATAATGTACAATTCAGGTAGCTAGTTAATACTTAATGTTTTATAGTAAAATATTTAATTAAGTCTTCGATACATATCTCGGTCATTGCTAGTGGGAAGATTATTTTCGTTGGTGACTTCTCGAAAGTGAAGTGTTAATTACTAGGTACAAAATTTATATTTTTGCAGCAAGAGCTATTTGCAAACGAAAATTTAATTTGAAACCTATCTTTAGAATTCAAAATTATATTGTAAATAAAAGTTTAGAATCGCCTTCTTAGATCTACTGTTGTATATAAAAGTTATGGTTAGTCGACATCTTTTTTGTAAGAATATTATATTAATAAAGTATAAAAAATTGAGAACTTATACTACGTACTGGGATCGTTGACGATATGTAAAAACTATGAGGGATTAATATAAAGCGAATAAATTTTAATTAGAAATGTAACTGCTTCTAAGAATCCTAATTTTTGTAAACAAGTTTTCTAAGTACTTTTGGGTAAGAAAATCTTGAACAAAAAGTGATCACTGCTGTACTATAATAAGTAAGTTTGAGGGACGACGGCCGACTGGGGTCGCGCAAAATGTCAGTACATATCTTGAATTGCTACTAAATATCACGAGGACAGTTGTACATATTGATCTAGAACACATATGCTTTTGTTGTTAACGTGTACTGTAACTAGTATAATACTGGCATGATTTTGTTGAATAAAAACAATTTGTTACATATAGTTGTTTTCTTTATTTTTCTAACAATGATTATTTAACAAAACGTACAGAAAATAAACGTGTATTTGTACGATAATGGATCCGAATTTTGGCTAGTAGCTTTTCTGAGAATTTCGGAATTCTAGAATTCGATAAATTTTAATCGAACCTAACAGAAATGTTTTTTTTTGAAGATCGTTACTGAAAAACAGGAAATAGGGTAGATGCCTAATTTTTACTTTAATGTACGTCTGGTAGATTATTTTAAATCATTAGACATGTATTTTTTATTTTTTTACGGAAACCAATACTTTCGACGATATATTGATTTGAAATGTCGCGTGACGTCACTTCTATGTACATTTTATACGCAGAAATGACGTTTTAGCCCTCACTCCTAAACTTTGATTCGTTTTATCAAAGTAGTGTTTTATTATACGACATAATAAAAAAATACGTGTCTAATATTTTTTCATTACCTAACTTACGGACTAATTATATTTTTAATTTTCATACCCTGTCATCATCCCAATTAAAGGACAAAGTTAGTTTCATTAAAGTATACGATGTACACAACATAAGTGTATCTCGTTAGTAGGAATTTACTTTCGATGTATACCTATCACCTATTAGATTATGTCTAGACACAGTTTCAAAAACAAAGTTAATAGCTTAATAAATTGAAACCCCGATTAAGTTTAATTAATTTTCCTTTTATTAATATTTCATTAGCTCCTCAGAGGACCTACTGTATAATAGCTAATTTTCATACTATTAATTTTTTATCATAATTATTTACCTAATCTAATACAAAAGGTGATCTTAAAATGTATAATCAATAACGTCTTATGATAACGTAGTTTCTGGAACTTTTTAAAATACCTCTAGATATCTTCAGGCGCGTCTGCTGAATATGTGATCTTCGGTAGAGAGAAAATTAAATGAAGCCGTTGAAAATGCGTATTATGATTTCCATGAAGTTTCGAATGGTTCTCGATGATTACCAATCCTCTTATGCAATATGGCTAAGATACCTAACTAATAAAAAAATTATATACTGTTAACATTCCCTTTTTTGCTCGGAGTTTTCTACGGGAATGTAATATAGGTACATGATAAATAAATATAATAATTATCATGAAAACGATGAGAATTCCGTATATTTAATCAGAAACGAGTAATAAACTTAAACATCCCTTCAATACATAACATTATGAATATTGTTCAAGTTGTTCATGAGTAAGGTAACGCGACTGACTTTCTTTTGTTATTTATGTTTGTTATATGTAAATAGCTTTTCCATTTAGTACGAGACGACAACATGATCCTTTCCTTGTCATTTTGAGCATGACGTCATTAACGTGCCATTTCTTTTTCTGTTATTTCAAGCAACATTATAGGATTTAGAAAAAGAACACAATATGTTTCTTTCCTTTTCAATTTGGGCCTGACGTCACTGACATGTCAGTTGTTTTGCAAATGCAGGTAGACAGTGAGACGAACATTTTTATAAAGATTTTGGTAGCAAAGGAACATAATGTTTCTTCATGTTGCTATGGCTTACGGTTACGCGAATCTTCGCGTAATCGCGATGGTGTAGCCCAAGAACGTAATTATTATGTTGATATCCTATTTGTTTAGCTTTAGTTGCAAATGGAGAATCAAGAAGGGATGGTAAGTAAAGTTTCATTTTTATGATTAGATTGTCTCACTAAACCTCATTGACGAAAGCAGATTCCTTTAAGCGTCGGTAAAAAGTCCATCTTTAATATTTCACATTTTTATAATTCCGTTCGTAAAAATGTTTTTTTTAAAGCGTTGTACCGTGCATTCCTAAAGATAAAAATCCCCCTTTACTAGTTTGGTAGCAGTATTTTATCCTGGCGGTCTCCTACAATTGCTGGAGCTTCCAAACTCTTTTGTCAGCTTCATACAGCTCGTCTACGTGCACTTTATAATATTAAGTCCGTAAGGACTCCTACTCAAATAAATATATTATACTTGGGGAGATTATGATATTAAAGTTCTGCAGATGAGGGATTTATACTAGGTTAGGTAGGTTCTTTTGTTTCTATAATATTTTTAGCTCGTAAGAAGTAATTAATGCCAGCCTATACAATAAACTTATTACTAGATACTTTAGATACAAGTTTGAAAACGAATATCGCTTAAACAATCATTCACAATGTAGCTCGTATTTGTTTTGTTTTCCTGACTATAAACTGTTAATTTACCAAAATACATGCATTTAGAGATGTTTTGAACCATAATTTTAATAATCTAAATACAGTACCTATCTTAATTCATACGAATTTGACTCATAATAATAAAAAGGGCACAGACTGACCACGAACAAAACAATTGTTTCCAAAGCTGTCTGCATAAATTAGGATTGCGTGCCACAAAGTATTAGAAACCTACTGGTGCTAACCAAGGCTTAGCTGATAACATTGCTACGTACAAAGACATGCTTAAATTTGCCTTAAAAACAACAGCCAGGCGACGGAATAATTTCTTTTGTTGTGACAATTAACTACAAAATTTATGCCATTAAAATATTAAAAAATTTAAATACGCAAGTACTTTCGTTAAAACCAGTGGGTAGCTTTACGTCAAATTGTGTTATGTTAAAACGTTTTTATTTTGAAGGGTTCGAATAATTAGTTATAATAAAAATGAGCTTTAGTTACCACAAAAATGTTTTTGAAGACCGTCAGTGATCGTTGACAAAGATGATACAGGCGCCTAATCTAGTTATTTTTTTTTAAAACGTTGCCCCACAATAGTATTTTCTCCTGTGTCGTGGGTGCGTTTACAAACATATAATTTCACATACACATCACACCCAGACCCGAAACCACAATTTGTGGATCACACAAAGTGTGATCCGTGCGGGAATCGCACCCGCGACACGTTGCACGGCAGCCGATTGCCCAGCCACCGCACCAACCGTGCAGTTATTTATGCTTTCAGATGAAACACTTACTGGGTACCAATGTCAAAATTCTCAGTACTGATATGGGATCTAAAAAATACAAATACTAGATTTATTTTAACCACGCCCACTTTTACACGGAAGTCACAAAATAACAGACGAAAATTATAACAAACCTATGCGAAACTCTTCGGGAATTGCGCGATAATATTAGACGAACAGTGATAGTTGGAGCAACAATAACCATTATTGTCGTTTCATCTTCGGAAAGTTATAACGAGTAGCTGACACCCGCACTTCAAAATCCGTCCGGTGTCATTTCAACGTCTCACACAAACGAGATGGAATTATAACAACAATAGATTATGACAACAGAATAGAAGCCAAACATTTTAATGAAAACGTCACAGTTGCTGAGACGAGCCAAGATGGCCAAGATGATGACAGGAAATCCAATAAAATAGGGTAGTCAACTTCGATGGAAAAAATTAAAACAAAATTTTCAAAACCATATTACAAGAAAGTTTTTAAACGATATTGTTTTATTTTCTTTATGTTGTTACTAACAGGAAAGTTGGTTGAAACTTTGCGTTATGACCTTAGGGCTACTTCGAATTGTTTATGAAAGAACTATAAAATATTGTTAGGGTTAAGAAATATTGTGGTAATGACGTGATTAGCGAATCGTAGCTAAATACACTGTCAATGTTTGTATACCTAAACATATTCCTTCCTTAGTGTTGTTATTTAAATGAACACAAACGTTATTGCCAGTTTTTACTGACACCAAAAAACTGGAAGTTACATAAGACTGAAAACGTAGATTGCAAACTGTCGTTGATATTTGATATCTGCTGCAATTTCCAATATCTATTCCAAAGATTTCTTTTAAAATTTTTCCTACTTTAAAGTTGACTGTCGTACTTTGTACTAGTCGTGATTATTGGTTTGTTACGAACTAGTAATAGTTAGGAGACGCTGTAAATTGGAATTATTTTTCATCAATAGTTTAATTAAGGTACAGTACGAATCTACACCTTGGAATGAGCAACTAGCTTCACTTCTAAATTTTTGTTATTGACGCTCAAAAGTGTCTTCCTGGTCTAATTGAAATAAATGATTTTGACTTTGACTTTGAGTTACTATTATGGTGCATAATATTGTTGTGAAACCAATGTTGTATAACTTATTATTAGTAGATATATTCTTACATTCGCATTGTTGACATACACAAACGTTAACAAACATTTTTTACAAACATCATAATAATGTAGTAAAATACACATATACCATTATTTACTAGGGATCATCGATCAACCAAACGTTATTGGAACATATTTTCATCTAGTTCCTTTTATTTTTATTGGTTCTTTTATCTTATTTCTGTTTTTTCGGAGCGTAAAAAGTGCCTACATGTTTGGCACGGGGCCTGATAAAATCGGGGGCCGATTACGGTGTCCTTATACTAGAGTTTTTTATTCGTACTTTATTCAAATTGACACGAGGGAACTGGCAGGGTGTGAAGGGAGATAGGCCAGTAGTTTAGTGCCAAGTGTCGGGTGATAGCTGAATAGTCACCCCCGTCCGTCCGAAGTTACATCTGATAGCTGTACACTCGTATTTTGTCACGCAATACTGGACACAGATAAGTTTTTGTGACCCGTTAACTTTACTAGGTCTATTACTTGTGCGTCCATTACGATCCAGGAAGTTTTTTTTTATTAATTATGCATTGAAATTACCACCTTCTTTGTGTAATACTCGTGTTGAATTCGTAATGTGTGTGTTATTATTGAAAAGCATTGTAAAAATGATAAGGTAAATTATTATAGGTATCTGTTTTATTCTATAAGTAGCTACGGAATGTATTTTTGTTTCGTTGCGTGATTTGTAAGCGATGTTCTGTTTTGACAGCAATACATATCTATAAGTGGTCTCATTAGAAGTACATTATTGACTAGCCACTGAAGTCACCTTACGTATTGTTTATGTTTTGACAGGTTATTATTTGGATGTGTTGCTTTGTCAGTGTAAAAAATAATGTCTAAAGTAAGCTTTAATTCATGATAATTTTTTAACAAGGTTTCCTAATTGTATTATTGAAGTTAAGATTACCATTTGCAAGTGTGGCGCCAATCGAGCGACTCTTTGCCTACTATTCAAAACCTTTGTTTAGAGTGAGCAGAAAGCATAAGAAATATCATCGCTGGGAAAAATCCCAGTCGACGCAATGCAATATTTGCATTATTATTCCTCGAACACTTTCTAGAAATGCTCGAAAACTATCGAGTTTCCTCGATCATTTGCAATAGTTACTCGAAAACTAAAAAAGCTTCCTTAAAGACAATGGAGCGTCCTCGAACATATTTGATTTTTTAAGTGTGGTAGAGCCATGCTTCGGCAAGATTGGGTCGGCTTAACCGGAGTGATACCACGGCATCACAGAAAATCAACGTGAAACAACGCTTGCGTTGTGTTTCGTCGTGCGAGTGAGGTTGCCAGATGCCCAATTACCCGCCAGTCATCAGCCTCCCCACTCCCTGAATACTCCACAATCGTCAAATCCCAAAGTTCTTAAAGACCGGTAACGCACTTGTAATGCCTTAGTGTTCCAGGTGTATATGAGCGACGCCGATTGCTAACTATCAGGTGATCCGTGTGCTCGTTTACCGGCTTAATAAATGAAAAAATATATATATCGAGCGTCCTCGATCACTTTCTAGAGTATATCGAAATTTATCGAGTATTTATCATTTTTGGAGTAACAGAGAGCAGTAGCGAGAGATAGTGTCGCGTAAAATGCAGGCGTCAAAGAGCCATCAGACCACCATAGACGGGGCCCACCAGGATTGTTGCTGGTGGTTAGATTGTTATATGAGTACGGAGGCCCTGGCTTTGAGCAAGTGTTGGATAGAATAGGGTGGTTTTTAGTTAGTAAGAGTTGTAAGAGTCACTTCCTCAAGATTTGATGGCTTTTTACCCATCCAACACAAAGGGGCGGCGGGCCTGTATTTGCTCTCCACAATCTATATAGGGTAGCAAGTAATAAAGAACGATATTCCTGGCACACATTATTACACAATTGGTGCTTCTGGTTTCCGGGAACGACAGTCACAGATGTTTGTATCACAATACCAGGTATTAACATATCCATTATCCATTTATAAGATGTTGATTTTAGCATCGATCGTTGGGTACTGAAGATAGATACTTTTAGAAAAAGATTTGTTAAAAAAATTGTCAAGTTATTCATACCTTATAAGATAAGAGTCTACATTAGGAAACAAACATTTAACGACTAAACTAATCGCAACACAGCACTTACTTAACCCAAACAAATCTCAAAGAAAATAACAAAACAGAAAATCCTTTACGTTTAACACTGATTCGCTTCGAACACGGAGCAAACATTCGTTTATTCCCCTATACTTTGGTACAGAAACCGATTTTCGCACATTCTAAAAAGATATTTGCTCTGCACTCGAAATACAATGCCAGCCCAGCAGAGTATCCACAAAGAACGTAATTCGTCGCAGCTGGCGGCCCCACAAAGAAGTGAATATTATCGGAGAGTAGGTCCGGATAGCCGGCAAGATTACAATATGTGACATTTTCTGTTACATCTTCACTTATGTTACGCTAATAATGGCGGAATATTAAATTGGTTATGGAAATATCCATTTAGAAATGTATTTTTTGTGTTAAAGTTTCTTCATCGATCGATACACATACTTCCTTTTGATGTTAAGTATTTTTATTGATTCATTTAATCTTTATTCAGTATGGTGTCAGTTCCATACTCCTGTTTCCAAGAGTTGAACTTCATTCATCCATTTAACTACAGGCTAATAAGAGAGGTAAGGTGTAACGATGATAAAACATTTCAAAACTAAAAAACTCACAACAAAATTTTATTTTATCTGTCCAAAAGTACTGTGAAGTGTTGGTGAGTCCTTTATCAACTCAGAATGTTTAAGCTTTGGTCAGGTTTAACGTAAGTACAATTATTCATGGTTTATTTAACCCACCGTGGTCCTGAGGTGTTTAGTTATTCTGTTATTTTCAGTGAAAACTGTTGAAAACTAAAGGTCGAAATGTTTTAAGTTTTATATTAAATCCTAGCAGGTATTTCAATAGTAAGAATCGCTTGACTGTAATATTAATAATGTCAAATAAAATCATCAACTGATTTGAGGACCTTTGTGTTGTATAAATGTGTCTAGTGATTAACTGTAATTTCTGTAGGTGAAAGAGTAAAGTTAGATATTGCCCATTTAGGACACACGTGAAGTTGCATCGTGTTATGTAGAACAGACCATAGGTCTAAATGGGACACATGGATTTCTTAGGCCTTATGTCAGGTCATTCTAAACTTATCTCAATAGGTCATAAATAAGTATTCATTAGTATTTACACAATAAGGTAAATGTTAGATAAATAATGGTAACGAACTAACGATGAGAGATAATTAGTACGTATAAAATGTTAAGTAATGTTTCATACAAATTTTTCGAATAAACGCAGTTCTAGATACCAATCAGATATATTATATTTCAGCGAATGACATGTACGTGTCCAACTCAAAGGCTGTCAATCATAACTACCTCTAGATATGTATCGATCATAAAATTATATTCTTGGAACCTTAGGCATGCTTTAGCAGGCTTAGTTTTGCAATAAATGGTTAGAATAGTTTTATTCTGGATTCTTTTTAGTACAAAAGTACAATTATTATCTCCTACCTCTGTGACTTTAAATTGTTGAAATTACATTTTAGACCTAAAAATACAATCTGAAACCTCACGTTGGCGACTTTAAAATAACTTGACTACAGTAAACCAAGAAAATTTTACTAAAAATATTACGAACACCCAAACTATGACAAAAAAAAACTGATTAAATTCTGTAAGTACAACAAAAACTCGAAGCAAGTTTTTAATTTTCCTACTCATATTTTACCTCACATACCCGCAAATCCGAAAGAATCTCTGAATTACTGTTTTTTCCAAATTTCTGAGTACCTATAAATTTAGGCGGGCACACGAAAGAATCTCAATATTCGCTTACAACTTTATCAAGTCGGTACGTCAACTTGGAGTGGAGTTTAAAAACTTCATACTTATCAAGATGTTTTGGCTGTGATATCGAAGAAGCGGTGCTCTCTTCATGTAGATTTTACTATCTATTGCCTGTGGCTTTACTCTTGTCTTATCTGGCTTGTAATAAATGATATTTGTTCTATTGATGGGGTATAATTTGGTATAGTTTTACAGTTGAATATTAATGTCAATGAATGTCAGATCATGTGGTCTACATATATTATACTCCTATTTACATTTCTAGTAAAATCTTCTTATTATTGTTACAAATAAGTATATGAATATTATAATCTTTAAAAGCGCCAAATTCTCTACGGTTACCTTACATAGCTTAAATTAGGTACATAGTCAATATCAAGAGGCAAAGTGATTTGTTACTCAACACTTTCTAGAACATTCTAATATTTCTGCCTTTCCAATAAAAATATAAGAATAGGTAGATAAATCGAACAAATCATGATTTATTACTCTGGAGTATTTGTAACAGTTACAATTTTTAGTCGGATGAAAACTTTATTGATAGGATGAAATGTCCATCATAGTAAAACTAAACAAACAGATTTAGTAATCGAACAGAAATCGAGAGTTGAATAAAGCTTCTAATTGGGGCGAACATAACCTATGTAAAATAATGGCTGACCACGCCATGAGTGGTTCGGTTGCATAATTTGCATTTTCAGTGTTCCTAATGTGAGAGCAGAACCTAGTTTCCTCTTCTCATAATCGATAGTCTAATATACAAAGCCATAAAACCACAAGTACGTACTAGTTTTCTGATAATAGTTGTAGAAAATTCTATCTTTTGATTGGAAAGTAATTCTTTAGTTTCTGACGGGAATGTTTGAAAGTACATCATTTCATGGATTGTATTTGGTATTGATACTTGGCTATTAGCTGTATGATATGATGTGTGCATGTGTGTGTATATTGTATAATAGACGATGTGATACTTTTAATAAATAGAGGTATATATTACTTTAGTTTTCAGCGAATCACTGAAAGACTTCTTATAATGGTTATATCCAACGTTGGCCAGTGGTCGCAATTGTGACTGTCGGGCAAGGGTCTCGGGTTCGATTCCCGGATCGGGCAAAGTATTACTGGGCTTTTTCAAAAATCTCAGTAGCACGGAGTCTGGAATTGTATAATATGGTATATAGCAATAGGCTCACCCCCTATTACATGGGACTCATAACAAAAATAGTGAATAGTGGGTGTTGCATTGTACAGTGGCATTAAGTGCCGTTATGTACAGGTGTAGGCAGAGGTAGGCAGAGGTCTTCAAAGTCAAAGTCAAAGTCAAAATCATTTATTTCAATTAGACCAGGATGGCACTTTTGAACGTCAAACAACAAAAATTTATAAGTGAAGCTAGTTGCTCATTCCAAGGCGTAGATTCCTATGGAGAAGAACGAGCAAGAAACTCCATAGGTTCCTCTTTTTCAATCAGGTTTACAATACAATTCTCTAGTTACATAGTTTTATTGGTTCGATAATGTGAGAACAATGCAACACCTAAATCCAGTCAGAAAGACTGAAAAAGAAAATAACCTTGAGGATAATAAAATAAAATGATACAGTCTGGAGCTGACCAGTTCCAATCGACGGTGCCCGTTCACGAACATTTGGCGAAACCTAGCACCGGCCCAACTCAACCATTTTGTAGGGAATCGAGCGATCCAATGCACGTGTCACCGCCAACGAGATCTTTGAGTGAGCATGACAATTCCAAGCTGACATAAATGCAATCTACTAGTCTAATTTGATTTATTTAATTACAGGGCTCTCACATTTACAATAAATTGTGCAACGTTTTAAACTATACAAATATTTAAGCAGCATGATTATATTATTACACAAATAGAATTCATTGAACATCACTGTGTTTCATGTATTATCCTGCGAAGCTGAACCAGCCTGCCTCCAAGCACTTTTATCCTCTATATAATCATTTAGTTTGTAGTATGCTTGTGTACATAACGTTTTTTTAATACATAGTTTAAATTTTCTTTCATTTAGATGCAGTATTTCTTGGGGGATTTTGTTATAACATTTAACACCGATTCCCATGAACGACTTATGTACTTGACAATCTAAAAAACGGCGGGCTTAATCTATTCTTATGTCTAGTTTCATAATTGTGTCTGTCAGACACTTTACTAAATAAATGTAGGTTTTTCCTAACATACATAATATTTTCATAAATAAATTGACATGGAACGGTCATAATATTGATCTCCCTAAACCTTTCTCTGAGAGATTCGCGACGACCTAGGTTGTATACAGTATGTTAGGTTAAACGAGGGACATATTCAAACCCATAATAGTGTATACTCACATGAACCTAACAAACATATAAACGAAACGAAAACACTAATAAATAACAGACAGAACCATAAAAACGCTTCCGCTTACGCTTACGGGTTACGGCTTAGCGGGCTTAAGCGCACTCTATCCTTTTCGGCAAGATCGGCGCATGTTTTGCAACGCGACTTACTTTATGTAAGTACTGTTTCTGTTTACAAGTTCACTTGTTGCGCGCTCAGTGTTCATGATGATTTATTTTATTGGACAATTACTTCAAAAATTTTGGTTATAGGTTTTTTACATATTCGGGACGAGAATCGAACTGAATACCCTCCCTCAATAAGTCCCTCGTTTAACCTAACACACTGTATAGCTCTGACGGCGCACTTTTGCAAGACAAAGATAGACTCAATGTCAGCAGCGTGTCCCCACAGCAGAATGCCATACGACATTATGCTATGGAAGTAACTAAAGTACACCAGTCTTGCCGTGTCTATATCGGTTAACTGACGGATTTTCCAGACAGCATAAGCTGCAAAGCTTAATCGTCCCGCTAGAGATGTAATATGAGGACCCCATTGTAATTTGTCGTCTACAGTAATTCCCAGGAAAATAGTCTCTTTTACAAATTCCAATTTCTCACTATTCAGTAATATGTCATATTCGTTATTTTTAACGTTTGGCAAAACAAATCTAATGCATTTTGTCTTTTTATCATTCAGCACTAAATTATTTATTGTAAACCAGTTTTGAACCTTCATCAGAGCACTATTTACATCGTCATAATTATTTGTACGTCTATTTATTTAAAAAACCAGTGATGTGTCATCAGCAAATAATACCATCTGTGATTCATTCCGTCATGAATAAATAAATGCGGCAAGTCATTTATATAAGCCAAAAATAGGAAAGGGCCTAGTATTGATCCCTGCGGTACACCATAGATATGCTAGCACCCTGTGAGTTTACCTTATTTACTTGCACCTTAAGTTGCCTATCCCGAAGGTATGACTTTAATAGATTTAGCGATACCCCTCTAATGCCGTAGTGTTCCAGCTTCAGCAAAAGCGTTTCGTGCTCAACACAGTCAAATGCCTTCGAAAGATCACAGAATATTCCAATTGCATCCTGTGCTTCCTCCCATGAAGCAACAACACGTTTTATCAAAGCTACTCCTGCGTCAGTAGTGCAGCGTCCCCTGGTGAACCCGTATTGTTGATCATGAAAGATAGAATTCGTGTTAAAGTGGCGCAGCATCTGAACAAGCATCAGTCTCTCAAACACTTTACTAAGCACTGGTAAAATAGAAAAAGGCCTATAGTTATTAGGTTCCGCGCTATCACCGGATTTAAACAATGGAACTACTTTACTGTGCTTCATCAAATCCGGAAAAACCCCTTGATCTATGCTTTTATTAAAAATGAAAGCTAAATGTATATAGCGCTATAGTCTCTATAAAAGCCCTACACACCCTAACCGACATTCCCCAGAGATCTTCAGTCGACTTAAGTTATACTTATAGTTACGGTAAACATTTGTAAAATCATAAAAAGCGTATCTATCTCACAATTTGCAGATGATTTTGTATGTACTGCAATGCGTGTGCGGCGGCTGGCAAGCCGGCCAATTACCGGGTCGGGAGTAAGGGCTGCTCCCCTCCTGCCAAAGCCAAGGCAAAAAGTAGGCCCTCCGCCGCCCCCGTCGTTTCCGCCGCCGCCGCCACTGCCGCCGCAGTCGCCGCTGCCGCCACTGAGGAGGTCGGGATGGACTGCCAATAATGGCCCCATTCCGCCTCCTCCAGGCGAACATCAACCACTGCGCCGCTGCTCAGGATCTCCTGCTCCAGAGCATGGCGCAGTGGTCGATCAATGTCGCCGTGGTCTCCGAGCCGTACTTCGTCCCGCCCAGGGATCACTGGGTGGCGGACCTGGACGGCTCGGTGACCATCATATCGTCGGCCGCCGCCGGTACCCCGACTCTTGAGGCTGCTCAAAGAGGTCGGGGTTGTGTCGCAGCACGGTTCGGAGAGCTCGCTGTGGTGGGCGTGTACTTCTCTCCGAACCGAACTCTCGCCGAGTTCCACAACTCCTTGATGGAGTTGGTCACCGTCGTCGTCGGGTTCCGTTCCCTCCCCGTGCTCGTCCTCGGGGACTTCAATGCCAAGAACTTGGCTTGGGGTTCCCGGCTCACCGACGTCCGGGATAGGATGGTGAAAGACTGGGCCCTTGAGACAGGCCTAGTCGTCCTGAACCGGGGTTCTGTCCCCACGTGCGTGCGGATGCAGGGCGAGTCGGTGGTGGACATTTCGTTCGCCAGCCCTGCTCTGTCACCGCGTATCGTTGACTGGCGTGACATGGAGGAGGTGGAGACGTACTCTGACCACCGGTATATCCGGTTCGACGTCTCCGCCGAGTCCGCAGACCCGCCGGTCAGACAGGCCCCATGTGGTCCGCGTTGGGCGCTGAAACAGCTGGACCGGGAGCTGCTCCTGGAAGCCACCATCGTGCAGGCCTGGGTGATACCACCGGTCAGGCCTGCCGACATCGACGATGAGGCTAAGTGGCTCCAGGACGCCATGTCCAGGATTTGTGACGTGGCGATGCCCCGGATCCGATCGAGGCAACAGAAGCGCCAGGTGTACTGGTGGTCGCAAGAGCTGGCGGCTCTGCGCAAGGCGTGCACTACTGCGCGACGCCAGTACACTAGGCACCGCAGGCGCCGTATCCGTCCTCCTAATGCGGAGGCGAGAGAGGCGGAGTTATACGAGGGATACAGGGCGGCGAAGGCCCTCCTCAAGGCGGAGATATTGCGGGCCAAGGAGGAGGCCCGCCGAGAAATGCTGGGGACTCTGAATGGAGACCCGTGGGGACGCCCGTACCGGATGGTACGCGACCAGCTCCGCGCCTGGGCTCACCCGCTCACTCAGAGTCTCCGGCCAGAGGTCTTGGAGGAGGTGATAAGCGCCCTGTTCCCCCGACCGCGGAGGCGCTTCAGGCCTCCGTATATGACTCTGCCCCCTGCGGTGCCCGACGCGGGCTATAGCGACGACGACGATGACCTCGTCCCAGAGGTGACCGAGGCAGAATTGAGAGCGGCGGTGCGCCGGATGGGCGCCAAGAACACCGCCCCAGGACCCGACGGCTTGCATGGCAAAGCATGGGTCCTGGCCTCGGAGGCTCTCGGGCCTCGATTGATCGGTCTCTACAGCGCATGTCTGGAGAGAGGCCAGTTCCCGCTTCTCTGGAAAGCGGGCAAACTGGTCCTCGTGCGGAAGACGGGGCGCCCTGCGGATTCTCCGTCCGCATACCGGCCCATAGTGCTGCTCGACGAGGTGGGGAAAGTCTTCGAGAGAATCATCTCGAACCGCCTCGTCGCGCACCTGACGAACATTGGGCCGGACCTGTCGGACGGCCAGTTCGGCTTCCGCAGAGGGCGCTCCACGGTGGACGCCGTCATGCGCGTTAGGGACCTCACGACGGGGACTGCAGTGTCCGGGGGTAAGGTCGTAGTGGCGGTGTCTTTAGACATCGCCAACGCCTTCAACTCCCTGCCCTGGAGCTGCATCTTGGAGGCACTCCGATATCATGGGGTGCCTACCTACCTCCGTCGTGTGATCGAGGCCTACCTGACGGACAGGTCCGTCAGCTACCCCGGTCACCGGGGCGAGTGGAACCGGCGAGAAATGTCACGCGGTGTTCCACAGGGTTCGGTTCTGGGGCCGCTCCTGTGGAACATCGGCTATGACTGGGTGCTGCGCACCGACCTCCCGAACGGCATTAGCACAATATGCTACGCCGACGACACGCTGGTGCTAGCGCACGGGAGGTCGCACCAGGCGGCGGCCGATTTAATAGCGACAGCGGTTGCGACAGTCGTTGAAAAAATCCGGCAGTTGGGACTCGAGGTGGCGCTCCACAAGTCCGAGGCCATGTGTTTTCATGGCCGCGGGAACGCGCCACCTCCGGGTGGGTCCCAAATAATGGCGGGAGGGGTTACCATCGGCGTCGAGACGACTATGAAGTACCTGGGACTCGTCCTCGACAGTCGGTGGAACATCGTGGAGCACTTCCGACGTTTGGCTCCAAAGTTGGCGAGGGCGGGGGCTGCGTTTAAACGCATCCTCCCCAACCTCGGGGGGCCAAACGCCTCCTGCCGGAGGTTGTACGCCGGGGTCGTGCGGTCCATGGCCCTCTACGGCGCCCATGTTTGGGCGCCGAACTTGTTGTGGCGTCCTGCTCGGACGCTGCTCATGTCACAGAGGGTCATGGCGATCCGAATGATCCGCGGATACCGCACGATCTCTGGGGAGTCGGCGAACCTCCTTGCCGGATTACCGCCGTGGGATCTGGAGGCGAAGGTGCTCGCGCGCGTGTATAACATGCGCGCGGAGGCACGTCGCCGGGGCGAAACTCCGCTGCCGCGCCAAATAAGTGCGTGGCGGGATGAGCTCGGCGCGATCTCATGGCGGAATGGCAGCAACGACTGTCGCAACCGGGGGCTGGGCTCGCTGCCATTGCAGCGGTAAGTCCCCTCTTTGAGGAGTGGCTTGAGAGACGCTACGGCGTCCTCACCTACCGCCTGACGCAGGTCCTCACCGGACCAAGGGCGGATCCACCGTTGTGGGCACGATGGGCATGCCCACAACCTTAATAGACTTGTGACGTCACCTTTTTACGGTCTATTGAGATCGATAGGCTGATGATAATAAACGATAAGCCTTAATAAAATTTAAAAACACAATGAATCATGAAACGTGCGTAATTTAGAACGCAGCAAAGAGCCATAGAGCCATAGACGATGCTGACATGTTATGACTTATGTCACATTTTTGACAACTTATTGCCGTGCCGCCAAAACTTCGAGCCGCGTAGCGAGGCGTCTGTAGCGCTACTTAATGAGGGTGCTTAAAAATTTTGAAACCGCTAGATGGCGTAACGTAGCCGTGAGGTCCTCACCATGATTGGATTCAATAATGTCACTTTGACATGCTCTGTCATAAATATCCAATCACAATAAAGCTGGACCTAACGTCTACGTAATGTCATCTAGCGGATTTGAAACACCCTCAAAATTATATAATTTGGAGGAGAGATTGTAGTCTGTAATTGTAGCAGATTGTTGTCCGGAGGTACTCGACCTATTTCATTTAGGTGTTTTTCTACCAAACCCTAATGTGAGTATCAGGGACTGGGATATCGATATCGAGATAGTGAAAGTGGAAAAAGTGGTCCAGATGTACCGCCTATTCATTAACGATAGTGAGTCAACTGTCATAAATGAATACCGACTCTGGATGACCAAATGGAAAAGAGAATATAAGAACAATTCGGCCATACCAGACTCATCTCATTGAAGCATGCGACCAAGATTTGTACCCTAACATAAAAATTTTCTTACAAATACTGGCGACTCCAGTCCGGTCCGGTCAGCGTGGCTACCGCAGAGAGATCTTTTTCTACTCTTCGCTGAATAAAATCTTGGTTGCGTGCCTCAATGGCACAGGAAAGATTATCCGGGCTAGCTCTCCTAAAGATGTGAACCTGGATATTGATGACATTATAAACGTTTTCGCAAAAAAGAAACGTAAGCTTGAATTTGTAATTTAAGTAAGAACATAAATAAAGTTGTTTCATGTGAAATGTTTCTAGCATTTAATTTAATTTAATATTCTTAGAAAATATAAAAAAATATCAAAATCTCGCCTGGTGGATCACTTGCTGATCTCACTTACATTACTCCTGATACAACGTCAAGATACCTATTAATACAGTCTTTTTTTTTTTTTTTTTTAAGGGGGGAAAATCATCGAATGACTGCTCCCGCCTGGTTGAGGCGGGAGGGAGTGTCAGACTCTTACTGACTAAAAACCACCCCGTTCCTTCTCCTGCACGTCGAGCCGGAGCCCCGGTTACCCGTTAGGTTCTCCGCGACTCCGAATCGGCATCGGCCCTATTGGGCCCCATCTGTGGTGGTCTGATGGCTCTTTGAGGCGCGCGCGGAACGCGACGCGCCGCACGCTCGGGTCTGTTTCTGGTTGGACGGGGAGCCACCCATGCTCGCCGTCCGCAGGCCCGCGCTTACGGTGGCCGGAGATCGTCCCGCGATCCCCGACGCCCGGTGTGTCCTTCGCGATGGCTGGGTTGCGAGGAGGCAGCGCTTCGCTGCCTCACGCGTCCCGCCTCCTCCTTAGCTAGCATGACTGCTTCGCAAAAGGAGGAGACGGCATCCCAGTCCCCCTCGCTCCGCATTATGGCCTGCACTAGGCTTGGACGCGAGAGGTCGCCATCGCCGATCACATCCCTGAGGACACGGCGGTGCTCAGCCCACGCAGGGCATTCCGCGACAGTGTGTTCCACCGTGTCCTCAGGGCGGTCCTCGCAGTGATGACACCCGGACGTTTCCTCCCGCCCCATCAGACACAGGTACCTCCCGAAACTCCCATGTCCGGTGAGGACCTGCGTCAGGCGGTAGGTGAGGACGCCGTAGCGTCTCTCAAGCCACTCCTCAAAGAGGGGACTTACCGCTGCGATGGCAGCGAGCCCAGCCCTCGGTTGCGACAGTCGTTGCTGCCATTCCGCCATGAGATCGCGCCGGAGCTCATCCCGCCACGCGCCCATCTGGCGCGGCAGCGGGGTTTCACCCCGGCGACGTGCCTCCGCGCGCATGCTGTACACGCGCGCGAGCACCTTCGCCTCCAGATCCCACGGCGGTAATCCGGCAAGGAGGTTCGCCGACTCCCCAGAGATCGTGCGGTATCCGCGGATCATTCGGATCGCCATGACCCTCTGTGCCATGAGCAGCGTCCGAGCGGGACGCCGCAACAGGTTAGGCGCCCAAACAGGGGCGCCGTAGAGGGCCATGGACCGCACGACCCCGGCGTATAACCTCCGGCAGGAGGCGTTTGGCCCCCCGAGGTTGGGGAGGATGCGTTTAAACGCAGCCCCCGTCCTCTCCAACTTTGGAGCCAAACGTCGGAAGTGCTCTATGAAGTTCCACCGACTGTCGAGGACGAGTCCTAGGTACTTCATCGTCGTCTCGACGCCGATGGTAACTCCTCCCGCCGTTATTTGGGACCCATCCCGAGGTGGCGCGTTCCCGCGGCCATGAAAACACATGGTGATGATATCGATGATATCGGAGTGCCGGATGCAGCTCCAGGGCAGGGAGTTGAAGGCGTTGGCGATGTCCAGAGACACCGCCACTACGACCTTACCCCTGGACACTGCAGTCCCCGTCGTCCGGTCCCTAACGCGCATGATGGAGTCCACCGTGGAGCGCCCTCTGCGGAAGCCGAACTGGCCGTCCGACAGGTCCGGCCCAATGTCTGTCAGGTGCGCGACGAGGCGGTTCGAAATGATTCTTTCGAAGACTTTCCCCACCTCGTCGAGCAGCATTATGGGCCGGTATGCGGACGGAGAGTCCGCAGGGCGCCCCGTCTTCCGCACGAGGACCAGTTTGCCCGCTTTCCAGAGAAGCGGGAACTGGCCTCTAATTAATCCAGTCTAGTGTACCATATTGACTTACTGGCTAAAAGAAAAAAATATAACTTATTGATTAAAATAGGTTTGGATCGAAACTGACTATTTGATTTGAAGAAATCGGGTCCGACTTCCTCCTAAGTTTGTTTCCTTTCCTAAGGACCAAGTCCTGATGCTCAGAAAAAAGGAAATAATCTAATTCTAAAGTTCATAAACGACTTGCATGATTGTTGATGAGCATGTTCATGCTCCGACTCGTACTTAGCCGATTTTCTAGTAGCTGTGACCACAACCTTTTTTGAATGCTGGATCCGCGCTTGCACCGGACATGGAAGTTTCGGGAGGTACCTGTGTCTGATGGGGCGGGAGGAAACGCCCGGGTGTCATCACTGCGAGGACCGCCCTGAGGACACGGTGGAACACACAGTGGGAGAATGCCCTGCGTGGGCTGAGCATCGCCGTGCCCTCAGGGAAGTGATCGGCGATGGCGACCTCTCGCGTCCGGGCCTAGTGCAGGCCATGATGCGGAGCGAGAGGGATTGGGATGCCGTCTCCTCCTTTTGCGAAGCAGTCATGCTAGCTAAGGAGGAGGCGGGACGCGTGAGGCAGCGAAGCGCTGCCTCCTCGCAACCCAGCCATCGCGAAGGACACACCGGGCGTCGGGGATCGCGAGACGATCTCCGGCCACCGTAAGCGCGGGCCTGCGGACGGCGAGCATGGGTGGCTCCCCGTCCGACCAGAAACAGACCCTATCGTACGGCGCGTCGCGTTCCGCGCGCGCCTCAAAGAGCCATCAGACCACCACAGATGGGGCCCAATAGGGCCGATGCCGATTCGGAGTCGCGGAGAACCTAACGGGTAACCGGGGCTCCGGCTCGACGTGCAGGAGAAGGAACGGGGTGGTTTTTAGTCAGTAAGAGTCTGACACTCCCTTCCGCCTCACCCAGGCGGGAGCAGTCATTCTATGATTTTCCCCCCTTAATAAAAAAAAAAACGACATTCCCCAGAGATCTTCAGTCGACTTAACTTTGATATCTTTAAACGCTTTAATGACTGCTTGGGGGTTTGTGTACTGAAACCGAAAAACAGAAGGGCATTCTTTAACATTACTTTTAAGAAGCTCCACTGAAAGAGTTGGAGATGAATTCAACGCTTCTGTAGTTTTAAGCGGTATATTTTTAAAGAAATTTTCAAATTCCTGGGCAACTTTCGAATTTGTACTAATGCGTCCATTTTCGGTATTTAAATTAAATTCAGTGTTCATCTTTACGTGATTTATTTCTACCTGTCTCGTTATTAATTATATTCCTAGTAGTCTTTATTTTGTTTTCTGCGGTCCTAATTTTGCTGCTAATATGAAGGGCTTTTGCATGTTTACAAACTAATTTGAATATTTTTGAGTATCTGGAGACATAGCTGTGAAAAGTCTCACTATTATTAAATGGTTTCATACCATAGAGGTCAAACAACTTACCCTACTTTTACGAATACCTGGTGTAGCCCAGTCACAGAATACAAATTTACATTTAATGTTTTTACGTTTTAAAGGGAACATTTTATCAAACTGTGTTTTAATAATGGACAATAAGTTGGCATAAATCTCACTTGGGTATTCACTATCACATATTTGGCCGCATAATTCATTACTTAAGTTGTTATTAAATGACTCAATTTTTTTAACCGTGATTTGTCTGAACATAATTTCCCTTTTTTGTATAGTTTGTATAGTGTCAAAATTTACTATTAGCCCACTGTGATCAGATGGTAATATATTTACAATGTCTTTATGTAAATAATCACAGTTACAAAAAACATTATCTATACATGTTGCCGAGGTGGAAGTTACTCGGGTGGGTTCCAAGAAAACATTAGACAAATCAAAAGATCTAAAGAGGCTTAACAAGTTAGTACAATTAGAATTTCTTTCCAAGAGATCAATATTAAAATCGCCACATACTATGGTATATTTACTATTAGAGCACGTTTTTTGCAATACATCTTCCATTACTGAACTAAAAGAATTCAGATTCTGCAAGTTAGGAGGCCTATAAACACATACTACAATATACCTATCCAGCTCAACACAGGACAACTCAATTGTGTGTTCTATTGATAGTAATGCAATATCTTGTCTTACCTTATAGTTTACTGAATTTTTTACTAAGATCAGGCTACCACCATGTATCATTGTTTTACGATTATAACAGCCGCCAATACAATAGTTTTCAAAATGAATAGATTCTACTTGATAGTCCTTCAGCCAGTGTTCAGTTAAAATAATAATATCATACTTAAATTTTTCTAAAACCAATTCTATTTCAAGTAATTTTGATGAGCAGCCCTGTATATTTTGACTTAATAGTGTTAACAAGTTGTTTTCTTTATACTTATGTGATATATTTTTATATTGAGTCTTAAATATACTGCCAGAATATACCTTACTATTAACATTATCTATGATGGTATGTTCTGTTGTCTTACAATCTAGTTTAAACTAGTATTATTAGTTAAAGTTATGTTGTTACAGTTAAAATTTATCATAGTACTGTTAGGTTGCCTAGACAGCACAGATTCGTCCCTACAACTAGTAATTGTTATATTATTTATAACAATGTTAATATTAAATGCTATCAGTATAGCAATAGTTTGTCTTTGTCTTATTGAAAGGTACATACTCTTTTCTGTCAATTTAAAATCACTAATAAACTTATTAGTATCAAAAAATAAAAGTTTGTCACTATGACAACATGCCAGTTGGTGTAATGTACTATTCAGTACACCAATGTGTTTATTTTTAGAGTGTGACAAAGAATTAGAATACGGGAATGCACAAAGCATTACTTTTCCCACGTTGAGTTTTAATAAGGTGTCCACACCGTTCACTATATCCCTTCTTTTTATACCTAAACTATTACCTATTGTTAAAACTATCATAGACTTTACATTTAATTCTGTCTGAGTTGTTAATATAATTATGGTTAAGGTGACCATGTAACATTTTACCAAATCCTGATGCCAATTCATCACCAAAAATATAAGTTTTGTAGTTTAATTTATAACTATCATTAATTACTTTATTTACTTTATTTTTCTGAGTCTGCCTACCCCTTCGAGGTTAAAGGGCGTGATGTTACGTTATCCAAAGTAAGAGAATTATTTTACGTCTTTCTTATTTTACACGTGTATCTAATTATATTACCAGTGTGCCTTATGAACAGAATAATATTGTTTCACGGTATAAATAGTTATGGTAGGCAAACTTCTATGAAGGGAACTTTAACAAGACGCTTTAGTAACGCTTAGTGGTAAAATGATACATATTTCTAAGGGACAGTTGCTTTTATACTTTGCAAGTTCAAGTTACCAAGTGCCTATTTACATAAGTCATTGCATATTGTTCAGTATACTGTTCTAAATATACTAGGTTATAATATTGACTACACGGTTGGCGCGGAGACTGGGCAACCGGCTGCCGTGGCACTCGTTCGGTTCCTGCAAATTGTTGGGTCCGGGTGTCATAATATGTATGTGAACTTGTATGTTTGTAAATGCACCCACGACACAGGATAAAATTATGGGGCAATGTTTTTTTTTAATATACCTATTAAAACTATATAGTCATTACGTTTTGATTTTGAATTCTTTGATCAAGAAAAGTGGCATTATATTAATTAGGTGCTTGAATAAAGTTCAAAAATCATTAATGTGCAATGTTTGAGAGATGTGGATTTAGTGATAACAAAAATATTACTGTAAAAGTTTCAGAAAATTGAAACACATTTTTCCATCCATAGTCTTTCTTACACTTGATTAAAATTTAAATATTATTTTCAATAATATCATCTGAATTCTGCGAGTACTATCTAATCCACCTAATAGATTCAAAATACGGCCACTATTTTACTATTTTCATCAAAAGGAGCATTAAAGCTGCGATTGAATAAGAAATGAGATACATAATTTTAAAATCCCAACCCAAGGTGCTTAGTAATCGAATTTATTACATTTCAATATTTATTTAATAAGCTTAATGCTAATCTAATATTAAGTCGCATTCATAGAAAAAAGGTATTTTGTGTACCTACTGATTTGTTCTCTATTCTATCTCAATTTGTAAATCGTAAATAAAAATTCTTCTCAGACATTATTTGTATTAAAACTTTTGTGAGACATACTAAATGTTTTCGGCTTACTCACGTAATTATTTGACGAGGAATTCGACTAGTTTCAAGCTATGCTAGGGCTCATATTCATGAGCAGCAGCGGTTTCGCGACAGTCGCCGCGTCGCGGGTAATAATTTATTCTCGGACATTTATTCAGATGAACATTCAAACGAATATAGTTAGGTTCAGATCTAACATTACCAAAAAGCTAACATGATCGACATACGAACAAAATAACAAAACCCGTACAAACCGTTAGCTTATTTCAAGGTGGATGTTTTGTGTGAAAAAAATGTCCTTCGTGTCGTATTTCTTAAGACCAGTGATCAATTGGCAATGGTCACGCAGGTGGAGGCACGCGATGTTCCGACTCATACCTTAGCCAACGTTCTGACACCTCCTTTTCTAGATTACAAACAAAAATACTACCGTGCCTCTTCATTACCGACCACTTAATTTAATAGAACGTACCTTTTCATTCCGCCGGTGGATCGTGTGTAATTGAAAGCCTCATTTGTATGTATTTCTGGGTTGTTATAACCGACTTAAGCCACGTCTGCAGAGCCTCGGTAAGTAAATATACACACTTATTCCCTGGAATTGAAGGTATTTTAAATGTTCTTCTTTTTGGCGGGAACAAAAAGGTAAGTAATAGATGTTGTAATTTTTGTTGCGTTACTATTTCTTTAAATAAATGAGCAAAGGAAACATGTTGTTCTATTTTTGCGAATGGTCATCGATTTCAATTACAAAAGTAGGGCCAATGCTTTGATTTCTAGTTACTCAAGTGTATTATAACGTTCTTTAAGTCAGTTTTTGTAAAACAATGCGTAATGGATACTTACGAGTTTTTGTTTTCCCATTAATTTCAAAGTTACTAAATAATGTTACGTAGGAATTTTTCTTTAAGTAAGTTGAGACACGCTGAAATAGATGTTATATTCGTATACATTTATTCCACATTAGGATGAGATCATTCCTATTTTGATCGATAGCTGAATGGAATGTTTATATATTTATTTTGTTTTGAATAGAATAAATTGAATAATAGACATTATAGTCTACTCTTTGAAATCTTACTTTAGTAATTGATTGTTGGAAAATTTCGTGTGGCTATAAAGAAGTATTAGATACTTGAAACGACCTTAGCCTTTGATAGATAAGTACTAAATTCATCATAATTATCCTCATCCTCAAATCTGTCTGCCTCGTTGGCCGAGTGGTCGCAAGTGCGACTGCCGGGCAAGGGGTCTCGGGCTCGATTCCCGGGTCGGGCAAAGTATTACTGGGTTTTAAAAAAAATATCAGTAGTAGCACGGAGTCTGGAAATGTGCCCGGTATATGAAAATAGGCTCACCCCCTATTACATGGGACTCATAACATAAATAGTGAAAAGTGGGTGTTACTTCTGTGTGCACCTCTGCCTACCCCTTCGGGGATAAAAGGCGTGATGTTATGTTATGTCAAATCTGTCATTGATCCTGACATAAATAACAAACAAAGAATATTTAAAAATTTAAAACGAACTATATAGAAGAGAGAACTTTCTCTTAATTATAAAAATTGTTCTGAAGCGTATGACCGTGATGCCGGGTGGATACGGAGCCGGTACTTTGCTCTTCTCATTAAAAACGTCAACAGAGCAAGCGTCGTCTCCCATACAAATGCATAGTGTCATGTGAAGTCATTAGCCAGTAATCACGTGACGAGATTGCAGCAGCCTTTTGTTTGCTCCTCATCCACCCGTGTACACGATAAACTTTTGTCCTTGCCACGGAACCGTAGAACATTAACGGGAAACGTCAACTGAAATTGCATCTTACTGCTTTATATTTAAATCGAAATTAATTCTACAAAGAATAATTTCTATATTTTTTAATGAAGACCCTTCTTCATCTAAGGGTATAATCCGTATAATCGCTGGTAAATAGTCGCTCATTCCGATAATATTTGCTTCCAATAAAGAAGTAATTGAATTTGGTGTCTGGCTAGCCGAACGATTTGTTACACCGCTATCTTTGGATGTCGGATGACGCAGCTCTGATGAATTATTACCCTTAATGTGCTCTTAACGCAAAAGCATTAATATTTTTCAAATTATGAGCAGTACGTTGTAAGACCAATGGTTAGATCTTGGGACAAGACAAATTGGCGAAAAATAAGAATGAGTCGATAAAAGCAAGGACGTCCATCATATAGAGGTACAGGCATTGAACCCTTAAGCCACTCGCATAAAATATAAACCATTATTTTCATGTAACCTCAACAAACAATACAGCTTGCGTTTCGTGAAACTATTTTCATAATTCATTTTAGATTATCAATGATAATAAAAGTTTAAAGAAACGCGATAAGTTTTATAGTCTCGTCGATGGAAAGTACATAAGAAACAATAACGATTTAAAAGTAAGGCTTCCGTAATGAAGGACGTGATGAGTTTATTGACTCAGTTAGTAAAATCAATAGGACAGAGGTTGGTGCGGTGTACGTAGCGTGGGCTTAAGACGCCTACTTAATTTCGTCGACTCCGCAAACCTCCTGCGAATACGGATCACATGATCATTAAGATATCTAAGACGACTCCTCAAGACACTGCTTACTGTGCGGGGCTTTTGTGATCTGCCGTAATTAATAGGCTTAATATTTCATACACTTCCTGAGGATTTTCGCTAATTTTCTCCGTCGACGATACGTTTAGGTGGATTACCCTCTGCTAAGCGGAGACACCATCAGTCAAGATTACGAAGAACTGAAAATAACTGCCGCTCTTTAAAAGCGTTACCTTGTTTAGTCCGCTCATTAAGGTAACTTCGTTAACATAATAAAAGTCATCTTCAAACGTTATTGCGTTTCCGTAGACAAACGTGTTCCTTGATTGTCGCCTGTTTACCAGCCTGCCAACATAATAATATTTCTCTTAAAAAATGAACGTTATAAAAATACTGCGACACATTTTATTTTTTTCATCTCATGCTCTGAAGTGCCCATTGTATCGAAAGCTTATTTTGTCTATCTTATTGTTGTCTTGTGTCATACAAAATATTGTATTGTTAGTATTTTAATAGTAAAAACTCTCTTCAAGTAATATCTAGGAAAAATGTGATATACTTATTTTGTGTATGTAGTTTTTTCTTTGTTTAGCGCTTACTGCCTTCGGTCAATGGATAGATGAGCATACCGAATGTTTTGAGAGTCTTTTATGCTACGAAAACTCAAAGTCCTACGCCACACAAAGTTGAAAACTCTAAAAATGGGTCAACATAAACGTTGTTTCAGGACTGAAGCATTAGATCGTGTTCGTAAAATACTATTTTTATCCAATTTTCAGTGTCTTATTGTTACCCCTTGCTTAATTGGAAAAAGGTAACAATAAAACATTATTCGAGTCTCTGATGACGTGGACAGATAACCTCTTTTGTTCCGTTAAGGTTGAATTGCAATTAGATCCATTACTTACTTCTATGAAACTGATATTATTGTCATGTTAGTGTTGATGAACTTTCTATATTAATTAAAAACGTTCAGTCATATAGTTGTTGTGGATGTAATTATTTTTCTGTTATTGGCAGAAAATAGCCAAGTCCTTTGACTTGGCAACAATCCGATCGTCACAATTAGGTTTTATCAGACGTAATTGGTACCTTTGTCTTACAACAAAGACTTAGTTTATAGTTGGTACATAATGTAATTCTATAAAAAGACATCTATATCAAAATACTGTAATACAAATATGTTTGGAATTATTTTATTAATTCAAATCAATCAAAAACTACTCATATTGTAATGAAACATGAGAATATTAACTAATTAATTTGTAGAACAGATACGAAAGCCTCTGACACGATAATTGACTGTTATTGTTAAAATAACGAGCACAAATTAATTGTATTACTGAGTTTATAAAATAATAATAATAATAAAATAATAAAAACATTTATTTGCAGTAAACATGGTATAAAAAGGTCTTAGGTTTACAATAGGCACAAACATGTTCAGCTAATAAAACAGCATGCAAAAATTAAATATTAGGAGCTACAAAATATATTAATTGGACAGTTACTTTGTCAGTGTTCTAGTTACTGACTTATAAGTACAAAAAATTATTACACATATTAAGTACTAGGACTATTTATTATTATCACTTATTCATATTTAACCATCATTTTAATATAATTGCCGACAAATCTCTAACTATGTTCTACTAATAACTAATAACTATGTTCTTTTTTCCATAAAATTCTTTACACTATAAAAGTTATGTTCAATCAGCCATTTATGTAGTTTAATTTTCAATAATCTTATATTTAACATTTTAAACTCAGTTGGCAAGTGATTGTACAATTTTACACACATTGCAAGGCAGTTTTTGTTGTATTTTGTTAACCGCGGGAAATCATTCACAACTAGCCTATGAACATCACGTCTATTTCTTTGGCATAAGTCATTCGCCGTTTTAAATAAATGTTTATTTTTGGCAGTGAATACACATATTTCATAAATATAGAGAGCCGGTAAAGGTAACAAACCAAGTCTCTTAAACGCTGGTTGACATGAGACTTCAGGTTGGAGTCCACAAATTGCACGAATGCATTTCTTTTGGGCTATAAATGCTCGACTTACATCGGTGCTATTACCCCACACTACGAGACCATATCGTAACAGTGATTCTACATACGCATGATAACAGATAATCGCAGTTTTTTGGTTGGTTATGTCTTTTACGTGTTTTAGTGCATAAACAAATTTATTAATTTTTTTACTTATATTATCGACGTGTTCTTTCCAATTGGTATCTTTATCTATTGTTACACCTAAGAATTTAGTATGTGATACTTCTTTAATTTTGTTTACATTGAGGTTATTTGTGTTATTAATATTATTTAATTGATGGAATTAAATTTAAACCGATTTATCCAGATTTATTTTTAAACGATTTGCGTCAAGCCAGTTTAATAACTTGCTGATTGTATTATTAATTTCTATCTCATGATCTGTGATGGTGTAGTATTTTTTATCAGATGATACTATAAAAGATATATCATCTGCAAACAATATACATTTATGTTTTGTAATGCTGATTATGTCATTTATGTACAGTAAGAATAGTATTGGGCCAAGTACGCTGCCTTGGGGAACGCCAAATTTATTATGTTTGTACTCCGAGGAGTAAGAGACAATATCTTTTTTCTTGTTAAGTCTATTGACAATGACACATTGTTGTCTATCGTGTAAGTAGGAACTTATCCATGAAAGCGTAGGACCTCTGATTCCGTAAATCTCAATCTTTTTACGTAGGATATCGTGTGACACTAAGTCGAATGCTTTCGACAAGTCAAAAAAGAGGCCAGTAGTTAAGTACCTATTGTTAACATTGGAGAGCACATCTTTCATAAGAGAGAAAATGGCTAAAGTGGTAGACTTATTTTTTTGAAAACCGTATTGTTCTTTGTTTATTATTTCAAATTTATTGCAGTAATCAATTAATCTTTTATACATACATTTTTCATAGAGTTTAGATATCACAGGTATTAAAGTTATAGGGCGGTAATTATTTATGTCAGATTTGTCTCCTCTTTTAAATAAGGGCTTTACAACTGATCGTTTTAACAATTGGGGAAAGTTCCCGATTGAAAAAGATAAATTTATTAAATAAGTAAAGATACTGGTCAATTCACAGTGACAAGCTTTGATAATTTTTGTGCTTATTTCATCATATCCTGTAGATGCAGTATTAGATAATGACGCGATTTCTAGTCGCACTTCATTTTCGAGCATTGGCTTTAGGAACATAGAGTTAGTTCGTTTAGTTACATTAGCTGCGTTATAGTTTTGATCAGCATTCGTTTTTAACGTTATGGAGGAACCAAGTTCTACGTAGTGATCATTGAACACTGATGCCATTTTTTCAGGATCAATGATTTCAGTACCATTTATTTTTAAGGCTTGTATATTTTGCTTCAGGTTGCTTTGATTTGTTTCGTTTTTTATTACTGACCATGTAGCTTTACATTTATTTTTATGCGTATTAATATAGTTTATGTTTGTTTGTTTTTTAGAGTTTAATATACAAATCTTTAGTAATTTAGAGTATTTATTATATTTAAGTTTGTTAGTTAGGTTTTTATTGTTATAATATTGAAAGCGTAGTTTACGTTTAGTTTTGCAACTTTGTCGTAAACCTTTACTTATCCACTTTTGTACATTTGTTTTATTGGTATTAATTTTCACTCTAATTTTGGGAAAGCAAAGATTGTACATAAGACAAAACAACTCGTGAAATTTGTTAAAAGCGGAATTAGGATCACTATCTAGATATACGTCACACCATGAAAGATTATGTAGACATTCTTTAAATTTAAGTATATGGTTTATGTTGTAGTCCCTTTTATAAATATAGTAAGTATCTGATTTTGTTAATATGTGTTTTGTAGGAAAGCTTAACATCTGTGCAGTATCATGATCTGATAGATATAAGGGTAATACTGTTGCATTTGCGTTGTCAATGTTGCTTAAGATGTGATCAATACATGAAGATTTACGAGTTGGGACGTCAATATGTATTTTTAAATTGTAATTATTAGATAAATCTAGGAATTCATTTGTAATGTTGCCTTTTTTAACGTATTTATATTAGTATCACCAGCAATAACAATATTAACCCTAGCGTTGTATTTATTTTGTAAAGCTTGTAACAGATAACGAAGTTTTGTTAGAAATTGTATTGGGTCAGATTGAGGAGTTCTGTAAACGCATATAATTATCAACTTTTTATGTAGAATTATTTTTATCTATTAGACTGTGATTTTAGAAATAGAATACGTAATGTTAAACTTGATATTATGCTTATATTTATCTAAATTATTAAATTGTTTGAGGATTACAATTAGTTTCTTGCAAATAAATAATGATTTGAATTTAATGGCCCTGTGTAGAGGTAGTTGGATAAAGTACACGTGGGTAGTTAACCTACTTTTTTCTCAGATTTGCTTTAAGTCCTAATAACAAGGATATTCATTCACCTTCTCATCCAAACAAAACTCAACCCTAGCGTATTGACATCATCCCATAGAGTGGTCGAACAAATTCTATACAAACATGTACCGACACAAGTGTCACTTTCCTATTCAAGTATTAGCGATCCCACCCTTTCATGTCAAACCAGTATATCCCTGTTTTAATTCGGCATGTTATCTTATCACCGGTTCCGTCACTTCGCGTGTCGTATCGACCCCGGACGTGATTCCGTGCCCGTTTAGTTTTCTGTTATTGAGATAAATTCGGGAGCCGGACAGGTAACTGTTTTTAAGCAATCTGCTTAGTACTGTGGATAGTTTTGTAAGGAGTTGATGGTTTAGCTAGATTTTTTGTGACTGCTGTAGTCTGAGGCTAGGAATTTAAAAATGTTTTCTCTTGAAATGCTAAAGTTATATTTACTATTGAAATGGGACGTAAAACTTGTACCCAATATATAGTGTCCTTTTAAGTAACTTTTAAATTAACCTATTAACCCAAATGAGGTCCACGACATAAAACGCCGCTTTTAAAATGTAGTGCCTAGTAAAATGTTTAGTTCTAAATGCACTTATTCAGGTCAAAACATGGTCAGTACTCCATAAAGCTTGCGAACGATAGCATCGCCTGTGCATCGCCCCTAAGTACCGTTAAATAAGTTTATTTTCTTTTCTCTAGACTCTATTACTAGAAGAAAATGTTTCCACATTAGTTGCTCAACATGTAAATTAGATCAACTTAACATTCTTGTAAAGGATTCATAATGAACTGAAATAAAATTTAGCTTTTTATCTTTTATGTATTTTCTCTGTTAAAGAGTATACTTTTTTTAAGGGGGGCAATATCATCGAATGACTGTTCCCGCCTGGGAGAGGCGGGAGGGAGTGTCAGACTCTCACTGACTAAAAACCACCCCGTTTCTTCTCCTGCACGTCGAGCCGGAGCCCCGGTAACCCGTTAGGTTCTCCGCGACAGGAGTATACGTTTAGCGATTTAATTATTGAAGTAATAATACCTAATTAAAATAAAAATGATTTAATAAGTGGGCTTGGATCAGCTTTGCAACCAGTGCATGAAGGCCTCTAAATTTTCGTTGACTTAATAGATCTCCAATAGCTTAGCAGTGGAAGCACTCCGGTGATGACAGTCCGATGATGAAACATTACTGCAAGATAAAGCCCACTATGATGTAGAATAATTTTATTACCAAATATCAATTATTTCATGCCATGAGAGCCATACTTCGGCACGAATGGTCCGGCTCGACCGGAGTGATACCACAGCCTTACCAAAAACCGACGTGAAACAACGATTGTGTTGTGTTTCGTCGTGTGAGTGAGATTACTGGAGGCTCAATTATCCCCCTCCTTACTCAACCTACCCAATCCCTGAAACCCCAACAATTCTCAAATTCTTAATTCCCAAAAGGCCGGTAACTCACTTCTAACACCTCTGGTGTTCCGGGTGAACACCAGACAACGCCGATTTCTTACCATCAGGTAATCTGTCTGCTCATTTACCGGCTTATGCCATAAAACATATAATATTCAATACCAACAAGACAAGCTCAAGCATATTCATACCTTTGCACGACACGAGGAATCAAATAATAAAGTAAAGGCAACCGGTACATTTTGCGGCACAGGTTCAAACGTCATGCCTAGACGGTTCCTAGCCTCATACATTATTTAGCTATAGGCAGTCACGTATTTTTCGAGTAGTTCCAGTCCGCTTTTGCTTATGAATAAATGAAGGAAAAAATGTCAGTGGCAATAGTCGGGAGATTCAGATGTGAGTGAATTTTCTTAAAATTTTTACGCTTTAAATCTTCATGGGTAGGTCTTTTCGTGTTTGTGTTCAATGAATTTCAGTGTATGTGAAGTTTTTGTTAAAGTTTTTGAATAAGAAAAGAATTTTTGTAAATCATTCATAATAATTTTGTATTTTTATATGTAAATATTCAATATCTTAAAAATCTTTATCTTTTCAACTATTATTGTGAATATGAATGTGTGTGTGCGCGCGCGTTTGTGCTTGTGTGTGTGTTATCATTACAGTAGATAAATAAAAGTTTACACATTTTATTAAAAATCTCATGTATGCTAAGTTTATTCAGTAAGTACAAAATAATCCAACCTTCAAGATATTTGTCACAAAGAATAAACTCTTTCACTTTATTTTCAGCCTGAAGTAAAATAAACCTTAGGAATCTTATTTTAGAAATGTTTATTTTACTACGAATACTAAACTCGACATGTAAAGCACACAAAAATATATTAAAATTCATGCCACCCAGCGAACCAACTTCATGGTTATTAAATTAAACCCGTCTTACAACCAACATGCATACATTTCATACACAACGAGAACAGAGCCACTCAACATTTTACTTCATCTAAATAGTGAAATCTAAATTATGGTAATGACATTATAACATCTCGCTTGTTATTTTGCGAAGGGGTAAACTGAAGGATATATCTACATGCCTACACTTAAATATATTTGATAAACCTCACTCACAAGAAGAAACACAATGCAAGCGTGGTTTCTTGGCGGTTTTCTATAAGGTCTCAAAGTTCTCCGGTCAATTCAGCCCATTCTTGCCGAAGTATGATTCTTCCATGGGAGATTTGTAAGTAAAATTGTAGAATAGAATGTCATAATCAAAGCTTTAATTTTAACTAGATGATATCAGTCTGTCTGTTAGAGAAACTCAGCTGTCTAATGACTTTTAAATACTACAGACCAAACTTTGTTAGTAGAAAAAAAAATTATGTGCAGCAAGTTTTTTTTAGTTTTGGTGTGCAAATTTTGGTTGGTGCTGTGGCTGGGCAACCGGTCGCCGCGTAACGTGCAGAGGGTTCGATTTCCGCACAGAGCAATCCTTTGTGTGATCAACAAATTGTTGTCCGGGTCTGGGTGTCACATGTATGAGAAATTGTATGTTTGTAAACGCGCCCACGACACCGGAGAAAATCCTAGAGGGAGGCAAGGTTTCTTTAAAAAAACATACAGTAATCTCTTTCATTCTTTGAATTATAAGTAGATATTTTCAAGTCTTAAAAGAGTGCAAAATGCAAGTGTACATGGAAACAAATCCTCGTTTTTATTAGAGCTATGAACGCGAAGATGTATTTTATTGCAGTTCTGAAATATGCCGCCCGTTTCGGTCGATGTTTCTGGAAACTAAAGTCCGTTATAAGATCAGAAATGGGGTTTTCGTAGATTAACTAACTTTAATGTTTGTTTTGAGACAAAAACCTGTAGTAATATAATGTCACGCCTTTAATTCCCGAAGGAGGAGGAAGAGGTGCACATTACGACAATTAATGTCACTGTATAATGTAACGCCCACTTTTCACTATTTACGTTATGAGTCCCATATAATAGGGCATGAGCCTATTGCCATATACCGGGTACAATTCCGGATTCCGTGCTACAACTGAGATTTTTTTTAAAACCCATTAGTACTCTACCTGACCCGGGAGTTGGCTAACGAGGAGAAAATCCTAGAGAAAAGACTTCTTTAGGATTTTCTCCTGTCAATTTCAGGTTCCACCTGAAAATACCAAATAATTTTGTCCTGATAACAGAAAAGCTTCGGAAATACAATGTCTACTGTTTCTTTCTTGTGTATACTATTAAATGAAAATGACTGCCTTATTAGTCGAATGATCGCAAGTGCGACTGCCGGGGAAGGCGTCTAGGCTTCAATTCCCGGATCGGCCAAAGTATAACTGGATTTTTTTAAAATCGTAATAGTTGTTCGGTGTCTACCTATCTCTTCGGGGATAAAAGGCGTGATGTTACGTTACGTGTTATACTCAAAAAATCTATAAATTTGTCATGGTTGAAGAAAACTACCCTTTCCCGCGAGGTCATATACGGAGTAACTTGCAGGAGAAGTACAAAAGACCGTATTAATCCATGGACACTAGGAATGTAAGCCGGGCAATGCACCCGTGCCGTAACTAATGTTGTCTAATTTGACAAGCTTGGGTTCCCCGGGAAAAAACACGGGACAGGGGTCGTAAATCGGGACGACAACATTGCCAGGGTTGTCCCACGAACATTCTTACAAAAATTTTTGCAATTGTAAACGTATTTTCAACTTCACTCCAGCGTAACATTTACTTTGTTGTCCACAAAGCGACGATAATGAGAGGATGTGAATTTTAGCTGCGTCTACGTTGTTCGTTACGATTTTGTCGAGTTGTTAAAATTAAGATCGGAACAAACTGACACAATTTTCTGTGCTTCAAATGTAATTTGTGTACTGGTTGTATATAATTCAATAGTACTTTTCAGGACCATTCCTTTTGTGTTAACACTGAGAATATTGTATTAGTAACAGCCCTATTCGTAATGTTTTCTGTGTCAACACACTTCAAACGTCAAATCATCTCTCCATCTAGTCTATAAAGAAATTAGCATAAGTTCCCGACTCTGGCCGTCAACAAGGCATACGAAACAGCATTTGGTACTAAAAACAAAAAGGTACATCAATCATTCTTTTACCCTCGAGGCATCGGTAGCGGTTGTAGTTGCTAGGTAATAACAATCGGAAGCGGGTAGTCTGTTGAATTACAGGGGCGGGCCTCCCTCTATTGCCTTCCAAGCAAACAAAGTTGCAATAAACCCGACCAAGACGACTGTAACGTTCCTACTATCTTAATAGCGCTTTTATCCATCGGGCTGGGTTACACATGTCGCTTTGTGAACGTCTAGAGACTTTGTCTACTTCACTGCATTTTATTTTCAGCTTATCTGTTTCAGATATTGGCGATAAGACTCCAACTCCCAAGTATTGGGTGTTTTATTCGCATCCTATTCTTTTCTAACAGAATAATAGATACTATTCGGAGCCTGCATTTCGACTTGGAACTTACATAAATGATAGGAAGGCTGGTTATTCTCCTACTCCAGTGAAATACGGCGCAATAAATAAAAAGTTCTCGAAGCGCTAAGTTGTTTTACTAAAAGCACTATAGAATGATGAAGTAATGGAAATTAATTTTCCTTTTAGAAATGTTGTTGTATCTGTATTTTATTAACAAAATAAACATTACATAACCTGTTATAATAAATAAGTAATAATTTAATATTTACCGAGAGAAGTTTTTGAAACAACAATAGGTACTGTTTAAAGTAAAAATAAATAATCGCGCCCGGAAAGTTCGAGAATCAAAATATTAGCGTTCGCTTACAACATTAATTAGTTTCGGTATACACTTGCACAGTCAAATTAATTGAATTGAACTTTGCACAAGGGATTGAGCTGGGATTATATCGATATTCAGGTCTAGTTTGTAAGTCAGAAATGTTTTCGATTATTTTTTGTATTAGCTTTTCTGTAACGTGATCATCATCACCATCATCATCATCATCATCATCAACGCTGACCAACGACTTCTTCTCACACAGATATGGTTTGAGCATTAATCACCACACTTGCTGAATAAGGGTTGGCAATTTCAAACTTGTAAGAAATTAGAAATTATAAGCACATCGTGAGGAAACCTCACGATCTTTTCCTTCGCCGTTTGTTAGTGGTGTCTAAATGACTTTTCCGAGTTACCTATATGTAGTCGTAGTACTTGCCGTTTCGAATCCGCACTCTCATGCATGAGAAGCGGGCGTCTTAAACCTTTGGGCCACCACGGCGTGATCATCTTATAAGCAATGATTATTATATTGACTGCACGGTTGGTGCGGTGGCTGGGCAACCGGCTGCCGTGCAACGTGCCGCGGGTTCGATTCCCGCACGGAACACCACTTTGTGTGTTCCACAAATTGTTGTTTCGGGTCTGGGTGTCATGTATATGTGAACTTGTATGTTTGTAAATGCACCCATGACATAGGAGATAATCCTAGTGTTTTTTTAATTAAAAAAATTTAATTAAAAAAATATATATCTGTAGGTAATTAACATTTATCTGTAAATAGATTCCATATACATTTTTAAGTGTGGGAGAACCATGCTTCGACTCAAATGGGCCGGCTCGACCGGAGTGATATCACGGTCTCACAGAAAACCGACGTGAAACAACGCAAGCGTTGTGTTTCGTCGTGTGGGTGAGGTTACCGGAGGCCCAATTACTCCCTCCCTAGTCTCCCGAATCCCCAAATTCTCCACAATCCTCAAATTCCCAAAAGGCTGGTAACGCACTTGTAACTCCTTGGTGTTTTGGGTGTCTATGGGTAGCGCCGATTTTTACCATCAAGTGATTCGTCTGCTCATTTACCTACCGGCTCATGCTATATAAAAAAAACAGCTTTACATAACATAGATACTTCAAGTGCTAATTGAGACTTTGGAAAATAAAGTACTTATGTATCATATAATATTATTGATTAGTCTAGAGGTATGATCAAAATTAGGATAACGTTTTAAATATCTACAAGGTCGATTGTCGTTAGAGTTTATAGAACTGTTTTTAAAACAGTGCTATGTTTTACATATTTTCATTTCTGTAGGTATAATAAGCCTAAAAATATTAAATTAAAATCTGACCTATAGGTACCTAACAATAATTCCATCATGATTCGTGAATTAATAAACCTGTACATTAGGACTGAAATATTCAATGTACAATTATTATATACTTGCTTTCCGTCTGAACCTTCGCCCACGTGAAATTAAGATTTCTCTTAAGTAACTCCCTGTAGGAATATCAGGATAAAAAATGGCCTATATTATGTCCGGAAAAGAGCTTTCTAAATATTTTTTAACAAACAAAACCGACAGTCAAATCGTTCCTATTAATCGTTTCTGTAGACTAAAATAATTATGAATACAAAAATCACTGTCTTCTTTAACAAAATTATGAATGGTTTTCTGAACTTCAGCATCATTTAAGAAGAAGGGCATTTGAGGAAGAGTTTAGGTGCTTGTATATATAACAGTTTAATCGGTTCTAGAGTAAGTTTTAGTCAGAAAATAACTATTTTTGTTGCATTGGGACCATCGACTTCTGTCCTATGTAAAATAAATGGTCGAAACCTTAGAGATTAGACTGTTTGAAATTATTCACGCAAAGTCACGGGTAAAGGCTAATGGTAAAATATATACAAAGAGAAGTACATTGAACTTCTATGTAGGGGCGAGGAACTAAATCCATGTTTGATTCTTCGTGACGATGCATAACATGTGCTGCTACAAACAGGAGTAGAATCAATAAAAGTTTGTCCTTTGTCTTACGATATTAATGATATGGCACGAAAATTGTTATTAGCTTTGAATTTTCGTATAAATTTCGTTTATAAACTCTTTGACATTAATTTTTGGTCAAGTATTATTACTTACGCGGCAATTTTATAGCGATACTTCAGACTCGTGTGAATAAGAAGAAAATTATTTCAGTCCAGTTTATCCGACAAGGATTCTTTAACTTAAAAATATCGCTACGAAAGATAATGCAGCTAATACAACGCACCTTTCGTTACTTCCTTCAATATTTTTTTCTTCATAACACATTTTTATACATTCCATTACAAAAACCCATTAAATAAATTACACGAGTGTTCGATAAATTCCATCAAATCATTCTATATCGAAACTAATAACATTATACCAACACAAACCCTACATTGTAAGCAAATAAAATACCTACGCCAGTCTTTGAATAGCCACCGCACTTCATAATGTAATTACTTCCACTGTGGGTCCTACAATATCGTGTCCAAGACGGGAAAAAAAGGTAGCTCGAAGCGGAAAATTTACTCTCCTTAGCCAGTGATTTTTATTTGCTTCGGATCCATTCCCCAAGCAGCGTGTACTTGATAGAAAGAACTACTAAACTTTTTACCCACAAGCTATTATTTTAAACTTTACATTTCGATACAAATTGTGCAGGCTGGCTTTTGTTTTGCTGTAACTGAACTTTTAAATGTGTTTTTGATTTTGTTTACTTGTTTTTGTTTTAGTTAGGCCACTGTGGTTCAGGAAACTAGGTTAACATGTTTTAAAAGAGGTTAGAGTTAGGTAAAGCTGTTAGGGTTGTATGGAAAGAATAAGAACGTGAGCGTATCTAACGATGTATGAAGCTTGCTTCCCAACGCTGTTTTACTGGTAATTCGTATAGAAATTTTGATTCCGTGAACTTAAAAAAGAAACTTTTTAGTTGGAATTATACATAAAAAATTATACATTATTAGGTAGATACAGTCCTTGTCCTTCCTCATTATAATAATTTACATGTAAAATTATATCTAGATGATTAAATATTAAAGCTATCATTATCATACAAAATCAGTTGAAACACGAAGTGTGAAGTGTCCGCTAATGATCAGGCATCAGCTACAACCAGCACTTACAGTAAACGTCTGTCGTCTATGTAACAACATTATCTTATAATTTATATAGGACTGTTCGTATCAAATAAATTACTGTAAACGAACGTCCGACAAGTGTTGGGCGGGACAGTTTTTCTTACCGTATATTAATGAAGCCGGCTATACAATCTCAGACGATATCTAAATAATTTATTGCTACGCCAGGTGTCGCGCCGAAGACGAATTTACATACCGTACAACGGAGAATACAGTGTAATTTATCGCTACGTGTATTTTGTTCCCAAGAAAACGATGAGATACCGATAATAGGGTCAAACTTTGTTGTGAGACTATGCTTGCGAATTTGCGATGAAAATTTGATATTGTGTTGTGTTTAGAGCATAGAGAAACAATCGGTTTATGTTTATAAAACTGTGTTAGTTTATTTTGAATTTTAGGATATCTAGAACTAGATTTTATTTATAGTTTGTTTTGCATTTTGGAGAATAAGATATCAACTACGTATGGATACTCATATGTGTTAATTCATAATATTATAACATAGTATTATAATTTGTGAGGCTTTATCTTGGTCTTAAGGACTAATGTTTCCCAGTAATGTATGTACCTATTCAGCAATATTGGGTAGCTCTATCCTTTGAGCAAATTACTTCGCAGATAATTCTATCTATCTAGTAAATATCTTGTGTTAGCAAATTATAACATATGTAACATTTCGGAGAAGGACGGTTTGAAAACTATATTTGTTTATATTTACAAAGAACTCGGGTGAAATAAATAAGAATAACATATTAATAATAATAATAATAATAAGCCCGCAGGGCACCTTGAGGCGAGGTGACGGGCATTAGCGATCCCGCGGGCTACCATCATCCCGAGTGCTCCAGGGAGAAGTCACCGTTCCTTCTTCTCCGGCTTGCCTTAATTGGCTGGCTGGAGTGAACGATGACAAGGAACAGGTCTCCCACCTCTGGCTTGCCTTCATTGGCCGTCCAGAGTGGAGTCGCGAGAGCAGTGATCCTGCTCGGAGGGTAAGAAACTATTCGTAAGTCGCGAGTGGGCCAGGGATGCAGGAGGCTTCGGCTGGAGCAGATGATCTGAGTAGAAAGCGGTGGTAGTTTCTTAACCCTTCAGCCACTCACATTCTCGTTGCCCCTATGTTGCTATATCTAGCAACCATTCCCGGGGCCCGGTCGGTGAGTTGGCGAGTCTCCGCCTGCCATTTTTACGTGTAAAAATTACATTGTTTCGGCAGGTGCCATAGTCATCCATAGTTCCCAATTTACCAGTCCACAGCAACCCATCCATAGCCCTACCATTTTTTTTTCCATTATTCACAATAGTCCTACACTAACCGGGGACTGTCCTTGGGTGCATTTCCATAGTGCATACAGGGATAGTCGTCGGTTTCTGTGTCTCCATTACATTTAGATTAAAGTTGTCTAAAGGGCCTCTGCGCAGTTGGCTTCGGCCCCTCGTACGCCTCCCAAATGACCGGGACCCTGTGGTCCCGTGAATGGTAAAGACATACATAATAATAATAAGTCATTTATTTCTGAGTGTATGGTATATATAAGGTCTTAATTTTAGAATGAATCACATGCACTACCGTTGCCGGTGTAGAAATATTAAAAGAGAAACAATATTACGGAATTTCAACGTCAGCACAATTTGTTACCACTTTATGAATGAATTGACAATTAAATTATATTAAATGAACGATATGTCAAAATTATTCCATTTTTAACGATTAGAATACAATGTCCATACTTAAACTAATAAATTAAATACAATATTAAAAATCAAGCAACTATAAGTCAATAAGCTTACATAGGTCAAAATTTGTAATTGAGAAATTCACTAACTGAGTAGAAGCAATTATTCAAAAGCCAAGTAAACAACCATTTCCTGAATTTATTACTGGGCAAAACTCTAATTAACTTGTAACTTGTTAAAAATTCTAATTGCCATGCAATACGAATTCTCACTATATAAATGTAGTCTCTGGCTAGGTGCAAGTAATTTATTCGTACTTCTGCTTTTCACTCTTTCTGAAATGTGCTCATACAATGGAAACATGTGTGAATACCTTTTTATAAATAGGCAAAGTTCGAGAATGTACATACAAGGAAGTGGGAGAATTTTAAGTGATTTAAATAATGGCTTACAATGCTCTAAGTATTCAGCTCCATATACTGCCCTGACACATTTCAAAACAATATGCCAGTTATTTACTGAAATGAAAAATTTTCATAAAAATGTTAGCTTTTGACAAATAAATGTTAACTTTACAGGAACTGAGAACTATGTAAATAATTGAAAGACATAAAATATCTAGGTCCCTTCCACTGGGGAACAATAAACATACACATATATGCTTGAAACATAAAAATCCATAGCAAAAACGAATTTTTAGATTTAATAAAACATTACTTTTCGAACTTATAATAGTCTATTAAGTAAATCATTCGTCTTTATTGACTGTGGCTTGCATAATAAGGGCGGGATGGGAGCGGCTCGAAGGCGGGAAACGATATAGAATTTAAAAAATATTGGCATTTATATGATCTCAAAAGACATGAAAGTAGACCAGTGTTCACAGAAATCCACTTCGTTTCCGCGATTTCAAGTAAGTCACCGTTCTATTTCTACTTTTGTTATCTAATACCGTTTTCAATATTATATAGTTTGACAGTTTTTAAAGCCTTTTTTATACTGTTGTATCGATAGCTATCCGGTAAATTTCTAATTATAAAATGAATGGTAAACATATTCTTTGACAACCTTTATATTGTGAAAACTAAAGAATTACAAACTGTAAATCGATTTTTTACCTAACTAAACATCTTTAGGTACTGATCCATGTAGCTAAAACAGACATGACACATAGCCAATAGGCATATGTAATGTAAACGTAATCAAGTCTACCTATATCAGCAGTTCACAATTAGAATACATTGTCTATAGTTTGTAAACTAAATAAATTAGTAGGTACTGTTTGTTGTCCGCATACTGAGGTCTGTAGTATCTAGTTACTCTCTGAGGACCTCGTGAAATATGGCAGCGTTGACAGTATATAATAGAGGGGCACCGTATATTAATATCATTTTGAATTAGGTTCAAGTTGGAGTAACTGTTTTGTCTTGTAATGTCGTAGAATAAATATTGGCAGAATTTCCACGTGGTACGTGGATTGTTGATAGTGGGTTAAATTAAAGGTAAACCTCTTTAGTCTCTTAACTACTTCCAGACACATAAATCACACCATAAAACTGTTCCATTGCTACTGTGAAAGAAACACAAACACTTAATAATACGAATAACACAAATAGATATAACTCAACAAACAAACATATATTTACAGTTCAAACTGGATTTAATACAACTTCTCCAACTAATATTAAGTTGGAAGTACCAAGAAAAATAAGATAATGTATGAAGTCATTTCCAATTCATGCAAAGACATCTTCCTGCAGTAATATAAGTTCACTCGAAATATGTAAAACTTGTTTGAAGTTGGAAGTTTTTATTCTGAACCAATTTAAAAGTTACAGTTGTACTGGCTTCGAGTCGTGTTACTTTATTTATTAAAGTCGTTTTGTCCATTACTAAACTGTTACTTCACTAAAGAAAACGACTCTAGAAATGAACTTTCAAGTTTACCCAAGTTTATTATGTGGATTTAGTAGCAACTTTATATTCTGTGTAATAGTTTCTGTGAAACTTTGTTGTTCGTAGACTAGACTTATTTGGGTAAAATAATAATTAATTTTTGTTTTTAAGGTTTTTGTGTTATCACGTCTCGGCTCCGTATATCATTACTGGTAGGACGCACTCGTTGAAGACCAATAGAGCCCAATAGAGCTAGTATTATTTTATTATAAATAAGGATCTAATCTTAGAAATTAAGCATGCATTTATACGTACTCTTAATTCAAGAACAACGTAGTAACTAGATCAAGGGTGAATTAGCGAACATTAATTAGATAATTAGACAGTGTACTGTTCGTAATTGTATTCAGATAATGGCGGTGTTATACTGCACTAAGATTTAATTGACCACTTGTGATTGCTATATACAACACGGATATACAAAACAAGAAATAATAGTAATTTTGTAGCACACATTTTCTATCCAAATGTCTATAAAACAAAAAAAAAATATTGTTAAAATAATATCAAAGATGTATATATGTTTATCTTCACATACGCATCTCTATAAATAAAACCCTTACAAAATACCAACACGACAAAAAGAAAAATAAGATAAAAATTCTGCCATAATTTTTGACATGTCAAACAATCTATTTTTACAGATAACGTTTTTTGTACGTACGTTTTTGAAACAATAAAATAGGTCCAATTGTATAAATTTTCCTTTACATCCTACGTATCAATTATACAAAATGTTATTATCGTACACAAAGGATAACGTCAGTGATAGGTACCTACAAGGTACAAAAATTAATAGCTTGTATCTCGTATACCGTAAATCCGGGATATGTAAAAACGAGTGTAAATCAACATTCTGTTTAATTTATTTAAAGATAAGGTTGATATTGCCTTGTTGGTTACAAGTGCTTTCGAGTTTGAAGCACCGAGACCGATTCCAATGTTGACTTATTACGCTTGTTAGAGTATTATAGGGCTTTAGATTGTACTCAGGACACATCCTACGTTAATAAGGTTGGTTTTCGCTTGTGTTTTTGGAAAAAGAAGGGAAAGGCAATAATAATAATGTGCAAAATGTAGTTGCCAATCCTCTATGTGGAAATTTTTTTCTTCTATTTTCCAATTAAATTGGGGTTTATCTAAATAATAAAAATTTTACAAGAATTCACTGATGCCCGTTCTTTAGAAGAAGGATTTTTTTTAAGGGGCAAAGTCATCGAATGACTGCTCCCGCCTGGGTGAGGCGGGAGGGAGTGTCAAACTCTTACTGACTAAAAACCACCCCGTTCCTTCTCCTGCACGTCGAGCCGGAGCCCCAGTAACCCGTTAAGTTGTCTGCGACAAACCCACAAGGATATGATATTCTTAGTTTGATCCGTTGTCGTACTTTTGGGCTTCTAAATAACCGTGGGCGTAGTTTTGTGTTTACTTTCAAGGAAAACTTATAAACATTAGTTTCCTTGAATAGTTTGATTGTTACTTGGCCAAGTGGTAGTTAGTGTAAATGTTGAGTACAGGGCTTTTTGATTGACGTCCATATATTTAAGCCTCTGACTGCCGACAGAAAACTGTTGAAGGCAAATCCTCCGCTAACGTAGGTCACCGGTGACCTATGCGGCGGTTGAGGTGTTAAACACAATGTTTTATTTTTGAATACGTCGAAAAAAACATGCGAACATAGATTATTGAGATCATTATTACTATTTATACTGAATTGCATTATAATCGAACCAGTACTTTAACGGTACAATCATAATAAACAAACATACATTTTGCAACGTGTTTGCACGGGTGGCGCGGTCGGTGGTTGGGCGACGGGCTGCCGTGCAACGTGTTGCGGGTTCGATTTCCGCACGGAATAATTAAATCTTTATGTTATCCATAAATTGTTGTTTCTGGCCTGGGTGTCATGTGTATGTGAAATTGTATGTTTGTAAACGCATCAGAAAATCCACACGCAGGAGTAAATCCTAGAGTGGATCAACGATTTTATTTAAAAAAATATATCCAGTAATATTATTAAGGGAATAGGGATTAGTTGAACTATCTCACGACATTGCAAGGTGTCCATGAGTTGTGTATAAAACCTCCTACAAGTCAGGATAGTCTCAACTCGTGTGTTGTAGAGACTTGAAGGACCACTCAGTAAGACTTGAGAGCCGTTTTGCTAGTCTCAGTACCGCGACAAAATAATGTGCACAAAATTTCTTACATTCGTTTTATAATGCACTGGAAGTGACCGAGTTCAATGTTTATTATTTTTAAACGACTTCATAAAAAAGAGGTTCTCACTTTTATATGTATGTATGTTTGTGTGTATGTTCTCGATTATCTCGAGATTGGCTGAACCGATTTCGATGCAGATTTCGGAAAAGTGTTTATTACACTTAGAAGAAGGTTTAATTTACTTTAACCAACTTTTAAAAAAGAGGCGATTGAAGTCGGGTTGTTTAACATAGTTTATAATATAATTATAGACTACCTGTTACTCACTACTTAGTCCGCTTGGCCAATGAAGAGTAGAGAAGGTCAAAGAAACATAGCCTACATTATTTGATTAAATCGTTGTTTTGTTGAGCAACAGAACAACCTTTTATATTATAGATAAACTAGCTTTTACCTGAGGCTTCGCTCGCGTCACAAAAGGATATAACTAGCGTATGTGACATATACCAATACACACAGCGCCATCTATACCAATTCTTTTGTTTTCCCTCGGGAATATCAAAATTTTCCGGGATAAAAAGTACCCTATTATTTAATCCGGACTTCTAAATTTACGCCTGCAAAAATTCAAAGCAATTGGTTTAGAAGTTACGGCGTGAAAGTGGAACAAACAAACAAACTCGCTTTTCCATTTATAATAGTATATAAGGATAACATTTGTACCTAGATATACATACCGACATAGCTATAGATATATATGTATGTTAATTAAATAAATCTGCGAATATCCCATGGGATGCATAAAGCCATGGCTTTATGCATCACTGAGATAACAGACAAAATATGCTACAAAGTTAAACTGCACGATTATAACTATTATAATCCTGCAGTTCATCCATTTAAGTTATATTTTCCTATTTGTTGCAATGTTAATCTCTTTAGCGGATTAGTACCATTTCAATAATTGAAAACAGGTACCTAGGGTAGGATTTTATCCAATTGGGTAGTGATATAAATGGAGGATTACAAATAACAGTCTACAATATAATTATTGTACATATATGGGTTTTGCCTGCCTCGTTAGCCGAGTGGTCGCAAGTGCGACTGTTGAGCAAGGGGTCTCGGGTTCGATTCCTGGGTCGGGCAAAGCACGGAGTCAGGAAATGTGCCAGAAAAGGTATATGGCTATAGGCCCACCCCCAAAATAGTGACAAGTAGGTGTTACATTGTACAGTCGCATTAAGTGCCATGATGTGCATCTCTGCCTTCCTCTTCGGGGATAAAAGGCGATATGTTAAGTTATTTTACACATGGGTTTTGTTAAATAATTCTGTTGTATAAAACGCGCTGTGTTAATAGTTATAAACAACTATTTTTTATTCAAATGTTTTTGATAGAGTACTAGTCTAATTTTTAAGTTTATTGCTATTATAGTAAAATTCGTTTCACAAAACATTGTGTATAAAAAACTTTTCGTTTGTAAAAACAAAGTAAATAAACTAACAAACGGAATTAAATATTTAAATGTAGTATAGGTACACCTTGTTTAATACATGAGTTGTATGAAAGACTTTAAACATATATTTTTTACATATTTTTTTTACACACAAACACACACGCTCACAAACTTTTGTATTTACCTCTATATTATCAGTATAAAGTAAGATAATTGAATAAAACTGACAAAAAGACAGACAGGCTTTTGTATTTGTATTATTAGTATAAAGAAAGATCTTATTGTACCTACTTAGGGTTAAGATAAGATTACAAAATAACAAATATAAATTGAATAAAAAAAAATCTCGTTCTTTTCTAATAAAATACTTAAATTAGTTTTCTGAAATGAGAATTATTTAATCGAATATCACAGGATGATGGCACTGTTTCCGAACTTTGATAGTTTTATTGTAGTTGGAGCTTGGTGCTGGCAGATTGAGCGTCGTCACTTGTCTCAATTACATCATTAGACCTAGGTTCTTCTCAATCTTATACAACTTTAGCCTTAAGACAAGAGAGTTTATGTGAGTTTCCTGTAGACTTTTTAATATAAATACAAACATTCATCACTACGTATATGTACATACACAACGTTATGGCTGATTCCTATTGAGATAGACAATACAATGCCGTATAAGAGTCTAAGAAATCTCTTTCGCTTCATTTGAATATTTCACTTAAATAATTAAACAGAGCCAGAGAATTATTTTTTTTAATCTTAACTTAGTTATCTGAATTATTACTTTAAGGTAATTCGTATCAGTAGGTTTTGGTTCATTTTATAGATTCGTTGTATTTTGGTTTAGATAACTTCTTTCTAGAGGCATTCCAAACAAAAAAAATCGATAATTTTGATTTGTGTTCACCTAAGCAGCAGTAACAATTCAATTTTTCAATTGTCAATATATTTAGCTTGATACATGTAGGTTACGTGAAAAACACGTCTCAACGCAAAATAGGAAGCGTCCTGACCTTAACCTTTACTGTAACGCCTTGAAATGCGCGAATTTATAAGGAAAAAAACGTATATTTTCCTCATACTAATCCTATAGAGACTAAGGCGAAAATGGGCGAGACAAAAAAGTAAATTACTGTAAGTGACTTATAACATTAAATGTGTTATTTATATGTCGCAGAATCAACAAAGATGCACAGCTATCGAGTATCGTTATTTTAGAACAACGTCATCTGTTATCATTTGTCGGAAACGTCAAGCAGTGTGCTTGGGTGATGGTCGGTACGGGGCGTGGCATGTTGGCATTTGAAAACTTTTGAAAGGCGTCACTTTTGAGTTGGACACGAGGGTGAGCGGTTGTTCTGCCAGCTCGTACCGAACTTACCGCGTTTTCCGAAGTACCCCCAATGGATGCATATTCTCCGACATCAGAATTGGGATGCAACTCAAACGCCCCACGTAGGGAAGGTGCCTGTGCTATTCAAGAAAAGTGTAAAGACAATGCGCACGTGTTTGGAGGTGACGCAGAGACGGAAAAATGGCGTTTCCTGCTTTAGCAACAAAACAAAAACTTTATGGCTATCGTACAAGCCATGAAAACCCCTTCTAGAGGTACGATTGTGGATGTTCGCCTACCTGACTTTGAACCTGAAAAACGAGATGTTGACCCGCGTGTTTGGCTGGCAGCAGTGGTAGAAACGACAGCAGCGGAAATGTTGAGCATCAAGTGAATATCGGCACTATGAAGCCTGCCACAGATTATTTAGAAATTGAATCCGGTGAGAAATTTCTTTTTTGTTTTGATTCAGGTGTTCAGTGCTCTCTAGTTAAAGAAAGTTTAGCACAAAGGTTTCCTGGCAAACGTCTTCATGCTTTAGTGACATTATTAGGTTTAGGTTAATTCAACGTAAATTGTAACGTTCAAACACTAACAGATGTCACTATACAAGGATACTCAATGCAGGTATTATTTCATGTAGTGCCAGATGAATGTATTCCTGAAACAATTATGTTTGGAAGGGTTGGCAAAGTGTTTTGTTTAATGTGGATACTACTTTCGAGTAATGAATACTGCCATCAGTATGGATACCACTACACAAGGGATGTAGTGATGTATGATATTTAAATGTGTGTGTTGAGATCGGGTACCGGATGGAGGTCCCGTTGGATTCCCGGATGGAGGCAATGTGTTGTTTGTGACGAGGTTGGGTACCAAACAGAGCATTGCATACTAGATTTGGTCGGAATGTTTCATGAATTGATTTAAAAATTGATGTTTATTGAAACGGATGTTGAGTTATGACTTAAATGTCGAGATTTCCTTTATGAGGTTTGATGAGAATATGTGAATCAGAATAAAATTGTGTTGTTTGGATTGCGTGAGTTTATCTCCCGATATCTTGGTCAGGAAGGCCGAGCAAGGAACGTTTCACTTTCGGTAAATTCTTGTTCCTGATGCTTCACACGAGGACGTGTGAAATTGTCAAGATGGCCGTGTCGCAGAATCAACAAAGATGCACAGCTATCGAGTATCGTTATTTTAGAACAACGCCATCTGTTATCATTTGTCGGAAACGTCAAGCAGTGTGCTTGGGTGATGGTCGGTACGGGGCGTGGCATGTTGGCATTTGAAACTTTTGAAAGGCGTCACTTTTGAGTTGGACACGAGGGTGAGCGGTTGTTCTGCCAGCTCGTACCGAACTTACCGCGTTTTCCGAAGTACCCCCAATGGGTGCATATTCTCCGACATATATAAATAAGCAATGGATTAACTTCTGATGATGTACACCTGATGGGACTTGCCTAAGATTAAATGAGAACATTTATGACAGAGGCTATTATGTACTACAAAATTAGAAAAGTAGGTAATGGTTAGGGAATCAAAAACTATTTCTCTACCATATTAAGAACACAGGTAAACTAATGCATAGCGAATATATCTGATAACGTATAAATGTATAAATTATTTCTCAAGAAACATTTATACATTTATACGTTTTTTACATATATATGTAAAAAACTTATCAAAGGATTTTAATAAATATTTACGCTTTTCACTTTTACAATCTTAATTTTTAAAAAGAAAAATCAAAGCCTTATGTCAAAATTTCCTAGAAATCTATATTTGACTGAAGATCTTTACAAATCCTTTCGACATTCATGATCGTTCCGTATAGGAAGTGAATGTCGATCCCACACATTTTATCGAATAAAACGGGTGGGCGACTGTATGCTTCTAAAATGTCATGACTTCTTAAGTCGAACCATAGAAAATAATGTTCTTGTTTATTAATCTCTTTTAACGTGTCCGGAAGATCAAAAATATAATAAACTGACACAAAAATATATAGTAACAGTCCACACTACATCACATAAATATTGAAAATATACCTATGTAAACTGTGTAACCGTCACCTTTAGACAAACGACGCTATTCTAACTTTTTATTATTTTAAGAAAACATCAAAGCAGTGTTGTTTGACACACACTAAACTTACTATGTTATACGCTTTTATTTTTAATCTCATTAAAATGTTAAACAGCAGTATTTTAGTGTAAGCTCAGTTTTGGATATTTTTTACTGTAATCACAAAATTTCGTTTTAATTAAAATCTCATTTACTGTTACAATATAGAGCATACAGTAAGAAGAAACAAAAGTCGACGTACAAGCTGACAGAGATGTTTTTATTTTTTTCTTTTCTTAAAACGTTGCCCGACACTAGGATTTTCTTCTGTGTCGTGGGTGCTTTTACAAACATACAATTTTATATACATGTTAGGACTTTGTATCATATTGGTTAAGAGTATCTTTTCTCGGGTGTTATGATGGCCAACCAAGGAACAACTCGCACAACCTATCAGCGTTGGATGTGTCTATCCGAGTAGTATTAAGATGTGGAGATAGTACTTTCTAAGATTATTTAGACACCACTGACAAACGGTGAAGGAAAAACATCGTGAGGAAACCTGGACTTATAATTTCTAATTATAAGTTTGAAATCGCCAACCCGCATTGAGCAAGCGTGGTGATTAACGCTCTAACCTTCTCCGTGTGAGAAGAGGCTTTGCTCAGCAGTGGGCATTTGTAGGCTGTTGATGATGTGGAGATAGTATAGTTTTTCAATGTAGACTTAGTCTAGTTTTGTTTTTTTAATGGGGGAAATCTTCGAATGACTCATCCCGCCTGGTTGAGATGGGAGAGAGTGTCAGACTCCTACTAAGTTAAAACCACCCCGTTCCTACCCTTCGAGCCGGAGCCCCGGTAACTCGTTAAGTCTTCCGCGGCTCCGTATCGGCATGAGCCCTATTGGGCCGCATCCGTGGTGGTCTGATGGCTCTCGAAGGCGCGCGCGGAAGGCTCGCATTATTTCTATACACCAACATTGTCACCATGCCGCTATTTTTCTCGTATATCCGTCATTTTGACAGAATAGAACTGTAACAATATAGATTATGACATTCAATTGAAAATCATAGATAAATGTTGTTATTTCCAAACTTGAGAATCTCCTGTTTGGGTCATATGCCAATTTTTTTTAGATATGGTGCAATAGATTATGAAAGATTAAGAGGTTTAATTCAGCGATCCATTACAATATAACAGTACAAAAGAGAACATGCACCCAGTTTCAGACGTCAGTGCTCAGGTCATTCAAATATTTGAACATGGTTTGACCTGTGATTGCAGTTCACGGCGTAAAATCCGTTTGTTGTTCGATGCAGGTCTGTATGGTCACTGAGAGGTCGACTGTTTCATGTATTTATGTTTCAATTTCTATAGAAAGGAATACTTGATGAAACTCGGTTATTATAGAAAAATTCGAAACTAAAACAATTTTTAATTAAGGTATCGTTACACGTGTCGTCGTTCCTGTAGACATTTTAAATGTGGACTTTTAGTGTCTACAGAAAAAAGGAGCTATTGTAGGAATACTCAAACGCTACTCAATTTTAAGTCGTGCTTAAGTATAGTTCTGTCTCTACAAATTCTTAGTAAAATGACAGAGATGGCACGATATTTAAGCACGACTTAAAATTGAGTAACGTTTCAGCAATAGAATTTTTTTTTAAATATTTTCTCTATAATACCTGAAGATCAAACATATCATTTCACTTATATTATTATAAACTGTCATTATTCCACTAAAATCCCAAACCATGTCAATTACTCAAGTAAATAATTAATTAGCATCAACTAGGTATATTATATGTCTCAAGTTTTGCTCAAAATAATAACAGTGAAATGCAGGTAAGTAAGGTAACAGAGGAACCAACTCCAATTAAATTGCAGAGGGCGCCACAGTCACCCCGTGCGACTGTGTTGCCAGTAAATAGTAAATAGTAAAGTAAGCAAGCAAATATACACAGTTGCTTTAAAGCGTAGTGTCAATGTTTCGCAATTTGCCTTGTAAATACGCAAATGTATTATTAAAAGGTGGATCTTTTGCTTTGAGGTTATGTTCGTGTTTGTTTTTAGCTAGGTAAATTATTTCTAGGAACATTGATTTATAGTTAATTAAAGTCACAGTTTTATGTAAGCAACATTTTTCCAATCTAAAGTAAAGTTATTTCACCAAATTAGAATTCAATAACGACAAGATTTGTTTTTAATTTTCTTATTACTTCTCAATACTTATCGTATTTTTGCTCACCAACTGGCGATAATGTGAAACTCTGGTTCTTCGTCCAACAGGGGTTGCTAGTGTTTTGACACTCTGAACGCAAAATGGTGTGCCATTGGAGGTTCAATATTTGATAGCTGCTGTTATTGGACAAAACACCCATTCTACATTACCAAAAAAAAGGAACGAGAAAAATTGCTTATTAATTAAGTTCTTTTATTTCTTTCTCTTCGTTTGTTACCTTATAAAACATAATAAAAAATATATATACTGCTGCATTATATATCTTTTAATTCATGCGCCACTTTATAATTCATATTCCATGATTCACGCAACACTACACCATAAACCATGAATCTAAAACAAAACTAAACTATACTATTATATGTTAGTAATAAAAGTGTGTTATAAATGAATCTGGACGTAAATTATGACGCGGGTGTGAACTTAATTAATGTAATGCAAGTCTATGAATATATTTCGTGGCCGGCAGTTAAAATTACATTGGACACATTAACGAAAAATATTTTGTTTTATCGAACGACCTAATGGGTCAGTGTTGCTATTAAGCAGTCAGGTTAAGCATGGGGATATTTTTAATTCAAATTTACGGAGATATAATTTCGTTTTCCGATTTATTGGTACGCTTTTTATTCCCCAAAACTGATAGATACAGGTCAAACATGCTCAGTACGTTTTATTTTTTTATTTTTTTTTATGGTATAAGCCGGTACACGAGCAGACGGATCACCTGATGGTAAGCAATCGGCGTCGCCCATGGACACCTGGAACACCAGAGGCGTTATTCGTTTTCCGATTTATTGGTACGCTTTTTATCCCCCAAAACTGATAGATACAGGTTAAACATGCTCAGTATGTTTTATTTTTTAATTTTTTTTTATGGCATAAGCCGGTACACGAGCTGACGGATCACCTGATGGTAAGCAATCGGCGTCGCCCATGGACACCTGGAACACCAGAGGCGTTACAAGTGCGTTACTGGTTTTTTGGAGATTAGGAGTTTGAGGATCGTTGAAGATTCAGGGATTGGGGAGATTGGGAAGGGGGGGGGGGTAATTGGGCCTCCGATAACCTCACTCACACGACGAAACACAACGCAAGCGTTGCTTCACGTCGGTTTTCTGTGGGGCCGTGGTATCACTCCGATCGAGCCGGCCCATTCGTGCCGAAGCATGGCTCTCCCACACTTAGAAACATATTGTGTTTTGTCAAAAGGTACATAATATAACAATGTATGTATAGTTTAATTTACTTAATTATTTGGTTGATTAATCTCCACATAATCCACAGCAATACTGCCTTGAGTGCCAACTAATACGCACCGATTGGTCTCTTCCTTATTTAAGTCTATAATTGAGTTTGATGACTGTTCTATTAAAATATTAAGAGTAAAAAAACAGTAAATAATTAGTTCATTATGTAGGTACTAGTATATTCGACTAGTTTCATTCGCATACTACGCCAAAATTGATTTGAACAGACAATTTTGAACACAGAATCAACAACAGTTCTGATAAACGAAGTTTGTGATCATGATTCAGTAAGTATGTTGGTATAGGACACCTATTTATCTTAGGATGGGATGACGAGCTAGAAGAATGTGAACAAAGACTTGAATTTGTATGACAGAATGAAATGTTGTAGTAGACTTTGGGATCAACAGTGTTAAGGGCTGTAAATATATTGTGTTTTCATAGCAAAAGTTTAGATAACGATATTTGGCCAGTTTTGTATTTTATCTATACTTCTATACTAATATTATAAAGAGGAAAGATTTGTACCTATTTTTGTATGTTTGTAATGAATACGCTCAAAAAGTACTGGGCCGATTTAAAAATTTGACATAGGCTACATTTCATTTTGAAAAAAAATAGGCACCCTTGGTAAAATTTGAACAATGTAACCGAAGGTGTAGAAAAATGAGTCTTAAAATGTCTTTCGTCGAATGCGCTGCCGAAACTATTAGCGATAGAACAAAATAATGTACAACAATATTGAAGAACATCATAATGTTTACAAAAACTCCGTGGTAACATATGTCCAACTATTGTAGTTATGTCACTACAACAATCCAAATTTCCATAAATAAATAATTATCTACCCCGTGTGAAGCCGGGACGGGCTGCTAGTTCTATTACAAATTCACCTTTAAACACAGATAGAAAGTCGTCATCATCATCAACTGAAATACATTCATTGCTAAACATTGTCTTGCCTCTTAAACGAGGTTTGCTGGTTGATTATAATCCCCATGGTTAGCAAGCGCTTTGGAAGTCTCAGTTTAGTTTACCGAAATCATAGAATTTTTCTTTTTAGGTTGCTCGCTGCTTTAGGGCATACACGAAGCTCCTAATATCTAAAGTTAAATATTATAATACAAATAAAATTATGGCCTACTCATTTCTAAAGCCAAGCTCAAGATCTTTTGACCCACAGACTTGTACACAACTTTTGCTCTGACCTAATTTGGTAAGCCTTATTTTCTAGAACCAAATAATTAAAATATGCGAGATTAATTATCTTGTTATCTACCTCTATATATGCGCTAAACCACTTTTGTCTAATTAACCGTTCATAGAAAAGGATGAATTAATATCTTAGTACACATTACTGAAGGTTTTATTTACATTTTATTACAAATAATCTTGTTATTTACCAAACTCTATATAGAACAATTGACTTCAGATGAAAATCGTTACCTAACTTACTATGTGGGCGTTGGATTGTGTACTTAATTATAATAAGAAATAAGATACTAAATATTATAACTACAAAGTTATATTGATACATTAAAAAAGTTTATTTTTAATTTTTATAGTTGTTCATAGTTAACCATATCGTGTAATGGTTTTCTTCGACGTTCGTCTGCCATATTTAAAAAAAATACATAAAAGTCATGCAAAATTAACCTCGGATCGATACCAAGACCCAAGAAGTGATTGTATGAGTCCAATATCGTAATAGATATTAATTGTACACTACTAATTGACCATTATAGCTTACATTTAGTCCGGTACAGTCCCAGTAGATTTTTTCCAAATGAATTCACCCACTAGGCGTCTCTCTACCTCTATTGTAATATACCTGCGATCTGTTGACATAAGAAAACCCATTACCGGAGCGGCACCTCAGATTTACGACTGTTTGCTTCTAGGGACTCCAAACTTATATGTTTTTCCTTTATACGAACGTGAATTCGGGTTTTTAATTAAGGATTGCCGTCGCGTTTTATGTACACACTTGGGATTCGTACAGTTCATTTACTGTTTTCGTCGTTCTTTTTATTCGTGCGTATGTTATTTGTCATATTTGAAATCCGTGTTAGGAATTTGTAATCATTGTTAATGGCCCTTTAGGCGACAAATGACCTATATTTGTGACGTGTTTTTTTCTTTATTCGCTGTCGGGATGTCCTACATTTTTTGCTTCCAACATACTGTGAAGCCAAATGTTGTTAGAGCCAGTAATAACGACAGATATCTAGAGGTATATTTCGCGCTCCAGTGAATACAAAATCAACTTTATTTCATGTCACTTTGTTAGCGAAATTACTTGACATTCCTCAAAATAAAGTTTTATGCTCTCTATCATATTTTGAGTAACAAGGAAAACGAATGAATAATGAACTGAGCGATTAAAATAAAGAGAAATAAATACATTTTCGAATATTCTCGTGGAAATGTTAAATCTAAATGTAGTTCGTGAACACGGAGTGAAAAATGAAAAGAAAATAATGTGCGAGTGAACTTCGTTAATTGATAATTTCTGTTCCTATTTCAATTTTCCTTGCTATTTTACCTCTAGAAATAAATTCTTAATTACATTGACTACATTTACGATAGGCAATCTACAGAATCGTGTAAGCATCAAATATTAAAAACATAAATAAAAACTAATTTCAAAATCAATTTCGTTGATTCTAAAATCAAATATTTATTTTCGTTAAAAGTAAAACGCAAAAAATATTTGTCGATGATTTATTTACAATCTGCGATATTCGAGCGCGCGAAGAGCTTGTCACGTAAATATTATAAACCAATAATGTACCAAATATGTCGGCTTTGATCTCTATCTGCCCGCCAAAAGGACCACAATAAATCGAACGTTGCGTGTTACCATAATATAAAATGTAACACCTCCTGAGACATTTATTTTCGTTAGCAACACTTCTTATTAGCAAAGATAGAAGGCAGACACGCCAACTAATAAAATGTTAATAGGGAAATGTGGTTTCTTGATAAATAAACAGAACTTTGTTTATTATCTGTAATAAAATGAATTTATTGTTAACGTTTTGTTAGGCAGGGCGTGCCTATTTAATACAATTTTTGTGTTTTTTATTTAAGTTTGTTGTTATAAAATTCTGAATAAGTTTATGCCTAACATAAATACTTTGAATAAGACATTTTGAATGAAAAATAAATGTTAGTATCTAAGTTACTAAACTAAATGAATTATTCAAATTTTCATTTTCATGTATATTATTAAATTATACACACAGACGTGTAGTTACATATGTTGATATAAATATTCATAACAAGAATATGTGTTTTAATAATTTTCTCAATTTCAGATTCCAGACGAAACAAAAGGATTTCGACCTGGGCATGTTTTTATGCGTTAAAAATAATGTTTGTATGCTCTTTAAATACAGAATTCTTCACTGACAATATCATAGAAATTGTCTAGTATAACGGTTTCCTGTGCAGTTTTACCTTTCCAGTTTTCTAGTATTTACTAAAAAAATCAACATAACATTACTCCTTTTATCCCCGAAGGGGTAGGCAGAGGTGCACATTACGGCACTTAATGTCACTATACAATGTAACACCCACTTTTCACTATTTATGTTATGAGTCCCATGTAAAAAGGGGTGAGCCTATTGCCATATACCGGGCACATTTCCAGACTGCGTACAATAGTATCTAGCTATTGAGATTTTTAAAAAACCCAGTAATACTTTGCCCGACCCAGAAATCGAACCCGAGACCCCTTGGCCGGCAGTCACACTTGCGACCACTCGGATAAAGAGGCAGTCAGTCAGGCAGTGCAAAAATCAAATTAAATTAATAGTAAGTTATAATAAACAAACAAATAATATAAGTTAAGTTAGCTCTAAGTAATTACGTGACAGGGTGGTCGATTTATCAATCTCCGATATCACCCATAGAGACTATCTAGTAGGCATCCATTGTTCTCAATTATGCAAACATATCGTGTGTGGTTAAGTGTTTGATTCCTTGCACGTGAACTCGATCCAAATTCCAATTATCTGCGTTTCGATCCCCTCGAACAGAAATCGATCTTCCGTTTGTTAGGGAGGCCGGTCTTCGGCCAAATTACGACCATTACCGGTGGCTACTCTATTTGATTATATCTTGGTAACTGACGTAGCCAATGCTATTTTAGTATAACGTTGTTTGTAGGCATTCAAGTTTAATTTGCAAATGTCGTCTGGCTATTTTGTATGACTCATTTCTAAGAAGTTATGGTGACTTCGTTGGTTGTTTTCCATCCATTTTTGTTATTTTGTTATTGTTAAAAATTTATGTTCTAAATATTATTATTACTATAAGTGAACAACGAGAGAACAAAGGATTTGTAAATTATGGACTCAAGACTCCTAACGACAAAAGTTTCAATCAGCTGACGAAAGTTTGATTTCACAAAATCAATTTGAAACAAAAGAAAACTTCACTTCGTTTTTATAAGGTGGAATTTGAACAATTTTAAAGCAGTTCCACAAGTTTCCCTCTTGTACCTTAGCGTTGACGTCAAACACACGAAAAACAACGCACATCGTTTGTGTACACTTGGTAAATAAATCAGTGGTACAGGAGCCAAATTTCAAAAGTTTATGATTTATCATAATACGGATTTCCATTTGGCGAACGCCTGGTCCATTATTCTATGTCACAGGCACGACAAGGGTGCGTGCTTGCCGAAAAAATAAACGCATTTATCGCTACCAACGCTATTTATAAACAATAAAAAAATCTATAAATCAATCAATTAGGTGGAACTTGGATGTTTTCCACAAAGATGTAAGGACGTAATTGTTGTATATTAGTTTTTATATGACTTGAAACCTACGTATTTAAGGAAAATGGTAAATTAATGTTAACATTAAGGTCTTGATTCCTTGAACATTAAAGTAAATTGAAAGGGACATTTTATTTTATTGTGGAAATTATCATCATTGGGTAATTTCTACGCGTGTCAAACGAGTGTATGTATGTACGTAAATTAATGAACATTATTGTTTGGGATTGAATGGGTTTCTAGACGAGTGTCTCTTAAGAAGTCAGCTTATACATTATTTTGTGACATTAAAAAATGACATCTGTTGCTGGGAATATACTTTTTACATATAACTGGATACACATAAAACGCATGCGCAAACAAAATAAGCGGGACACATTTACAGAACCGAGGTAGCGACGCGACGTAGGAATGAGATCAAATGCTATATTGAGGTGAGATATCACGTTCTCGACATGAACGTCATAATAAAAGACCAGTCACTTAAATTACAAAACGTATAAAATATGCGTTACCGCCGGGAAATCTTCTCTGTGCCAGAATGTAGTCGACTCGTAAAGCCATCTAGTAACGAAGGCCCCAAGAGAGAACATGCTGTATTTTATTCTCGTCAAAAAAGGACATCTACATATCGCATTGAGGGTACAACTTTCTGTGAAGGCTGTGGCTTTATCAATTGCAAACTTCTTTACTTCTTATTTTTACTGTGACCGTTCGTTGAAACGTCTCAGTTTAGCATTTCATGATGAAAATTATTCACAGTCAAAATAAAGTTTCTTTAACACCATGTTGTTTTTAAACAAAACGATTCCAATAGTTCCAGCAATTATTCCCTGCAATTTGCAATAAAAGATAATTTCATCTCTCAAAGCCGCAATAGCAATGAACACATAACCATTCTTTCTTTAACTGGATGTGTATTCTAAGAAAAAACTTGTATTTTTGTAATAACCATAATAAAAACAACAACAACCCCTATTAAGAGCTACTATCGTCCCATCCAGAATTGCGTGTTCCGAAAACTCTATCTCCGGCAATAAAAATATTTATAAAGCAGAATCTTAATAGAATGCGCCTACTTTAAAAGTGCAGGCAATATCTTAAAATGTCAAGCTAACAATGAGAAAATTCTTAATCAAGTAATTATAAAAGGTAGAGCAGTTAAAACAAACTTAACAAACGTCATGAATAATATGAACAGCTGTTTATTGCAGGAATTTATAGCCCAACTTTGTGCCTCAAAAACTCCGAAACTGAAAGCGGTAAACAAGGGATTATTGCACGAATAAAATAATTAATTTCCCTTCAGAATTTACGTTAAAGTAAGAAAATGTTATAATCACCTTGTTCTAATGATACAACCCATTAAAACAATATGACAGGCCAGTACAGTTGAGATGTTTTTCGAAGATTTAATGGGGAATCAATTTTCGAAGGTTTTAATGAAGCAACGTTTGAGAAATTGACGATCAAGTTTTGATTTTGATATTGAAAAGGATTAATCAACGTTCAGGATTGTTATCAATCCTATCTTGTTGAAAAAAAATTGCTGTAACTGCATACTCTAAGCGAAATTGAATATATTAATGGAATGGTACAATCGTACTATTAGGTATACAATATGTTTTTGCGTGAAGGCAATCTCAAATTAATAGTAGTGTTGGTATCAATACCTATTTACAGTACTGTATTATCGGTTCAATACTATTACTTTACTCGTCGAGTACCGTCATTATAGACTCAATTATAGAACAATAGGTTGCGGTCACCGGAGACCTCTTGGTATTTGACAGTTTAAAGTGTTAGAACTTCTACAACACTTGTTTATGCTTATGTTTATCAAAAAAAATGCACTAGTTTATATTTTATTCTGAAAAACAAGTCCTAGTTATTATTTGCCTGACCAATCTAAATCCAAAATACTTCAGAATCTCTTCCAAATGTATTTCCAGGCATATTTCGAGACGTATCTTTACTGACCAACTTAGATCTATTAAGCCTATCATCACGCTAATCTATTTCCAAGTGGTCACAATACCTCGGCAGTGAGAAGCTTCCGGCGATATTCCATTCTATTTCCGTTTCCGTAAATGGCCGGAAATGAATTCAAAACACCCTGCAGCAGCATCTGATCTATTGTAGGATCAGTGTGTTCACGAAACTTGTAGACCTTTGTAGGCTGAAGGCTTTGGTTTGTTTAATTGTGTTATACTACTTACTTTATTATCTTGTATGGGGTTCTTTGCTGTTTATTTTTTTAAATCGAACAATATGTCCACCATTCAGTCATTTAATTTTGTAACACGTTAAACGCCATGGGGGTCACCGGTGACCGACGTTAGTGCAGGAATTTCCTGCAACAGTTTTCAATTGGTATTCAAATCTATAAAGAAAGAAATGTTGAGTCAGTTGGAAAGTTTTAACATAAAAAAAGTTTTGATATCTACCTCTTCGTACGTAGGTACGTTTCTTTCTTATTATACAGTTCTTCTATCTTCTAATTAACTTTAAGTAGATATCATATTTATCTATACGCGCAATCCCTTTTTTTCCCGTTCCCATAAGATTTTCAGGAATTTTTTCTATCATGAAAAGAACAGCCAAATCGTTCCAGCCAGTCTCAAGTTATGGTGTGACAACGGGAAACGGGTTTCATTTTTATATTTATAGATATATTAACTTTTCACTAAACCAAAAAATATTATCAGCATATTTTTTGGTTTAGTATGGAGTGTGGAATTGTTCCGGTATATGGCAATAGGCTCACCCCCTATTAAATAGTGAAAGGTGGGAGTTACATTGTACAGTGGCATTCAGTGCCGTAATGTGCACCTCTGCCTACGCCTTCGGGGTGAAAAGGCGTAATGTTATGTTTGTAAGTTTCCACTTCGTACTTGATCATCTTAACTGTAACCAACATTTGGGAGTCCAAGTCTTAGGCAACATTAAGTTGGTCCAATGAACAAAGCCGTCGCTAATCTAGCTTCACTCGACCAAACTTTGGTTTTCTATTAGAGAGAATCGATTCCAACCATCCACTAACTGTCAATTCGTCACTAGGGACTATGGAGCTTTAGATCAGGGGTTCCCAAACTTTCCTTGGAGAGGAACCATATTTTTATATAATTCTTGTTATGTTACGAACTATTACAATTACTTTTTTATGAGGCGTCGGTTTTGTTCTTTTGAAAATGGTGACATTTTGATTATTTATTTCTGTTGCTCCTCTCGGTTAACTCTTTTGACATACGTTCAAGTTTTGACTGTGAATACATTAGACAGAGGCTGTTGTTATATTGTGTGTTTTTCTACTACGTGGATCACATTTTGTCTTCTGCGGATCACCGGTTGGGAACCACTGCTTTAGATAAACGTGATTTCTTGACTGCTTTATAAAAAGGCGTAAGAAAGTTTTGATAGGTTTGTGATTCAATGTTTTCGATCTAAAGGAGTTTCGCTTCGTCAGACCTTTTTGATCACATGTTACGAAACCTTTATCTGAATGCGAACGTTGAAATTTGTGTTTTTTTCGGTAAATAAGTCTTTTTTAGCTTCTTTCGATAGCGTAAGAAAGTGATAGTAAACCTTATTTTCTTTTCACATATTATAGAAATTGATTAAATGCAACTTCTTATACTACTCTCAATTCTGATCCATGTTATTTTTTACAATTTTATAATTACAAACCATAAAACTTGACTAGTTATCTTCAGCAGTAACTTACTTTAAACGAGACTAATAACATAGTTAACATCATAATCAGCTCCAACTTAACAAGCCTGTTTTTACAATTATTAACTCTAAGCCTGTAATCAAGTTAAAGTAAGAACTAAAAAATAAGCCAAGTTTATCACATGAAGTACATTTTCTCGTACATAAACCGACTTACTTGAGTTTAAAGAGAAACAACGGCTTAGATACGTAACAGAGTCATTTGCTCGTTTACTTGAACTTTTTTTATCAAAGAGCTTTATGACATTAAAGTTTTTATTACGAAGCCGGCTCGAGTAGGTAATCCATGCAATTTGTTTTACTGTTCCAACTGATACAGCTTGTCTTTAATAATACGTGATGTTATTTTCTTTGGATTATCATCGAAGTGGCACGGATTTTGATTTGTGTACTTAGTTTATAGATATACCATCGTTACTGCTTACGAGAAGACTTGCTTTTGAATATTAGGGTGCGTCCACATCTGGCAAATGTGCCGCAAATGCGCAGCCCGCGAGCCATTTGCGAGCTGATGTAGACGCACCCTTTAGTAAGATCGAATTATATTGATAGCTCTGAATGCCTTCTCTATGTTTGGCACAATTAGGTGTGCCTGTACGGTACGCACACCTTTTTGTGCGTCTTTGGGTAATATCAGGTGCGATTAATTATTTTTTTGTTAATTAGGAGATTTTACCAGAGCATCAGCTTATACTCTTAGCATTTAATTCAATGTTCTTTAACATTCTACCTAAAAAATAAACAGTCAAAAATGAACTTTAACACCAAAATACCAAGTTTTAAAATACAGTACCCCGTGCGATGTAAGATACACATCATAAATCGGCCTTTTACTTGAATTAGTACAAACATTATTTCCATAATCCTTGGGCCTGCTAAAGTGCCAACAAAGTTAGGCCAGTGTGTGCCATAAATGTTCTTCTAGGTACCTCTAGAACCCCTGTCTATCCCAAGATTGCGACACTTGCCGCTAACAAAGTTGTGCGTAAGACTTGGCTGACATACCTTTTTGCCGTCTCAGTAACTTGTTTGAAAGTTCCCTAGAATTTCGTATAAGTGACAGCGTAACTTCTGTTAATCTATCCAGTGAGGCAGCTGGCTGCCATATACTAGACTTGAATACAACGGAATTATTCTATTTTATGTTGAATTATTTTGAGAGACACGCATGGATTATGTCATAGTTACCAATTATAGATTTATCTTCATTTAAGCTTATTCTTTTGCCGAAGAGTACATAGAGGTATATACATTTGTACTTACCCATTCAGAGAGTATGAAACTTTCAGTTACGTTATGTAAAAAATAGCGAGCACATTGAACGCACACGTGCTATGAACACGCTCTAATTCCAGATTGAAATGCAAATAAAAACGATTCAGTTCCCGGAATTGCACATGCAAATTGCCAGCTGCACCCATAACTTCCTTTTATATAACATCTTAACAAAACAACCAGTTAATGTCATGTTTCTCCCGTAAACACCTTAATAATAAATTAACATTTTCAAAGAATAAGCCTGAATGCTCACCGTCCTATTAAAAAGGGAAAATTAAAATCAATTTCGATCGACATCAATATTCCATTTTCCGTTCGTTACGATGGCATTCCGACAAAGAGATTTTATTGAATAAATTACCTTTCATTAAAATATGTTTAACTGAAATTCTGGCTGAGCGGCGCGCTCTCTAAGCGGAAAATTGTTGCGAGGTAATCTTCTACTTAGCGTTGTAGCAGCGTCGCTTCCTTATCTCGCTTCATATTATAAACAGAGACGATCGACCTAATAATGCAAACAAGAATTGCTCACATTCGGAAATGAGTACCTCCCACGTGCTCGTCTTTAATTAAGGTCTAAAGCAATTTCCAACGAGCTGCTAACTGATGGTAATAATTTAGTAAAAGCAATATTTGTCTAGCATTATGAATTTAAAGAACAAAAACACGGGAGCGTTTCTGTTTACTTTACAAAGAGCGTTCGATGTATAAACTGGTTGTCAGTGCAACTATTGGTTTTGCTGTCTCTCGTCTCAATAAATTTATTCGTGGAATCACACATTATTTTGGAATATCGTCTTCGACAGCGCGCGGCGTCGGCGTCGGTCGCGGGGACCGTACGTGAGGGTAATGTAAACATTGGGTGGTATGCCGCAAGACATGTTTCGTCACTTTAGCTGAAAAGGCGAAACATCGAGGGCTGAGACGCCCCGTTTCGCCAACAAATCTCTCGGATAACCTTCCCCATTCATACACGTAAATTGTTTGGCAACACCACTGACAGCGCGCTGAATCGCTACGCCAGCAATATTATGTTTGATTATATCTTTAGAGCTGCGGTATCGTAATATCTTGTTGCAGCAAATGTTTTATTTGGTTGCAAATCAAAAATACTACAGTGATGACTTACTAAAATGTATTATGTAGCTTGTAAAGTGGAGTGAAAAGAGGTAACAACTGTTTTTATCAATGTTAGTGATTCTGAACTGTGGGTTCTCTGGAAGAATGAGTATGTGGGCGAATTATTTTCATCTATATTTTTTTAATTTCTTCTGTGTGATTATATCAATTTTATGTTAGCAACAAGTGAACAGTATTAAATTTTACCATATGGCAACCATGCTATACTATGTATCTTTGTAAGTTTAGTCTAGACTGGAAGAAAAAACAGATGTAAATTTTATTCATGTAAAGAGGTCTCACAATCATATTTTACTAATGAAAATTACAGAGGGAGATTCTACGAAAATCTTCAGAGAGCAATTGTGTAAAATATATACAAGTAGGTATGATATTTATGAACTTGGCTGACGCGCGGCCGCGCGTCTCGATAAAATTAAAATGTCTGAAGTTCTAAGGAATAACTGTTGATATTTTAATTGCTTTGTCAAGTGGAGTACCTTCATCATAATAATATTTATTTCTTAAAATTAGTATTTTGTTATTTGTAAATATTAAATAAATATTTTACATTATTCGTGGTTCAGAGTTAATGTTAAGTATTCATTATGATTTTATATACCAAGTAGGTTAGAACACTATTTAAGGTGTTCTACGCCATCCAACAACTTTAGGACATACTGAATACGTATTAAACATTAATATTTTTATTTGGTCCATTTGACAAAATACTTCCCATATCATATTTGAATATTTCAAAACGCATTCTTTAAGTTAATGTAGCTTTCTCTTTTTACAATTTCCTTCTCAGTTCGTTATACATCATTACCCATATAAATACATAAATATAATATACATATGTGCATTGAGTGGCTGTCTGTACAGCTGACATGGCAAACAAATTCGTTCGAGGAAACGACTCGATCTCTCGTTTAGATATCCGAGAATAAGTGCCCAAGCAAAATACTCGTAGTTTTATAGCAATTACAGATATCAGGTTTGTGGATACGGTTAAAAGAAGATGTGGTACTGGTGGTCTGTTAGTTATATATAAAGATATTTATAGGTAGGTTGGTGCTAATGTAGCTCAGGTGTGAGTTGTCATACGTGTAAGAGTCTGATAGTCTACTTAGGGACTTTATGAGGATGTCCAAAGAAGGCGTACCTGACTCTGCAAAATACACACTAACTTTATAAAAGGCAGAAGAAGAAGAAATCGCTCTCACGTAAAAGATCATAAACCAGAAAATGAATAAGAAATAAACAACAACATTTTCCGGGTATACATAATACACTTTGCTAGAAATATACAAATGACACACGACTTTACATACATAATACACACAGAGATGAAATGTGATCAAAATAACGAAGTACACAACGTACCGTCGCAATATGAAGCGAGACAAAACACATTAAGATATGTATGCACATCACAACTTCACAGACTTATTTCAAAGATCTTCCAAAGTTCTTTAAACTTGGAGTAACCCTTTGTTTGCATAAGAAAACCTAATTATAATAAGTTTTACATCCACGTTGAAATCTATTATGAGTTTACGGAGTTTTGTGGGAACACTGGAGACTAAAACTAGTGTTTTCTTTACTAACCAACTAACTAACAATTTGCTTCGTTTGTCAAACTTAGTTTGTGTTGGTTTTATTATTATCAAACATATGCTTTGAAGAGGTTAGTTATTCGTCGCTGCGGACAAAGCTTTTGTCTGATGCTTCAATTTCATAACATCACGCATGTTTCTTCACATAGGATAGGCGTTGAGAGAAAGAGATGTGAGAATGTTTATTATCGACTATAATTTATCGACAACATAAACACCCTAACAGACTTAAATGAATATTTAGTGACATTATAATGTATGTACGAAGCGAGTCAAGTCGAAGAACCGATAGCCGTTGGGGTAAACTTGTTCTAGAGTAGAATACGCATCTAGGCAAACGTTGTGCAGGACGCCCTCCAGCTAGGTGGAGTGACGACATCCGCAATGTGGCTGGCAGTGGTTGGATGAGAAGAGCTATAGACTGAGCTCAGTGGCGTGCCATTGGAGAGGCCTATGTCCAGCAGTAGACGAACACGGGTTGATGATGATGATGACGTAGCGAGTCATGCTCAGGTATATCTGAGGACCATTCGGTTGCCTTATTCTATAAGTAAACTACGAATATAAATTCGGCTCATTGCCATTGATATCAATAAATATAACAATTTTGAAGAAAAAATAAACTGTTTTTTAACTAAAATTTTACTTACTATGTAGGACACCTATCAATAAATTAAAATCGATAACATTTGCATTGAATAGATTCAATTCAAATTTCAATATTCTTGGGGCGTCTCGCTGCGAATTAGTAGTGGTATTAGTAGTATTTGGTATTCACAGTCAGAAGACAGTACAGCCGATTGGCGAGCGGCTAGAGAGATTAATTTGCATTCACGACCAAAACGGATCGTGAGGCTATTTCGTCGGCATCTCTCCCATTTCCCGGGTACATGTATATTATACACGTATAGGAACGAAACTGTTTCAGCCGTTAGCACCGCCTATATACGCTTAAGTATCTATGTACGGCCATGTTTACTTGTGTCGGTACTCTGATGGTACATTTATGAAGTGCCTTTCAAAAGTATCAAATATTCAACATGAATTTCCACACACAATACTGCGATTAAACAAAACATTGTTTAATAACAGGATACCTGTATACATATAATGATATGCATTCACTAGGAACAACATGATAGTCGCAATAAACAATTTCATCCCACGAAAACAAAACGCATAGTCGCAAATTCAGTCACTCATACGGAACATTTTTTAAACGAACAGCATTCATTGGCCATTAATAAAACATGTTTGTAGATGAATTTTACAAACAAACTGCATGCATACCTTCCGACGTGTATATGACAGGAATTGATACCAAAAAAAGTTGTCACAGTCGAATATATGGCAGTCGGGGAATGAAATAACAAATGTAACTGCAATAAATTACTGCTTTACTGCTGAGCTTTCAATCATCTTGATAATTAATGTGTTCTCTATAGACGCTGCTCATACGATAACCGTCCCGTTTTAAAATGCACGTACTACATGATCCAACCAATATTTTTTGTGGCACGCTCCGACGTTATACGCACACAGTGTAAATTGGAAACAAATCAAATATGCATCGTTCGTCCAACCGTGAGATGGAAAGCTCGCATTAGCGATATATTCGAATATCAGATCTATTCTGAATCCGTTGCCAGATAGAATCGACAAGTTATAGGCACCATTTTTTCTGTGAAATTTGATTTTTTTCTCGGATCTGCTGTGACAACCCTATTTCAGATTGTACGTCTAGTTCTAGTTGCGATTTATAAAACTATGCTATGTGATATTTTATACAACAAATTAGAAAAAAACACATATTGATATTATGTAGGCGAAGGCGAGGAATCCATCATTTTATGAGGTCCCATTACTTACTCACTCTGCATCCACATGTACGTAAAACCATAAAATATTTTATGACAAATAGAGTTGAACCATAGCAATCCCAAATAAAGTATTTTATGAATTGTCTGAGTCATCCAGAAATGATGTTTTACTACTACCGTATGGATGAAGAAACATGAATGAATGATACAATCACATTTGCTATATGACGCTCGCAATCTGAAAAGAAAGGGTAGAGGTATTTCAGCAGAAAAATGTTAGAAGCATTTAGAAGACATCGCTAGACATAACAGACCACAGCTTTAAAAGTGCACTTACCGTGATTGTATTTTATTTGTAGTTTCTTATTTTTGTGGGTTGCGACCTCGATAGATGTCAAAGCAACGGCATTTGTGAAGAATGGGACAGTAAGTAGAGGACAGATAGAAGGAGTAAATGAAAATGTTGTCTGCTTGTATAAACCGGGCCATATCTGCGCGATGCAAAGAAAATGCGATCGTCTATTGCTCCTCGTTGTTGTCCCGAGCGGATTTATGTTCTACAATGTACTTACTATTTGCATCTACAATGCAATTTTGAAGGATATTCTTGGATTTGCTGTTGGTTTTGGCACAAGAGAATGACATTTTTTCCTTTTTTGTTAAATATTTTGTTTCCAGTTCATTTTATGACATGTTTCTTGAACATTCTTCTTCGATTTATGGAAAAATCTTAAATTCATTCCTTTCTGTGACAGAAAATAGACAGCTTGGATTCCAAAAGGAATTCCAGAAAATTTAAATGAGGAAAACGAGTTCTATAAAAGTAAAGTGCAAAACTCCCGTGAGGACGGAAACCTAATATCAATCATCTGCAGTGCAAGGAACTCATAAATAAATCTGTATTATAAATGTCTCATGTCATAACTTTGAGTCCGTGTTTAAACTTAATTATGCGCTCATTCATCTTGTATTTACTGAAGTGCTATTTGGGTGAGATAAATTAAATTCAACTTTGAACTTGTCAGTGGCAGACGTCAAACGCATTACGCTAAAGGCGAGCGTTGAGAGCCCATCGTTACATTTCACTGTTTAGAGGTACAACAGTTCTGCAAATTTTAGTCCCAGAGCTGTCAAGTATTTCAGACTAAGCATGTGTTTCTCTCGTAAAGAGGTGTCACTAAATTTAGCCTTAATTTCCATTACCATACACTAAACCTAATGAAAAGCTGTCATAGTTAATTAAATTTTGTGCAGAGCGGGCGAGCGTTGTGAGAATAAACAAGATTGGTTGCAATAACTCATGTAATATTAGAGGTAGTATCGGTCACTGTCGTACCTGTTATGCTAAGATCGCCTGATAGTCTGCGCTAGTGGAATAGAATGCCGAACCCAAAATGCGGGCTTTATATCCGATCAGTGTGGTTTTACAATGCGAAGCTGATTAATGAACGAATTTTAGTTAAGCTGGTGTGCGTGCAGTGAAATTGTTGGAGAGCAAATGGTGTGGCAAGCGGACGGACAGCCGGCTTTCGAGCTGAGTGGTCGAATGCGCTAATTTGCAATGCGACTACGGTACTTTTCATCGTCCCTTGTCGTGCATTGTGCAAGCGGCTGCTTTCGACAGCTAAAGCAGTAACATTTTCGCTTTGTTTGTTTATTTTCGCAGTCCTTTGTGAGTTGTGTTCGTTTGTGATGACTTTACAGGACGTGGAACGAAAGCCTTGAGGCATGGTGTAATTGGATTATAGTGGTTGTTCGAGAACAGTTCCAAGTAAGCAAGTAAAGAGCAGTATTAATGTTGTATTTAAGTGAGTTAACCGGACGTTGTGTCGTGATTGTGTAAGATGTTACGACTGATGTAGGTGATGTATGACTTTATCACAAGTTTGTTGGGATTATCAAAGTCTTTGTAAAATGAAGGTAGGGCTGTAGCTTTGTACCACGTTGTTAACGTTTAGATGTTATTCAGGCGTGCAAAATAAAAGGGTTACCATAATTATCATGATGATAAATACTATTAAAAGTGACTGAAATAATAATTGTAAGCTAAACGCATTGGTTGCCGTGTCGGACAATGTTGTCCGACACTAGCGGAGGATTAGCCTATAACAGTTTTTGTCGGCAGTTAAAGGCTAAAGCTACTTTTTACAAAAAGTGTATGTACTTAGAAAAATACAATTCATATTTTTAAAATATACTCACAAAATGTATAACAGCGTACATTTCTATCCATGACTAGGAGGAAAACCGGCGCGTTTTTTAATCACGTCACAAGGGCTTTGAACGGGCAACTGGAAGCAATCAAAACTGCGGCTTCGTCATTGCGCTATCAAGCAAATCTAATTTAGGCCGCCCGCATTCGTGGTATTAATAAATCACAGAATATAAGTTTGTCGCCTTGTCGCGTTCGCGATTATCCATTTTGTTAATTGAAGCGTCGGGGGTCACGCGAGGACCCGATTAGAGCATAACTAATGTCACCAGATGTCTCTCAAATGATGGGACAGTCCCTTTCACTCATGCTAACACCGGAAAGTGCAAAATGTTCCTTTAGCAACGTCAGCTTTACCCTCGTAAGGCTTCGTGAAGAAGGTAATCTAGCGTAATACTCATATAATTTGGAGATTTAGTTTTCAGTGGCGCTTGGGTCCTTGATCGACGTGCGGGGTTAAAATGTGGTGTGAAGAGGCAAATAGGTTGATTGAAATGCAAGATAAGATTTCGTTTCGCTGACATTGTGATCGTATTGCGTAGAGTGTTGTCAAATTAAATGGTACGTTTAGATTGTTTACTATTTTATGGTAATTTTGGGCTGTTGTTTTGTAAATATATCTTACATTTTACTTTGGATTAGGTACATACATAACAGAAAATAACAGATTTAATTAAATTAATTAGCCCTAAATCTGATTTATAAAGCTAAAATTTCTGATTTTTAAAGCTTTAGGAATTTATTGTATTTGTTATCTTCAGGCAAAATTTTATTTACATCGCGTGTCCTACTGAGCTTAAAACACTTGGTCACGTGAAGCGTAACAGAGTGTCTCGCAGCCCTAATTTGAGGGGTGCCGCTCACGAATTCATAATGATGGACGCCGATGGTCCAATCTGGGAGCGCCGAATTAAAATTACTTGATATACTGTTAATTGATGTTAAATAGCTTCAATTGACCGAAAAAAAGAACTTGGTTTATATTTTTATTTTATTTTTCACGTCCATTTTTTTATGGCGTGCCAGTTTAATTTTGACAAAATAAAATTGAAGTTTTTGGGCACGTTACATCTGGTATTTTTTATTATGAACTCGTTGGAATGTGTGTATATAGGTCTGCGGTAAAAACGTTTTGTAATTTTGTGTTTTTGAGTACGAACATTTTACTGTTCATAAAAAAGTAGGTACCTACATAAATATGTCACTTACATGAAATAGAAAATAGTAGACTACTTTGCTTTAATACATATCACAACATCATAACTTTAGTTGCCCAAAAAGGTATGAACAGCATCATCGGTAGGTCTCCGTTTTAAAAACATATTTTTGTTATATTGACATACGTTTCATTTTCACAACTACTATGTGATAGTTAGCATCCCTCTACACAATCATACAAACTAAGTTGCATTTTATCGACATGGCCGGAATAGAGCCGACTTTAACTAGAGCCAGTCATCCTATTATTATCGAGGCTTAAACTCTGTTGATGACAACAATAAACTTGTTAAACATAGACCTCTCAACATAACTTTATCAAAAACTATTCTATGTAATTATTCCATACTGTTTCCACAACATAACAATTTATGACAATTTATGACAATTTATGACATTTGGTAAAACAAACTCTATTGCTAACGTATACAGTTTAATTTTCTGCTGACTGGAGTACTTTTATGATTTATATAGAGGTGCTAATTATAGTGAAGTCAACTTTATTTGGTGGAGATAGGGTGGTTATTTGTGTAAGTGGGTTAAGATGCGTGTTGGCATGGTTTTGGGATAGTCTATAGTCAGTTTGTTTATTACGTGATAAAGTTGACTGCGATGTTGATGGTTCAGCGTTAGAATAGCCTGCTCTTTACAACCCTGATTATGTTGAACATTAATGTGCAATCTTTTGTCACCACGAAGTATCACAAGAGGTTGTTAACAAAAAGGTTGTAAACAATACAATCGCTTGCATTATATATTTTTCTTAATGTCTATAATGATAATCTGTTTTGTCTATGTCGTAAACAGAGCTTTTTAGTAATTTTGTTAGGCATATTTTCACAATACATAATGATAAAGTATATTTTATGTATTACACTCTAATGGCAACCTGTGGACAGTGTTGTGGGTTGCATTATTACCCAAAATGTATCTTGTGTAAACTATGCAGTTAGTAAGACTTTATAATGTAACTGTTTACCGTTCCGCCTAAATAAAATGAAATGAAAATGTTTGTGAAATAATTAAATATTTATGGAACTTTAATACTTAAAATAGTGTTCGGTTTGCTCCAGACTGATGTAGGTCATTTTATTTGTTGCTGGCAACAAACTGACTTATCATTGTCATTGTCATTTGGGCTTAATGAAGACAATAAATTTTAGAATATATAATAATACGAACATATACATATGTATTAGGTGCGTATGTACTTAGGTACAGTCCAATTTAATAACATAATATTTTAACATAACACAAAATTACTAGCTTCGAGTAGACGAGGCCGTATTATAATTCGCTCAGTCGTGTGAATACGTTAATCTCTGAGTTTCACGGACCATTGATATAATCCTTCAATTTCCATGTGCCTGATTGAGTACTTGGTTATATGTATTATCTTGTCTGATACTTAATATTACTTTGAAGGAAAACAAATAGATAGTTAACGAAAATAAAGGTTAATGAAGAAGTTTGTTTGGGTTGTTTTCTAGAGATTTGAAGGTTGTCTATTACATAACATTATTTTTTATTCTTAAATCTAATAATTTTATTTAATTTTGCTTCGTTCAATTTATAAATTGTCTGGAGAAATAGAAAGTAGGTATTATTGTTAATCTTTTCACTAAATTTGCGTATCTTTTTACAGCTATATCCTTGATATTATATTAAGATTTCTTTTATATTAAAGACATATACATGAATATCTATTATATGAAAATAGTACAAGAATATTACACAAACAATGCACACTCGGCCACAAAATACGAAGCACAAAATAAAAATATGTAATTGATATTATTTTCTTATTGGAGTAGAAGCAATATAATACAGAGCATAGAACATGCGATTTCTATACATGCGATATGATGTTCCATACATGCGATTTCATTGCGTTATATCCACCAACAGTTTTGTTTATTTCGTTAAATATATTAAATTTAAATAAAAAAATTTACGAAAAATATAAAAAATAAAGATGGAATGTTTCGACTATTTTCTTTGTTATATAATAGAAATGTAAACAAGGCGTGTGTTGTGTTTACATTTTTGCGTTACATACATAAGCTATCACGTACCTAATTATAATTGTCTATAAGACGAAAATATTTCAACCAGATCGTAAACCACATAGATGAAGGCGACAAATTTATATAGCAAAACAAAAATATGTAGACCGAAAAGAAACACGTTGTCCAAACACAAAATAATTTAAAACTGATTCGGAATGAAATTAGCGATTTCTGTACTGCGGCGCACGAAGGGAACCCCTCATGAATAAACCACCTGCCTCCACTCTTCATTCAATTTACAGAAATCACACTTAGTCCCAAATCTGTTTTGGGTATCAAACGTTTTTGATCCGCCTCGCGCACGCCGCCGTACTCCCGGTACATAAGCAGATTAACAAAAGCATGTTTGTGCTGGACAGACTCCAGCAACTTACACACATATCGTAACAGAAAACGACCTCTTTAATCACCACGCTACATCCTTTTCATCCTCTCTACGTGGGAGTGAGATAGGTGATAATCCATCGTCGGTTAGGAGTATGGTAGCCCATTGCCGGGCGTGCGGCATAGACTCAACGGACCGCAAATTTGTCGGAACTACCAATGAAATCGGATTACTTATAGAGTTCGTGGCAAGGGAGAGCTAACGAGCGAGAACACCATTACCAGCCGTCAGTGGCGTCTTCAGACGCGAATTAGATTTGCCGTCAAACTCCGAAATATTGGTTGCGATCTTTGATAAATATTGACACCGCTAGTTGCGGCTGCCAGCGACGCGGAGCTTCAAACGACTTTATAATGTGACTGCGAAGTTTGTGCTAAGTTTTAACTTGCATTGATTGTTATTCAGATGATGGTGATTTAGATACACGTATGTATTGCAGTTGGATTACTAATTCCAATTTTATCTCTAAACTACTGAATTAGAGTTTGACATTGATATTTTATTCAATGTAGGAATACCAATTCATATCAGTCAAATCACTTCATATCAGATGAAACGAGCCAAACAAAGTCATAATAAAATAAATGCACAATAATTTGTTAATAAAATGTTGCAATCATTAAGTTAAAAGTATGTTCAAAACAATTCAACATAATGTTGAAGGCCATTGTTTAAGGGTCAAGTTGTGCGTTTATGTGTTAGTTGGTCGAATAATTATCGCGAACATTTATCACTTTCATATTGTTTTATGTCAGTTCGGATCATTTATCATGGCCGGAGTGGGTAGCGGTGGGTCAAACAGGACCGTGGCGTTTCTAGGGATAGAATACTTTAATAACGGTATTGTACTTAATTGGTGTATCAGAATAACGTGTTGTATTGAATTTAGCAACAAGAAACAAAGAAAACTTAACCTTCTTTATGTGGGTGGATGTAAAATTATGTACTGTTTTACATTCATTTTTGGTAGTTATATTCCGAGGCCCGTGTTGTAAAGGGCTTTAAGTGTTCATTAAACACAAGCGATTCCAACTACTACTGAGAATTTTGTAAAGAAAATAAAGTATTCTATGCCAGGGGAATGATTTCGCGCTTTGTATCTCATCGTATCTACGCTAGCTGCTACTAAAGCAAGTCGTCGAATGAACTAGAATCCCTAAGGCATGTACTAAGCTGATTTGTTAGGTGTCTCTCCATGCTTACCACTAACACATTGTGCACCATAAAATACAGAAAATCCCTTTTCTACTGATACTAGCATCAGTGGAAATAAAACACCTAATCTAAGTTTCCATTTAAACCCTGGAAAACCACATAGACAGTCGTATTCCATTCTTTCCACCATTATCGCTTTTCATTGAAAACTTAAAACTCCTTTATTCCCATATATTTCTAGAGAGTTATATTTCTAGTAACTTTACGATGGTGTTCAGAATCCTATTATTTGTGTCGTTGCATTTACGACCTTATGTCAACCATAGATATAGTATGTTGTTAGTTGTATGTCAAGTGAAAATACTGTTTCGCTGTACTAGTGAGCCGGTTTTATTGTAACTTCTAGGTATACTATGAGCAATGAAAATCTTACGACTCAAACATTGTTCAATTGTTATTTCTGAGAAATTTCGTAGTTTACTTTGAAACACGTATGTTAGGTACTTCAAAATATGACGTGCCCTAAGAAAATTTCAATTTGTTTATTTTGAAGATCAGCATTTCTTCACATAGTTTCTGTATAATCAATTATATTAATAAACAATGCATTACATAATAAAATATTAAGTATTATAACAATGAAATTAGCTTTTACAATTAAGACCTTAACTGTGATTTTCACAAAATACAGAGCAACCTACATTCCTAATTATTTTATCACTAGAATATCGATGGCGCCCACGCAGAAGGTCGGAACATCATTTTTGACAAAAATTGTTTTTTTGGGCTATTACAACAATCTTGAACCGTAGCATGATTTACTAAAATCCAAATTTCAATATCTTATATGGAACACGAGTTTTCTAATGGAAAATAGTCTTAAGATTTAAACGCTCCCGCGCATAAAGGCGCGTGGATTGTTCCGACGATATGCTCGGATCTATTAGGCCCGGCCGGCCAATCAGAGCAGAGTACCGACCGCAACGTTACATCGTATGTCAGCACTAGAAAAGTTTGCTTTTTAGAATAAAACTGTCGATTTTTGTGTCATTGTTGATGTAGTTTTAGGAGGACTAGTAATATTTATAATAAAATTAGTAGCGTACGTGCTTCCAAGATTATGAATCTCGTGTCAAATGAAGAAATAAACCAAAATTGTGAAATAACGGTCGATGAAAATGTTGGAAATGGTAAGTTGTACTAATTTGTCATTTAATATATTTATTTTACTAGTTTATATGTGCATTACGAAATTAATAGTTAGTATGTGACAGTGTTAAATAGGTCTCAGCAAATAAAAAAAAAATTATGACTATTCCGACGCATAACGTCGAAACGTCATAACTTACGACCACATGCGCTGTAATCAAACATTAACAGTGGTCAGTTACGACTTTATGCCTCAGAATCATTTTGTTCTAGGAGTCGTAACTTAAACTTACAGCCATATGCGATGTTTAAATATAAAAATAAATAAACGTACAAAGACGTATCATAGACTTACGGCTTTATGCTCCTTTAAAAAAACAAGATACGATTATCTGCTTTACAAAATATAGATAAAATCTCATTAAAAATAAACTTTTTAACTGCTTCGTTGGTCTAATGGCCACGAGTATGACTGCAGGCCACGAGGTGTCGGTTTCGATCCCCGATTATCGGGTTTTTCAATTTCGAAATTCTCATGACGCGGAATATGTACTATAATGTTCTTCTATCTCTAATTTCTCTGAACTCTGTCTATCGCTTTGGGAAATAAAATATTATGTTTGATTTATGTTAATTGTTGGTATAACTCTCTAAATTTGTATTTGTCACTTGTGTGTGCTCTTTGACTAATTGAAAACTTGCAATTTTAGAATCGCCGATACAGATTGAAGGCGAATCAGTGGGTTGGAAGACAATGTTCGGACAATTTTTTATTGAAAGTACGATAAGCATCGACTATAGTTTTATACCAAGTGTTACCGAGGTAATAAATGATTCCGACGCAATGTTACCCTCAATTTTATCTCCTATACATAATGAAAGTTCTACATCACTTAAGGATTCAGAGTCATTTGTTGAAGCATTTTACACGAATCAACTGATATAACAGAACTTTCACTCTACATAATACCAATCATTTTTAATGCCCATTTCGTCTCTACTGTTTATCATCTATTTGTTATGCTGACAATTTTTGTAGAAGTATTAGTAGACCCAACACACCACAGCTCAGTAACACTTCAAGTCCAGACTCTTCTGTCTGAACAAGATGACTTTGTCTAGAGGTAGATTCTTAAAAATACACTGTCTGTTAGAGTTGCAAGAAGACGTCACCGTCACTGTGATAAGTGGAAAGATATTAAACAGGAACGTTGAAAAGATTAAGGAAAAGCATATTTCAGTAGGAATGGAGTTCAGAGAGATGGAAAGATTTTAAAACCACCATGTCCAGGTACTTGTTGCCTTAAACACCATTTGATGTACGCCAACAGTTTAGTTCTTTTTAGAAAAATGGATATCACTGTCGATAATAGCATTACATTGTCAAACACACTGAAGTAGGCGATGCTAAGTATCTTTTAGAAATCACAAGAGCCCAACCAAACAGTTAGAGATGAATACTGAAAAGATCATGACTGTAGTATACTACTTTTACAAAAAATATTCAACTTGATGGGCCGCTTTATTTGATGTCAAAAATCGAAAGTCTGAAGAATCTGATGAAGAATCAACAGCAGGTCTCAGCGGTATTAGAGATATGGTAGTCAAGTTTCTATAAAATGAAGTGAAATCCAACCAAAACATTCTGTAATAAACTAGACAAGTCTCAATGAAGCCGCTTGTTCATCTCTAAAGAGTAATGAAATCTAAACAAACTCTTGTTAACTTTAAGGTTCTTTACTGCGATTTCTTAACAATTATAGTTAATGTTGTGTGACTTAGCCGTTGGAGGGTACACAAGGCCAATTTTCCATATTCAATGGGTAGTGGTTCAACGGCTAATTCACACAACATTCATAAAACAATAAAAAAATCGCAGTAAGGTCCTTAGACTTGGCAAGACTTTGTCTCGATTTCATTATTTTTAGAGATGAACAAGCGGCTCCATCGAGACTTGACCAGTTTTTTACAGAATGTTTCTGATTGGATTACTTATATATAAATAATATATGGATGTAAACAAAATGCTCTCGAAAACGCTAATAAAAAAATAATTTAATAGTTTTAATGGTTTTTTACGTATTATTCATGCAACATCAGCCTTGAATGGTTGATTATAACTACTATTACATAAAAGACAATTATCATAATAATTAAACTCGTGTTTGACCGTCGCCTGTCGACGTTTCTCGGGAGCGTTCCGTTGACCCCCTATTATATATACAGTACAATACAATTCCTTATAATATCCAGCCCCTAGGAATATATTATTTAACTAACAATTGTTAGGTACGTATAAAAATATCTGTTAAAAATCTTTTACAACAAATTTTATCATTAACGTATACTAAAACTGCTCTCCTGAACAAATGACTTTTTAGCGTTACGACCTTATGCGTAGGAAGCGTCGATATATTCCATACAATACTGAACGTAATTATGAACCCTTCTCAAATTACTACAAGCTAATAACAATTACAAAACTGCTCCCTAAAGTGGTTTACCAACAAACGTGTTCAAACTCAACAAAGATTTGAACAAGTCTTAGCAACAAATTATTCAGCGCATGCACAAATTTCATTAAGGCCATACAGATTCATATTTTATTCATGTCCCACACTTAATTATAAGAAGGATATAAGTGGATACATGATAAGATTTGTCAGTAAAGAAAAACGGAACAAAGGTACGATGGGGCTCCATTAATAATGTAGTTACTACCGATCTATTACATCCTGATTAATTATGTTCCTCGCCAACTCTATTATTTCTTTCTAATCCCCTTTGGTGAAGTGTTGACGCTTCATTTATTGTTGATTAGTCAACTATCCGAGTGAACGGTTGACTGCACCCCTAAAGGTTTTGCTCATAATTGGTTCCGTTTGATTGGACAACGTGTATTAACCTATTAACACGTCTCTATGGATTGGAATTAAATTAAGAGAACCTCGTTCCTTTTACACCCTGACCGTTAGAGCCTTTTCGCCACATTGTCGCTTCTAATATTATCAGTGTAAAGGCTTCGGAGTTTGTTTGTCATTGTTATTTATTCATGCACCCTCCTAAATGAGTTTAGTTGCCTCATATTTTTTTTATATAGCTTAAGCCTGTAAACTAGCACACGGATCACCTGATGGTAAGTAATCGGCGCTGCCCATGGACTCCTGAAACACCAAGGCGTTACAAGTCTGTTACCGGCCTTTTGGGAATTGGGAATTTGAGGATTTTGGAGGATTCAGGGATTGAGGAGAGTAGGGAGGCCTCTGGTGACCTCACTCACACGACGAAATACAACGCAAGCGTTGTTTCACGTCGGTTTTCTGTGAGGCCGTGGTATCACTCCGGTCGATAATGTAAATAATAATTCGTTATTTTTTGTATTAAACTTGTACCTTTTAATCAAGTTACTATTTTCGCTTATACTTCACTCCTCATGTTTGAATTTATTTTCAAAGCAGTCATGTAACTATTCATTAACTCGACGAGTACCGTCATTATAGACACAATTATAGAACAATAGGTTGCGGTCACCGGTGACCGCTTGGTGTTTGACAGTTTAAACGAAGTAAACTATATTCATAAGTATTTTCTCCATAGCCTAATCTAATATTGAAGTATCGTCGGATACTAATACAAGTAGGTAAGCCTTCTCAAGTAGCAGTGACTGAGTTGATCTATAAATGGTTTGTAACGGCACTAGCCTTTGAAGGCACACTTACAGTCTTACGGACATATTACTACAGAGCCTTTGAGACTGTAATTATATTAGCTAGGCATATCGGTGGATAAGGTATTTTATATAAACAGATTTAAGTGTGTGAGAGCTATGTTCTGCCTCGGCAGGAGTGATACCACGGTCTCGCAGATAATCAATGTGAAACAACTGCGTTGCTTGCGTTGTGTTTCGTCGTGTGATCCAAATTCCCCGTCTTCCAATTCCCCAGTCTCTGAATCCCCAACAATCCTTAAATTTCTAACCCCGAAAACCCGGCAACGCACTTGTAACGTCTCTAGTGTTTTGGGTGTTTATGGGCAGCACCGATTGCGTACCATCAGGTAATCTGGCAGCTGGTTTACTGGCTTATCCGACCTTCTTTTGTAATAGTATTTTTTATTACAAGGTGAACTAGCATACGGGTCATCTGATAGTAAGTGATCAATGCTACCCATTGATACGGATCGCCAGGGAAGTTATAAATGCGTTTTTTTACTTTGGGAAAAGTGGTGGGATTCAATCTTTATTTTCTTACCTACATACCAAATAACTTAGTTGATTGCCCCTACCGTTTTCTTTTTTCTTCGTTTCAGCGTTATTTAAACTCGAGTTAATAATAAGGCAGATATACATACTTCTTGAATGTATATAAAGTTTCATTTAATTAGCGAGGAACATTTTAAAGGGTGAATATTAAAGTGAATCGTTTGAGAATTTTTCTTTGAAAATGTATAATTAATTTCAGTGAAATTATTTTATCGACTGCTTCATTGAGTGGTCAAGCGTGACTGTTTGGTAGGTAAAACACTTTCTTAAAAGTACTGTGTTATTCCTAGGGTTTGTGAAATTGGCATGTTCCGTGGTTCAGTCACTTTATCAATTATTTATGTTCATCATAATCATCATCAATAGCCGGAAGACGTCCACTGCTAGTCAAAGGCCTCCCCCTTAGTCCTCCACGTCGAACGACAACTCGCCACCTGCATCCACTGGCTCCCCGCAACTCTGGCGATGTCGTCGGTCCACCTAGCCGGAGGCCTGCCCACGCTTCGTCTTCCGGTCCGTGGTCTCCACTCAAGGACTTTCCTGGCTATCATTTATGTTATTATCAATTAAATTGTTGTAGGTTAAGTAAACTTTATATTATTGTACAATACTTTAGTTATCAATTATATAAAATGGTGATAGTCAAACTTCCACTAACGTTAGACACCTGTTACTGACGTGGTATTCTAAGGGTTACCATGATGTCCAATCTCGACTCATAATACAAATCTTCAACTTATAACACATAACCTGATACTTCTAATTCAACAACTGCACTGTAACTAGCGAGACAGTCAAAATTACGGTATACTGTTACGGTCAAATAACCATAAATTACATTACCTTTTGTAATATTACAATATAAGAGCCTCAGTAGGTATATAAGGACCTTCGCCTAGCCAAATGATTTAGGTAACAATTTATGTATGCCTTTTAATCCTCTACAGAGGAAGCGAAAACAATTTGTTGTATGAAAATGTATTAATTACATGATAGGTGTAACCGAATATTATGTTAGATTTATGTTACGATGCTATCGTCCAGTTTATGTGGTGTTTTAAACTGTATCTGGTTTATTTATTGGGTTTTATGATAAGTATTGTGAATAGAAATACTGTGAAAGTGTTAGCATGTACTTACCTAATTCTGCTCTGAATTGATTCTTCTGACTTAAAATATTTATTAAGTAATTTTCATTTGCGAATGCATGTTTAATCATCATCATCATATATGTAAAGACATCATCATCAACAGCCTATAAATCCCACTGCTGAGCAAAGTCTCTTCTCACACGGAGAAGGTTTGAGCGTTAATCACCACGCTTGCTCCATGTGGGTTGGCGATGACAAACTCATAATTAGACATTATAAGCCCAGGTTTCGTAACGATATTTTTCTTCACTTTTGTGTTGTTTGTCTTGGAAACTTGGTACTTACCGCTGCTCTGTTTCGGACTCGTACCTCCGTCTTCAACCTCCGGGCCACCACGACATATAGAGGTATATGTAAAGACATACATAATATCTATTCATATACAAGGAACTCAATATCTCTTACAGCAAAAATTTTATAGGTATTTTTCGTGGAAATAATTTTCTATTGTATGCATTGAGTTGCACCATGATTTTAGAGGTAGAAGAAATTAATGGTGATTTCTCTGAAAGTAAACTATTTAATACGTGGTTGGAGACACATTCGTGATGCCTTTGGTGTACTCAGGTTGCCGTGACTATTGCCATATGAGCTTCTTTGCTACTGATAGTTGTATGATATAAATAAGTTACGTAAAATTATATTGTACTATATTTAAATAATAAAGAAGAGAAAATAAAAAAGTATCTGCACCGGGGTTATTCCCGAGAGGTTGCTACGGTATTGAGCGTTAAATCTGGCCAATGGGCGGCGTCCATTTTTATATTTGTGGCGTTAAATTGCACAACATTACTGTGGATTTATTTCCAATCTTCATAAATTACTACTTTTATCATGGTCTAGTATAATATGGCATATGGGTAAAGTTCACACACATACATCACATCTTCAGCTTTACGTCAATAAAGAGCAATCTTCGACTCCAATGGGTCGATTCGACCCAAGTTACCACTCTAAGAGGACTAACTTGAAACCACGCTTGCGTTGTTTTTTGCCGTATGAAGTTATAAGAGGCCCCACATAACTCATAACATCATGCCTTTAATCCCCGAAGGGGTAGGCAGAGGTGCACATTTGTACTTAATGCCACTGTACAATGTAACACCCACTTTTAACTTTTAATGTTATGAGTCCCATTTAATAGGGGACAGCCTTTTGCCATATACCGGGCACGATTCCAGGTTCAGTGCTACTAATGAGATATTTTTTTAAAAACCCAATAATACTTTGCCTAACCTGGGAATCGAACCTGAGACCCCTTGCCGCCGAGAACTGCGACCACTCGGCCAACGAAGCCCCTAAAGGCCAGCAATGCCCAACAATCTCCAACAACCCTTAAACTCCTAATCCCCAAAAGGCCAGTAACGCACTTGTAACGCCTCTGGTGTTGCAGGTGTCCATTGGCGACGCCGATTGTTTACCATCAGGTGATCCGTCACTCGATAAAAAAATAGTATTGTAATTCACCTGGTATTGTTGGGATCCACAGGCAGCGGTGATTGCTTACCACCATGTGATAAATTTGTTTAATTGACTGCACGGTTGGTGCGGTGGCTGGGGAACCGGCTGCCGTGCAACGTGTCGCGGGTTCGATTCCCGCACGGAACAACACTTTGTGTGATCCACAAATTGTTGTTTCGGGTCTGGGTATCATGTGTATGTGAACTTGTATGTTTGTAGACGCTCCCACGAAACAGGAGAAAATCCTAATGCGGGGCAAAGTTTTTATAAAAAAAAAAAAATTGGCCCTGTCTCACAAAACAACACAATTGTAGTTTATAGACCATAATGACGTACAAATTTCGTTAATTCAATTTGAATAGAAAGCGAAACTACTCTTCGGCAACGTAAACAATTGGGATGATGAGTATAGTATAGTCCGTAAGTTAGGTAAGGAAATAATATTACACGTATTTTTTTATTTTGTCGTATAATAAAACAATATGTAGATAAAACGAATCAAAGTTTAGGAGAGGGAGTAAAAACGTGATTTCTACGTATAAAATGTACATAAAAGTGACGTCACGCGACATTTCAAATCAATATATCGTCGAAAGTATTCGTTTCTGTAAGAAAATAAAAAATATGTGTCGGGTAGATTATTTGAAACCTAATGGTTTCAAATAATCTCACGAACATTAAAATAAAAATTAGGCATCTAACTACCCTATTCTAAATGCACTTGGAATCTAAAAAAACACGATTACATTTGGAACTTGCAGTAACAATGTCTCAATCAGCGAATAAGGTTTTATTACTATCATTAAAATATAAAACCCTAAGTCGAAAAGCATTCACTCTTTCATAAAAAATTCCTAAGTATACAGTGAGCTGATAAGTAATGGAGGCTGTCAACAATAGACTTTAGGCATCAACAGACATTAACATATTAATCTAGACGAGAAACTGGGCGTTCAAGGTATTTTCAAATGACAAAATGACGGCAGTGAGTTAACTTCTAATCAAACTTATATTATGGTAAAATAATAGGCTCGAGTCCTGAAATACACGTGTAAATATATTTTCAAAGTAAGTTTTACGGCTTAAAATATTAGTGCTTGAAACATAATTTGATTTAGATAGGTAAATATATGAATTAAATGAAGAACTGTTTTGATATAATAATGAGTCTCATATTAGTTATATTACCTCTATATTACAAGATTTTTATTTTTATTATTACATTGAACTTGTAACATAAGTAGTAAATAGTGGGTGTTACATTTGATTGTACAGTGGTATTAAGTGTCGTAATGTGCAACTCTGCCTACCCCTTCGGGGATAAAAGGCGTGATGTTATGTTATGTTTGATTTTTATACCAATTCTAGAGCGTCAATATCTATTTATTTAAGAAAAATTGACGTGTTTAATAAATACTCTAAATTACTTAAAATAAAATAAAATTAATATATACTATTACTAAATGAAAATATATACAACTTAAAATATAAATAACAATGAACTAAAATATTTACACCTTAAAAAAATAAAATAAAAATGCTAATTACATACCAAAACATTCCCTAATCAATTCCAAACCACTCAAGAATTACCGAACAACCTCGGTCCTCTCAGAAATCAATACACTGTAACACATTACCTGTTGCAGTTTTATTTGGTTTATTTTTACACACAATAAACGTGCACTTCTGTGTCGGGTTGACGGGCGATGGCGCCGTGCCGGTTAAATTTCCCTCAGGACCGACCACAAGTCGCGCCCGTCACTAGCTTGTACCCATAGATCTATCGGTTTCGCTAAACAAAAGCACATTTAGACTCACAAGACTAGGCTTGCTGCCACTTGTAGAATGTTTGCGAAAAACCATAAAAGGTGCGCTGCAAAAAGGCAGCGGTATGCAAACTAAATTTGTTTGTTTTAGTGGAAGGAGCTTTTGCTGTTAAAGGAGGATTGTTATAAATTTTGAAGACTGTAAAAGACTGTAAAATATTTTGTTGTTATTTTACTAATTTAGTTTAAAATTTACTTATAACTTGATATGATATGATGCTTTTTACTTTGAATGAAAATGATTTGAAAACTATTAATAGACAGATTAAATTATTACGGCTTTCCCTATATAGTATATAACCACATCTGTATCACAGTAAGCTTTACAAATCTTTAGAGTACCCAGTCATAAACATAGGAATCCCGGGAGAAATGGTAACGGATCATCGATTCTAATGCAGAGACGGTGCAGATCACATCCAGTTAATCATAATTTAACTACCTCATACGTATGGGGTATTCTAGTACAAATTCAAGTTTATTCCCCCTGCGACTTTATTAGTTGATGTATAAATCTAAGATAATAATAAATACATTTGTTGAGAACTGCATAAAATAAGAGCAGCGTTTATTGAAAGTTTGGAGTGATTGAAATTGGAGCTGAAATATTAGAATTAAAAATTAAAATATTTATATTATAACTTTCGTGAGGTATACTAAATTTATTGTTTTTTTTTCGGTTTACTCATGTAATTATTTGACGAGGAACTCGACTAGTTTCAAGCCATGCTAGAGGCTCATATTCATGAGCAGAATTCCGCGACCTGTGATGCGGCGACTGTCGCGGTGCTACTCATACTGGAGTTCCTCGCCAAATAATTACGTGAGTAAGCCGAAAAATATATTAAAAATTAAATATATTTTAATTGTTTATTGTCACAAAATATTTCACATTTCTCATTTACAGAAATGCGGAAATGAAATTTGTTAATTATATGAACAGCGTATAGAATACTTAATCAAGTCTTCTCGTCACAGATACCGCAAAGCCTGAAGACAAAGAGTGCGTCCTGCCAGTAATGACATACGGAGCCGAGACGTGGACACTGACAGTGCGACTGGTCCACTAATTTAAGATCGCGCAGCGAGCTATGGAGAGGGCTATGTTTGGAGTCTCTTTGAAGTATTGAATCCGAAACGAAGTGATCTGACAGAGAACCAAAGTTATCGACATAGCCCAAAGGATCAGTAAGCTGAAGTGGCAGTGGGCCGGTCACATTTTGTCGAAGAACCGATAACCGATGGGGTAAACGTGTTCTAGAGTGGAGACCGCGGCTAGGAAAACGAAGTGTAGGGTGCCCTCCAGCTAGGTGGAGTGACGACATCTGCAAGGTGGCTGGCAGTGGTTGGATGAGAAGAGCTGAAGACCGAGCTCAGTGGCGTGCCATTGGAGGGGCCTATGTTCAGCAGTGGACGAATACAGGCTGATGATGATGAATTATATGGACGCGTGTGAATTACGAATGGTACTGATACTGCATTCCATACTAAGCTATAAACTTGTATTTTGTAAAACAGTGATTCAGTCATGGAGTATGTCACAATGTCTAATCACATATCGCTTAGTAATGAAGTGAATGTCGCTGCTACGTAGTGAACTTCAACTGATTCAAAACTAGGGGCAACATATTGGTAAATGTTCGGAAATAAAGCAAAAGAGATTAAGAGGTGGTACAAAAATAAATAACCTTTATTAAGGAAATAATCGTAGGTACTCAATCTTGTAGGCAATAATTAAGCCTGTTTTCAATATCTAAGCTCGACACAGCTACCGAGATTTTGCTCTTCGAGGAACTGCTCGTAACACCTGGTTCTTGGAAGTCACTTTTACTATCGCTTTAACAGATTACAATCATTTTGATAAGGATTTAATATTTTAGATTTAATATTTGAATCCAAATACTTTTGGTACTAGGAAACTAGTTACTTCTCTTTCCTGAACTGTAACGAGAGTCGACTATGGCTGATTTAGTCTCACGTTGACGGCAGCTCATCGTCAGCGCTGATGGTCGAGATATATGAACTTGGTGGTCAGTGATGACCACTGTGCGCGCAGATAACTACTTCATCGTCATTCATAAACGCTTACTAGAAGTATTAAAAACAAGAACATAAACACCCTTTAAAGAATTTCTATTAAGGTGTAGTTATATTTATTCATTTTTTATTGTTTGAATACATATACAATACCAATAATATCTATGACTAAAATAATAATAAGTAAGATTAAATATTGACAACTTATTTTCTAGAAGTTCAAAGGCACGTCCCATCAGAGCTAGCTGACGGTAAACGTGCCGTCTCAGCGTCAGACTAAAACCAGCCTAAGGGACTGCACATGCTCACTTTAATAAGGGACTGCATAAGTGCACATTTCAAAGACAAAACAGTGCTCCTCAATAAATTGAAATATTTTGAACTATGATCACAAAAGGGACTACATAGTACTTATTGAATCATACTCCAACGCTTATTTTAATGGAATAAAAAGACCAGCCACTTCGTTCCATATTAGTGGCTAGTTAACGAGTCATAAAGGTAATTAATGAACGTATGATTTTATCGGTAAACATGTTCAAGCACACGCAATGTACGAGTAATGAACTAATTAATATGTACTTGTAAAGCTTCCTGCAATAAAACCAACGTTGCTATCGGTAAATGGAAAAACATGAATGTTTCACACTTTTTCTTAGAAGCTATATATAATATAATCTTGGAAATATTTATTTACATATCTTATTCATAATATCTTATTTTTTTATAATATCTTATTTTCTCTTATTTATAATATCTTATTTTTTTACGTAGGGTGTTAAGATTATATGTTTTAGATTGAATAAGCCATGTGAAAATTATTAATAAGGATATAATCAAGTGGATTTAAAAGTCGACCAATAAATAATACTGTATGAAGTTGCAACTTTATGAAAGATTATTGCATAATAATATGAGCACCAGCATAGCTGTTAAAATGTGTTGTTTTCATAATATTATGATTTTAGTTTGAATGAACTATATATATATATATCTGATACTGGCAATAGTTATGAACATAGGCCACATAAAAAAAATATTTGTTTTAATCTCCAATAATATATAAAGCCAACATCATCACTCAGACACAATTATATAGTTGTATATCGGCCTCATCCTATGACATGGTCAAATAGGTTCAACGAACTTTAATATAAAATATTATTAGTTATTAAATCACATTCTATTTAAGTACTATCCTACAAATACCTCAACCTCTGTCATTGTAGCGCATTTGGCCGTTATTAAAAAAAAGAGATTGATAAATTGAAATTCAAATAAAGAACACAAATGGTCGCGTGCGTCAAACATTTACTATATCTATAATATAACTATATCCAGAAACATTGCAATTGGTTCCCGCCGAGTCGTTGTAATTGGTTGCTGCTCTTTAATTGTTGTGATACCGAGCAAATGACAGTGGTGATAATACCTCACACACAACCTGCCAGTTACAGCGGTGGAAAGACTGGCTGGTAATGATCCATTTGGGAAAATGCTTTTGGTTGTTTTATAATTCGAATGTGGGGAATAATGTTTTGTTGAACGCGATTTAAGAAAGGTACTTTTGTCATCAACAACAAGAGGTTAGAACATCGAGCATGAATACAAGATATTTTGCAACGGCATAGTAAATATTCTCAGTTGAATTTTCAATAAAAACAGTCTTGCGCTCCCTTAAGGGCATTTACTGTTGAATTTTCGCGATAAAGATGTATGAAAATCAAAATAACGTATTCAAATTTAATTTTATCTTTCGAATTAAGTATGTCTTTAGTACCGTTAGAAATTTTTCATGTGATTTTTTTATTGTAATCGTTTCAGTAAATATTGATGAATACTTGTAAGATGGATAAGATTTATTGAATGAATCCTAGGGAAATATGGAATAAAATCTATTTATTTAATGCATTATTTATCGATTTTATTTTGTGCATGTAGTTTTAAGTACTTATTGGCTTAAATTTTGGTAGTTTTTGTTTTTTTTTTGTTCACATCATGTTACGCACAGTGTCTTAGTTTTTACTGGTATTTCCTGTCGAAGGACTGCAGGAAGAGATTCCTACGGGAATATGTAGTACCTGTGTACCTCCAATTTATTTATATTTGTGTTCTACAGTATGTTGTGCATAAATAAATAAATAAAAGACGGAGCATAATTTAACAGTGACGAAACGTATATTGCCACACCACAGATAAAATAAAAAAAAGAAAAATCAGCCACAGACAGTTTTACATCCATAGATAAAACAATAGATACATAAGTGATATTAGATAAATGCGTTCATACTTCGTATTCCATCATATATGAGTATCCATACGACTAAAGGATTACTACATTGATGGGGATGGGTGGAGTAGAAAATTTGAGGGCGCTAGTCTTCATAAAATTGGACTTAAATGCGGTCGGAACTGTGTGAACAATTCAGTTTATTTTATTTTTAGCTCCTTATTATGGGTTATAATGTAAGTAATATTTAAATATTAAGTTATTGACAACACATTGACTAATTATTCAGTACTGGAATACCATCAGCAGTGATCTCCAATGCATCGGTCAAGCGAGGAGATTAATACAATCCCTCTAATATAATGGAGACTCATAAGACTGTGGCTCGACCTGTTCACACAATTATAAATGCAAAGAAATGCATACATGAGCACAATTAATAATATCTTGTTGGGATCAGAGCATTGACTGTCAAATTACGTAGGTACTGACTGACATGCCTTACATACAACAGCATATTACTACATAGGTAGCTGCTACGTATAATCAATGATCACAAAGCAGGTATTCTGATATGTACGGAGATATGTACTGGGCTCCATCCAACTTAATAGATTTCATTATATACCTCTAATATGGCATAACTGAACAGGTAACATAATTAACTAGTCTTATGCACATAACAAATTCTGAACCAAACGACTGCACGGTTGGAGCGGGGGGCTGGGCCACCGGCTGCCGCACAATGTGTAGCGGGTTCGTTTCCCGCACGGAGCAACTCTTTGTGTGATCTACACGGGTTTTGGGTCTTGTTGTCATGTGTACATGATATTGTATATTTTTGAACGCACCCACGACACAGGATAAAATCGTAGTGTAGGACAACACTTTTTTTTTAAAATAAATTCAGTTTTTTCGTCTATACCTACACTAAAATGCAACGTGAGTTACTGGATGTGGTTTCTAAATACTCGAATGTAGCCATTATAAAGGCGTATTATACGTCTGCTAATATACCTATTTGAAAATAAACCATGTAAAAACAAAATCTGTTCTTTTGACCACATTTCAGATTGAATATAGGCAGTAATCTCACTGCGTATATTAAACTCTTAGTGGAAAATAGGTGACTGTAAGATTTAGTTTCCTATCTTTCTACATAGTAGTGGGCTCCCACGTATCAGTCATCACCTTTTTGACACACTCGAGATCAGCAGCGTGGCATCTCTAAATGTGTTTCGTGTACGTTTTATGTCATGAATATACAATTATATGATAAGTAAGGAAATAAAAAGGTTACGCGGAGTAGGCTCCCGACGAAGTTAAAAGGTTTTCTAATAATAAATACGATTTGCTGAAGTTTTACGTAAGAGTTGCCAACTGAGAGGATTCTTAAGTGTTAGTAGGAATGGGAATAACCAATCGTGGGTACGTCGTTTTGTAAAAGTTTGAGGTATCAATCGGTGTTTAAATAATTTGTATGTATGTATGTCATAGTTTTAGAGTTAAAATATTAGTTTTACCTAAATAATATAATAATAATAATAATAATATGCCCGCAGGGCACCTTGAGGCGAGGTGACGGGCATTAGCGATCCCGCGGGCTACCATCATCCCGAGTGCTCCAGGGAGAAGTCACCGTTCCTTCTTCTCCGGCTTGCCTTAATTGGCTGGCTGGAGTGAACGATGACAAGGAACAGGTCTCCCACCTCTGGCTTGCCTTTATTGGCCGTCCAGAGTGGAGTCGCGAGAGCAGTGATCCTGCTCGGAGGGTAAGAAACTATTCGTAAGTCGCGAGTGGGCCAGGGATGCAGGAAGCTTCGGCTGGAGCAGATGATCTGAGTAGAAAGCGGTGGTAGTTTCTTAACCCTTCAGCCACTCACATTCTCGTTGCCCCTCTGTTGCTATATCTAGCAACCATTCCCGGGGCCCGGTCGGTGAGTTGGCGAGTCTCCGCCTGCCATTTTTACGTGTAATAATTACATTGTCTCGGCAGGTGCCATAGTCATCCATAGTTCCCAATTTTCCAGTCCACAGCAACCCATACATAGCCCTACCCTTTTTTTCCATTACCCACAATAGTTCTACACTAACCGGGGACTGTCCTTGGGTGCATTTCCATAGTGCATACAGGGATAGTCGCCGGTTTGTGTGTCCATTACATTTATATTAAAGTTGTCTAAAGGGCCTCTGCGCAGTTGGCTTCGGCCCCTCGTACGCCTCCCAAATGACCGGGACCCTGTGGTCCCGTGAATGGTAAAGACATACATAATAATAATAATATAATGAAATATTTAAAAATATTTAAATCAAGTATGAAAATAAATAAAGGGAATAATAATAAAATATTTATTTACTAAAAACAAGCGAGTTACAAATATTTGATTTTAGGTATAGGCATACAATTACAGCTTACAATTTAAAAAATCTCTGCCTCCCAAACTAGGTGATCCTGTATTTTGGGAGTCAGTGTTCCCTCGTTGAGTATTACAAAATTATGAATGCTTATATTGCTAATTATTCTCTCAAATATTGTGTTAAGTGACACAAAGATATAAAAAGAGAAAAAGAAAGTGAGTATGACCAAAAGAGATAATTAAGGATGATGTATGTGGGTGTGTGTGTTAGTGTATGTGAAGGTGTGTGTGAGAGTGTGTATCTATGTATGTATATGTTTGCTATAAGTAGTACTTACTTTACGCGTGAGTATTTAATTATTTAGACTAGTTTGTTTAACAATTGTTCTGCTTCATCATAGGTTAGTGTTTGAAGCCAACATGTGATTTTCGATTTTGCTTGCCTGCGTGTTAAGGAATAGATGTGATTGATTTTGTGTGCTTTGTTATAAAGACGTGAGCTCATTACAGTATATTGACGGCCGGCTGAGGCCGTTCTGTGTGGAATTGGTTCACAAATTGGTTTGGTTTTTCTGTTTTTCTGGGACCATTTTGGATCATATGGCAGCGAACTATGTTTCCTCATGATTGTGCAGAGAACATAGAGCTGTCTCACCGTGAGTACTCGACATACTTTATACATTTCGTTAGTAGGATACCTAAAAGGCTTCGAGGCCATTACTCTGAGAACAGCCCTCTGTGCTCTCTCCAGATCCAAGACTGCGACTTTGCCCGCACCACCCCAGGCTGTCACACAGTAAGACAGGAGCGATTGGCATAATGAAAAGTAAATCAATTTGAGAGTATCTTCGTCTGTTGATGATCGAAGTTTTATGAAAATGTAAATAAGCTTTCTTAACCGAGCTGTTAGTTTTTGAATATGTGTGTGCCACTTTAGCTGTGAATCTATTTCAACGCCTAGGTATTTAATATCTGTTGTTCTTTGGATAACTGCACAGTCACAATTTCCATTTTTAATGGTTGGGCTCTGCGTGCACGTGTGTGCCGCAAGACAGTAAGTCAAGGGTGGCATTTGAGAGATTTTATTTGCAAAAGTGACGAATTTAGTTTTGTCTACGTTATAGACTGTCCTGCAACCAAAGCATCACAGTTCTTAAACTCGTCTGTACGGGGTGTAAGGTCGTAGGTAGATATCAAACGCATAAGTGACCGTAAAAGTTTATTGTTCATAAGAAGTTCAGAGCACTTTCTTAATGTTAATGTTTAATGTTAAAAATGTTAGAAATGTTAATGTTTATGTTATATGATGAATGCACCCGTTCTGTCCGCGATCGACAAGTACACTAACGTGTCGTATGTTCATGTTAATACAATACATGAAAACTGCTTCGCAAGCAGGTGTTCGGGTTTACACCGAACATATTCCGGGGCGGCGTAAGTTAGGATGAGATGAGATGAGAGTACAATTATGTTAGTTGGCGAATATGATGCTATCCTAAAGTTTAGTAGATGATATTTAAAAGTAAACAATGCTATGCTAATGATTACATTCAAGAGATACTATAAGAGACCTTATAATATAATCTTAAAGTCCCAATTTTTTTTGTTTTCGCAACACTACACTTTGATTGGCTTTGCACAAAACACTTATTCCACTTTACTCACTGGACTATCGGTTAGCCCTGTTATGTTTACGCACCAACACTACACACTACTCGCGACGTTAACACTTTGAAGTGCCATGTCGGGGGAGATGAGCACGCGTCGCATGCGACGTCGTCGCCACCGCCACAGGAACACGGCTGCCACCAGAACTGCTGCCAGGACGAGGGTATAGCTGACGACATAGTGATGTATGTCGTGCGGTGTCAGCAATTCGACTGGCTCAATATTTTCGTGGTTCATTTGTTTGATTTGTTTATAGAGTTTAAGAAGATCTACATCTATCTCTTCTTTACTCGTTTGGTTATCGTCATTTATATCAACTGGAATGCTCATGTTGATTATGTCGTTTAATTGATCAATGTTTGGCGAGTATATGTTTGGAGATACAGTTATGTTATTGATAAATGGTGTGTTTGAGTGCAACGTGAAGTCTTCTCCTTTAACTATACAACCTTCTTCAAGAAGTATTATCCCAGCTTGACTTAGTTGTTCGACTGTTACTTTTTCCCCACATATTATTTTAATTGGGTAATTGTTAAAACAATAAAATAAATATTGAGAAGGATTGTGTAGTGGTATCCATCGGTTTGAACATATATTTTGTTCAATTTTGCATGTGTTCGTCTCATGATTAAAGTTGCAGAAATAGTTGTTATCGCTGCCTAGATGGTAAACAGGTTTCTTTATCAGGCACATATAATTTTCATCTCGTGTTTGGCATTCGGACAGTTCATTGCCGTTAATGGGAATATACGAGTCTTTCTTTAGGTTTACGGCAATATATTCTGATTTAGGGTAAATGGTGGTCATATTCTTTCCAAATTGTTTGGGTATCGGTATTACTCGGTAGAGCTTGTACCGGTCTCTACTGATTAGCGGTAAAGTTATTTGAAATATGAAGTATTCTTCAGTGATTCTTGTTTTTATTTGTAAAAGGTGATAAATGCTTGTGACATCTTTTTGATCACCAGGTAGTGTTATGTCATCAGACAATTGGCCCGCAATCACGTTGAGTTCCTGCTGCAGCTGTTTAGGTGTTAAGAGATGCATGTTAAACTGGCCGTGATGTATATCTGTTAAAGTATCTAATAGTGTTTCTTGATTTCCTCTTAATGTTTGCAGCAAGGTATTAGCAGTTAAGGCGGCTACTATCTGACTTTGAACTTCACTGATATTGGACACAGCTTGCTGAATGCTATTAGTTAATTTCTCAAGCTGTAGTAAATGTTGGTTTATATTTTTGTGTTGTCTGTGGATTATTTCTTTAGTTCTTTTTAGGATGTTATATTCCGACTCTACAATAGATGTTTGATTTTTCCATAATTTTGCCAAATGATTTTGATTTTGTTTTAGAAGGTTTATGTCCTTTGTGTATTGTTCCGCAAAACGCTCGTCTAATACTCCGAAGAGATAATTTGCTGCATAGCCAAGACCATTGATAAGGCCCCGACGCTGTCTGGAGTGTTGGATGAAATGTTGAGTCATCAAAAGCGTGTTATAATATTGTAGTTCCATGAACTCGTGCTGGAGTTGTGGTACTATCATTTTACATACCGCACTGTCTGTCGTAGTACAAGTTTTATCTAAATGAGATATTAGTTTGTTTAATGCTGTTGTTCCTTCCCAGTAAGGCGACATGTCATAATAAATTACTAATGTCCATTTATCGCGAATTAAATTCATTTTAGCCACTGAGTCAAAATATAAAGACTGTTCTTTTCTTATTTTCATAATGTTATAACTCCCATACACCGTGTTTGTTAATATTGTCATAAATAATAGTAAGGTCATAGCCAATGATGCGAAATTAATTCGACCAGGTTTGATTGAGCTTTGCGGTTTTGGCTCGTTTATCTCTGGTTCCTTAGCGTCTGACACGTTCATGGGTAACAGAGAAAGTTTGATAACGGGTCTCTTTATGATTCCGTTTTTAGTTTTTAGTGAGACGACTCGAACCAAGCCGTCCTTACCCGATACTTCGTCATCCCATTGTAAATTATTCTTCCATAATTTTTGGAAAAGTAATTTTAATTTAGTTGATAATGGTGTTAGCCATCCTAACGGATCAAATAGCTTGGATATCTCGGATAATAAGTTACGTTTTGTTGGTTTAGATAATTGTTTAGCAAAATCAAATCTGAAGAAAAAATTATCTGTTTTTGTATCCCAACAAAGGCCCAGAGTTTTTGAAGTAGATTCTGATTTCAAATTAAATACAACGTCTGTGATTGTATCTTCATTTTTTGGTTGGTGTAAGTGTTCGATCAGTTGAGGTTCATTGGAAGCCCATTTTCGTAGGTTAAATCCTCCTAATTTTAACAGCGAAATTAAGTCATTTAATAGACTTTTCCCTTGTTCAATTGAATGAAACCCATGGACCACGTCATCCATATAGCAATTGTTATCTAATATGTATGATGCATCCGGGAATGTTTTTTGTTCGTCAGCAGCAAGTTTCTTTAATGTCATTAAAGCCAAAAATGGCGCTGCTTTTGTTCCGTATGTTACTGTAGTAAGTTGATAAGATTTTATAGGTTGGTTAGAATTGTTTCGCCAAATTATTTTTTGCAGATGTTGATCCAATTCGCTTACCTGAATTTGCCGATACATTTTTTCGATGTCAGCGGTATATGCGAATGGATATTGCCTCCACTTCAGTAATAACAATTGCAAATCTTGTTGGAGGTTAGGTCCTTTATGCATTAAATCATTGAGGCTGTACCCAGTTGATGTGCGAGCGGACGCATTAAAAACTACTCTATATTTCGTGGTGGTTGATTCCTCCCGTTGAATACCATGGTGCGGTAGATAGCAGTCTGGTGTAATGTTATTGTTAAGTGCTAATTTCATGTGTTTTAATTCTAAATACTCGTTCATAAATGTTTTGTAATGTTGTGACAATGTTTCTGAGCGCTGGAATTTACGCTCTAGGCTTCGGAACTGTGCCAAGGCCATTGGCTTTGATGAACCTAATTTGTTTTCTATATTTTCTTTCATGGGCAAACGCACTTCGTATCGTCCATCTTCCTTTCTGCTTGTAGTTTTCAAAAAGAAGGAGACACATTCTTGTTCTTCCACAGACATGTTTGATGGCTCTGTTATTTCTTCTATCTCCCAAAATTTGTGTATGTCCTCCAAATCATGTAAGACAACATTACACCGAAATGTTTTGTTATTGCCCCCACATAATATCCACCCGAGGTGGGTTTGTTGAGCTATAGGTTGGGATGGGTCAGATCCCTTAATTATACCTTCCATGAGAATGTTAGCATAGACTTCGGCCCCAAGTAGCAAGTCCACAGGTTTACTTATATAGTACTCAGGGTCCGCCAATTGTATGCTTTCAATAAAAGACCAGGAGGGCTTGTTAAATGTTTGATTAGGGAGATTTTTGAGGAGATTGTTCATAATTAGAACTTGTGTTGAGAACTTATAGTCGCTGTTAGTTGATTTGCATGTTATGTTGAGCATTCCTTTGCAGGTATTTTGTTTTTCACCCACTCCGAGAACGGTACCTTTACATTTTTGACGCTTAATTTTTAACATCTGAGCAGCCCTTTCTGTTATCAATGATATTTGCGAGCCCTGATCTATAAGAGCTCGCATGACATGGTAAGTACCATCAGCCGCTATTACGCTTACAAGCGCTGTTGCAAGCAAAATTTCCGTGTTACCATCCTGGGAAGCATTCGATACTTTCCCACAGTTCGTATCACTTTTAGTAACTTGAGAGGTTGACTTAATAAAAGCGTCATGTAATAATGTATTATGAGGAGCCATACATTTGCGACATTGTTTTATTGAATTGCATTGTTTACCATTATGGCTAAACAAACAATTTATGCACACTTGCAATTTCCTTGCCGTTGCAAGTTTTTGTTCACAAGGCAATTCTAGGAAAGTTTTGCAATTGTACAATCCGTGTTCACCGCTGCAACGTGGACATTTGATCCTGGACACGTGAAACGATTTTGTTTGATGTTCGCGATTCTCATAATTATGTTTGTTTAATGTTTGATTTAAGTTATGTTTCTTAAAGTTTGTTGATGATTGAGACGAAATGTTAAAACCACCCTTATGGTGGGAGGTATCTTGTTTACGACGAACTGATTCTAAACTAATAAATTTAGTTTCCAAGAAATCTAAAAATTCTTGTAGAATCGGTAGCTCTCGGGAATTTTTGAGTGACTCAATATAGTCGTAATAGGAATCAAAGTCCAATTTTTGGGATAAGATGTGGACTACCATCGGATCCCACGTACTTATATCAATATCCAAATTACGAATAGCATTAAGGCATTCTAATGTTGTATCATGTATTTTCTTAATTTGTGGCAATGATTGCTGTTGCATATTAGGAAGGCTTAAGATTGTATTTAAGTGGGCAGAGAATATTGCCCTTTTATTGTTGTATCGGTGTTGCAGAATGTCCCAACATACAGAATAATTATCCGAGCTAATAGATAAATGTTGGATTAACCGTTCGGCTTCGCCTTTGACCTTGCCCTTTAAAAATTGCATTTTTTGGGCATTCGAAAGCCCTGCGCTCATTTTTGTGTATGGCTTCTTGAAACAAATCTTTGAAGGACATCCATTGGTTGAAATTGCCGTGAAAAGTAGGTATTTCTAGTTTAGGGGTAGACTTCTCCCTATGAACTACAGACCACATTTTAGTATTAATTGCCTTTTTTAAAGTGTTGAATTGTTTTTCGTGAGATAAATAACTTTCTTCGTATTCTTCGTTTTGATCAATTAATTCAGAATCAATTTCCCAGTGAAGGGAATCTATTGTAGACCACCTAGTTTGCAATGTTTTAAGAATATCTTCAAATTCCCATTTGTCCGAAATATGCTCTAAATTAATGTTTGAGACAGTTCTAGAAAAAGCTTTAAAATTAGCTGCCTGCTTACGCAGTAAATCGTTTAATTTGTTATTTGTGCCTTGATTCACCAGCCATGCGGGACGATTTGTTAAGCTAAATGCTTTTGTTTTATGTTCTTCTCTCGACTGCTGTTCTGTTGATGACTGCTCCGTCTCCGACTTCATTTCTAACGACATACTCTCGGTAGGCTGATCGTGACCTCCACTGCCAGACGGAGCTTCCAGCAACTGTTGTTGCATCTCATTGATTAATGTTCTCACAGCTTTATACGATTTTAAAGTCTTCTCAAATTCTTGTTTTGTAAAATAAGCATGCGTCGAGCTTATTTCCGTAGTAAGGCGATCATGATTGTACTGGAATTCTTTCCAGTAATCATCTAAATTATTTAAACATCTTTTAAGATATTCAAATGTTCGTCTTTGTTGAGTTGTTTTCTTTAGATTAATACCGATTTTTTCAATGTTAATGGCGAGAGCTAATTGAGAATCGTATAACTCAGCCATGTTTTTAAGTTAACTGCGTAAGTCTTCCAAAGCAAGAGTTAATAATGGAAAGATCTTACTTGTTTGCTGTTATACCACCGTCAGGATTCCGATGGCCAAGGAACGAGCACCAGCGCTGGACATCACTTTAGTCCTCACAATACGCACTTACAAAGTTCACACCACACTCGCGTTCACTTTCGGCTCGCGAGAGATCCGGCTCGAAGGACCATTATGTACGGGGTGTAAGGTCGTAGGTAGATATCAAACGCATAAGTGACCGTAAAAGTTTATTGTTCATAAGAAGTTCAGAGCACTTTCTTAATGTTAATGTTTAATGTTAAAAATGTTAGAAATGTTAATGTTTATGTTATATGATGAATGCACCCGTTCTGTCCGCGATCGACAAGTACACTAACGTGTCGTATGTTCATGTTAATACAATACATGAAAACTGCTTCGCAAGCAGGTGTTCGGGTTTACACCGAACATCGTCTCTGCGACTAATTTTGCTTCGGACCAATCTACACCTGATATTATTAAAGCAGTGTCATCCGCATAAGCAAATATTTCACAGTGTTCCATCTTTAGCCGGCACAAATTATTTATGTAAATCTGGAAGAGCGTTGGTCCCAAAATACTACCCTGCGGAACCCCAAACTTCAGTGTCTCCTCTCCACTTATGTAACTACCTATTTTAACTTGCTGGGTGCGACCCCTAAGGTAGTCCTTAAAAATTTCCAGGGCGATTTCCTCTCACCCCCACTTCTTCTAGTCGCGATACAAGAATGGGGACTGAGACCGTGTCAAAAGCCTTAGATAAATCTAGAAATACGCCTATGCACTTTCTATTTTCATCAAGACTCCTTGAAACCGATTCGGTCAGTGCAATTGTGCATCATCCGTTGATATATTCGCACGAAATCCAAATTGGTTACTTGCAATAATGTTAAGTGATTGTAGAAACTTTACCAAACTGTTGTTAAGAATACGTTCAAGAATTTTGGATAGAGTTGTTAATACCGAGATAGGCCTATAATTACCAACACAGTCCCTGTCCCCAGTCTTATACACGGGAGTAACAACTGCTTTTTTGAGCGCCGCCGGAAAAGTACCGGAATTTATAGCAGAATTACAGATATGTGTAATTATAGGCACCAAGGTGGATCATAAGCAGTCTTGCAAAAGGAATAAAGAATCTATCCTTTTGCAAGACTGCTTATTCAGTGTACAAATATTTGCTACTGTACTGTTAAGACCAATCTAAAATGCAAATGAATTTTCGCATAGTATTCTGTGTAACTTTGCTGGATTTTGACTAAACTTAAAAAAAAATCATCACAATTTTTACACCAAAACACCAAAACAAGATTTGAACAAATATAACTGAAAACTTTACAAAAGCAATACAATTTGCGCTTTAGTTTAAAAATTCAGTCATGTATAGAACCCAAGACGGAGCTATGTCGGTGCTGAACCTGACCTATGGAAGTCACTTGGATAATAATTCAGAAATCCGATAACCGAGGTGTTACGGGTTCACTGGCTCATACCCTCTTATTCGTACTCTGTAGCTAGGCTAGTACCCTCACACGTACTATTACGAGTACATACTACTTCATAACCTTGTAGATTTTGTTGCTTAAGTTTCGTAAGCACGACTGCTCTAAATATATTTTTCTTGTATTGTTAACCTTATGGAAGAAAAGTAGCCTATTCGTTAATCTCTATAGAAATCTATATCACCTTGGAATGAGCAAATAGATTCACTAGAGGACGGACTGACAGACTGACAGTTTTATTTATTTGACGCTCAAAAGTGTCATTCGGGACTTTGAATTGAGTTTCATCATCATATCAGTTTATGAAGTCCACTACTGGACTACAGACCGCTTCTATGTAAGAGACTTTGCCGTAGCATCATCTACATGCTTGGATCCCAAATGCTAACGCTTAATTTTACTAGTACAAAATAATGTGCAATAACTGTCGTGAGATATACTAAATTAACTAAAATCACGAGTTACTCACGTAAAAATACTGATAAAAGCTCTACTAGTTTCGAACCACAGAGGGGTTCTTCCTCATGCGCGGTCGCGGCGCAGTCTACTCAGTACAGTATGCTGCGCGACTTTACCGCACACATTAACCTCGCCTTATTACAAAGAACCACAATTTCCTCGCATGGTCGGGAATGTTCCGTGGTGAATCCCGGTAGTTGTATGAATGCGAGATTAATCCGAAGATATTGTAGTCGTAGGTGTAAAGCCGGCGATGCATCGCGACGCCATGGTTGTCGTAAGTATTGCTGCGAAGTCACGCGGTGCGACGCCTCGTACTGCATTTCCGCTATGGATGTAACACGTACTTAAATTGTATGTCGATAAAGTTTTTATTACTGAGTCGAGGTATAATTATTTCCTTTATAAGTAAGCTGAGTCAACATATCGACTTGCTTTTAAAATAAATATTGTATTATATGAAAAATATCATTATGTATACCTATGTAATACGTAAAATGACTCATACGTTTTAGGTAAAGTGAAAAATCAAGATTAATTATGGTAAATAAAATAAAACTTAAAAATATTCACACATCATACTACCTACATTGAACGTATTTCATCACAATACATATTGCAAAACCTTTATTAAAACAACATAGCCTCAACAAAAACCCAGCTGAAGAAACATCACCCCTTTTACTTATTGAACACATCTTATTCACCACATTTCTACGAATTATTAATCGCGTCGACTCAGATACCATCTCAATGTCGAATAAAAGACATAAATAAAACCACACGTGAAATATAGATCAATGCGTATAACGGTACATTACATTCACAGTTCTAAATTAGATCGCGACAATGTCAGACCAAAAAAGCCGCAGTAAGATCTAAGTTATACATTATAAAAGATTTATTCGAATCGAGTTCTGCCAGTTATATAATATATTCAATATGTGGAATAAGCTTACTACCATCTCTATCTTAAGAAGAAATATTGTACCGACTCGACTATGGCGGCTTAAGTAAGGAAGTTCAAGGTTGTTCGGGAGAAGCGTTTGAGGAGCGATAACGTCCACTTTGTCCTCTTTGCAGAGATAAATACTTGGTGTTTAGTTTGGAACTTAGAAATGAGGTAGAGTTGCCATGACAGTTATTAGATATGTACATAAATATACATGCCGGTAGATTACACGATGTTATGACAAAATTGGTACCTTCTTGAAGTTTTGTTTGGTTAAACATCCCAATAATGCCTGATTCATGAAGGAAACCGATATATTAGACTAATGTAACATAACATCATGACTTTTATTCCCGAAGGGGTAGGCAGAGGTTCCCATTACGGGACTTAATGCCCATGTATAATGTAACCCACCTTTCACTATTTATGTTATGAGCCCCATGTAATAGGGAGTGAGCCTTTTGTCATATGACAAAGGGCTCACCCCCTATTACATGGGGTATATACCGAGCACAATTCCAGACTGAGATTTATTTAAAAAAAATCCCAGTAATACTTCGCCCGATGCGGGAATCGAACTCGAGACCCCTTGCCCGGTAGTCACACTTGTGACCACTCGGCCAATGAAGCAGCCTAATGTAGCCTTTATAAAAGTATATAATTTAATCAGACATAAAAACAACAAGTACTATTGAAATAAAATCAAAACACGCCCCAGTTAAACCTAAAAATTGTTACCTTCAATATCAACAGAACAATATTGCATTTCAGCACAAAATATAATGTATCTCTGCAATGTTAGTACAATTCGAGCGATGCTCGATACTCATATATCGACTTGGTAGATAATCCCCTTTCGGTGTACCGAATACCGTCGTACGGCAAATCGGGAACGTGTTTAGAGCAATGCCATCGTACAAACCACTAAGCTTTTGACTATTAAGTCTCCGGTACTTACAGAACCATGGTGAAACAATACATGCTCCGTCGTCCTCTCTACACGCACTCAGTGAGCACTCGGGGGTTAAGTACACAGTTAATTACTCTCCTCTCTATCTTTGAGACATTTTTCCTTGTTACTTGTAGCTGGAGTGAAATATAATTTACGGTTGGTTGCCGGTATTTGTCGGTAGTTTCGTCTAGTGATTTTGTAAGTGCCATAAAATGTTGGCGTCAAAAATTTATTTTATTTCACAAAAGCTTTATAATTAAACCTACATTTTTAAATTAGTAAAGCTTCTCATTTATCTAGCTCGTGGTTATATTTATTTTTCAATTACTTACAGCGCGGAACAAATCTACATTTTAAAGCACCCAAATATTTAGCGAAAATATTTATATAAAAACTCTTTCAACAAAAAGTACGTCATAAATGTTGTTCCCCTTCGCCGCGAAAGGTAGAATTTAAAATAACTTTCTCGCTGAGTTCCATTTTCAAACATTTGAACCTCGAGCGTTTTGCGACTGGCCGAATATGGCTTCTTCTTTTACTTTCTTAGGAATACTTTTAAGAGGTAACTTTTCAAATAAATCAGTAGGCATTGCAGCAAGACCTCGCGGCTGCGTACTTACTCTTTGTTATCTGTGAACTGCCGGCGAAACTTTCGGTGACTTATTTAAAATTCCATGTGTTTTAAAAACCTTTTCTGTGTTAAAATTACGATCGTGCTAGCTGTTGCACGTGACTCCTTGACGTATTTTTTTCACTTAATAAATGATACAGCCATTTTAGAGTAGAAATTTTACAGTGCTGTGTTCGTGGCTGTTTGTAAACACCATTTTAGACTTATTAAAGACTCGTTTAGCCTTGTTTTCTTTTCACGGGAAGTTATATAGTAGTTACTTTCCTTCGTTCGTTTCTTTCTACTTCGTTCATTGAAAAATTTATAACAATCTTTCTCAGAAACAACCTATTTTAACAAAATAAAATACCACATTCCAAGCTTAAGATATTGTCACGGAGAACCTAACGGGTTACCGGGACCCCGGCTCGACGTGCAGGAGAAGGAACGGGGTGGTTTTTAGTCAGTTAGAGTCTGACACTCCCTCCCGCCTCACCCAGGCGGGAGCAGTCATTTGATAATTATTCCCCCTTAAAAAAAAGCTTAAGATATTAATAACATTTAATCAACAGGAAATTTTCTCCTTTCAATCATTTTCCTCAATCACTGACAACTTATTTTGACATTCAAAAGTTCCAAAATGAAAATATTGTTATTAAATCAGATAAACTTAATTTCGGAAATTGTATTTGTTGGGTTTTGAATGGCCTTTCGGGATGTTAAGTAAATTTCTGTTTTGTGGGTTTATGGTGAAATATTTCAGGCTTTATGGGTAGATGTAATCCGCATAAAATATTTCGGATAGATATAAGAATGGATAGTAACTATTGAATAGTTAAAGAAGTGAAAATATCGCACTTTCGCTTTGTATATTATACTAGCTTCTGCCCGCGACTTCGTACGCGCAATCCCGATATTTCCCGTACCCGTTCTTGATTTTCGGTTAAAAGTAAAAAGATAAGTATTGGGTAAAAAGTATCCTATGTCCGTCTCCTGGTTCTAAGCTACATCCTCACCAATTTTCATCCAAATTGATATAGCCGTTCTTGAGTTATAAATAGTGTAACTAACACAACTTTCTTTTACCTCTATATAGAGATATAAATATAAGATTTGTCGATTTAGGTTTTTTTGTCGATGTAGGTTTTTTTGTTTGTTTGTTTCCTATAATACATTAAACGCCACGGGGGTCACCGGTGGCCGACGTTAGCGGAGGATTTGCTTTCAACAGTTTTTTATTGGCAGCCAAAACAAATACTATATTTGCAGAACAGTAACGATAAAAAGCTATAAAATACCAACAGTGGAATTTTGATATTTTGAATAAATAATAGAACAGAGTAAGAAAAAAAAATAGCTATAGAGGTAAGTTACAAAATCACCCTGAATTAATAAATTCAAGTTCTTTGATAACATCTTATTACTATTTAAATCTAAGTTATTTAGGTAGGTACAGAAAGAAACATTCCTTTCTCTACACAAACGAAATAACCGTCTGGTTTTATCAACGAAACATCTCGATTTGATCGCGTGTCCCTGACTATTCGGCAACAATTGACGGAAATCTGAAAGCAAATTCCAATTTCATACAGAACGGGTATAGATCCTCAGAGGCTTTTATTGAATAAATTAACTTTTATTAAAATCCTGTTTGTGACCCCAACGGCCCTTGCCTCGGCTTACCAACTTGTTTGGGAAATCTGATTACGCTTTGGTAAATAAAAACTGGCACTCCGACGGAATTATTGATCCAACGAAATTATAGAGAAGCGGACTATTACTTCGACAAATTAGCTAAACGTGGAATTACTTTAAACTGTCAAACACCAAGCGGTCACCGGTGACCGCAACCTATTGTTCTACCTCTATAATTGTGCCTATAATGACGGTACTCCACGAGTTAATTATAGTAAACTAGAGGTCCGCCCCGGCTTCAGACGGGTGCAATATGCATTTATTATACATATAAACATTCCTTAAGAATCACTTTATCTATTGAAAAAAAACCGCATCAAAATCCGGTGTGCAATTTTAAAGATCTAAGCATACATAGGGACAGAGAGACGGCAGATAGCGACTCTGTTTTAATATACTATGTAGTGAAGAGTGGTTAAAGAAACAAATATTTGATAAACGTTATTAGTTTTCAAGATCAATGAAGTCATTAATTAGTACAAAAAAGATTTTACGAAATATTTTTAGTTCCACGTTGTACGGAAACTCTGATTTTCCAGATGACAGTCTTAGCATGTATACATTCTTTGGGAGCTGTTCCAGACATTCTTTGAGAGAGCTCGATTCTGTTTCTAGAATCTCGAAGTGTGTTTTAATGTTTAACAAGAAAATGAATGTGTAGCTTTAAGTAAATCCTAAAAGGTTGCCGGGGCTCCGGCTCGAAGAGCAAGTGTAGGAACGGGGTAGTTTTTAATCAGTAGGAGTCTGATACACCCTCTCGCCTAACTCAAGGCGGGAGAAGTCATTGGATGATTTTATTTATTTATTTATTTATTTATTAACACTTCTGTATAACAAACATACGATGGCGGACTTAATGCCGGGTGGCATTCTCTAACAGTCAACCATGGGGTGATGCAGAGATGTGCAACAGTAGGTGTAATAGGTATAATGGTTTATGTGATGCATAACTGTAAATACATACATATATCCGTATATATAGGTATAATGTAAATTACATAAGATACATTATCAATATTACTAAATAACAATACTATAAAAGTGAATGAATAAATTGGGAATAAAAATACATATAATATATATATATATATTTATACATATATATTAAATACAATCGCCAAAATGATAAATTAAGTACGTGATGCGTCTGTCTGTTCCCTCTGCAACAGTTCACGAACCTTAACTTTAAAACTAAGCCGGCTGGTTGCCGTCCTGACATCCGTGGGCAGCGCATTCCACAGCAGAATGGATTGGACAAAGAATGAAGAGTGAAGGAAGTCGGTCCGGTGCGTGGGACATTGTAGAAGAAGATTATTAGTGGAACGAAGATACTTGCTGTGGTTTGCACTTATGAACTGAAAATAGGAGGATAGATAGCTAGGAGAAGTGGGGGAATTAAGAAGAGAGAATAAAGTGGTTAACGCCCGTTGTTTCCTGCGTTGACGTATGGGCAACCACTTTAGTTGCCAATACGTCATACATACGTACGATTTTCCCACCACAAAAAAAAAGCTTTAAGTAAATAAAATTTTGTTTCATTAATTAAGAACAGTTTTAATTAAGACACACATGTACAAATATGTGTTTTACGCTACAAATATAGTGTACATAAACACTACAATTTCTATAATAGCATTATGATATTTATGAATAGGTAATATTATTGTACAAGAAGCTATGAAAGACGAGAAATAAAGATACAATAGTAATAAAATCTCTAAAGTAAGACTACGAAACGCACTCTTGCTCATGAATCTTGACAGCCATTAGACATTACATCATATTACACCCAAAATATAAACATTTTATACACAGTCACCCTAAATTCTGCCGGAATCTCAAACAAAAGAGCAACGCACTGCGATTATGAGTTTCGGTTGCACCGCAATATGGATCCGGCAGTTGAGCAGATAAAATTTAATTGAACATGTGCCCGTTCTCGCAGGGTTCCCACCGCCCAGATTAGAGAGCTGTGATCGCTTCTCAGCTTCACAGGAAACCCGACGACTACTAAATGAATTTTAATGAAGTAGTTAAGTGCAGAGCCCGATGGAAAACTTAGAACTTAAAGTTAGGTCTGCTTTAAATTACGCTTTCGCAAAAATGCGGATGAGATATTAGTTTAATAGATTCTCAAGCGATATTGGAGGTTTTATCATAATTATATTCCTCATACTGCATTCCTTTGCTGATGTCTATTTACAAGGTATATTTAAGTTTTCTGCTGTTGTACCTCATTGGTGATTTCTTCTATCAAATTGAAAGAAATTTAGTATTCGTTCAGTATAAATGTTTTGTTTAAAAGACACTTGTGTTGAATCTCTCTGCAACAGCGACACGATCGGTAAAGATAAGCAACAGTTTGTTGCTAAACGATCGCTGAGAGCTCGATAGTCGTTACATACGTGTTCATGAAACATACCAACTCGCCTTCGAGGAGCCAGTACCTCTCGCTACTTTTACAAAGAAGCTACTCGACAAAGTTTCACTTGACGTGGATTCCGAACGAATGTCGCCAGAGAGTCGTTTGAATAAAGTTAGCCCACTGATTTATGTGAAAACTTTTAGTAGTACCGCGTCCCCAGAATATGTGGCCCAGTGTATTGTATGTACTTATCTTTCGGTGTTTATTCTGGAGTTCTGTTATTGCTTAATTCCCAGCGGCAGGGATGTCGGCGTGCCCGCCTGTATTGTAAATAATGTTGCCAACTTAGTTAGTAGTGCTGCGGAAAATCTGAACAGGTTGCCAGAAAAAAAATGCGGCTCTTTATTTATATTTATTGGTGATAAACGTTGTATATTCTCAATGTGATCGAAAATATTCTAAGCGTCGCTAAATGTTGAAGAACAAATCAGTTCCTTTTTTCCAATATCAGTAGTGAATACTCTCATCTCAGAATTATTCGAGTAAAAATAAACATCTATTAAAAGTATAATATTACAATCTATAAATACGATCCACAGAATCCTCTCAATAAAACTCATTCACGAACTTACCTATATTTTCGTGAATCGAGAAGTCATTCTATCGACACTTTATACGATATCAAAACCTCACGTGTCGTCGCACGCACCTCAATAAAGAACAACTTGGATAACGCTACTCACGTTGGAAATCCACAAATCGGGATTGGGCCAAGGGTCTTTGCTAAATCGAAATAAACAGGGCATCATCGAATTCCCATTCCGTCCTTTACATTTGATTTATCTGGTGAGTGGGATCAACTTGAGGCGTAATTTATTGCAACCGAGCGCGAGGCCTCTTCCGCCGTTAATTCTGGGGACGCTAGATAACGCTCTTGACACCTTTGTTTAGGATACACACGGGCTAGGCGAGATGTTGGGGAATCTTTCAATATACACCGCACCGTTAACGAGCTAAAATGTGAACGTATTTTTTAAATGTGATCGTGGGATAAACGTAATTAACTGGTCGGGTAATGTAATAAACTAATTACTTACGCTCTGTAAACATTTTTCTACGAGGCAAGCTCACAAATTGCCCATTACCTTTTAGATCTGAAATAAGAGACAACTAAGACCTATTTATAAATAAAACCTTATGTTTATTTAGAAACACAAAAAAACTAAACAACAATACTATGTGACCTTGGGAATAAGGCCGTATTAAGACCATTTAACCAACAAACCAGTCACATTTTTCCCAGAGGATTAATACAATCCAGCCACTGGTCTTTCTATTGGCCACGAACAACAAGAGATGTCCAGATTACACGTTGGGCCGATTAACCGATTAATGGGCCAATTGAAAGCCGATTACACCGTCAATTGACTGTAGCTAGTGAAGCGATGTGATGTGTTGCCTGTCGTGAGCACTCAGGTCTTAGCTATAGGTACTGGAGTTCTTAGAAAATAGGTATTGTGCCTATGTGACACAGATTTATGCTTCTAGGTATGAGTTCCGGTGATTTTTTTATGTCTGACTGATGTATCGACGCATAGTCTAAATTGTTGGCTGCAAAACGTGATTCGCTCTGTATGAAAAAGTATATAATTATTGACAAATTTGTAAGTTATTTTGTTCAAATTTATGTTTAAAGAGTATGTGTATTAAATTTTTCCCATAACATACGTTAACCAGTCCCGATCCTCGGTTAAACGTTATTCGGCTTGTGATCCGCGAATCGCGATCCGCCGATAAAAGGACAATAAATACGCATCATGCGCGTCATTTGATACCTATTGCGAATAAACTAGATTCTGTAGTTTATCCTGATGGAAATGTCTTCGTAAATACTGCGGTAGTTGTAAGGATTTTCCTGTATCAGAAGGGCATGAGACCGATGGAAGGGTGTAAAAAAGCTGTTCGAATTCAAGATCTTGAGTTTAACTTGCGGACAAAGGATTATTGAGTTAACAGTGTTTCGAAAAGTTCTGTCCCTATTGTTATGTTACTATAGAGGATAGACCAAGAGATATAACTACGAAGTAGAAGCACTTTCTTATCAGATATTTCAAAATTAACAAAATGGTCCTAGAAAATACGGAAGGATAACAACTTATTCACAGAATAAATTTCTGAGAGCTAAAAAGTAACAACAACAAACCGTCAATCTCAATTCTTCTTTCCACAACTTAACTTAAAACTTAGAATTCCGTCAGCAATTCAATTATTTAAGAACAAAAAGGAACATTCTGTCGCGTAACAGGACGACATAAAATTGAAACTGCTCGTAAAATCAATGTAGGCGAATACACTTTAATGTCCACTTTTCACTTTGAAACTCAACTCTTTAGGTGGTAAGTTGCTCTTTTTATTTTTTATTCCTTGTACACGTGACTAAATTATACGCTAAAACTAGGCAATACGTACAATCCGCAAAGGTCTGGCTGGAGGAGAATGCCCAAGACATTAAGCCCACTTTGTAAATTAGCGTTTTCATGAAGCCTTAAAAGAAATAAAAAAAGTACGTCGAAATAATGTTTTTATAAGTAAAACTTTAAAAGGCATATTACACGACTTCTTTAATACAATTCTTGAAATAGACAGATTGAGAACTTCACATCTATTTCTTGGAATCGAAAGACATACCTACTTTTCATAACGCACTTACAACTTAAAATTTTTACTGGCAATAGAATATGAATGAACCTCAAATGTTAACTTCAAACAATTGTTGTCTATTAAAATGATCCTTTAATCTAGTAACGGTCTACAAAGGAAACAAAGAAACAAAATACTGAAACTTAACCCAATATCTCTCGTCTTATCCAATATAAATCCAACCTAAATTAACTATAAAATCCAGTTACTAAAATCCTAACACCATTCAATACAATAAAGTTGAAGGTAATAGCGGGGAGAGAGCCACAATAGCATAATTAGTTGGTTTCTCTTATACTCGAGATGTTAAATAAAGGAGTAAGTTTGAGGACAATTTACGACAGAGCGCGGTACTATCGCCCGCTTAATTCCGTGCCGGGAAGCCCGATAACAGTCTTGTAGTGTCGCACTCGATTTATTACTTTAATCAAACGTAGAATGTATGCTGACAAAAACTACGCACTTAATGCCTTATTTAGGGCCGAAGAGATTGAACGTATCCCAATGCGGTTGCTTTTTTTAGTGGTCGAGAATATGGTAGCAGGGTTAGGTTAGGGTATTTTCGTGTCTGGGGAGTCAATAAGTGTTGTAGGATGGTTGTTTCGCGTAATACTGTAACAAATTGCTGCCTCGTTGGCCGAGGGGTCTCGGGTTCGATTCCCGGGTAAAGCAAAGTAGGTATTACTGGGTTTTAAAAAAATCTCAGTAGTAGCACGGAGTCTGGAAATGTGTCCGGTATTATGGTAATAGGCTCACCTCGTATATGGGACTCAGTGAAAAATGAGTGTTACCTCTGTGTGCACCTCTGCTTACCCCTTCGGGAATAAAAGGTGTGATGATATGTGCAACAATTTCTATTAAATTGTAGATTTATCTTCAACCCCTAAATGGTTAGATAGAAATAGATTTTATACAACTCTACATATTTGTCGCTATTTATTATTTGATGACGTTCATGACGTCCACTCATTATTTAAGTTAAAAATTTTATTGTTTTTATTTTATAACTAAAGTACGATTAAATAAAGAATTAAATAAAAAACTTTCTGGGATAAATCTCCGCAACTCCATTCAAACATTGCTTAAGCTATCAATAGACCGCTATAGTTCGGTATCTAGTTTAGCATCTTAATTAACAATACAATGGTCCTTTGCTTATAGTCAAATTGAATCGTAATTAGTGCTTAGATTAATACAATCGCTTCTGACACAAGCCGATGTCATTCAGTAGCCGCTTATAACACAAGGCGGACTTTGATTAGTTCTAGAACCAAATGCTGAAGTTACTTAATGGAAATGTCTATTTATTTGGCTTATTAATTAAACAGTGTTTTTTAGTTTTATTGCAAAAATCTGTCAGTCATTCGAAGGACTGACGGCCACTGGTCTAGGAAAGTACACGAGTGACGATCGCGGGCCGGAAAACGTAGCATGGGTAAGCCTCTCACTCGATGGACTGGCCACATCGTCAAGGTTGTCGGTCGACGTGGAGAAGCCTTTGGTCTGGATAATGATGATGACGATGATGGATCTGTCAGTAAGTTCGATTTGTAAGTAAAGAGAGGTCTTTTTAATAGGGTAAAACCATCCAATGACGTCTTCCGCCCGAACGAGACGAAAGAGAATGCCAGACTCTTCCGGACTAAAACCCACACCGTTCCGACTCCTGCACTTCGAGTGCCGATATGCCGATACGGAGTCGCGGAGAACGTAACAACGTAAACTGAGGCGGTAAACTGAGGTCATGGATAGACTTTGCAAGTGGAAAGAAGGTATAATTATATTGGTATAATCAACTTTATTTTTAAAGCACCAAGTTATGACCTATTTGACAATTTAGTTGATTGAAAGTCTCATTTCTGGGACTGATCACATTTTGATAAATGTTAATTGTACCAAAAATGCAATAACCTAATGTTATCTGAACTTTTTATTCGGTAAGTCATTCATTACATTTTAATATTTTACCACTGCCTCATTGTCCGAGTGGTCGCAAGTGCGACTGCCGGGCAAGGGGTCTCGGGTTCGATTCCCGGGTTGGGTAACAGTATTACTGGGTTATTAAAAAA